>JAUPFV010000002.1:149092774-150292774 GCA_036936605.1 Limnanthes douglasii subsp. nivea | reverse complement strand
TGAACTTCACCATTCTATTATCCTTTAGATCCTTACTCAACCCTTTATATATACGACCTATTAACGTGTTTCTCGCTTGCATGAGATTCACAAAGTGTGCGTTGCTATTGAGTGCATTTGCGACAATGTTGCCTTCCCCTATTCTGTATTAAAGGTCATAATCGAATTTTGCAATGAAGTCTTGCCACCTAGCTTGTTTTGGTATGAGCTTCTTTTGTGTTTGAAAGTAGCTTTCCACCAAGTATCTTATATTGAAAAATAATTTTGATCTAAGGAGGTAGTATGTCTATACAGGCAAGCAATGAACCACCATCATCACCTCTTTCTCTTGTACGATGTACCTCCACTAGGTATCATTCAGTTTAAGATTTTCAATTGTGATGAGGTGCCCATCTTGCATCAAAACTCCACCTATGGCAAAGTATGAAGCGTCGGTGTGCACTTCGAATGGTAGGATTGGGTCAGGATGTTTCAAGACTGGTTATTCGATCACAACTTTTTTTAATTCCTTTAATACTGCTTGACATTAGTTATAGCACTCCCAAATTCTTCATTTCTTCAATAGGTCGGTCAAAGGGGTTGCCTTCTGTGAGTTTCCTAGAATGAACCATTGGTAGTAGTTGATAAGACCTATGAAAGATCGCAACTCCGGTACTTTTGTTGGGGTCATCCATTCTTGGATTGCATGGATATTGGCTTCTTTTATCATAATTTTCCCGCTATTGATTTTATGGCCTAGTAAATAGACTTCATATTAGGAAAACGAGCACTTTACTTTCTTTACGTATAGATCATTCTCCTTTAGTTCTTGAAAGATGGTTCACAAGTGTTCGACATGCTCTTCCATCATCTTACTATAAATCAATATGTCATCAAGATAGACCACATAAAAATCTCCCAAGATGGGTAAATCATCTTAATTATTAGTGTAAAAAAAGTAGCAGGTGCATTAGTTAAACCAAAAGACATAACAATGAATTCATAAGCCCCATACCTCGTGACCTTTCACACTATTACAAATATAAAATGAAAATAATGGAAAAAGTTTGATTCAATTGTCAACTTCTCCTATCAGAAATATGATTGATTATGGATTCGAACCATAGCACATGGTTTTGCATGCCGTCTTCGGTTGATCTCGCTCCATGATTCTCACTTGATAGTACTATGATCGTACCTCCAACTTTAAAAATTACCTCTCACTGCCACAGTTACCTTATTGAGTGCCCAATAGTCGATACACAACCTAATCAATCTATTTTTTTTATTTTAAAACAATAGTGGTGCTCCGTAGGGTGCTTTTGACGGTTGAATATAACCCATATCCAAAAAGTTTGATTTGTTTCTTCAGTTCGGAAATACGATGGGGACATTTGGTAGGATGCTCCCGTGGGAGGCTTAGCTCTAGGCTCTAGCTCAATTGTGTGATCAATATCCCTTCGTGGTGGTAACTTCTTGAGCATTTCCTTCGGTATCACACCCTTGAACTCTTGAATAACCTTCTTTATTTCCGTTAGAACTTCTTCGGTTTGGTTCGTTGATCCTTCCTCTTTCATGGTTTCAAGGAAAGCAACCTCACCATTTTTGAAACTTTTGAAAAGATCTATCACAGATAATATCGTTGTTTATTTCGTATCCTTATTCAGTGGGACAATGTGGGATAATATCTTCCCGAGTATGCATAAGGATTCAAAAAATAGCATGGTAATGGCTCGTTGGTCACAAATGAATTCCAACCCCAAACCCATGTCGAAATAATCCATTGGGATCACCGAAATTTTTTTTGGCCCAAACCATATTGAGACGTATTTTTACACCGTGTGTCGCACTTTCTAATGGTTTTGCATCCGAGTTTACCGCATTCCCCCCTTAGGTGATCTTCATGCCTAGTCGTAGTGCTTTGTTTTTACACAAAGTTGTGGGTGACTCATATGACTACTAAGGTACGAGACGTCTACCCATTCATGTTGATATCAACAAACATAGGAATCTTGTCAGTGCTTTTCGATTTATCTACTTTAACTCAGATGTTGCTTAGTACTTGGAGCGAGCTCACCATGGAGTCGTGTTCTTCACGTTTCTCTTCAAATTTTATTTTCTCCACCAATGCACGAAGTTTCCACTTTTTCAAGCCATCGCGGATTTTATGATTTCATCCACATAAGAAGCAATAGTATAGGGTCACGCCTTCATCTTTACGCTCGAGATATTTATCTCTTATCAAAAAATATTTTCTCAAGGTTTTCTTCTCTCTATATTTTCTTCCTCCCCTACCTTTGGAATGATAGCTTCCCGGACTTTTCCCCTCTCGTCTGATTTTTTATTTTAGCTTCTTGGTTTTCTTCTCCTCTCGTCAAAGTTTATACTCCTTGGATTCTTTTCTCTTTCTTCCGAGTTTCGTTTATCATTGAAATTTTTGGCTTCGATTATTGCTTCGGTCAGCATTCAGACATATTTTCGATGCAACTCTTGTTTCACCCATGATTTTTGCTACGCATTAGAATTTGAAGAGCTTTTCTTCTTCGGAAACGTTGGGTATTTCTAACAAAACGTTTGCATATGTTTGGGTATACTCTTTGATCGTACCCGTTTGACGAAGGTATTTCAACATGCCCTCGCTTTGTAAGACCCATTAACCATTCAAAATTATTTATTAAAATCATCTTTAAAATGTAATCAATTGGGGATAATAGCTATTTTTTGTTTGAACTTCTTTACTTTGAGGTCTCCACCATGCTAAAGAACGTTTCGTGAGAAACAATGTTCCTTTTCATGTTAAGGTGTTTAAAGTACCTCTCACAACTCCAAAGAAGTTATCATTCTTTTTCGCATCTATATTCCCATTATAAGGCTTGGGTTTGGGAGCATATTCTTGTAATATTGCTCATCCCTCCATTTATTGCAGCCTTTTACACAACACAACTTGCCATCAAATCCTCCGAAAATTATTTGAGCATCTCTAGTTATTGCTCGACTGACAACAACCTGGAATTTATTTGTTATAGATTTTTTAGCTCTTTCTCGACCAACAATAACTTTACCATGGCTGCGTCACCCCCTTCTAAGATTTAGGCTTCTACTTCAATCTTTATAACACCTATTGTTTTTTTATGACACTGTCTATTGTATCTTTCCACCCCTCAAGAGTATCATTTGTTGCGTACTCTTCCTTGACACGCATAAGGAAATTGCATACTCATTTTTCCATACGTACCCTTCATGAATCGAGGCTTGATTGCGTATATTTTCTCTTTTTCCTCATCATGTTTTGGTTATCAACAACATTCTTCGTGGTGGTGTTGTTTTTTGGTCAGCCATACTTGAGTCTCAAACTTGCTCTGATAAAAAGTTCCATAGAGTTAGTTTTTTATAAGATTGTACGACATTTGAACTCTTCGGGTAAGCCTAAAAGAACAAAGAGGTTGGAGCCTTGAAGCTTTCAAAGAGAGAAAGTATACTGTAGTTTGTGAGATAAAATGTTATGATAGTTTGATGAGTGAGGACTAAATGAAACTATCTTTCTTATATAGATTCCATGGATGATTCTAAAAGGTGTTTTATAATCATCTCATTCTGTAAGATTTCACAAGTTATAAAGATTATCTAGATTATAAGGAAAATATCTACAACATTCTAGAATGTTTATGAGGCTTCTGGATTATTCCAGAAACATGCATAGTCTTCTAGAAGTTTGTGGTCTCTTTATCTTCTTCGGAGTCTTCCGTAATTATTTAGGATATTATAGATCCTTCAAAGGAACCTCGCGGATCGCTTATCATCTAGGGGGGAAATTGGATGAACCGTGACACAACGCTTTGGTTGTGAGATAATGTAAAGCTGGTAAACACCTAATGGACGAGTATAAAAAAATGATGAGATATAGTGAAAATGTGATAAGTGATGGATATGGAAACAAGTAGTGAAAAGTGAGAAATTTGATGAAGTGTGTGTGTGTGTGTGTGTGTGTGTGTGTGTCGAACTTATAGGAACGAGTATCGTTAAGAAGGTAGGAAGAGCAACACAAAATAGGTTGTTTTTTTTCCAAAAAATAATTGTTTTTCAATAATGAAGGTATTTGTTGTATTTAAAGCATTATAGTGGGACTCAGACCCTTATGAGCCTTGGACTTAATTCCTAAGCTTTTAATTTTACAATTATGCTTAAAGGCTTATAAAAAAATAGTTTGGCCTAAAATTTTATTAAGTTACTCTGCCTAACACCTTATTAGGCTAGAATCTACTTAAGGAATTTTTATCGACTCGAACTGAATGGACTAAACCATACAATCAATAATATTATCTAATCTTATATATTTATCTTTTTAAAACTCATGTAATATGTCTATTTGAGTTTGTGTTAGAAAACTTATGGATTATTTAAATTTTTTTATTGTAAATATAAATAATCAAATAATGTTTCTAAATCATATAATTTAATGACTGACTAGTGCCTGTGTTATTGAGGAGAAATATTATTTGATTTCATTTTTGATATTTTATACCATTGTCGAATATTATTATTCGAGGATGAGTAAGTCGAGAAATGATATATAGTTGATAAAAAGAATCACTTTTCTCGATGATATCAACTAATGATATTTAATAGCTAAATTTCATGATTCAATAAAAGAGTCGTATATGTTTTGATGAATCTCATTATATTATAATCTACTTTATTATATATAATGTAAATAAGTATGGGCTAACTGCAAGATCTTATGTATATTACTCATATCAAAATAATATATCTTGTTTCATGTATATTACTCATATCAAAATAATATATCTTGTTTCACTTTTACATATATTGGTTGTTACCTCGTATATATATTTTTATTATGTATTAAGTTATTTGGTCTTTCAGAGTGCTGCTAGCCTCCTCTCCATGATTGTTACTATGGTACCATTGAGAGAATTGTGTATTTTATTATTGACTTTGTTGTGTATGATAATTAATCATAATCCAATCTCGCTAAAAATATGGTAAAAGTTGGGTGATACAATTTTCTCCACATGTTCCAAGCAAGTTATATCACTTATTTCTTCATATACCTCGTTAAACATTATTCATATTCCCCACCGTTCTATCATCCTTTATTTTCTATTCTCCCAAAAGAAAATTAACCAGTAGCCAACTGTCTAAATTGAGATTGAGAAAAATATATTTACACAATATTGTCAGTCGTAGTCATATCATTAAGGTTTCATACTTTGTATTATTATTGGTTGCTGAAAAACATGGTTTTATTAATGCTATCATTTTTTTCTTAGGACTATTAGTAAAATACATACACCGCAACTTTTCTCGTTAACGACTAAATTAATATGCATGTTTCATGTACTAATAAATAATGTTATATATTGTTATCTACTTTCTTATGTTTTTTATCTCACTCTTGTAAATTTGATAATAAAATTGCAGGTTTTTTAACATTGATTGTTACCACTAACTGGAAATGTATATCATATTCTATCAACTTCATGTTCCAATTCATAATTTTTTAGACATATGTTTTTTTAAATGTTCACCTTAGAAGAAATTCAGCTGGATTAATGATTTGGTTTTCTATAGAATAAAGTTTTTTTTTTCGTTACTTATAATCAGTGAGTAAACAAGTTTCTATTACATAATATATAATGTTAATGATATGTTTATTTCTTCACTAACATACTATAATAGTTATTATTTCACCTAATGTTTTCATATATCAAGTTAATCTAATGTGAGTTGTGTGTGGCAAGTTTGAAAATATTTCATTAAAATTTATGCATATTTTTAACTATTAGAAAATAATCTCATATTTTGATGTCCAATTGAATATATTTAATCCTCGTAATATTTTTACAATACTAAGCGTTTATCTAAATATAAAAAGATAATTTTGTTTTGGGTGGTTAAATTTTTTATTAAACATTTTTACTTTCCAAATATTTTTTAGGAGACATCATAAACTATAGAGTTTGAAATTATGATGAGTTTTCTTTAGTAACATGTTGATGAGCTATAAAGCCTCACAACTTTACTAATATAATGCATGAAGAATGTTTATATGGGTTATGTTTGAGGTTGTATTACCAAAGAATGCAAGATCTTTGATATATGTTCTTTGTTTAACTAACTTGACTAACATGTATGCCGATAGGTTCTTAGAATTGTTGTTGATTAATCCTTGGTATTTCTTTAATTTATTTTCAAACATAAGTATAAAATTACAATTTTATATCCACTTTTCACAACGAATGATGTATGTTGTTAGTCATACTTATTCATTTAGATTTGATTATTCCATTAGTATGCACTCAAACATTGGAACATCTTAATTTTTATTGTTGAATTCACCCGTTTCTCTATATGTGGTAGGGAAACCAGGTTTTTTAGACATGGTTTTTTGAGGTTTCTGAAGTAAATGCACATTATTTATTTCTCGTGTTTCTTTTAAACCAAAAAACGAATATGTTATCCATAAAATATAATCTACTTGAGGAGTAAGGTCCATATTAACTACTATGTTGATCTTATCATTGATAACTTGTATGCAGTCTACGGGAAATAATTGTTATCATTGCTCGATTGACTTAATATCATTTTTGTTCATTAATATAAATATATGTGGTAAGTGTTTTGGCTATTCTCAATAATAATAAAATTAATTTGTCACCCAAAAGTGTCATTATTCTTAGTTAAGAGGTCAAAACCTACTGTTTATTTAGTTGGTAGGAGTAAGACTCAAACATACCTTGACTAATTTATTTGATTTCAACAATGTTTACTTCTTTTATTTACCCTCTGATTTTAATTAGATAATAACTTTCTTTTGAATCTTTTTTTGTTATTATCTTTTGCAGGTAGTGTTTGTTGATGAGTCCGAATTCAGCATGACTCCCCGGAAGGGTAAATCAGTCTAAGTCTCTCCGAACACCGGACAGACTACAAGGACATAAATCGGACAGATCACTTCCGGACAGATTACTTTGGACACTATAAACTTAAGACTGTTCGAACTATGACTAAAGTACTAAAAAACCTAAACACTTCCTGACTAAGCTACTTGCTCTCCTGCTTAGAGCTCATGGGTCTTTAATCATGACCCGGGTCCATTAAACATGACCCGAAAGCCCATAAGGGCCCAAACATCATACTATAAATACCCAACCACCAGCATTAACTATGGGTAATGAGAATTAACTGCTACCAAGCTGCTTAATCATCTCTCTACACCACCGTTAAACACCCATACACCACCGTTAAACACCCATACACCACCTTGAGACTCCACTTGAAATTACTAGCCTACCCTCAGGCAATTATTATCCTCACCAAATTGGCGACCACAGTGGGAGGCGACGGTTCCTGAATCAAGCATTCAAAACCAGCTAAAAAACTCTGTCCGAATGAATCCGGACAATCCAGAAGTGCCACCAGCTTTGCTCGAAGTGGTGGGAGAGAATGACGAGTACACTATCGAAGAGCGTGACAGGCTGATGGCTGAAATAGAAGCTCTGAAGGCTGAAAAGGCCAAGATATCATCCGACAACCATAGAGAGCCTGAGGCTTCGAAAACTCATGTGAGCACCAAAAAGACACATGCCAGTTCTAAAAAGTCTCACTGGTCCAAGCCTGTGGAGAGCTCTGACTCAAGCTCAGAATCTTCAGGCAGCTCTTCGAACAGTGAGGGAAATGAAAAATCCTTGTCCTCTAGCAGCGATGAGGGTCGAACCAAGAAAAAGCAAAAGCAGGTTAAGAAATATTCGAGAAAAAGAGATCACCATGGAAGAATGAAAAGGCATATTGGAAAGGGGTCATCTCACCACCGGAGGTATATGGACAAGATGCTGATGGATCCCTTTGCTTTCCACGATGAGCCAGGTATCTTTGCAACTCCCAATGAGGATACTGTGTTCAGTCGTGGAAGGAATTGGAGGCAGTCTCCACTGTCTTCTAAAATCCTGTCCGGAAACCTCCCCAAGAGGTTTGACAATACTAAGATGGAGAAGTACGATGGCAGTACTGATCCGGACAATCATCTGGAGAAATTCAAGAACTTCATGATGAACTTTGATGACGATGATAAACTATTGTGTAGGGCATTCTCCCAATCTTTTACGGGGAGTGCTCTGAAATGGTACAACAGCCTGCCTCAAGGTTGTATTAAAGATTTTGATACGTTTTGGGTGGCCTTTCGAAGGCAGTTTGTAGGGAGTAAGGAGTTGAAGGGCAATGGAGACACAATAATCCATTGTGCCCAGGAGCCAAATGAGTCCTTGAAGGAGTACATAAGTCGTTTTGTGAACACAAAGAATGGGTTGGCTAATTGCTTCGAACATGTGGCAATAGCATCCATAAGGCAAGGTTTGAACCCAGGCAATCTGGCTGATTCGGTGACCAGAAAGAAGGCCATGACCTGGGGGGGATTGCTAAATCAGGTTGGCAAGCAAATAAACGTTGATGAAACAAAGAAAACCAGGGTGCACAGACAGGTGAGATCCACCCCGGTGGCACCAACTCCAAATCAAAACCAGTCCGGGAACAAAGTAAGAGAAACCAGACAGGGGCATGGTAGGGAAAAAGCTCAGTCTCAGCCAGCTGCTCCTGCCCAAAGTCAGCAATCCAGAAACAAAAGAGGGCCATGAGTCCAACCGGAGTGGTTTGCAGAACTCAAAGAAAGTGTGGCCACCATTTTCGATAAAACAAAAGATGAGGTGCATTACCGGAGACCGGCAACCTTGCAGTCTCCCAGAGAGCATCGTAACAACTCCTTTTGCCAATATCACAATGATATTGGCCATACCACTGATGATTGCATAGCGTTGAAGCAAGAGGTTCAGAACTTGATTGAAAGGGGAAAGTTGGGAGCATACGTTAAGAGAAAAGGAGGTAACAGGCCTGACAACACTCACCGGGTTGGTCCAAGTAATGCTGCCCCAGAGGGGGCCATGGTCATAGTTGAAAGGTTTGATGTGGATTCTGAGTACTTGGATCCTGATCTGACTCAAAACAGGGTGGGTGCTATAGAGGAATGTTCTAGGTCGGTCTCCGGGCTCATTAAATTCTTTGAGTCACTTACAATTTTCGGAGGGGACTCTATGACAGCTCCTACTGCTTCTTCGAGAAAGAGGCATGTTCATAATTTAGCCTCCCAGCTAGAAGGAGGCATGACATCTTATCAGTCACCAAACTCATTCCCATTCATAGTCTTTGATGAGGATGATTTGAGAGACATTGATGGCCCTCACGAGGATGCTGTTGTCATAGGAGCATCTATAGGGGGCAGTGAGATAAGGCGAATTCTGGTGGATACTGGAAGCTCTGCCAATATCCTTTTCCTAACCACTTACAAGAAAATGAAAAATCCAGCTGTGATTAAAAAGTCGGACAGATCAATCGTGGGCTTCACGGGCAGCTCAGCCGATGTGATCGGATAATTTGAAGAAGAGGTGTTATTGGGCAGGGGCCCTTTCAAGAAAATGGTTAGAATACTCTTTATCGTGGTCGATTGTCCGACTTGCTACAATGCTATACTAGGGAGATCTTGGCTCTCTAGGATGCATGCAGTGGCTTCAACAGTCCATCAGTGCTTAAATTATGCTGTTCAGGGACAGGTTGGGGTTGTCCGGAGCAGCCAAAAGATTGCAAGAGAATGCTATGCCACTGCCTTGGCTCCTCGAACGCTGGGGGCAGTCCGTATAAACGATCAATAGAAGTTTGAGGGTCTTTCTGGGGGTGAGGGTGAAATTGATGACCCCAGAGAGACCCCTGGAGTGTTGATTCCAATTGAAGAGGTTGAAACACACTGTTTGGAAGAAGGAAAAAGTGTCAAGATAGGGTCCAAGATGCCACCAATGTTGAAAGAAGAGATGTTGAAATTCTTGAAAGACCATCAGCACGTTTTTGCTTGGTGCAATGCTGATGTTACTGGAGTTCCATCAGAGGTGATATCCCATCACCTATCTGTCCGGAGAGATGTGGCACCAGTAGTTCAAAAGAGAAGAGCTTTCTCAAAAGAAAAGGCTGATGTCATAGTACAAGAGGTTGACAGACTCACAAAGATGGGGCACATCAAAGAATCTCAATACCCTTTGTGGACTGCCAATCCTGTCCTGGTAAAAAAGAAAAATGGCAAATGGCGCATGTGCATTGACTTCACAGATCTTAATAGAGCTTACCCAAAAGATTTATATCCGGTCCCCCGGATAGATCAGTTAGTAGACTCTACTTCTGGGAACAAGCTGCTCTCCTTCATGGATGCCTTCTCCGGGTACAATCAGATTCAAGTAGATCCAAAAGATCAAGAGCATACCACGTTTGTCACTGATAGGGGTCTACATTGCTACAAGGTGATGCATTTTGGCTTGAAAAATGCTGGGGCTACTTATCAAAGGTTAGTCAACAAGGCATTTGCTGATCAAATTGGAAGAAATGTGGAGGTTTACATTGATGATATGATGGTAAAAAGTGTGGATGAGCAGCTACACTTATCCGACCTCCGAGAAACTTTTGCCAACTTGGTAAAAGTGAATTTAAAGTTAAATCCTGAAAAGTGTGTTTTCGGAGTACAGTCCGGGAAATTCTTAGGGTATATCATAAGTGAGCATGGAATACAGCCCGATCCGGATCAGTTGAATGCTCTTTTCCAGATGGAACCTTCTCGAAACATTAAAGAAGTACAGCGGTTAACGGGGAGATTAGCTGCCTTAAACAGATTCATCTCGAGGTCTTCGGACAGGTGTGCTCCTTTGTTTCAAACTTTGAAGGGTGCGAAGGGGTTCAAGTGGACCCCGCAGTGTGATGAGGCATTCAATGAAATCAAGAAACATCTTTCCTCTCCCAAAACTTTGTTCAAACCAGTTGATGGGGAGACTCTTATTGTGTATCTGGTCGTTTCAAGTTGTGCCATCAGTGCTGTGTTGGTAAGAGAGGTCGATGGGTGTCCCTACCCAGTGTACTACATCAGCAAAAGCTTGATTGATGATGAGAGGCGTTACTTGAAACTCGAAAAACTGGCATTAGCTCTGGTGATAGCTGCAAGAAAGATGAGGCATTACTTTCAGGCTCATCCTATCATCGTCCGGACATCTTTCCCTTTAAAGAATGTCCTTCAAAAAGCAGACATTTCGAGCAGAATGACTAAGTGGTCAGTAGAGTTGGGGGACTTCGACATAGACTTTGCTCCCCGGACAGCGGTAAAAGCCCAAGCAGTGGCTGATTTCCTGGTTGAATTCCACTCTGATAGGGATTCGGAGCAAGCTACTGATACAAAAAACAAGAAAGTCTGGATCGTCCGAACAGATGGTGGATCTAGCACTATGGGATGTGGTGCAGGAATATGTTTAACTTCCCCTTATGGAGACAGCATGTATCAAGCTATTTGTTTTGCTTTCAGGGCATCTAATAACGAGTCTGAATACGAAGCAGCTATAGCTGGTTTAAAGTTGGCCCACATCTGTGGGGCTAAAAGGGTTAAGCTACTAAGTGACTCCCAGTTGCTTGTCCACCATGCCTTAGGCCAATCTGAGGCTAGAAAGGAGCAGTTGGTCAAGTATTTACTCCTCCTCAAAAATGAAGCGTTAAAGTTTAAAGCTGTTGTCTATGAGCACATTCCCCGGGCAGAAAATGAGCTAGCAGACTCATTGGCAACAATAGCGTACACAGAGTCCTACCCATGGATCCATGTGCTTGAAAGCCCCTCAATTCAACTTAGTAAGGGTGAAAAAGAGGAAGTTTTTGAAATACAAGTGAATCGGCCTCAAGACTGGAGATCTCCTCTCACACAATATCTGTCCGATGGAATTGTGCCTTCAGATAAATCACAAGCCAGAACATTGAAACACAAGGCTCGTGGTTTCATTATGTTGAGAGAAGTGTTGTATAAAAAATCCTATAGTAAACCTCTCCTACGTTGTTTAGGGGATAATGAGTCACAAGTGGTCCTCTCCGAATTGCATGATGGGGAGGGATCAGCCCATTGTGGATTCAGAGCTTTAACAAGAAGAGTGTTACTCTCCGGATACTATTGGCCATCAATCATGAAAGATGCTAAGGAGCTGGTGAGAAGGTGTGATCCATGCCAGAGGTACAGCAATGAAATTCATGTACCAGCCATTCCTTTGGAGTCAATTTCTGAGCCCATCCCTTTTGCTCGATGGGGGTTGGACTTAGTACGGCCTCTCCCTGTGCCGTCCGGAGGGCGTAGAACTATAATTGTGGCCATTGACTACTTCTCAAAGTGGGTAGAAGCAGCTCCCCTGGCAGGGACAACATCAAAAGCTGTCATAAAATTCATTCTGTCCAACATATGTTGCAGATTTGGTGTCCCACAGAAAATAACAACAGACAATGGGCCACAGTTTGACAATAGAGAAATGGAAAGCTTCTGTGCTTCAAGGGGTATACAGCATTGTTTTTCTTCACCTTTCCACCCACAAGCCAATGGGCAGGTTGAAGTGGCTAATAGAACTATACTGTCCGGTTTAAGGAAGAATCTAGAAGGGGCTGCTGGGAAGTGGCCTAGTTATCTGCAAGAGGTCTTGTGGGCCTACCGGACAACGCCTGGGGCTGCAACACAAGAGTCTCCCTTTGCCTTGGTCTATGGAATGGATGCAGTAGCCCCCATAGAGAAGACACTCCCTTCCTTTCGTGTTCATAACTTCTCCGGACATGCTAATGAGATGGCCATCAGAAATCAACTTGATTTAATAGAAGAAAGACGGGTTAAAGCCTGCCTAAGAGTGGCACACCATCAGGGCTTGATGAGAAGCGGGTTTGCTTCTAAAGTTAAAAGAAGAGATTTCCAACCAGGGGATAAAGTATTAAGGAAGGTCTTCTTGCATACTAAGGGAAAGCTCTTCGGAAAGCTGGCCCCAACCTGGGAGGGTCCGTATACTGTGGTTGAAAGAATCAAGCCTGGGACTTATTGGTTGGAAGACAGAGATGGCAGGGTTCTAACTCACCCTTGGAATATTGAGCACCTTCGAGTGTACTTGGAATAACACTTGTGTAAATATTTACTTGTTTAAACATCCATGTAAATATTTGGGGGCATACCTTCCCCTCTTCGGTGGCACGGAGAGCTTTCAATAAAATTTGATGCTTTCTTCAAAATTTTCTAAGTATTTTCAAAATTCTATCTCTTGTCATACTACCCGGACTGAAAGATCTAAGGGCTATTTAAACTCTAGCCGGAGAGTCTTAACACTCCCACAATGCAATAACTAAAAGCTACTTAAACTCCAGCTATCTAAACTAAAACAAATAATGAAAGAAGATGATGGTTGAGCAAAATAGAAACATTCATTCAACAACTTAAAATTGCCTTGGCCTTCGAAGGACTTTTGAACAAGTTAGGGTACAACACAAAAAATCTGTCCGAATAATATCGGACACCACAACAAAAATAGTTCCTTGGCCTTCCAAGGACTTTAGTTGAGTAAAAGATAAATAAAGTACACCATAAATTAAGGTTGAGCCTTTGAAGATGGCTCACCCTTATCTACCTTCTTGCCTTTGATGTCGCTCCCCCTTTCGATTACTTTCTTGCCCTTGGGGTCATTCTCCTCTTCGCCTGGGCTCTCTCCGGTCTTCTCTTCATTATCAGAAGAGGACTCACCGGAAAATCCTTCATCAACCATAGTATAAAATGGAGGTCATCATCATCCACATAGAGCCATAAGTCCCCCAGGGTCCTCTTCGGGAATTTTTCGTGAAAAAAGAGAACCATATCAGACTTCACCCTTTGAACCATTAGCTCTTCGCTTTGTATCATCTCCCTGGCATAGGCATTGATCTTGGCCTTGATTGTGGCCTCTTGGTCCCTTACCAAAGCAGCCTTCTCTTCAGCAGCCTGAGTCACTGCATTTTCTAAAGCAATCTTGTCAGTGGTCTCCTTTGCAGTGGTCTCTCCCCGTGAGACGGTGAGATCTTTCTCCATACCAGACAACTTCTCCTGGAGATCTTTTATGGTTTGTTCTAGGGTGGCAACTTTTGTGTTGCTCTCATCATGACTCCTCTTCAGCTCCTCGTTTGCTTCCTTGAGCAAATCAGCGTTGGTGGTAGCAGTGTGGAGGTCTCCGGACAGCTTTTCCTTCTCAGACTTGAGGTCTTTGATGGTGTCCGCCTGACTCCGAACTTGCCTCTCCAATGTAAGAACTGGTTGCACATTACTAAGCAAGGAATGGGCTATAGTGTCCTTCTCACTAGAAACCATGAAAGTCTTACCGTTAAAGTTGACCGTATTGGAGCTGCTCGGAGGGATGTAGGGCCCTGCGAACTCGTCTCTGGGGAGGCCAAGGAAATATTCACCAAGCCCACCCAAACCGGTGATGTCCACTTCATCCAAATTGAGCTCTCCCTCCTCGACTTCATCAGTGTGAAACTCTCTTGGGATCTCTTCGGCCAGCGTTGGGTCAGAGGGGCCAGTGGGAAAAGAGGGCTCCGGATCTCGGAGAGCGAGCTCATCTCCTTGTGAAGTCTTTTTCTTCTTGACTACCCGGCCAGCGCTTTCACTTGTTTTCTTGCGAGTCCTCTTGGGAGCCCTTGGAGGTTTTGGAAGGTCTACTTCCTGCCTCTCGGTCTCCTGCTCCACCACCTGCAAGAGGGTTGCATCAATTTGAACTTGGGCTGGCCCCTCTGGATCTGTTGGGGCATCTTTCTCAGCATCGCCCGCCACCTTTTTGCCTCTTCTTCTGCCCTTCATTTTGCTTGGGGCTTTGGCCCGGACAGGCAGGTAGAGTGTCCCATCCAGTTTGTGGGACCTTCTCAGCACAGTGTCTTCGTCGGGCTGGGTGGTGAGCTCCTCCCAAGTTAGGTCTCTCCGACCTGTGGTGTTCCACAGGTGAGACCTTGCTAAATTTCCAGGGGTGAAGGCCTTGTGGAATCGATTCTCCCAATTCTCTGCGGCCCAAGCATTGATTTTGCCACAGGTAGTATGTCCGGCCTTTAGGTAGTCCCCGAACTCCTTTGGCAGCTCTGTTAAAACAAAAGAGAAACTGGTTAGTATAAACTTAACTTAAAGAAAAAGGAAAAGAGAGAAACGGACAGGAACTTAAAGTAAGAAACTTACGGTCACTCCTCCACCTACTCTTGAGGAGGCTTGGGTTCTCTCTGGCCTTGATTTTCTTGCCGTTTTCCCAGGCGCCACTAACGAACAAGAATTGGCTCCTCCACTTGCTCTCTGATTCCAGGAGATCATCAACAGCCTTGAGATCGTTCCCCATGTTGAAATGGTAGAAGGGGAACTGGTGATGCTTGCAAAGGTTGGCTACTGCTGCGAACTCTTCCATAGGAAGAGGGATCCCAGACAATCTAGACGCCATGATACATGACATCAAAGTGAACCAGCCGTTGGGGCTTAGCTGAGTTGGGCAAAGCTTGACCAGATGGAAATACCGTACGATCTCTGGATCCAGTGGGAACCTGAGTCCCCAATTAAATAGCTCCGTAAAGAAGACTATTTCATTCCGTTTGCAGTCCATTGGGGTCTCCGGATCAATGGAGATCCTTATCTTCACGTTTTCGGGGATCCTCCATTTTGTGCGCATTCGACCCAGATCAGAGGTATGGATGAATGCATACTTGGTCTTCTGCAAGGCCAAGAGGTACTTAAGCTCGACTTTGTGAAAGCACGACCCCACTCTTCCCTCAAGGCACTCCGGCAGGTCCAGATGCCTCAAATACAAATTTTCCTTGCCCTTTTTGGCAACAACAGCAGTGGTATCAGCCTGTCCGGAGGACTCGGACTCAAAGGGGACCTCTTCAGTAGAGTCCTCCATTCTCTCCTCCCTAATTGTTGGGGGAGCTTCTGTGGAAGTGGTCCGGGGAGGATTGAAGCATGGCATAGCCTGCCCTCCAGACTGTTGACTGCCTGTATTCTTCTGATTTCTCACCTCAAGTTGGGTTTCAGAGGCAGAAGACTCTCTAGGGGGTACAGGGCTGTTGGCCTCCGGACCGGACAGCCTCTCCCGGGGAGCTCTAATGGGCACTCCAGACCCAGAATCACTATTTTTTGCCCCCGATTTCGAGGGAGTATTCTTCGAGGTTAGTCCCTTCACTAACCGGCTTGGCCTCTTAATCGTTAGCTTCTCCGGAGAATGGTCAGAATCAGACCCCATAGCTATAAACGGAGAGGGTTTTCTGACACTTGTAGCGGTAACTCCTGGTTCAACAGCAGGTATTGACTTCTGAAGTGAGGAACTAGATATTATAGGTAAGAGGGTGGATTGAAAGAGTTTTTTGGGCTTGGTACCTTTGGAGGAGGATGAGCCTCGATCAGATTCTGCAACAGAGGTGGCCGGTCTCTCAACAGGTGATGATGGTAGCCCTGCTGCTATTCGCCTTTCCTTCTCGACCTTTTGCGCTTTCTCCAACTCCGAAAGGTTGAGTCAACCACCTTTGATCAATGCTGTTCTTGCTGTAAACATAAACAGCCAAGGAAAATTTTGTTCTAGAGAGAGAAAGCTCTGAGTAAATTTACAGAGTAAAATTTGAGAGAGATAGTAAAACAGTGGAAAATGAATGTGAATTTATAGTAGATTTGAAAAAAGGAGTTGATTCCTAGGAGAATCCGAAAGGTTGGGCAATGATTAAAAGACGGCGCTGATGTCACTATTGGTAATTAAAGAGGTTACTTGTTAAAGAAGGTGGTGCGAAATTCAAGGTGAAAAAACGGCTGGAGTGGCCAATCAGAGAGCAACACGTGTCCCACTAACTCTGGTAAAAACCGTTTGGAATTCGTAAAGCTTAACCTGTCCGGGTATACCCACAGTTTTGTCCAAATTGAGAACCACTTCGTTCATCGGACTGTTTTTCAGTTCTTTGACAAGGACACTTGCTCAAATACCTAAAAAAGGGGCTCCTGATGAGTCCGAATTCAGCATGACTCCCCGGAAGGGTAAATCAGTCTAAGTCTCTCCGAACACCGGACAGACTACAAGGACATAAATCGGACAGATCACTTCCGGACAAATTACTTTGGACACTATAAACTTAAGACTGTTCGAACTATGACTAAAGTACTAAAAAACCTAAACACTTCCTGACTAAGCTACTTGCTCTCCTGCTTAGAGCTCATGGGTCTTTAATCATGACCCGAGTCCATTAAACATGACCCGAAAGCCCATAAGGGCCCAAACATCATACTATAAATACCCAACCACCAGCATTAACTATGGGTAATGAGAATTAACTGCTACCAAGCTGCTTAATCATCTCTCTACACCACTGTTAAACACCCATACACCACCGTTAAACACCCATACACCACCGTTAAACACCCATACACCACCTTGAAACTCCACTTGAAATTACTAGCCTACCCTCAGAAAATTATTAGCCTCACCATTTGTAACCGTTATTTACTATTTATTTATAAGTATAATTGGTGACATTTTATTATATCACTTCTTTCTATCCTATAGTATTAATGTTTTGTT
This sequence comes from Limnanthes douglasii subsp. nivea, assembly GCA_036936605.1. Classification (NCBI taxonomy): domain Eukaryota; kingdom Viridiplantae; phylum Streptophyta; class Magnoliopsida; order Brassicales; family Limnanthaceae; genus Limnanthes; species Limnanthes douglasii. The sequence continues at coordinate 150,275,351 of JAUPFV010000002.1, read as the reverse complement.
TACAAAATATACCATTGCCGTGTAATCATTATCGCCTGATGATAAATGTTTAGGCGATAGTTTTACTATTAAGACGTAAAAATCATATCAAATTTCTTTCAATTGGTATAATATCTCTGACGTTATCTATATAAACATGTTAGTTTCTAAAACACGGATGCCAGTTAGTTTATGCTCGGTCTATAACACAAGTCCTTTTACTTTAGTTTATAACATATTGATCCTCTAATTATAGTTTATCTATAAAATTAGTATTTCGAACTTAATTATATCATGATTGATTTTTGGGAAATTGTACCAAAGGTACCTACTCAACTATTCAATTGTCACTTACCACCCAAGGTTTGATCAATTGTTACTTAATACCCATCTCAACTACCTTATTGTCACTTACAACCTAACTTTATTTTAATACCCTAACTACCCTCACCATTCATGAACAGCGTAACCAAAATTTCTATTTCCTTCTCTTTCCTTCTCTTTCCTACTTTTCCTTTAATTTTATTTTTAAAAGATCCGTATCTTTCGAACGGGAGCTCGAAAAAAATAAATGAAAGTACCATTACTTTTGTTTTTTAAAAATGAACAAAACTAGATCCATTTATGATATTTTTTGATATTTTTTAAAAATAAAATTTCACCAGTTGCAAGCAATTCGCATCTTGAGAATTGCACCAGTTGTTTTTTTTTTCATACCAGTTTTTTTTTTTTTTTTTTTTTTTTTATCGTTCAGAAATCCTGAGAGTTGCAAGCGATTCGCATCTTATCATGAAAATCGTTCAGAAATTTGCAAGCAATTCGCATCTTATCATGAGAATCATTCAGAAATTGCAAGCAATTCGCATCTTATCATGAGAATCGTTCAGAAATTGCAAGCAATTCGCATCTTATCCTGAGAATCGTTCAGAATTTGCAAGCAATTCGCATCCTGAGAATTTGTAAGCAATTCGCATCTTGAGAATTGTACCAGTTTTTTTTTTTTTTTTTTTTTTTTTTTTTTTTTTTTTATCGTTCAGAAATCCTGAGAGTTGCAAGCAATTCGCATCTTATCATGAGAATCGTTCAGAAATTTGCAAGCAATTCACATCTTATCATGCGAATCGTTCAAAAATTGCAAGCAATTCGCATCTTATCATGAGAATCGTTCAGAAATTGCAAGCAATTCGCATCTTATCCTGAGAATCGTTCAGAATTTGCAAGCAATTCGCATCCTGAGAATTTGCAAGCAATTCGCATCCTGAGAATTTGCAAGCAATTCGCATCCTGAGAATTTGCAAGCAATTCGCATCCTGAGAATTTGCAAGCAATTCGCATCCTGAGAATTTGCAAGCAATTCGCATCCTGAGAATTGTACCAGTTTTTTTTTTTTTTTTTTTTTTTTTTTTTTTTTTTTTTTATCGTTCAGAAATCTTGAGAGTTGCAAGCAATTCGCATCTTATCATGAGAATCGTTCAGAATTTTGCAAGCAATTCGCATCTTATCATGAGAATCGTTCAGAAATTGCAAGCAATTCGCATCTTATCATGAGAATCGTTCAGAATTTGCAAGCAATTCGCATCCTGAGAATTTGCAAGCAATTCGCATCCTGAGAATTTGCAAGCAATTCGCATCCTGCGAATTGTACCAGTTTTTTTTTTTTTTTTTTTTTTTTTTTTTTTTTTTTTTTTTTTTACCAGCGCGCGCCTTTTTTTAGTCGGGGGTATTTTTGTCCAAATTTCAGTTCGAGGTACCCAGTTACACTATCCAAAAAGTGGGTACCGCCGGGTAATACCATAGTTGAGAAGGTATTTACCGGTACTTTTCTCTTGATTTTTTGACTTCTAAAAATCTGTATAATCAGTGATCTACATGTATTATCCATTTAACTATAAATGTGAATAACTTTATAGGTTTTTATATTTTAAAGGATCACTCATAGTATAATAAAAGATATGAGAGTAATCTTATAGCTTTTTGAAAGGAGAATGATTAGTATGTTACCAATTAGAGTTAGAATATTATTTTTATATACCGATCATAGTCAGAGTACCAATCACGGAATTGATCTTTCATTTGTTTTTTCATTTGGTTGTAGGTAGTTATGACTATAAACTGTTTAACTTGATATCTACAAACACTCTTTTTACATATGTTTCATTTGAATAAGATCTGATTATTAAAGTGTCTTCATATGGGTGGGGTACATCTTTTAGTAATTCATTAAAATTGTTAACAGAAGCGTTCTTATATATAATTTTTGGCTATGATCACGTTGTGGTTTATTTCTAGCTTCTCACGCATTGTATTTGGAATTTCTTATATATAATATTTGGCTATGATCACGTTGTGGTTTATTTCTAGCTTCTCATGCATAGTATTTGCAATATATACTGAATGAACATCCATGAAAGTTTTGGCATCTATAATCATTATTGTTTGCATTTCCTATCTCTTAAAGCCTTTACTTTTTATATTGTTTTCACTTTTAATTCTTTTTCACTGTGTTTAAATATATATTTTACAACCTCTCCACTAGTTATTAAATTGTGTATCCCATCCTTGAGCTTCAAGAAGTGACCAGTATGATGGTTATGGTCATTATAATATGGATATGATTTACAATAATCTCGTATCGTATTGTTTATCGAATTCTTTATGAAAATTGGAGATATTAGGCTTCGTGTTAAGTTAAATAAAATCATTTCTTGTGATAATGTTACATTAACTTAACACATCGGTAATACATGGTATTATTTCTTACGGAATCTGTTTTGACCGTGCTTCTATTTTTAGCGGTTTTTTGTGTTATTCCAACCTTATAATTTTTATAATTTTCCAAATCTATAAACTCATGGGATAATTAGATTACGTCATAATGTTAAATGGCATGAATATTTTATTTTCATTAAGGAATTTTCTTGGTAAACATATTTAAAAATATATTGTATAAGGTATATGCGATATGTCGATCTTTCCAAAATATTATGGGTTAGTGACTAATCTACAAAAATATTTTCTAAATAGTTTGCAAACTTGTCATTTTATCTTAAGGACATATTCATTGGTTGTGTGTACATAAATTGGTTAAAGTTGATCAAACAATTTTATAATTTAACATTCAAAGGTAACGAAAACCCTTTGCCGCATGATGTAATACTTTATTAATTATGTTAAATAACCATTTAAAATATAAATTATGTTATTATAGATGTATGTAAGGGTGTTATCGAACCCCATTCGGTCCAGGTTTTGCCGGAACCGGACCGGACCATTAAGTTTATCGGTGTGGACCAGACCAGACCGCTAAACTTTCGGTTCGGACCGGACCAGACTGCTAAGATTTCGTTTCGGTCTGGTCCGGACTGGTCCGGTCCGGTTTGGTCCAATTCGGATCGGTTCTAGTTCAAGTTTTGTCTGAGTTTGCTTAGGTCCGCTATCGGTCTGGTTCAGTCTGATCCGGTCCACTTAAAAATAAATAAATTATATTATAATTTAATTGTCAATTCTTTGACTTAAATAAATAATATAAAAATTAATGTTTAGAAATTAATCTATGATTTTTATTAAAAAAATAGTAATTAACTATTAATTTTGGCAATATAATATATAAAAAATTACTAATAATAATAAAATAATCGGCGTTAACGGTTTTATTGGTTCGATTCCTTATCGGTTCTACCGGTTTATCAATATTATCGGTTTGGTTCCTTATCAGTTCTATTGATTTACCAATTTATTGTTTCGGTTCCTAAAGGGTTTTACCGGTTTATCGGTTTTATTGTTTTGGTATTTTATCGATTTTCTATTTTTATGATGGAACCGCAGACCATAGCGTTAAGGTTAGGTCCGGTTCTTGGTCCGGTTCTTATCGGTTCGGTTCTGGTCTGGTTCTCGGTTCCCTAGAACCGTTGACAGCTCTAGATGTAATCTCTTTGTGTTGCTTTGTATTATGGAAATCTACTATGTTAGGTATTTGTATGTGTTATATTATCTCATACATATATGAATAATATATTGATCCACTAACTTTTAGTCTCGTTCATTTAAAAGGGATGTTTGCTTGTTTGGTCATTCTTCCAATTATGTTATAAAAAATCATCTATGGATTAGTAGATCCAATGAAGAGGAAAAAAATACTATATATTTGATCATAATATTTATCTCTGTTTTTTTGTCTATATAATGTAATAGTCTTCCCTTGTATCATTCTATTAATAGCTTCACGCCTCGTGTGTTGATGAGTTGTTTGGAAATGTTTTATAATATAATTGGTGTTAATTGTTCCTTATATCCAAAGTAGTCGTTTGTTAAACCTTTGTTGGTTGACATTTGGTATCATATCTACTTCAATAATTGATGTATGTTAGGTCATGATTCAGATTTTTTTCTACATTATTATCTAACATCTTTGGCTTTCAATAAATATGTATGATGATATATTTATTCTCATATTGGAATCCTGGTGCTGGGAATCTTTCTGAGGTGGGTGAGGGATTGAATATAAACGTCTTGGTCTTATCTCATATGCAAGTCTTCAGGTCTTCTACAATGTTGGTTATTAGTATAATGTTGATAGTTTACTTCATAATAGTGATGTGCATTAGTATAATGAGGGCTTACAACATTTATTGCTTCTCGGAAATAGTTTACCAAAATCCTCTAAACTATGAATTCGATAACAATGGTTGCATTATTTTCTAAATATTATTCGTTAATACCGGTATTATGATATCATTCATATGTTTGAGGGTAGCACTTGCGTGTATCATTGGCCATTTGGTCCAATACAAGCACAACGAATGGTGTATGAGGCAATTATGCATCCTTTTGGTTATTTTATTGGTACAACATTAGCTGGAGTTAGTTTTTAGTGGTTCAATCTTCAAATATTTTACCGTTGTCTATTTTTCTCTTACTTGTTGAGCCAAGATTGTTAGATTTCTATTGGTGTTATAATCTCATTCTTTTGTGTTTAGTTAGTTGATTTAGAGAATTATGGTTGAACTACCATTTTGTAAGTTTATTATGTCTAAAAAAATCATTTTATGTCAGACGATACCAATAATATATTGTCAAACAAAGTAATAAAAACACAATAAAATTAACTAAAACTTTATTTTAAAAAAAATCCATCCATTTCTTACTATATAAAAATTTATACGTGGATAATAATATCGAAATAGTTTTTATGTATATTTCAATCATACAAAGTCATATAAGAAATATATTATATGATTTAAATAAAAATAAAACTTATTTAACTAAATCCCAAATTATTAAGATTAAAATTATCGTGCGTGTGGGTTTTTCATCATAAATATCCAGTACCCTCATAAGTTTGAATATTGTTGCTATGATTTCAACGATTGATATCATGTGAACTTTCATTGTCTGTTATTAACTTTTATATATATATATATATATATATATATATATTATAGTTTTAAAGTGACAGAAGATGAAACGACGAGTTCAGATGTCCAACCAAAATGTATCATGTTGAACCAAATGCATGAGTTCAGATGTCCAACCAAAATGTGTCATGCTGAACCAAATGCATCTATCTTCAGTAAAGAATCTGAAGTTGTTTAATTAATGCGCGATTAATTTGGGCATGCTTTATTGTACACAAGGTGTAGTACTAGTAACAAATATAGCATGTATTCATTACCACTAACTGTGTGATAGTCCATCACAAAAAACATATTTTTACTATCGTGAGCCTGGTTTCTATTACACCCATTCTTGATTCTGTTATATTGGTTTTTCATAGATGAAAGTACTATTTTAACATTAAGTAGAGTTTTGAGACACAAACATATCTAACAATTTGTGCGAGAGAAAACTACGATAAACATTAAGCGTTGAGATATCATTTTGTAAATTTGATACCTTATTTTGAGAAACTTTGTAACATAGTGTGAGAGAGAGTATTAATTATGTTATTTAGATTATTTGTAAGCTTTCATCTATAAATCAATGTTTTGTTTCCCGTTGATGAATTATTGTTCCATAATTTGGACCATGTTAAATCTCTCGCGTTGTATTTCTTGTTCTTATGTTCCCTTCTTGTTTATTTATAAAGTGTCAAAGCATTATTACTGTCATCACTCTAGGTTTGGTAAAGTTTGATGGAAGTCTGAACCTTTGAAATATTATGATTTTCACCTAACCAGTCGTGCAATGGCATGAAGTCTGTGATAATATTTATCGTTGGTGATAAATGTGAAGTATGAAGGCAAAGATCGTTTCAGATCTTGATTGTAAATATTCAAATATCACCATAAAATCAAACAAAATCATAAAGATGTGTTTTGTGAAGTTAGATCTTAAAACATTCAGCGGGATAATGATTTTAATCTAGATAATTAAAATGAGAGTGTTCCTTGTATAATACGAAATTTATGCCACCATTGATGAAGAAGTTTTGAAAAAGATAGATATTTAAAAATATATCGTGATGTTGATCAAAGTCCATAGAAATATGAAATAACATGAAAGTCATATACATAAAGGTATATTTGGAACATAAATTGTATCTAAAATATTATGTGTATACAATGGAAATGGATGTGAACAAAGAGATCTGGAAATACTTTGATATTTTTGAAATATAATCATTCTTGATTGGAAGTTAGTTGGAGTCAAGGTTGAAGATGGGGATAAAGCAATTATCCTATTCAGTTCTTTTCTAAATATGTAGGAACACTTTGTTGACAACATACTCTACGGAAAAGAGTCCCTTATAATATACAAAGTGAGTCCTCCAAATTCAAAATATATTCAAAACAATACAAGTTTGAAGAGCATGTTGATAATTGAAAATGTGAATGAGGAACATATTGAGTTATTATATATTTTTATCTCAACAAGAATTCAGAAAAATGATTCTCAAGAAGTTCGACATGTTTTAAGCCCGAGTTGTTGGGACTCTGACTGGTGTCCATACTGAATTAATATTATGAGTAGATCGTCGGTGGACCCATAGAAGCCTTACTGGTAGCCTTTTAAATAGATCCTAAGATACTTATAGGATTTTGAAGATATTTAGTTATGTTATAACAAAGATACTAAGTTGATGAGACACTGAGGGGTGTATATGGAATCTGATTATGCAGACTGCCTTGATAAGAGGAAGATAACTTCATGTAGTCTATTTATTAGATTTGGTGGAGTGATTAGTTGGAAATATTTTATTAAAAAGTTTGTTACCTTGTCATATATCGAAATTATATTGTTCCGAACTATACTCATATGTAATCGGTCGAAACTATTTGAACAGGTATCGAACCAAATACAAAACTTTGTTAGCCACGATAACGCTCATACCTTCTTATAATTTATTTGGAGAAGGTTTTGCTATGTATGAGTTTTAATTAGACTATGTACTTTTGATTATGTGTGAAACTAAGTTTTGATATACTATGATGGACCTGTGTAAGTTGAGAAACTATAGTCATTGATTAATGTGCGCTTAATCTCAGGTCTAGTACAAGCGACAAAGATGATTGGTGTATGTTAAGTGTGAATCTTGTTTCTTGAGAGAGAAAGTAAAGAGAGAGTTTCATTTGTACAAAAATAAAGTAAGAGGGAAAAATAATATCAGTCTAATGAAAAAGTGTCACCCTTGATTCATCGTCTCGCGTCTTATATATAGGCGTTTCAGACTTCGTTTAACTGAATCAGTTATACAAATGAGTAAATTACACATCAACCCCCTATATTTACCAGTAGTTTAAATACCTTATTTCAACTGTAAAATTTATCACATACAACCTTATATTTATTACATTTAAACTCCTAATCTTTAATATCTTTGTCATTAGCCCTCTAGTTCTTATGAATAACGGTAAATAAGAACTAGTAATCATCGGAAATCATGGTAGATTGAAACTTTAATTCCCAAACTCGAATTTTCTTCGAATTAAATCTTTATATGTCCTCAACATAATTATTTGTCTCAACAGCTGTTGTCCTCAAATAAATACACATTTAGATTTTTCCTCGAATATAAATCATTTGTCAACTGATTAAAAAATCCTAGGTGACATACTTTTCTTCCTCGAATAGACTTGTACTCATATTTACTTCGAAGTTGGTTCGACCCTTTATTTCCTGCTTCGAAAATTCATACATAGAATCATTAGTTGGCGTTTTCGTAACGGTTGGAAACTTTTGGAATACTTTAGTACGCATGCGATGACCGGCTAGGCCTGCCATTACGTCTGACAACTAACATGTGTCACATTATTCCTTTGCAAGTAACCGTTTGATATTCTTTCTTTCTACCCAATAGTCATCATCACCTGTCTAACTTATTTGAACACTTTATATTTCATATCTCCTTTATAAATACTCCTTCAGTTATCATTTGTGTTTCACAAATACCTTATAGTGAGAGAAAGTAAGTTTTAACTGAGAGAATCCCTAACTACATTCACTTGAGAACCCAGTTTCTTAGCTTTATTCATTTGAAAACCCATTGTTTTGGCTACCTTAGCCATAAAACTCATAGTTCCAGCTAATCATCATATTTTATGAGCTAATCTGAAGACTCTTCTTCATTTAAGTTTATAAAAAAATCCCCAGCTACTAAAAAATAAATTTTTCGTTTTACGATTACTTGTGTATCAATGGGAGGGATAGTGAATATAAAGTCGCAAGGGTAATAGACAATTCTTCTCGATTTTCAACTAAAACTATTTTTTATTTTAATTTTAACCCCAATAAAAGTTCCCCTGAGTTTCAAAATTCATCCAACCAAGAAAGAAACCATTCACTCAAATATCCCCGATAATCGTCTTCACCACCACAACTTCAACACCTCTTACCAGCGAATTCTTCACAATCAGTGCCTCAAAATTATTCTCCATTACTTTTTGGATCCACATCTGTTTCTTCTCAAAAGAATCGTAAAGTAACAATAAACATATCAACTCACAGAAGATCAGAAAAGTACTTATCACCCAAGAACTCTAATCCACCTCAAACATTACGCAAGGAGACTCCTCGGATTCATCCAAAACGTCATATCTCCCAAAGTATTCATGTTAAAAATAAAGTATTCCTATCTATAGGAGACCTCGATGCTGACAACACTTCACAAAGTTCTGCGCAAAACACTGCTCAAAACATCACAAATAACTCCACACCACCATCTCCTCCCTTGAGGGAGATTGTTGAGACCAACCTGGAGTCACAATAAACTCCCTCAATACATAATGCTTCTGAAGAAGAAGCGGATTTATAGACAACTATGTCACATGTCAAGGCCAAAATAAATGGTGTTGCAGTTGAGACTGAAGGCGATGCTCTAAAAAAAGGGGAACCAGAGAAAAAAAGAAAAGAAAAACAAGGCCCAGTTGAACTTCCCGAGGATGTTGCTGCCTCAGTAAATGTGAATTTAAAACCACTCCTCCCCAATACATAATGGCACTTAAAAAACATGCCATGTATTTATTATAGAGAAGCTCAAGCTGGTCATCTAAAAAATCAATGGGGAATGCCAGACAACATAACGCTTTGACTACTAAAAGAGAATGAGACTCCACTTGATTGTGGGACATATGAATCGGTGGTCTATCCTGAGATAATCAATGTACTCTCTTGCTTAAAATTTGGATTATTAGTTTGTTGTGTTGATGAGCTTGGAGGTTTCGATCCACTACTTTTCCCTTTGACAAAGTAGTCAATTTACCATTCTCTATTAAAACATGCATCTCATTCTTTAAAGCTATACAATCTGCGGTGTCGTGCCCAATATCATTATGATACTTGCAAAACCTATTATTGCGTTATTTTCTGGGTCTGTTTATTGGAGTTGGCGTTTTATAATATACAACACTTTTAGACTTCTCGTAAATAGCAGCAACATTCTCAGTCAAGTCAGCATAATACTCTGCCTTATCCACTGATTTGGCCTTGGCCTGTAATATTGATTGTTTGTTATTACCTGAAAAAGAACCATTCTTGTTTCAAGGAGGTAAGTTTTTATTTATCCTCGACCACAAAGGTGTGTGATAGCTTGGATTAGCAGATCTTTGCCCCAAATTTTTATGTACAGAGTCATGTCCACCTCGAACTTTAGTGGACTCCTTTACTTTAATCTGATTTAACACTTGAGCCATTAAGTCCCCGAAAGTTAATACTTTAATTTTTTGTCATTTCATTTGCCAAGTCTCCTGGTAATAGTCCTCGTGGAAATGCAGCCATAACAACCAGCTCTTCACGATTATCCAATCCTGCTTTTGTTAACACAAAATGCTTCGTGTATTCCTTCAATTTCTCTTCCACATCTTGCTTACATTGTATTATTGTATCTACATTTGCACGCATCTCTTTGCTTCCCACAAATTATCATTGAAAATCGGTAATAGATTCCTTCAGAATCCTATTATACCAATTCAATGAGTGCCCTTGAAGGTCTGAGAAAAACCTTTGTATACCAGCATATCATTATCTTCAAATTTTATCATATAGTTCTTGAATTGTTCGATGTGATCATCAGGATACTGCATCCCATCAATTCTTTTACCTTGGAAATATCAAAGCGCTTCGAAAGAGTAATGGACCTAATCTCAACTGTTAAAGGAGAATTTCTCCAGTTTACTTCTTGTACATACTGGTCATCTCCTCTTGTTCCCATAATAGCATATAAAATCTGATTAGCTAAACCAGTGTATTGATTAGATTTCTTCGCCTCACACCATTTTGTATCCCTCATATAACGAGGTTCATTATCTCTTTTTTCCTAACGCGATTTTGCGATGTCGATATCTTTCTCCTTTCGAAGATCCCCGACACCTCTTTTGTTTAAATAATCCTTCCTTAGATTCCGAGCTATCATATTCATCATTAGATGTGATATACATGTGTTTATCTTTTTTTCTTTTCGTGAAGTATGATGTTCTTTTTCAGACTCAAAATATGATTTCTTCCAATCGCTCCAAATCTGATGAGTTGTATACGATCGATCAGATTAATTTTCTAGCTCGTATTTCTCTTCAACTTGTCGTACTTTAGATTTTAGCCTACCTGACTCAATATGTTGTTCTCTTTGAGTATACTTTTTATTAAATATTGTTATTTTGTTCAACGATTGATTCATCTGGATTTCGATCTCTGAATGAGCTTGATGTACCCAAATTTGATCATTGTATGTACTTTATTTCTTATGTAATTCAGATCTCAAACTTTCAATTGCTCATCGAACTGTTGGATGAGTTTCATATACTGGTTCCATATCGATCGAGAGAGATATAAATGAGAAATAATTCTAAAATTTCTGGTTTTTTATGTGAAATTAAGGTACCAAACGAATATAACTCCCATTGTGGTCGCCAATTTATTAAGTGTGAATCTTATTTCTTGAGAGAGAAAGTAAAGAGAGATTTAAATTTGTAGATAGAGAAAGTAAGAGGGAAAAGTAATATCAATATAATGAAAAACTATCACCCTTGATTCATCGTCTCACATCTTATATGTAGGCGCGTCAGACATCGTTTAACTGAATCAGTTATACAAATGAGTAAATTGTACTTCAACCCCCTATATTTACAAGTAGTTTAAATACCCTCTTTCCACTATACAATTTATCACATACAACCTTAGATTTATTACATTTAAACCTCCAATATTTCATATCTTTATCGGTGTGTATTACCACTAAGTGTATGACTGTGTAGTGATACGTATTATTTCTGCTATCATGAGCCTAATGTGTAATTCACCAATTCTTGGTTCTATTTATATTGTATTTTCATAGATGAATAAGTTGATGTGAAATTAAGCCAAGTCTTAAGTAAAGAACATATTTAAGAATTCTCGTGAGATAAATATGGAGATCTCTTTCGTTGTTTGATACTTTATTTTTTTAGAACAAAAAAATTAACATACTGTGAAAACGAGTGTTAATTCTATTTTTTTAATTTTTTTTATAATTGTTCATTTATAAAATCAGTGTTATGTTATCTATGAATGCAGGATTGCTCCATGATTTAAAACACGTTAAATCTATAGTTTTATATGTTCAATTTTATCTTTTATATTATTATTTTTCACTCTTTATTTGTTTGTATAGTGTCAAAATCATCATCCTAAATTCGAAACCATTCCAAAAAATCAAAGCCTTAAAATATTGTGACTTTCACTAAAAATAGTTTGTTTTAGAATATGAGCATCTGTTAATTTATATAATTAAAATTTAATTATGAAATATTAAGGAACCAAACTTTTGGAATGAATTCTATCACCAAAACAATATCAGCATGATATTAAATTCATTATTCAAGACTCAATCAAATTAGATCACAATCAATTTATTTCACGATGAGTGATAAATCTAGCTCATGTGCAAATGATCCATGAGAGATATGCAACTTTAATGAAAGCCTCACGTGACTGAAGTTGGTGGCAGTGTGGTGGCTAGGAATTCTATGGTTGCTAGGAATTCTATGGTGGCTAGGGATTCTGAGAAGAGAAGAAGAAAGTCTAAAGTGATTTTCAGTTGGACGTATTGACCCAATTCTAGTATCAATACCCAATCCCAATGAAACCAAGAATCCTACTGAAGTTACCCAACACAGTCTAAACCTAAGATAGTAAAAAATCAAGTCCAAGAACGAAATAAATCTAACACATACTATTACATTACAAGAATAAATGATTGTTACATGTGTTTGGTTACAACTCACAAGTGGTACAAATTAGAGGATTACACTGAGTTGTATTTCAGTACTATACATTCTTATATTCTAGGTAACTAAATTATACAAGGTGACCACCTTGATATATATCATATAACAAAATTGAAAAACAAGGCAATAAAACACATAAAAATCACTCAAAGAAAATACTACGTAAATATATATTGTATTCTTTGGAATCACAACAGATACTAACCTTCAATTGCGAACCTCGATCCACTTCATGTTCGTAGAGAGTCAAGCCCCTGCTTCTCACTCCATTGATATCCTCCTCAACAATAATAAGCACCTGCAAATGAATCAGATGAATGCAATCAACTCTATCATGCTAGATAGAAACAACTTCATGTTGTGCAAGACTTGAAAAACCCTTACCTCCTAGGAAAACCATCAGAACAAGTGGAGATTTCATTGAAAACCCATCTTTTGAAGACTGGGTAGCCAAAGACCAGTTATTGCTAGGCTTGCTTTACAGGATAATGACCTCATAAATTTATGGTCAATAATGAAGGAACAAACATCTAAAGATCTATGAAATATTGTTTCTAGACTCTCATAGTATCACATATAATCTAGAATACCTTTTTTTAGGTCCGAGTTTCAAATAAAATTAAAAGAAAACAGTTCAATGGATGAATACTAGAGCAAAATGAAGAACTTTAATGATATCTGGCTCTATCAAGTTTACATATGTCTATTGATGATCTAATGTCTCAGATTTTTGTACGTATGGACTCTAAGTATATGTCTATTATTGTTAGCCTAGCTAGAAAAAGAGGTCAAGAACTGGCTGGATCTACAATATACTCTATTGAATTATAAAAGAAGAGTGGACCAGTTGAACAAACTATCTAATAATTTTGCTAGCCTAAACCTCACAACAACTAACTATTCTACCAAAAGAGGTGAAAACATATCAAATAACAACAACACAAATAGTTTCAGAGGCCAAAACAAATATAAAGGTCAATCCATAGGCTATAGAGGAAAAAATAACAAATAGAGGAAGGACATGTTATAAAAGAGGCACAGATGGTAGATATACAACTCCAAAAAATCCAACTTGCCAAATTTGTGGCAAGTATGACCATTTTGGACCTTACTATTACTTCAGGAATAATCCAAGTGTGATAGGTTTCATTCCAAATGTCAAAGACAATCCATAACAAGATTAAGAAGTGTTTGTGGCAACTCACAACAAGGCACAAGATAATGGTTGGTACCTTAACAGTGGTGCTAGTCACTGTGTAAGAGGGACCCCTAGTCCAATGACTCAGAAAGCTGAGTACTTTGGTAAGGAATCTATTACTATTGGTAGTGTTGAAAGACTCAACATAATACACGTAAGACGTTCTAATATTGAAACATCTACAAACAGGCCTTTGGTTTTGAAAAACATTTTACATGTTCCAAAATTTAACAAAAATCTTCTATCAGTATATCAACTTAAACTGAAAAATCCTATTTATCTTGAGTTTCGTGATAATTTTTATTTTGTTAAAGATAGTACCACAGGGAGGGTGCTGCATACAGGGACAACTATATAAGGATTATACAAGTTGGAAAGTGCTGCTAAATTAAACCAGTCTAACCTTAAGTGTTCAAATTATCTTCCTACAATTTTTAATGTCTCTGTTTTACCCAAGAATCAATCTTTGTATACAGATTTTCTTTCTTTAAATGAAGGATGGCATAGAATACTATGCCATCCCTCCAATAGAGTTTTATATACTGTTATGAAGCAATGTAACTTAACTTATGAATCAAGAAATACAATTTCTTATTGTGACTCTTGTCAATTAGGAAAATCTCATTCCTTAACTTTTACTAGATCTGCTTCTCATTCTAAACATTTTTTTACACCTAATACATTCAGACCTTTGGGGACCCTCCCTTATTTTGTCAAATTAATGTTATAAATACTATATTTTATTTGTGGATTATACTATATATACTTTTTTCTATCCCCTAAAACAAAAAAGTGAGGCATTAGCTATGTTTAAAAACTTTAAAGTGTTTGTTGAAAATGGATTCAACAAACATATTGAAGTCTTTCAATCAGATTGGGGTGATGAATTTAGGCCTTTCGCATATTGTTAAGGAATGTGGGATCCTACTCACAACTCCATGCCCTCACAACTCTGTCCAAACTGGCAGAGCTGAGAGGAAACACAAGCATGTATTGGAAACAAGTCTCACACTCTTAGCATAGTTAAATGTACCATACAGTGTTTGGCCACAACCATTCATAACTGCAACTTACTTGATAAACAGATTGGCTACCATTGTTCTATGAGATGTTTCACCTTATGAAAAAAAAATTAAAAATTAAACCTCATTACTCCTACTTAACAACTTTTGCTTGTAACTGTTTTCTTTATTAAGACCTTATCAACCTCACAACTTTAAATTTCATTCAACTAAATGTGTATTTCTATGATATAATTATACTCATAATGGTAGACTGCGACTGGGACTGTTATTTTTACTGAACTATAATTTTCATGTTGTACTATTTTTTGACACAAAAATCACGAGTCTATTTTTATCACTACCTAGGTTCCTAGACAGTTCACTTCTAGTATTACTTTTCCATCTAGTATATTTAATTCAGGCTCTAAACAGACACACACTTTAATGACCTTGTTATCTCACAACATAACTCATTAACCATTCATCAAGAATAACCTACAACGAGTCATTTACCTCGCAATCATCTTAATTTACCTAATCAATACACAAGCGAACAATATATAGACTCTAAACTGCCACAAGACAACAACAATGACACACACCCACAAATTTGAACATGGACACATATAGTCCTAGACTAATTGACCTTCTTACACCTCATTATACTACCAATTCACCTACCAACAACACTATAAATACTTATCATATGACAACTAGGGAATAACATAGAATTAGTAAACCTAAACAGTTTTATTATGGTCTCACTACTACTTCAACAAGGGTTTCACCATAACCTACAAGGTTTTCTGATAATAGGACTAACCCTAATTTGTTTAAGGATATACAAGTTAAATTTGATGCTCAAATAAGGAAAAAAACCTCGACTCTGGTTCATTGGTTCTATAATGAACCTAGTTTGGTGAAAATGGATCTATAAGGTCAAACATAACACTAATGGGTCTATTCCATGCTACAAGGCTAGATTGGTAGCTAAAAGCTTCCACCAGACACCAGGTATTGATTTCACTGAGACTTTCTGTTCAGTGATCAAAGATTTGTACGATTATATTGATTTTAACTTTAATCGTTTATCAAGATCGGGTTGTTAGATAATTGGATATCAATAATGCTTTACTTAACGGAAGAGTCACTAAACAAGTTTACATGACCGAACTTGAAGGTTTTGAGGACTCACAAAGACCATCTCATGTGTGTAAACTACATAAGGCTCTATATGGTTAAAAACAAGCCACAAGTGCTTGGTACCCTAAACTCAAAGACACTCCAATCCTATAAGGCTTTAAAAAATCTCGTTCTGATGTATCGATATTATTTTATGAGACAAAACAAACTATCATAATCCTATTGGTTTATGTTAATGATACTATTATCACTAGCAACATACCTAATCAAGTAAAACCGTTTATTCACATACTCAACACGATATTTGTTCTAAAATATATGGGTAATATACACTACTTTTTATGTATTTAAGTTTTTAGGGACACTACTGGGTGTCATTTATCACAACAACAATATATCAAAAATCTACTAGCTACTAAAGGACTTACTAGTGCCAACTATTTCTCTACGTTAATGCGTGTCACCCCTGCTATTTCCCTCCATGATCGTGAGTTCCTCCTACAACCAAAAAGTATCCTAATTTGTTAGGATATTTCCAATATGTATTCCATAAGCGAGCATATATTTCCTATGCTGTAAATAAACTTAGTCAATTCTTACATCGTCCTTATGAACATTCATCTACAAGTTTTCAAGGGGGTTATCATATACTTATATAGGATGTTTTCGTTAGGATTACATATTAACCTTTGTATTGACCTTCATCTTAGTGGGTTCACTGATGTCAACTGGGCCTCGTCATTGGATGATCGTAGTTCAGTTGGTGGTCATTATGTCTTTTTCGGGGATACTTTCGTCTCATTGTCCTCAAAGAAACATAATGTAGAGGCAATATCGAGTTACTTAAGTAACTTAGTTGTCCAGTAATTTGGTATGATAATTTAAAGGACGACTTTCTTGCCTCAAACCAGTGTTTTATAGTAGGACGAAACGCATCAAGCTTGACATTCATTTTGTGAGAGATCAGGTTCTTCAAGGCACCCTCGACATCCGATATGTCCCCGCTTACGGTCATATAAATGATCTTTTAACTAAGGAACTAGCACAAAATTTATTTCACTTTCTACGAGACATATTTGGATAGATTGAATCACCCATTTGTTTAAAGAGGAAGTGAGAAACCGATCTCTTGTGCAAATGATCTATGAGAGAGAAATAACTTCAATAGACACATCAAGTGACTGAAATCAACTTTAAGCTGATAGCTAAGGATTTTGTTGTGGTTAAGGATTCTCATAAGAGAACAAAAAGGTTTGAAGAGACTTTGAGCTGAAAATACAATGTTTTTAACTTTATTATATTTTGGATTGTGGATCGACTAGGGTCCAACGTTCCAATACGTTCCAATACTCAAAACAGAAATAAATCAGCCCTGATAAGGAAATGAGACTTCAAGGATTGAAATGTGAAGAATAAAATAGCTTATAACAGATTGTAAAATTAGAGGAAGGAATTAATATTTTGTATTTTGGTCAGAGACTAATATGTAATTATTCCATTTTCTGTAACCGTTGCAGTTATGATGGTCTTAGGGATTAGGATACTCTGCATATAATAGAGAGGATATGCTAGTAGGACTAATTTGATCAAAATCAGCCTACTACCAAATGATAAGGATTTTGAGTTCCAGTGATTAATGTTTTATTTATCTTCTCTATAATTCCATCATAATGATTGCTGTTATTAGATAGGAATATAGGTATACCTAAATGTTTGAAAGGTAGGTAGCTATGATTGAATCCTAGGATGTTCTCAAGCATATTAAAACGTTGTATGGTTAAATTTGATGGATATATAAAGGTTTTTTTTGTATGTTGATTTGTTGACCAGATAATAGTTGATAATTATTTATGAAGCTACAAATATTTCTAACATTCCTGATTGATCCATTTAGGAACAAAACAACATCATCTACAAATGCTAAGCAGTTGATGTTGAGAGAACCTCTAGTGTTATAAATGAGTTGAGGGTCTAAAGATACAGTTTTATTGATTCCCCTAATTAAGAATTCTTCTGCTAAAATGAAAAGAAAGGGGTTAGAAGATCCTCCTGTCTTATTCCATTAAATGATTTAAAAAACCATATGATATGGCATTTATAATAACAGAATAGAATATGTTTCCAATTCCTCTTTTGATTAAGTTGATTACTTTGCTATTAAAACCAAAAGATTGCATTACTTGGTAGATAAATTTAAAATTCTGTTTGTCCTATATACATCTATTGGGTACATATGCACCTTGTTCTTTTGAAATTATTTTTGGTAGTAATGTTAATAATCTATTATTGATCAGTTTTGATATAATTCTGTTAAAAACAGACCACAAACTTATTGGTCTAAATTCTGACCAGGTTTTAGTAGTGTTTGTCTTAGGTATCAAGAAAATAGAGGTTGCAAACATTTCTTTTGGAAAGTTAGAGTTATTAAAATACGCAATAATTGAATTTACTAGGTCTTCTTTAATGATTGACCAACACTCTTGATAGAATTTGGAGTTGAAGCCATCAACTCCAGAAACACTACAACTATTTAGGCTCTTAATAACTAGATATATTTCATCAATTGTAGGATTAACTAATAGAGAACTATTATCATGGTCATTTATTAATCTTTGTATTATGTCAGTTGGAAATTCAGGAACAGTTTCACCAGGTTTATTGTTTAATAACTCTTGAAAATAGTTAACAGCTGATTCTCCTATTAGCTTTTAATCTTCTATTAGGATATTGTTGTCAATAATCTCATTTATTCTGTTCTTGTTTATCCTCTTCTTAACCAAATTGTGAAAGATTTTAGTATTGTTATCTCCATCTTTTAACCACGTTGAAGCACTCTTTGGCTGTCAGAAGGTCTCTTCTCTAGCAAGTAAAACAAGATGTTTAGCTTTTAACTCAGACAGTTTCTTATTATTCTCAATGGAATAAGAATGTTCTAGGATTCTTTTGGTTATATCAATTTCCTCTTCATTTTTTTCAATACATTCAAATATGTTACCGAAAACTTCTTTATTCCAAGTTTTTAAGTAGTTTTCAAGACTCTTGAGTTTAAACTAGAATAAATATATAGGTGAGTTGATAAATGGTGAAGTATCTATTAACAAGTTCCAATTATTAATTCAAAGTGGAATCAAAATTCTGATAGCTTAACCACACATTTTGAAATCTGAATGACAGTTTATGTTCAGTTGACAAAGTTGAGACATAATTTATTAAGGGTGAGTGATCTGACCCGGTTCTGGTCAGATGCCTCACCCTAGTGATATCAAAGTAATCTCTCCAATAATCATTGTGTAAAACCTTGTCCAAGCGTTTCCACTTATGCTTATTGGTCCAAGTGAAATTTGATTATGAAAATCCAGGATCCTCACGCTTACAATCTAGAATCATGTTATTAAAATCCACCATTTCATTCATACACAAGGTAGCACAGTTTAATTGTTCTCTTGCATTGGAGATTGTGTTAAAATAACCAACTACAAGCCAAGGGTCATTATTTTCAGAAAAGTTTCTCAATTAATCCCAAAGACACAGTCTTGGGAGTCTATTACATTTTGCATACACTATGGTAACCAGTACTTCTTTCAAAGAAGCAGAGTGATGTACCATAGTGTGGACAAGTTGATCAGAATTCAATATTATCTCAATTTTATAAGATTTTCTCCAAAACATCCAAATTTTAATGTTTATATTTCCAAAAGAATGTTCAAAACCAAGTTTTTTAGAAGTTTTTTCTATCATTTCAATAGATATCATAGGCTCTTGCAGCACTATGAGATCTATTGAATATTTTATAACAATGTGTTTTATTCTTCTTAAAGTGTCTTGATGCCCAACACCTCTGACATTCCCATTTAAAAAGGTAATAGTCATTTTTAATGATTTTTAAGGATCTAACAGATCCTTTGAAGTTAAGTGGCTTGTTAATGAGATTGTTTTTCAAACATCTTTGTCCTGTTTGTTTTCCTTAGACTTTTAGGTTCTTTTATTTCCCTTCTTTTGGTCACTAATAAGTTCACAAGATTAATTTTCGGAAAGGTTCTCTTCATTAAAAATATTAAAAGAGTTAATTAAATTGATGGATTGAATTGCTTCAATCACATCACATTCATTAACATCAGGTGAAGTATCTTTTTGATTAAAAACAATGTTATTCTCTTCAATTATTTTCTGTTTGGATATGATATGGTCTGGTCTAGAAAATAAATTTTCATTTTGTACTCTGGTTGTACTAATTTGAGTATTATTAATTTCTGTATATATTTTTTTTATCATATTCTGAGATAATATTTGAAGTTTCTAGGTCAGGAGACAATTGATTGTTAGATTGCACTATTACTGATTTTAACTTAGGGATTCATCTTTCATTGTTTATCAGTTTGTTCTTTTTAGTTACTTGCTGAGAAACTTTTAATTTAATTTCATCCATTTTGTAAGACTTATCACCATGGCCAATGTGTTTACAGTTTTTACAGTAACCAAGGATGTCATTATAAATGACATCCGCTTATCCAAAGTCTTTGGGGAAGGAGACTTGAAAGCTCTACTACTGTCTAGGCTTTACACATGTTAAAGTTTGCGCGGTTTTTGTTGGGATCCACACTACCAAAGGCAAGCCAATTGCCTTGGCAATGTGATTAATGGTATTAGGGTTGTACATCAACTCAGAGATTGTAAGGAAAGAAATCCAAACGAGAGTCAAAGGAGACTCCCGTTTGGGGTGAAAGTCAGTGGTCCATTTGAGAATTCTAAAAGAATACTGTCCTATTGTTCTGGATGTTCTTTTCCAAAATGTTTTAACATCTTCTAGGTTATTAAATTTGACAAAAATATGTCTATAGTCCCATTTAAATGCACTGAAATTTCCTAAGAATCTAAATGATGCAAGGAATATCCTAAATTCATTCATATAAGGGGAACCATATGCGAACTTAGATATCGAAGTGGTTTTAGATGGAGAGGAAAGAATTGACTTATTTGATTCTTCAAATTTGAAGAATTTGTATTCCTCTTCATCTCCACAGGTGACTTTAGCATACAAGAATCCCTTCCTGATTTCTCGATTCGTCTTTGGGTTCTCCTTTCTGGGGTTTTTCACCATATCCGCATAAGAAACCTTTGTGGTAGTCATTTTTAGGTGGTCTGGGATATCTTCAAAGATCGGATTGTTGAAGAACGCCTGGATTATTCTAACTGCTTGTTGCATGTCTCGATGATGGAGCTAGATTGTAGGGAAGTTTTGGTTATAATCCTTTTCTTCTTGAATTTTGTTGCTTTCATGGTTCTTGGAAGAACGATGATCTGTTTGTTCCTCTAGAGGAAGAACAATTTTTGTGGAATCTTCATTAAATTTCTAGGGATTATACATAGAAGAAAGGGGAGAACGATGAGGAAATAGATAGGAGAAGAGAAGCTTATTCCAGTTATGCGGGCTGCGATTGTGGCCTAGAAACCAAGAAACCCTTTTTAGTTTCTTAGAGCCCCATCCACCGCAAAAAAAAAATTGATAAAGTCAAGTTTTTTAATTTCCATTTCAGTTATGAGCTAAGTCCTTGCACCTCTATATAAAGGCCAAAGAAGCTCCAATAAAGGGGTAGGATTTTGGAGATAGAACATTTGAGCACTCTGGTTTTCTCTCTCTAGAATCTATTTCGCTCTCTAAAAACTTGACTTCATTCATTTACTAAAGCTATTTAAGAAATCAGACTCACCAAATTGGCAAATTCACTAGGGACCGATTAACAATTTGTGTCTATTTTGTTAATTCAATTTTATCGATCTTGAAAAACAATCTTAAAACTTTGCAATGAATCCAGAAAATGACCCATTGGTTCGATCAGTTGTCGAAACGCTAAAAAATGATTTATATAGGATAGATGATAGAAAAGAAGGGTCTACTCCGATCCACCATACTCAATCTGAGATAGAGTTACAAATGAATCAGCACTTGGATAAGATAAACGCTCCGAATGAGAAATACAATTAGAGAGAACAAGATATTCAGTCAACAAGGCTGAAATCCAAGGTGAACAAATGAATGATCAAGATGAAGCTGGAAGTCAATGTGATCAATCTTGCATTGATCGTCAAATTAGGAGTGAACAAACGAAGGCGCTCTTCAAAGCACCAAAAGAGCGTCATTTTTTTCGAAAAGAAAAGAAAGATAAACAAAGGTATGTTTCATCTAGTGATGAGGAAGTTGGAATCTATGGATTAGGTTTCAAAAGATACGAAGGCTCTTCAAAGAAATAGAGAGATCAACCTCAAAATTCTAACAAAGAGCACAAAGCTAGGAAAGATAGTGTACCTCGATGTTTGAGGGAGTCTAACTAGTGTGAAGAAAACACGTCGAATCAGTATAATGGGGATGATCAAATTTATATGCGGTAATGGGAACTGAGGATCAGTATATGCAAGGTGTTGATTGGAGGAATTCTCCATTGACAAATGAGATTAGATTTATCACGCTTCCGAAGCGTTTTGACATTTCAAAAGTGGAAAAGTTTGATGGGATACATGATCCAAGCAATCACATCGAACAATTCAAAAATTATACGATGAATTTCAAGGACAACGACAGGCTGGTATGTCGGGCTTTCTCATAGACTTTTAAAGGAACAACTTTGAAACGGTATAACAAAATTCCAAGGGGATCCATTTCAAACTTCAGAGATTTGTATATTGCCTTTCAAAGACAGTTCGTTGGAGTACGGAGATGAGAGCAAATGAGGACACAATTATACAGTGCAAGTAAGCAGTTGGAGAAAGGTTGAAGGATTACACGAAGCGCTTTGTTTTGACAAAAGCAATTTTGGATAATTGTGAGGAGTTGGTGGCGATGTCAGCTTTTCGCCAAGGATTATTCCCAGGAGATGTGGCTAACAAAACAATGAAAAGAAGAGCCTTAACTTTTGGGGATTTGATTGCTCAGGTTGAGGACCAAGTCAAAGGTCCAGAATGAACTAGGGTTCGAGGAGCAGGATTTAACGTTCTAAATAATTTGGGGCAAGCGCCACATAACGAAGGGCAATTTTCAAATGTTGCTCAGCAAGCATGCCCGAGGAATAGTAATCTACCACTTCGGACTGAAGGATATTCAAATCAATCTCTATCGTACCAATTCAATAGGACGAGGCCAAATCAATAGATAAGGCCTGAATATTATGCAGATTTGACTGTATGTGTGGCTGCCATTTTTCATAAAACTAAGAAATACATAAATTTCAGGAAGCCCACTCTAATTAACAGCCTAGGGAGGAGTGAAATAACAAATTATGTAGGTACCATAATGACATTGGTCATGATACTGCTGATTGCATTGCTCTGAAAGAGGAAGTCCAAACTTTACTTGAAAATGGGAAGCTACTGACTTATGTGAAATCACAGAGCAATGCATCGAAAAATTCCTTAGTGTCGACTTCACAACCAGCTAATCCAAATGCGCAAGCTGAAAATTTGATGATTCTGGATTCAAAGGTTGATCAATTTGATGCGTCCTCAGAATATTTGGATATGGATCCAGATAGGTTAATCTTGGTGGCGGTGGAAGAGCCAATAAAGAAGGGGCATGCTCAAAGTTTGTGTGAATATTTTGTCTCATTGGAAATTTTTGGGGGCGATTTGATAACTGGTAATATTGATACTCGAGGAAAAGACATATTGTAAGTTTGGAAACTCAAGATAAAGGGAAAATGTCTACTCATTTGTATGGAAAGAGAGACATTCTATTTATCATTTTCGATGAGGATGATTTGTGGGGCACTACAGGGTCACATGAGGATGCAGTGGACATTGGGGCATAAGTTGTTGGCATTGAGATTCAACGCGTGTTGATAGATAGTGGGAGTTCTATGAACGTTCTTTTTAAAAGCAACGTATGATAGGATGCGTAATTCTTCTCGGATTTCTCAGTCACAGCGCACCATCATTGGTTTTGTTGGAGTAACTACGCGGGTAATAGGAGAATTCGAGGCGGAGGTAATTTTGGGAAAGGGACCTTTCAAGAAGAAGGTTCAAGTGCTTTTTATGATGGTAGATTGTCCTACAAGTTATAATTCCATTTTTGAAAGGTCCTGGTTGTCAAAGATGTATGGCATTGTATCAACAATCCATCAGTGTTTCAAATATATCGTCGTAGACTGTGTAGGGGTCGTTCGAAGCGACCAAAAGGTTGCAAGGGAATGCTACGCCACTGAATTTCGTATTCGAGGATCGAACAGTGGTGATATGATCAATGAATTGACCTCGAATTTTGACGAAAGGGTTGACGACTCGAAGGAAACTCCAGGGTCATTAACAGTAAGTGAAGAAATAGATAAGTCTCATAATCTGGATGTTTTCACTTGGAAAACAGAAGATGTGGTAGAAGTACCGATCGAAGTAATTTGCCATAGCCTAGTCGTTAATCTGAGGGTGAAGTATGTAATCCAAAAGAGTCGGGCATTTTTGTCAAAAAAGGTGGAAGCTATTGTTTCTGAGGTGGACCTCTTATCTAGGGTCAGACATATAAGGGAATCCCAGTATCCTATATGGACGGCGAATCTAGTAGTGGTCCAGAAGAAAAATGGGAAGTGGAGAATGTATGTCTTTTGGAGTGAAAAATATTAACTTTTATGATGGATCCGAAGGATAGAAAATGTATTATTTCTATCACTAACAGGGGTTTAAATTGTTATAAAGTTATGTCTTTTGGATTGAAAAATACCGAGGCTACCAACCAAAGATTAATGAATAAAGCATTTACTACCCAGATCGAAAGAAACATGGAGGTATACATTGATGACATGGTGGTAAAAAGCTTAGTAAATTAAGCGCACTTGGAAGATTTAAAGGTGACATTTCTGAATTTAAGGGCAATAAGGATGAAATTGAATCCAGAAAAATGTACTTTTGGAGTTCGATCAGGGAAATTCTTGGGTTATATTACCAATGAAAGATGGATATAAGTTGATCCAGAACAGTTAAAAGCTGTGGTATCTATAAAATTGCCTCAACTATCAAGGAAGTACAAATTTTGACAAGAAGGTTAACAACATTTAACAGATTTATTTCTAGATTCTCTGATAAATGTTTTCCTTTCTTTCAAGTGTTGCGAGAGCCAAAGAAGTTTGAGTGGACTTCGAATTATGAATAAACAATTATAAGTATCAAGGATTTCTTATCATCACGTGAAATATTATCTAAGCCTCGAAGTGGAGAACAACTCTTTTTGTACATTGCGGTATCAGATTTTGCAGTAAGTGCAGTATTGATAAGTGAAGATTCAGGAATTCCGAAGTCGGTGTACTATGTCAGCAAAAGTTTGGTGGTAACAGAAAATAGATATTTGAAACTTGAGAAATTGGCATTGGCATTGGTCGTGGCTACTAGAAAGATGCGCCCATGTTTTGAAGCTCATACCATCGAAGTTTGTACCTCATTTCCATTAAAAAATATTTTGCAATGTCATGATATTTCGGGGAGAATGACTAAGTAATCAGTGGAATTGGGAGATTTTGATATTATATTTACACCTCGAACTACAATTAAAGCGCAAGCTTTGGCAGATTTCCTTGTTGAATTTCATTTAAGCAGATCGGATAAAGAGGATATCAAGGATGGTTTACCAGTAAATTCGACGCGGGTTATTCGAAGTGATAGAGTATCTAGTGTTTTGGGATGCAGCGCTGGAGTTTAATTAGTTGCTCCATCTGGAGAAACAATGTTTCATTATATCAAATTTTGTTTTCAGGCTTCGAATAATGAAGCTGAATACCAAATTGATTTAGCTGGTTTGAGACTTGCAAAGATATATGGACCAACTTCAGTACAATTAGAGACAAATTCTTGATTAGTAGCAAACCAAGTATCTGGAATTTTCGAATCAAAAAAGGATCGCTTAATTTTGTATATTCGAGATCTTCTAAATTTGAAGCTTTTATTATATCACGTTGTTATGGAACATATAAGTCAAGGTAGTAACACAGTGGCTGACTCATTAGCAAATGTTGCTTACAAAAAAAAGTATATGTGGATTTTTCTTCAAGAAAGTCCTTCGATTTTAGCTCAATCAGACCAGTGTGAATATATTCAGGAACTGTTTGTCACCCCATATACAGTCAGAGGCAACTCGAGAACTGATATTTTGATTTTGAGGAGATACAAAATTGGCCAAAAAATTGTTAGACAAAGCTTTTGGCTACATAGTTTTGGATGGAGTTTTGTATAAGAAAACATTGAGTAGGCCCTTACTACGATGTTTTAATAGACAAGAATGACAGGAAGTTTTACCATAGCTTCATAATGGAGAAGGATCAGCGCATTGTGGCTTTAAGGGATTAACTCGTTGAGTTTTTCTTGTAGGTTTTTATTGGCCTTCAATCATGAACGATGCCAAGAATTTGGTTCGAAGTTGTGAAACTTGTCAAAGGTTTGTTAATTCTATTCAAAAGCTAGCAGTTCCACTTATGTTTATTACTGAAGCCATTCCGTTTGATAGATGGGGAATAGATGTAGTGGGGCCGGGCCGTTGCCAATAGCTTCTAGAGGGAGACAAATGATAATTATTGTAGTGGACTGTTTTACAAAATAGGCAGAAGCTGAGCCATTATCTGGAACAAAAGCAAAGGATGTGATTAAATTCATTTTAAACAGTATTTGCTACTATTTTGGAGTACCTCGAAGAATTACCATAGACAATGGTCCTCTATTTAATAATAAATAAATGGCTTCATTTTGTGATTTGAAGGGAATTAAGCAGTGCTTTTCAACACCGTTTCATCCCCAAGAAAATGGACAAGTGGAGGTGGCAAACAAGTCTATTTTGGAAGGTTCGAAGAAGAACTTAACAAGAGCGGCAGGAAAGTGGCCTACTTATTTGCAAGAAGTACTTTGGACTTATCGAACAACTCCTAGGGAAGCTACTAAAGAAACTCCTTTTGCTTTAGCATATGGAATGGATGTTGTTAGCCCTGTGGCATCTACTTTGTCATATTTTAGGATACCTCAATATTTTGAGAGTTGAATGACGAAGCTAAAACAGCAAGTTTGGATTCTATTGATGAGAAAAGAGTTCGAGCTCATTTAAATGTAATTCATTATGAACTCTTATGGGGAATAGGTATAATTCGAGGGTTAAAATGAGGGATTTTTAGGTAGGTGATAAAGTGTTGAGAAAGTTATTTCTACACACCAGG
This sequence comes from Limnanthes douglasii subsp. nivea, assembly GCA_036936605.1. Lineage (NCBI taxonomy): Eukaryota > Viridiplantae > Streptophyta > Magnoliopsida > Brassicales > Limnanthaceae > Limnanthes > Limnanthes douglasii. The sequence continues at coordinate 150,248,161 of JAUPFV010000002.1, read as the reverse complement.
AGAAGAGCCTCAGAAAGATGACCCCAAATCGGGAAGGACCTTATATGGTTGTTGAAAGGAGAAAGCCATGCTCTTATCGCCTTTGTGATAATCAAGGGAGGATGCTTCAGCACCCGTGGAATATACAGCATCTGAAGTTGTATTGGGAATAACTGTGTTTGTATTTTGAAATCTTTTTCTTTGATTGATTAGCGCACTATTTCCTACCATGTTGGCCCATAGAGGTTTTAACGAGGCGTTATGCACATATTCAAAATTATCAAAATTGCATTTTTTGGCCAATGGTTGTTTGCAATCGTTTATTTAAACTATTTTGGTAATTGATCAAAGGCATATCATCTTTGAGGTTGACTAAGAGTAAAATATTATAAAGTGTTGCATGCACTTTTCGAGGAAACAACCATGTTCGAAGTGCAACATTCATTGAACGTACTATGATGTTCGAAGTTTTATGCTCATTAAACACACTATGATGTTAAAGTGTTACGCTCATTAAACACTTTATGATGTTTGAAGTGCTACATTCATTAAACACTTTACGATGTTCGAAGTGCTACATTCGTTAAACGCACTGTAAATTTTGAGGTGTTGCGAATTGTCATATTATGTTTTATTTTATCTCAAATAACTAATATAAATAACAATCGAATGTGAACATAATTTGAAATGAAAAATGAAGCATAAACAAAGACCTTTGCCATTCAAATTAATTTGATGAGCACAAAAGTATAGTAATGATATGACATGTACAAAAAAACAAAAAGATAGTAAAATTACTCGTCTTCAGAGCTCTCTTCGGATTCTTCCTCTCCGGATGATGAACTTGGAATAAGATCAAAGGATTCGCTAGGACGCCTTTCGACGGGAATTTCACTCCAAAAGTTGAAAAGATCCATCTTAGGATACGTAGCATAAATTTCTCAAAGGAGTGTGAGGAATTTTTGTTCTTTGCCATTGTTGATAGCTGCCAACTTTTTTTTATACATTCAGCTGTGACAACACGTAGCATAAAATAGTAGCATTGCCTTCAATTTCCTTTTGATGATTTTGTTGATTCTATGCAGGCACAACGTTTTTGTCATCGAATAATATTTCTTCGACAATCTCCACTATTTTCTTTTTGCCTTTCTTCTAGGGGCTGGCTCTAGTGGTATCTTTCTTTTTCGAGGATGCATCAGTTTTTTTCTGTTCTGGAGAAGGTCCCTCTTCTATTCTTTCTTCGATCATGGAAATTTTGTTTTCTTTCGTCTCACGCTTCAAAAAATTTAGCTTCGGATCTGTTGAAGGGTTAAACCAGATGTACAAGCTTCCTTATTATTCTTTTTTGCCTTCTTATTTTGGGGACAATGGATGTCTAATCTATTGCGAATCGGTAAGAAAATTTTGCAATCAGGATGGACCAATCTTCTGACAACTTATCAAGGATTGGGTGGTTTCATCAAGTTTTCGGGAGAAAATTCTCCAAGTGTGATCGGGAATAGGTGACTGTTGATAAAGGTGATGGGTTCCAAGGTTGTGTGGAAAACGTTATTCTATTCCTTTTCAGACCAATCATCGATCTTAATGAAGCTTTCCTTGGCTTTTTCTCGACGAATGGTATAACGCCTCAGAATTTATGTTCGGAATATAGAAGTTGATAACGAATGAGGATAACATCAGTTGAAAATTTAATTTAGAAAAAAAATATTAAGATACTTACGATTACTCCTCAAGACGAATTTCAATCTTGATGGGTTGACTACGGATATAACTATACCATTTCTACATGCTTCTGAAATGAAGATGAATTTTTTCTTCCAAAATTTGTCTGCTTTGAGGAGATCCTCGATGATTTTTAAGTCATCATCCAACGTACGATAGTAAACGGAAGCATTGGTCCCTTGGACAATTTGGTTAAAGATATAAAATCCTCGATGCGGAACGAAATTTCGGATAAGCGGGAGGCTATGATTACAGAAAGAAGCGTGAACCGTTGATTTGGTGTCAATTGGGTTGGATACATATTCAAAAGTTCGAAGTAATAAACTATCATGTGGTTTAGTGGGAATCGAAGACCCTAGTTGATGATTTCTGGGTAGACTACCAGTTTGTCTTTTTTGAGTCTAAGGGTGTTTCTCTTTTTTCGGAAGATGAAGTGTAATGTTGTCTCCCATTCCCCACTACTTCTTCAAATCATTTGCTTGGCATTCTTTATAATATATTTATGAAACGTTTTTTAGATCTACAACATAATTCCCATCAAGATACCTCAAATTATCACCAATTGATTCCCTTTCCTCCTCGGATATGGTGATAAGAGCTTTCTTTCCTCTCGGTCTACGGATTTTTTCTTGTGTAGTATTTTCTGATTCTTTTGAAGATTATTCCTCTGTAGCAGCCTCATTATTTGACTGAGTAGAATCAGAATTAACTTCTGCTTCTGATGCGTCGTCTCTCAGTCGAGGAGGATTATTCAAGGGACCTTGTTGAGATGATATATGTGTCTCAACAATCTCCCTCGGGGGAGGAGAAATGGTAGATGGATTTGACGTAACATGAGCATCGTCTCCCATAGCTATGAAATGTTTTTTTGTAGGAGCTCGTGAGGGACAAGTTTTTGAAAGGTTGGTTGAGGAAGGGGTTGCTTGGATTATTTAAGAGAGGATTTTCTTATTTCACAAATAATTCGAAGGATGATTTAGTAAGAGAATGTGAGATTCGAGGTGGTTTTATCGTTCGAGTTTTTTAGACTAGTTTTCCTCTATAGAGGGGAAGGTGAAAAGGAGTTTTAGAAGGATCGAAGTTACCGTAATAAATGGTCTTTGTGGATGTTCCAAGGGGAGCGTTGCTTATTAATCCAATTGCTGTATATTCATCTGCCATTTCACTGATGCAGAAATAATCATAAGCTCCGAAGACGTTGTTGTCTACCTTTGGGGATTTAGGTTCTTTGGGAATTCTGGCTTTAGATCTCCTGGATTTTGGACGCTTTCTTATAAACTGGTTGAAGATTGATTGGAAAAGATGAGTTTTCCAGTGAAAGTAACCATTAGTTTGAAGAAGCCGGTGAAGGTAGCAAAGTAGTTTAGAGTTTTTACGTTTTCTCTCAAGAAAGTTTGTTTGTGAATCAAACAATGGGTCGCGATGGTATGTATAATAAGACAGAGGCCGTGTTGAGAAGTGGAAAATATGGACGTTAATTGGACAAAAGTTAAATCGGTTGCGTAGATAATAGTTCAACGTCTGTCACACTGTGGGCCTAGTTGTAGACCTACCCCTTAGAGTATTATTATTTGCTGAGAAGTAGGTTTGACACCTAAGATTATTAGCTATTGCTTCGAATTGAGATTTAAAAGGGTGATTCTCTGTTGAGATATTTCGATGCACTTGACACATGATGGTATAACTGAATAATCAACACAGTTCGAATTATAAAAAAGGGAATTATCTTCACTATTGATCATATTCAAGGCTAATTAGTTCTCATTTATTTACTGACATGACAACTAAGGGGCTACTGATAAGGAAATGAGACTTCAAGGATTGAAATGTGAAGAATAAAATAGCTTATGACAGATTGTAAAATTAGAGGAAGGAATTAATATTTTGTATTTTGGTTAGAGACTAATATGTAATTATTCCATTTTCTCTAACCGTTTCAAAGCTAAATCATTGCGGCTCTGTATATTGACTAAGAGACTCCAATAAAAAGATGAGAATTTGAAAATTGAACATTTGACCAGACTCATTTTCTCTCTAAAAATTTATTTCTTTTTAAAAACTTGACTTCGTTCATTTACTAAGACATATTAAGAAATCAGACTCACCAAACCCAAAACATAAATAAATAGACATATTATTACAATAATAAATAACTTGTTACATGTGTATGATTACCCCTTACAAATTATAAAAATGATTTGTATTTTGATATAGCTCATTCTTATATTTTAAGTAACTGAATGGTACAAATGACCACCTTGATGGAACACTTGTAACACACTTGAAATAACAAGCAATAAAACACACACGAAAAAGGCCAAAGCTATTTCCCCCATGATAATTTTTATTTCCTCCATAATTTGAAATTTCTAAAACACTTGAAACATGATATTACTAGTTTACCTTATTTTGTTTTCAAATTTAATATTACGTGTCATTATTGAAATAGATAGCCCTACTGTGAAAAAACATATCATTAACCCATTTTAAATCCTACATATCTGATTTTTACAACTAAAATTAACCCTAAACCCAAAAAAACATCAATTTTATTGAAGATTGATTGAAGATTGACCATGGAAAATCAAAAAACTCATACTAATCAGGAGAACTACACTCAAGCAACGAATAAGGTAATTTAATCTCGTTTTTTTGTTTTACAATATAGTAATTTGAGATTATCACTTCGAAAATGTTGGTTTTGATACTGCATTCCCGAGACATTCTCTCGGAATCAATTGTTATGTTTTAGTAGACAAGTGCAATATCATTAACACATTAATTTTTAATCATGCGGGAATTTCAAATATCTTCGAAACCTAAAATTGCATCCCCTTATCATATTGACGATGATGTTATATATCCGGATCTCACCCACGCATTCACTACGCAAGCGTACTACACTAAATCTAAACTTACGGAATGAGTATTAACAAAGGGTCGAGAGTTGAAATATTCTATGATGGTAAGTAGATACGACTCTGGAAATTATGGAGCATTCGAGTAGTTGTACGGATCCACTCATCGGCTTCGTATAATGTTTGGAAACCATACGTAACCCACAATAAAGCTCTGTAAGAATATGCATCCCCCATGCATATGATCCCAACGAATCAAGATCATCGAGCACGTGTAACCAATCTTCTTTCACGTAATATCCGCTTTTGTCTACAAATAGACAAGACCCAAAGAGATAAAGTAAGTAGGCTTTCGCACAACGTTGAACATCGATCCTCCTTAATCGACCTACTTCTTGAAAACACTCGTTGGAGAAGTGATCCCTTAGCCAAGTTAACCGTAGACCGATACCTTTACACGGTTCGAGCTCCGCTAAAGCTTCCCCGTATGGCACACCGAGAACATCATATATCAGCTTCGCAAGTTCCTCTACACTGTTGCTTCTACGCACCTCCAACAATCAACCGCATATCAGTAACCTGGTAATGATGGCCACATCGTCTAAAGTGACGGTCATCTCACCGAAAGAAAAGTGAAATGATGTCGTCTCATGATGCCCCTGTTCTACGAAAGTAGCTACCAAAGGTACCTTGGTACTCCAACGATGGAGGGCAACCAACAATGGTCTAAAAAGGGTGGACTCGACAACCTCATGCACACTGGTTTGGTTGTTCAGCTTCCAACGATGACCATATTTCCCGCGACGAAAAACCGCAAAGGACGTCCACCTCTTTCCTAATACATTAAAGTGAAACGTTATTATAGAAAAACAAAATTAACCCTTATATTCATAATAAGTTACTCGTCCATGGTAAACATGGTACGCCGTATGGTTTGTAAAACCTTTGTAGAAGCGTATGTGCGGAAAGCATGCTAAAAATGACTCTTTCTCGCTGCTAACGTTGTTTCGCCATTGTCTTGCTCAGTTTCATCATCTTCCGATTCTGATTGAGGTTTTGCAACCGGAGATGGTTCCTCGTTACATCCCGCCGATTATGTCTAACCGAACGGGATGTAGGATCAGGGGTAACAATTTGAAGAGGTTGCGGCGTCTCAACAATATCTGAATCGTTTGCGGCATTTGGAGCGGATGATGAAGAGCCACGCAAAATTCTCTTGAGTATTTTTCTTCGTCTCATACTACAACCACAAGACAAATTTACAAGTTATTATAATCAATAGTGTTTAAAAAACTATTACTAGCCAAAAAATTGAAACATTAGCATGTAATTCCGAGATGGTATCTCGAAATTACATGTTATCTTTTTTTTTAACGAAAGCATGTGATTCCGAGAGGTCATCTCAGAATCATATGCATTTTTTAACTGTAAAACACCTGATTCCGAGATGGCCACTCGAAATCAGGTGTTTTGCAGTTAAAAAAAGCATATGATTCCGAGATGGCCTCTAGGAATCACATGCTATCGTTAAAAAAACAGAATACAAAAGAACAACCATATGGACACAAAACCAAACAAACTCGAAAATAGATCCAAACAAAAGCATAGACCCTAATCGAACCCTAAATCTACCAAATAAGAACCCTAACCTAACAAGAACAGCCATAACCAAAAGACAGTACCGAAAACTGAAGAAAAAAAACTAAAGAACCCTAATCGAACAACAGCCTACTGAAAACACAAAAAAAAACTGAAGAAATCTTACCTTGAGGAAGGGTTGCTCTCTCTCCTCTTCGATTAGGGTTTTGAAAGGAAACTGGAAAACAAAAGACAGTAGAAAACTGAAGAAATAGATAAGTATGGTTTTTTTTCTTTGAACTTGTTAATGGGTAGGATAATATAATAAATGGATAGAATAATGACGTTCTTGAAAATGAGAAAGATAGAATAAATGGATAGAAAGACAAATGTGTAATTTCCTTTACGGAGGAAATAACAACATCGGATTTTTTCAAATTATAGAAGAAATAAAAATTATCATGGAGGAAATAGCTTTTGACCACGAAAAATCCGCCAAAGAAAATATTTTTGTGGAATGGAGAATAATCGGTATCGAATTAAACGTCAATGGATATCCCAACTATGCCAAGACTATAAAATTTATTGTTTGTCTCTTGTCCGCTCATCGAGGTAACACAGAACATCCACTATCTGTATTGGTATTTAAGACACCCATGGGTGGATGGACCAGTAAATGGACGTTAAAACATTTAATGTTACGTAAACAAAATAGTATAATCAACCAACCAGGTCTTGTATCGTCTATTAATACACCACCTGTGTAAGGAAAGCAGAAAGAGAAGCTGTATAGTACACTGAAATGGGTATGAATATGAATATGAAGATGGAGATGGAAGTTGAGGAAGTGAGGGAGTACTATAAAAGTGGAATCACTAAAGAAGCTTCATGGCGCAGATCACAGCTTAAGGGGATGCAGACTCTTCTGAGAGAACAACGAGATGAGATTTGTAAAGCTTTGTATCAAGATTTAGGGAAACATCATGTTGAAGCTTTTAGAGATGAGGTATATGTTCACAAAATCGGCTTTGCATAATTACTTATATGATATTTAACTTATATAAGAGTTTATTAACGTACTTTTAAATTGCGAATACTTGTTTAATTTAAATACTATGTAATAAAAATGAAAAACAATTATACATAACATTCAAAGTCATACAAAATTTAGTAGTTATTTTTACACAATACATTTAGGGCATAGAGTTTATGGTATCTAAGAAAATTGCTATATTAGTCTGTGTGGAAAAATTAGGATCGGCTTGGTTACACTTCTGACCGAACATATCACATCAAGTCTAACTATTTATGGATAGATAGATAAATCTATCTTTATATCTAGTAGCGCATTGGTATATTTTTGGCAAATATAAATTAATTTTTAATAATTTACACATCTAGATTATATTTTTATTAATTTTTTTTTTAATGTTTTTGATATTGACTAGAACCAAGTTGGTAAAATTTAGGTAATGGTTCAATTTGTGGTTTTATTTTATAAATCGGGACTTAATAAAAAATCGACCGATAAAATTAACTTATTCTATCGAGATTTATCCTGATAAGAAATCGATATGAAACCGAAGCAATAAAGTTGGTTAACCAGTTGAAGCATTATTATATATACCAGTTAAATTAATCGGACTAAGAAAGCGTTAGAACCCATTATCTTTTATATACATAAAAGATATGCCAAAATTATTGGATAAGGACTAATTGAAAGAAATCAAACACTAATTTATGATCTCTAATTTATATATCATTTGATCTCTAATGATCTCTTGAGTTTCTTTTGTGTTTTTCCATGTACGTGGTACTTGCTTCATATAGATCCAGCCAAACAGGTCTTATATGTATTTCTCTTTTTTTTATCTTCTGCAGGTTTCAATAGGAATTAAATCCTTAAGTTATGCTCTGGATAATATGAAAGAATGGATGTCTGGCAAATCGGTATAAATAAACAAGTTTTAGTTAGTTTGATAAATAATAGTATTTGATATTTTATAGTACATGATAGTTGAATGTATTGAATTTGGGTGTATTGTATTGACAGGCTAGACTCCCATTGATTGCATTGTTTACGACTGCAGAGGTTGTTCCTGAGCCCTTAGGGGTTGTCCTCGTCATCTCACCTTGGAATGTTCCCATTGGTGATACTTCACTCTATTACTACTATTTTATTTTTCCATATTACTCATTTCAACTCTTAATGAATCTTATACTTTCTATTTTTTGTCTATTACTTATTCAGTTCTTAAGCAAAGTTTTTGATTAAGTAGCTTTGTATTTGTGTATTTGTGTATGTTTGAAATAGGACTGTCTTTGGATCCATTGTTGGGAGCAATAACAGCAGGAAACGCAGTGGTTATAAAGCCATCAGAGATGGCCCCAGCATCTTCTTCTCTTCTTGCTAAAATAATACCAGCTTATCTTGACAAAAGAGCCTTCAAGATCTTTGAAGGAGGCCCAGAAGTTGGCCAAAAACTCTTGGGCCTTAAATGGGACAAAATCTTTTTCACAGGTATTATTTCTCTCAACGACTACCAATCACTCACTATATATGTTGCCTATCTTTCCAAACTAAACTTCCCCAACTTTTGGGCATGTGTCCTTAAAATCCAACATCCCAACCGCTCGAATCGCTGAACGCACGATGAGGTTGCATAAACTTTATGTTTGATCACACATTAGACCGTCTCTCGACGATGCGGTTTCAGCCAACTTAAGAAGTTGTATCTTTTACTTAATTATAATACAATTGTAGATCACACAATGGTTGCTGCATCTAATATATTGTTGAGACTTATTGTAATATGGTTCATGTTCTTTGCTGTAGGAAGTCCACGAGTTGGACGGATAGTAATGTCGGAAGCAGCAAAGAATCTAACACCTGTTGTTCTTGAACTCGGAGGAAAATGTCCAGCAATAGTTGATTCTATTTCTGCCTCATGGGTTAAAAATGTCAGTCGTCTATATTTATTTATTTATTTATATATATATATATATAACCAAGTCTTTCCTTTTGGAATCAATAACCAATCTGTTTTTATATTAATGGTCATAAGATGGCCGTGAATAGAATTATTGGTGCAAAATATGGATCCTGTGCTGGCCAAGCATGCATTGCTATTGATTACATCCTGGTGAAGAAGTCATTTGCACCCTCTTTGGTATCACTCCTTTTAATTCCAAATGCTAATTAAGTATAGTGTAGTAATGCTAAGGTCCGTTGGTAAATTCATTTTGTTTACTCTCAGATTAAAAACATGAAGGAGAACATCAAGAAAGTGTTTGGAGAAAACCCAAGAAAATTAAATAGTATGTCGAGAATAATTAACAAACATCATTTCTTAAGACTAAAGAGTTTTCTAGACGATCAAAGGGTTAAGGATTCTATCATTTTTGGTGGTACATTTGACGAAGACAACTTGTAAGTTCTCTGCTTTATATATTGTGGCTTTACGAGAAACTTCCATATCCATACTACTGATTCATAAGAACAAAAAACATTCTTTCAGGTTTATTGAGCCAACGCTCTTGTTGGATCCACCCCTTGATTCAGATTTAATGAACGAAGAAATCTTTGGACCGTTGCTTCCAATTATCACAGTTAGTTGAATATAACATATTCAATTATTTAGAAACGTGTGCAAGAAGTTTTCACCAATCTATTTTGTTTCTAATTTACAGCTGGAGAAGATCGAAGACTCTGTTGACCACATAAAATTGAGGCCTAAACCTCTTGCTATCTACGCCTTTACTGATGATAAAACTCTAAGGAAAAGGTTAATATCAGAAACATCATCAGGAAGCCTGGTGTTCAACGACGCGCTCATTCAAGTAAGTCTGTTTTTATAAATATAGTATCAACACGTTTTGAAATTGTATAATATTCGAGCGATGAATTGAAAACAATGCAGTATGCGGCGGATACGCTTCCATTTGGAGGGATCGGAGAGAGTGGAGTGGGGAATTACCATGGGAAATTTTCATTTGACACATTTAGCCATTACAAGGCAGTAGCAAGAAGAAGCTACTTAAGTGAGATATGGTTTAGGGCACCTCCATGGAACGATAGCAAGTTGCAGCTCATCGAAGCACTCTGTCGTTATGATTACTTTGGGATGTTGCTAATCGTTTTAGGGTTTAAAAGAGAATGCTTGGGCCCTAGGTCTTTCGCTCATGTCTCTCTCTTTCTTCTTTCTCTCCTTGGTTTTGTTTCGGCATATTATTACTTTCGTTTCTAAACCTTACCATTATTATCCTTTTGTGTGTGTTTGTTGTTTGGGTAAGTACTTAATGGAATAAATATGTGGACATATTTCTCTTTTACTTCAGAATCCAATATTTCTATCAATTTCTTAAAGAAAAGGTTCATATTCTATGAACTACTACTTCTAGGTTTGAATTTTGTTTCTGTTAGGAGTTTTTTATCTTTAGAAAACGAATATTTATATTGAAACACATTAGGGCACAATTATACATGCGCCAAAAATTGATTTTAAGTACTAAATCATTACAAGCCAAATTAAAAAACACCCGACAAGGAGACTTTCGAAATCTTACGACTTCAAAACTGAAAACCTTCTTCTTCCTTCAATACTGAATCTCCTACCGGATACAAATTCTTGAATGAGGAAATAAATATAAGAGAAGCTGACAATTTTTCACATGCTTTTCCAAAAAATAATCTCAAGATCATAGAGATACGGACCGTAGCTGAAGAGGAAAGGGTATTGATTCTGATTGGCAATAGATTAGACAACTTGCAGAAGAATCATCAACGAAGGCAACAATGAGAAGCATAGCTTTATAAACAGAGAAGCATACTGATCATTAAACCAATTGATTCGAGGAGACAAACTGAGTAGGCATGAACTCAAGGATTATGAGACCAGCCTAATGAATACCAAATATTTGAGAATACAGAGCTTTCCTAAGAGTACATTTGAGCTTCCTAGATGAAGAACCTTCGAATATAAGTTGTTCTGATGAGAACAGGGCATCAACCACGAGCTTGGAGAAGAAAACTTTACAAACTGGACCAATCGAGAGAAAGAAGCCAAACTGGGAGATAAATGGCTCACTAACAAAGTCTTAAAAGTCTAAAAGGATGCTTGGATCATCAGTTTAAAAGTCTAAAAGGATGCTTGGATCATGAGTAGAGTAGAGATAAGGTAGGTATTACAGATCTGATTCTTTACGCCAAAAAGAGCCAGAACTGAATGCTTAAGAATTATGTTGACCAATAAATCTGCAATCTAGAATTTCTAGTTAGAATAAAACTTGTTATGCTCAGAGTCAGGAGAGATAGGATTCAAACATTAAAATTTGACTAGCAGCATAACAAATTGTTTATCAATATATAATGAAGAGACTCAGACTAAAATTCAGGGGTTTCTACATATGTAGCCAAGACCCAGACTTTCTAAAAGAGTGATAGTACCAAAATGGGCAGCAGTCTAACACCGAGTGAATTCAAGTTTCATTTTGTATTTAAAAGTTCATTTAGCAAACCAACCGACTGCTTTGTTTTGGTCTCTAAAAATGTTAGAATTAATCATTAATAGAGTAATAAGGTTTCTATAGCATTTTGGAATAGTGGCAAGGTGCCAACGTTAGTTATCTTTAGCAAGAAGATTAACAAGTATTTGAGAATGAGATTCAGCATCTACATTTAACCAACCATTGTTTTTGCATATTAGGAGACCATCTAATGAAGATCTGGTTTCAGCCATAATAGGAAAAAGATTACCAAATAAATCCACCACTTGAGTCACCATTGCAGAGGAATGAGCCATCAAAATTCAGCTTGAGTCTTCCTAGGTTTGGAGGAGTCCATTTTAAGTAGGTAAACTTACTTTTAAATTTAAGATAGTTTAAACAACCAATTTCAACTGCTGCATTTGCATTATTACTCCAATGTTTAGTCTTAAAAAGGTTAGAGTTATCTACACACAATATTATATATTTGATGTAATTATTAGATGACATGATAGAGTAGGATTTTCCATTAAACTTAGCTTTGTTTCTATTTTTCCAAATGACCTAGTAGATTATTGTAGGAATGACATTTATGGCATGAAACCTCTTTTCTATAGATCATAACCAATTCCCTGTCATGTGGGCTATAGTCATGAACATGCTTATCTTAATTTTGAATATTTATACAAAATAAGACCAAATCGACCAAGCAAAACTACATGATATAAACAAATGATTATGAATTTCAGAGGAATCACAAAACTAACACTTTAAAACTGTAATAAAATGTATTTTTTGCATAATGGAATCGATAGGAATATAGTTATGAATGATTTTCCATAATATAAAAGAACACTTCATGAGATTAATGGAGTTCCCGGCCTTTTTGAATATATTCGACTTATTTGTAATGCTTTCGAACTTGACTTCAGTGTTGAATTTAATGTTGTTAGAGAGCTTTTATTTCATCGAGTCTTCCTTATTGTGGTTGATAAATATAGTCTCAATAAGATTAATTCTAGTTGGAGATAAGAAGTCTTTAAATCTGTCGGTGTTCCAAGAGTTATCCAACCAGAAAGAACTGCTTTTTCAGTTCTAAATTAACTGTTATCTAGCTTGTCATCCAATATATTAAGAGGAGATTGATCATGCCAACTATCTAGTCAAAAATTCATCTCACCACTACCCAAATTCCACCTTATGTTAGGCTCAGCAAAATCTTTTATCCCAGCTAGTCTTTTCCAAGTATGGGAGCCAAATTTATTGTAAAAAGCCTGAAGAGGATGGATGTTCTTACAATAGATGTTTTGCATAAGGTTGGGCTAGAGACTTTTTTGTTCTCTAAAGTTAACCCACAACTCGCAGGAAAAAGTGTTATGAATGTCAAATAATATTTTTATATTAAGATCACCTTCATAAAATGTTATTTATGCTTAAAATAATGCCAAGATACTCATTAGGAACATAACCAATGTTAAATCCAGTTTGGTTATTGAGAGTAGATTATCTTGTGTTGAGAAATCTAGTTGATGTGATTATCTTTGTTTTGTCTTTGTTAATAACTTGACCTGACACATCTTGAAAATTTTGAAGATACCTACCAAGCTTTTCAATAGTTGAACTGAGAGTATTAGTAAAAATAAGAAGATCTTCTGCAAATGTTAAGCAATGAATAAGAAATTCAATCCTAGTAGTATACTTCATTGTTTTGTTAGAGTTGAAAAGCATAAATAAGCCTATAATTAGACACTCTTGACCAATAATAAAGAGACTATGGGAGAGAGGAGCTCCTTGTCTAAGGCTTCTTTTAGTGTTGAAGTAACCAACAACATTACCATTGATTAGAATAAAGATAAAAACATATATAATTAACTTGTTGATAGTATTAGAAAAATTAGTAGAGAAACCAAATAATAGTAACACTTTAAAAATAAAACTATGGGACATTTTATCAAATGCTTTGGACATATCAATTTGGATTATAATATTACGAGCCTTGGTTTTCCTATTGAGGTCATGAACAAGATCTTTTTCTATTAAAATGTTTTCATGAATAGAGTTGTCTTTAACATAGCCACCTTGAACTTCTGAAATACTTTTAGGAAGAAGGTTGATAAGTCTATCGTTATAATCTTAGAAATTAGTCTGTTTAATTATGTACACAAACTAATAGGTCTAAAATCCTTAAAATTTGTACGATTGATGGACTTTGGGATTAAACACAAACCTGTGGCCATAATTCCTTGAGGAATGTTATGGCTATGCTTGAAAGAAGAGATGGCTTGACAGAGGTTACTTAAAATGATTTTCCAACATGTCTTGATGAAACAGCTATTGAAGCCATCCACGCCAGTTGCACTCAAAGGATTGAGGGTATTTATGATGTCGTAGATCTCCTCTTCAGAGAGAGAGAGTAAAAGTAAGTAATTGTCTTCCTTTATTATCATCTTTGGGGTGTTGTTGAAGATATGTTCTTACATTCTAGTATTTTTTTCTTCAATACTAGAGTAGGGATGATCCGTTAGGATCTCTTTGAAGTATGACTCAGTAGTTAGGCCAATCAAGTTTTTTTCTAAGATCCAATCTTCCTCACCTTTAATGTTGTTGATAGTAGTCTTCCTTCTCTTCTTAGAAACACAAGCATAATAAGTCTTAGTATTTCGATCTCATTATTTAAGCCAATTAGAGTAACATTTTTTGTGCCAATAGAACTCTTCCATCTTTAAGGCTTGAAAGAGAAGATCATTAGTTTTAAAAGCTCTATTTTCGTGACCAAGTTGTTAAAATCCATATGTTCAATCTCAAGATTCTTTACAGCTTCCTCTATTACCCAAACTTTGTCAAAACATTTACCAAAACAAGTTTTATTCCATAACTTGTGGGCTTCTTTTAGTCTTCTAATATTGTGCCAAAATACATAAAGAGGGTGACCCTCAATGCTCTGATTCGATTTCTTCTCTACAAAATTTAAAAAAATCGTTACCAAAGTCCACATTTTTAAGAATTTAAAGATTTTTTAGAGTTTAATTTGTCTTTAGATATAGTAACACATAAAAACGCATGGTCAGAATAAGTTCTGGCCATGTGGAGAACTTTAGTTTCATTAGAAAATTCAGAACAAGCAGAGTTATAGAGAACTTTTTCCAAACGCTTCCATTTGGATTTGTGGACCAAGTGAATTTAGAGCCAACATAACCACCGTCCTCCAACTAACATACCCTTATAACATCATTAAAATCTTTGTATTGTTGAGACAAAAGGTAGAACAACCAATGTGTTCATCAGTAGATGAAACAACATTGAAATCTCCCATGATCAGCCCCTCTTTAGCAGGGATGAAGATGTTCATAAGAGTTTCCAAAGGTAATTCCTCTTGTATATTTGGAACTTAGCATAAAGGATAGTTAATGATATTTTTTTATCTAAACAAGCATAGGATATTTTAGTATGTAAATATTGAGAGTGATCTAGTAAAATATTAACAGAAAATTCATCGTTCTAGAAAAACCAAATTGTATTTGAGGAGTTAGCTTTAATTCTTAAAAGCAGTTCTCAAGTCAGTGATTTCCAGGCTGTCTGAACTGGTGAAGGGCTCTTGAATGGAAACAATCTTGATAATTTTCTTATGAATGATAGACTTAAGCCTTCTCAAAAAAGATTTATTTCTGATACCATGAATATTCCAACTAAGCATCCTGATCCTCTTTAGATTTAAAGGTAGTAGGTTTGCTTGTCCTTGAATATTTCAAGGTAAACATGTTATTAGGTTTCTTTCTTCTCTTAGCTTCTTTCAGTTTTCCTGTTAAGAACTTCTTGAAATCCTTTGTCTATTCCTTTTTTTCTAAGAACCGGTGAGGAAGGCAAACTTCCTATATTGTATTTGTTGGGAGTAATATTACAAGATATCATATTTTCATAATCTTGAGAAGTAGATAGGTTGTAACCATAATCAAGAGTTTGAATAACTTTTATGATTTATTTTGCATCAGTGGACTTGATTTCTTATTGCTCCATTATTTGTTGATTGTTGATAGCTTCTTTTAACTTATATATAATGGTTGTTTTACTCATTGTTTGGAACATTTCAGTAGGAAGTTTCTCTTTGTAATGGTGATTGAGCATTCTTGAGTCAGTCATTTGGTTATGGATGACCACCATAGATTTAACTTTAAGCTGACTTATTTCTCTGGTTTTGGAGACATTGTTCCCTAGGAAACAAAAGAAATATCCTCACGAGGAGCCTTGTTTACTTCTTCATTTGACTGACTTTTTATAGTATCCTTCTTACAGATTTCATGGTTATGGCCTAGATGAAAACATTTCAGACAGTATTGAAAAATATCCTTATAAGTGATGTTCAACCAACACCCTTGACTGTCTCTAAATCGAACCCATACGTGATGTTGAATATTTTTGTATACATTAATCTGAATTCATGCATAACAGACATTGTAATATGCTCTGTTTCTTTCAGGAACTTTGATTCTTAGTGGTCTCCTATTGAAGTTGTTATTGTGTGAATTATACTTTTATTATAAATAAATTATGGCATTTTTACAATTCTAATCCACACAGGAGTAGTTGAACATTCATATATTAGGTTAAAATCAAAATTCAACTATAGTAACCTCATTGAAAAATCCCTCACACTCTAGACGTTTCTAGTCCATATCTTGCAAAGATCTATTTTCGAGTCAAAATACAATTAAAATATGCGTAGAATCCCAGATTGAAATACTATAGTCTCCTTTGAATTTCTGGGATTCCAAGAATTCATTTAGAAGTTGTCTTTTAGGTAAACTTTGAAAGAATTTACCAATTAGTGTATGTTTCGTAGCAAGAATTAACTTATCTTTATCGGTTTGGGAAACCTCAATGGAAATATGGTAAGATTTCTTGGCTATGCTGATAGGCTTGAATTTGGATTTAGAATTTTGATTTCGTAAAATGTTTGCATAGGATATTTCTTGTTGCTAATCATTAGATACACATTTGGGTTACTTGTATTGAAGTTTTTTTTTTTGTTTTTTTTCAGAGGTCCTCTTGAAACTTGAAGATCATGAAAATATTATTTCAATAAAGAAGAACTACTGGTGTCTTCCAGCCTATTTGATGCAGCCTTAGTATTCAAGAGAGATGAATCAGTAGGTGGAGGAGATGAAGCCAAAAAAAAAGGAAAAAAAGAACCCCAGAAGTTATAGACTCTTAAAGCTTTCTTTGATAACAAAAAAGTCCATCTTTTCTATTGTAGTATGGTGCATTTGATTCTGTTACGAGTCTAAGTTAATTGATTTTAATTTTAAAAAATAGCATTTACAACCTAATAAATTCCAAATTTACTCTTTACATACTTTGTCATTTTTATTTTATAACTCGTAAATAATTTTATATTTTATTTGAGAAAAGAAAACACTTTTAACATAAGTACTTATACTAAATTTTAAACCCTAAAATCTAAAATCATAAACTTTAAAACAAGCTCTAAAATAGATTGTAAATATAAATTTTACTTATATATCCTATATCTGGTTTCAAATACAAATACATTTAAGATTATATTTATAAGAAATTTTATCCAATACAAATACATTGAAGATTATATTTATATCAAATTTGGAAATTCAAATTTGAGGGTGATGATTTGAAAGTTAATAAATCTAAATATATGTTTATATATAAAAAGAATTGGTAAGGTGTTTCGTATACTAAAAGTTTCCAGATATATTTTTATTCAATATAGGGTTTTGAAACTAGACCACTCACTCACTGAAAATAAAATAAAACAAAATTGTTGAACGCTTGGGTCGAAAATAAAATAATATACCGAAATTTTGGATACTAGCGAAAGCAATGCGAGAGATGGTAAACATATCAGAGACAAATGAAGAGATAAATGAAGAAAATTGGGGAACGTGAAAAAATAAAATTAGTGAGAGGTAGGCACATTAAAGAGAAAATTAGTGAGAGGTAGGCGCAAAATTTTTGGTACGAACTGTTTTGGGTTTCAAACTTTAGGATTTCTAAGTTATCTGTTAACTGTTTTGGTTTCCAACTTTAAGATTTCTAACTCCAGTGTTTTGCCACATGGTTTTAAATATTATATATTTATGTTCGAGTTTAAAAACGTTATATTTTTACAGATGAAGCCTAAATTGTCTTAAAGTTTTATTTAGTCCATATTACATATATAAAACTTTAAGTTGTAGGTTAAACTTTAATGGACTAATAAGCATAAGTCTATATGGTGTAAATGGATTAAAACTGAAAAGCTCAAAAACAAAAGTCTCTGGAATGTTCCTATTGGATCCTCTCTCTTGGATTTGGAGAAAAATTCTTCGTCTCCGTCCGCTGGCGATTAATTTGTACTGAGTGGCTATTGGAAATGTTCAAAACACTTCGTTCTGGCATGATCCGTGGCTTATCTCACCATCATTGGCAATTCATTACGGTTCTGATATCATCAGTGATTCTCGAATGGGAAATTATCTAATGGTCTCAAACATCATCAATAATGGAGAATGGAACTGGTCGGCTAATCTAAGACCGGCTCGTGCTCGTAGTCGCGCTAATCTCGAAGAAATTAACAGACCGATTCTCTCTCTTCCCCGTCCAAATATTCTCTACAACGATGTTCCACTCTGGACTACAAAGGAAGGACGCTACAAATTCTCAATCAAAGACACCTACAATGACATTCGTGTGTCCAACCCAAAGCGGGGTTGGGCAGGGTTAGTTTGGAACAAATTCAATATTCCGCGTCACTCTTTCATATCCTGGTTAGCAATAAAGGGAAAGCTTTCCACGAGAGACAAGCTTCTCAGTTGGGGCCTTAACACCCCGTCTGAATGTCCATTTTGTAACTCTGAGCCGGAAACCACATCTCATATTCTCTTTGAATGTAATTTCGCTCAGAGTATATGGTCCCACACAAGCCGTAAGCTTGGTTTTACTATCCATTCCTCTAACTGGCAATCTTGGATGATTGAGGCTTCCAGTTGGTCTAAAGCACCAGACAACTGCATCCGGTGATCTTGCTTTAACGCAGTTATTTGCCACGCTTGGAAAGAGCGGAATTCAAGAATTTTTGGATCTGCCCCAGCTTTAGCCTCCTCTATATCCTTCCAAATCTTATCAGACATTCGATATACATTTAAGGGTACCAAGATTGACTGGCCTCCATAGTTTTCTTAACCTAATTCTAACTAATCTAATTTTTTTTCTACCCAGATATCTATCGTATGGACTGGAGCAGGATTCAGGACTGATCGGATGTGACGTTAGCCCACAGTCATCTAGACGTCGACGATTCTACTCGTTCCATGTCAGACAAAGGCCCCTAGCGATCTGATCCAATAGGAAGATCGAGCTCTATCTATGTCGGGTCTTTTATATGAGTAGTTCATGACTCTCTATGTTGTTTTTCTTTATCTTGTGTTGTGCGGATTTTAGTCGCTTATCGGTTTATTTCAGTTAATTGTATCTCCTCAGGGTATGCCTCACGTCTCTTGTATGAACTATTTTCTTTTATTTAAAAGTTTTCTTTCACCAAAAAAAAAATATCCCTTTAATCATTGTGAGAGAATCCAAAAATAACTATATCCTTAATTTATTATATATTGGTTAAGGATCAGTTAACTCCGATTCGTTGCAATTGTTTAGGCTTTAATTTTTCGTCAAGATATGCACGAGTTGATATCTTGAAGAAGAATGTTCTTATAAACTAATTTTTTTGTTGAGTCAAGTTACTGCGTCCGTTGATTATGGCTAGACCTGTGAAGAGCTTAAGGTTTGTTTTCATACTACTTGTCTCAATAAAAATTATTTTTCAGTCAAACCTCTCTTAGAAAAAAAATCTATTTTACCAAAAGAAAAATTGTACACGCATAACTAGTGTTTCCACTGTTTTTGAATTCATGATAGTTGGTTATCTATTATGGAGGGTATACAACCTGTTTCGGATTTGTAAAAGCTGAATTTTGCGCTATCAGCATAGGAAATAGGGTATTTTAAAAGGAAAAAATAAAAACAAAAATGTACAAGTAATAGCCAAAGCTAAATGATACTTTATACGTGTAGATATTCATATTCAGTATGTTATATGAATGTCAAAGAGGTTTTCCTTCTTCATCTAGCCATATATATGTTGCAGGCTTGACCTTATTTGATATTATGTATACTCCATTCCAGTTTGACTCGATCTTGTTGAAGGCCTTACCCTTGATGTGAAGGAACACATATCTATACAATTTATCTTCAACTTTCAAAGTTCAGCGGTAGAATTTAGAATCATATATGTTTCTCCAAAAAATCTATAATGTTCTTATTTTGATTGAGCTTTCATCTATTTCTCTTTAGTTACATCCAGCTTTGATCTTCAGCTTTCGACATCTGCTAAGTAGTCATAAGTAAAATCTTTAAATGAAGGCCACTCTATTTATGTTGGTACTAGTTCCTCCATAATGTAGACTGGAGGGAAGGGTGTCTCGATATTTATAACATGTATAGTGCTCATGTATGACCATAAATCTTCTTGCATGACATCTTGAAACTTCTCGATTATACCTTCTATATTGTCTTGATGCCTTTTAGGATTTTTTTGTTTGTAATTTTGACTGGACCAATTTTCAGTGGGTGGAAGGGAAAATAAAAGTCTTGTAATACACCTCGCATTCAGTAGAAAAGTACTAGCTCATCATTCTAGAATTATAATTCTTTGTTTATGGTACTGACCATTAGTATTTTATGATTGCAACAGATGTTGATCTTCAGCAGTTGATAACTTTGTTTACCTTAATTTTTACTAAATTCTCTACATCCAACAATTTTAAAAAATATTATATTGATATGTTGAGGTACTTTCTTCCTCCTAAGGCCTTCAGCACAGGGCCATTGAGGCCATGACCCCATTTGGCTAATGAAATTGCTTCTGAGATGATCTCTAGAGGAATAACTAGTATTTAGACCGAATTATCCAAGCGATGGTAGCAGTGTTTGATAAAGTGTTTTGCGTCTACCAAAATGGTGGGCCATTAATATACAACTAGACATATTTCTTTATGTAACGGCTTTTAGTTGTAGTGAAAATTTATTTCTCCATCATGAACTTTTTACACAGTAAAGATATATTATTTGGGCTTGAAACAACAAAATAAAGGTCTACTAAGATCATTTATGTATTATTTTTGGTCACTCATACATATATGGTCAATCTAATTTTAATGTGTATAGTTTCAGCCTTCTCTTCCTGTGCTGAAGCATTAGGGAAAATAATATTTTAGAGAGTGACCAAAGGATTCTCTTGAAGAGTTACTCCTTCTTCTAAGTTACCACTAGTCAAAGAGGTTAGACCATCAATTATTTCATGTACTACCATGGGCGCTTGCTCAAATGTGAATTGATTAGATAAAGTCACTTGGTCATGAAGCTCCCTTAGGTATTAAATCAAATTATCATATTTGACTTGTGTTTAGAATAGGGTCTAGTTTAGTATGAACTAAGAAGTTTTTAGGAGTTTTACCTTTTGGGCCCTGCAAATATTTGTGAATTTTAGTCATATAATTGAAGCTTCATATTTTGTATGATTGTTGTAGACAGTGAAACCAAAATTGATGTCTTAATTAACATTTTCTCTTGTGTAAGATATTAGTTTCACACTTGCACCATAACATAAATTTTTTGTTTTCTCCATTTGTTTTGACCTGCCATGTTAGTTTGGTATGGTCTGCTGAAGGTTTGGGTCTTTCGGATTAGAATTCAAATAAATTTATATCAATACATGAGCTTTAACTGCACTACTTTGCTCGAATTTAATTTCAAAAATATCTTAACTTTACTAACCATCTAGTCGGTCTTTCATATATATTTTTCTTTTGCAACACATTTTTGAGAGAAAATGAATTTTGGACTAGTATGGTATATGTCTGGAAGTAAGGGCCTCATCTTCCTAGCCGCTAGTAATAAAGTCATTAAATGTTTTTCTAATTGTAAGTATTGTGTCTCGACGTCTAGCAGAGACTTATTAACATGATATATAGCTCGAGATATATTTCTCTCTTCCATAACTAGCATTGTGCTAACCACGTAATCAGACACAACCAAATAAAAAAAAACTTACCCAGCTTCAACATCTTCGACGAAGCTATAAACTCTTTAATCTTGTTGAACGTTTTGTCACATAAAGAAATTTAGGTGAATATACCAACCCCTTTGAGCATCTTGATGAAAGGTTGGTATTTTTCTGGAGAGCGAGAGATAAAAATTTATTTAAAGCAACTAACTTTTATGCCAGGATTCGTACGTCCTTGTTGTTGCACGGTGAGTTCACTATAGCCAGGTTTCGTAGTTATATGGTATCTTATTTATACTCTTATCGTTGAACATGTATACGACACTAAAAATACACTTCTCGTGATTCAACTTCAGGTCAACCCTTTGGAAGTTAACAAAGTCTTGGAAAATATTTCAAGTAATTTGCATCATTTTTGCTCGTGACTAGCATGTCATCGATATAGGCTTGCAGATTGCGCCCGAGTTATTTTGAAAACATCTTGCTAGTCAGCATCTGGACCAGTGCCCTCCGGACCGGACAACCTGTCCTTTGGTGCTCTAATGGGTGCCTCTGACCCAGTACTACTATCCTTGGCACCCGATTTCGAAGGGGTGGCCTTAGAAGCTTGACCCTTGATCAGCCGGCCCTTTCTTCGGTCAACTAATTTCTGAGGAGAGGTTTCAGCGTCTGACCCCATGGCTAAGAAAGGGGAGGGTTTTTTAAAGCTTGTAACTGTTAAACCTGGTTCAACGATGGGTTCCGACTCTTGAACCGAGGAGTCTGAGATGATAGGTGAAATATTGGTTTGAAATAACTTCTTCGGTTTGATGACCTTTATGGAGGAAGAACCTTGGTCTGATTATGTGGGTGAAGTTGCTGGTTTGTCGATGGGCGAAGCGGGTAAGCCTGCTGCAATGCGCCTTTCCCTTTCAACCTTTTGCGCTTTTTCTAATTCAGAGAGGTTGAGCCACCCAGCTTTGAACAAAGCGTTCCGAGCCGTAAAAATAAACAATCTGGGTAAAAATTTGTTTTGGAGAGATAAAGCTTTGAGAATTTGTAGAGTAAAAATGAGAGTGATGGTGAAATAGTAGAAAGTATTTCAATTTATAGTAAATCTGAAAAAGGAGTTTGATTCCTAGGAGAATTTGAAAAGATTGGTAATGATTGAAAGACGACGCTGATGTCACCCTCTTTAATGAAGAGGTTGTTTTTCGAAGAAGGTGGGTGCGAGATTCAAGGTGAAAAAACGGCTGAAGAAACAAACCAAAAAAGTGACACGTGTCCCATAAACTCTAGTAAAAACCGTTTGGATTCACAAAGCTTTATCAATTCGGATAAAGCCCTAACACAAGTCAACAGACCTGTCCGGATTGAAACTGCCCCTGACATCGGACTGTTTTTCAGGTTTTTGGAAAAGGTATTTGAGCAAACACCTAAAAAAGGGGGTCCTGATGAGTCTGAATATTGCTACCACTCCGGACGAGGACATTTCGAACTGAGATCACTGGACCGGACAGGGCAGTTCGAACAACTTGGCTCATTGAACTGTTCGAACTATGACTAAAGTACTTAAAGACCTAAACACTTCTTGACTAAGCTGCTTGCTCTCCTACTAAGAGCTCATGGGTCTTTGAACATGACCCGGGTCCATTAAACATGACCCGAAAACCCATAAAGCCCAAATGTAAGGGGATAAATACCCAACCACCTGCATTAAATGTGGGTAATAAAAATTAACTGCAACCAGGCTGCTTAATTCTCCCTCTACTCTCTATTCAAAATATTAAACACATACCAACCTTCACAAACTCTAAAACAAATTACCAAATTACCCTCATACATAAATTAACCTCACCAAATTGGTGACCACAGTGGGAGCACGAAGGTGCCTGAATCAAGCATTCAAAACCAACAAGAAAAGTCAGTCCGAATGAATCCGGACGCCCTGGAAGTACCACCAGCTTTGCTCGAAGTGGTGGGTGAAAATGATGAGTAAACCATCGAGGAGCGCGATAGGTTAAAAGGCGAGATAGAAGCTCTGAGGGCAGAAAAGGCTATGATGGGTATGAAAGAAAAATCGAAAGCATCAGTTGCTCATCATACCGATAACCCTAGAGAGCATGAGCCTTCAAAGACTCTTGTGAGTACCAAAAAGACTCATGCCAGCTCCAAAAAGTCTCACCGGTCTAAGCTAGTGGAGAGTTCTGACTCAGGCTCAGAGTCTTCTGATAGCTCTTCGGATGATAAAGGAGTTGAAGAATCCTTATCCTCTAGCAGCGATGAGGGTCGAACTAAAAAGAAGCAAAAACAGATCAAACAATACTTAAGGAAAAGAGATAGACATGGAAGGTTGAAGAAGAATATTAGCAAAGGGACATCTCACAGCCGGAGGCATGTAGACAAGATGCTGATGGATCCTTTTGTCTTCCACGATGAACCAGGTATCTTTGCAACTCCCAATGAGGATACTGTGTTCAGTCGTGGTCGGAATTGGAGGCAATCTCTATTATCTTCCAAGATTCTGTCCGGAAACCTCCGTAAGAGGTTTGACATCACTAAAATGGAAAAGTACGATGGCAGTACTGATCCGGATAACCATTTGGAGCAATTTAAAAACTTTATGATGAACTTTGATGATGATGACAAGGTACTTTGTAGAGCATTCTCCCAATCGTTTACGGGGAGTGCTCTAAAATGGTATAGCAGCCTACCACAAGGCTGTATCACGAATTCCGATACTTTTTGGGTGGCCTTTCGAAGGCAGTTCGTTGGGAGTAAAGAATTAAAAGGCAACGGGGACACAATAATCCATTGTGCCCAGGAACCAAACGAATCCTTAAAAGAATATATAAGTCGTTTTGTGAACACCAAGAATGGGTTGGTTGATTGCTTCGAGCAAGTGGCAATAGCATCCTTAAGACAGAGCTTGAACCCTGGGAATTTGGCTGATTCGGTGACCAGAAAGAAGGCCATGACTTGGGGAGGGTTGCTGAATCAGGTTGGAAAACAGATTAACGTTGATGAAACAAAGAAAACTAGGGTGCACAGGCAGGTGAGGTCTACCCCGGTGGCACCGTATCCCAATCAGAATCAATCCGGGAACAAGGCGAGGGAGACCGAACAGGGGCATGGCCGGGCTAAAGCTCAATCTCAGCCAGCAGCACCTGCCCAGAGTCAACAATCCAGAAATAAGAGAGGTCCTTGGGTTCAACCGAAGTGGTTTGCAGAATTGAAAGAAAGTGTGGCTACCATTTATGATAAAACAAAGGAAAATGTGCACTATAGAAGACCGGCCACACTGCAATCTCCTAGAGAACACCGCAATAACTCTTTATGCCAGTATCACAATGATATTTTCCATACCACCGATGATTGTATAGCTTTAAAACAAGAAGTTCAGAACTTGATTGAGAGAGGAAAGTTGGGGGCTTATGTCAAAAGAAGAGGAGGTAATAGGCCTAACAGTACTCACCGGGTTGGTCCATGTAATGCTGCTCCCGAGGGAGCCATGGTTATAATCGAAAGGTTTGATGTGGAATCTGAATACTTGGATCCTGATCTAACTCGAAATAGAGTGGGTGCCATTGAGGAATGTTCTAGGACAGTCTCCGGGCTCATTAAGTTTTTTGAGTCACTTACAATTTTCGGAGGGGATACTATGACAGCTCCTACTGCTTCTTCGAGGAAGAGGCACGTTCATACTTTAGCTACCCAGCTAGAAAGAGGCATGACTTCCTATCAATCGCAAATTCCATTCCCCTTCATTGTTTTTTATGAAGATGATTTAAGAGATATAGCTGGCCCTCATGAAGATGTTGTTGTCATAGGAGCATCCATTGGGGGCAATGACATAAGACGAATTTTGGTGGATACTGGAAGCTCAGCCAATATCCTTTTCTTAACCACTTACAAGAGAATGAAAAATCCAGCCGTAATTCATAGTTCGGACAGATCAATTGTGGGCTTTACTGGCAGCTCAGCAGATGTGATCGGAGAGTTCGAAGAGGAAGTTCTATTGGGCAAGGGCCGTTTCAAGAAGATGGTCATGATACTTTTTATTGTGGTAGATTATCCCACCTGCTATAATACTATTCTAGGGAGGCCTTGGCTCTCTAGGATGCATGCAGTGGCTTCAACAGTCCACCAATGTTTGAAATATGATGTTCAAGGACAGGTGGGAGTTGTATGAAGCAGCCAAAAGGTTGCAAGGGAATGTTATGCTACAGCCCTGGCGCCCCGGACGTTGGGGCAGTTCGTATCAACGAGCAATAGCAATTTGAGGGGCTTTCTGGGGGTGAGGGTGAAATTGATGACCCCAGAGAGGCCCATGGAGTATTAATATTAGTCGAAAAGGTAGAAACACATTGTTTAGAAGAAGGAAAAAGTGTCAAGATAGGGTCTAGAATGCCACCCAATTTGAAAAGTGAGATGTTAAAGTTTTTGAAGAGCCATCAGCATGTTTTTGCTTGGTGCAATGCTGATGTTACTGGGGTTCCATCAGATGTGATATCACATCACCTATCTGTCCGGAAAGACGTAGCACCGTTGGTTCAAAAGAGAAGGGCTTTTTCCAAGGAAAAGGATGATGTTATTGTGCAAGAGGTTGACAGGCTCACAAAGATGGGGCATATCAAGGAGTCTCAATATCCTTTGTGGACTGCCAATCCGGTCCTGGTAAAAAAGAAAAATGGCAAGTGGCGCATGTGCATTGACTTCACAGACCTCAATAGAGCTTGCCCAAAAGATTTGTATCCAGTTCCCCGGATTGACCAGCTAGTAGATTCCACCTCTGGGAATAAGTTGCTATCCTTTATGGATGCTTTCTCCGGATACAATCAGATCCAAGTAGATCCGAAGGATCAAGATCATACCACATTTGTCACTGACATGGGTCTTCATTGCTACAAGGTAATGCCGTTTGGATTGAAAAATGCTGGGGCTACTTATCAGAGATTGGTGAACAAAGCCTTTGCTGATCAGATTGGAAGGAATATGGAAGTATACATCGATGACATGATGGTGAAAAGTGTGGATGAGCAATTGCACTTGGTAGACCTCCAAGAAACTTTTACCAACTTGGTAAAGGTGAATTTGAAGTTAAATCCAGAAAAATGTGTGTTCGGAGTGCAATCCGGGAAGTTCCTAGGTTATATAATAAGTGAGCAATGGATACAGCCCGATCCGGACCAGCTTAATGCTCTGTTTCAAATGGAGCCTCCTCGGAATATTAAAGAAGTACAACGATTAACGGGGAGGTTATCTGCTTTGAACAGATTTATCTCAAGGTCTTCAGACAGATGCGCCCCGTTTTTTCAAACCTTGAAGGGTGCGAAGGGATTTGACTGGACCTCACAGTGTGATGAGGCTTTCAATGAAATCAAGAAGCATCTGTCCTCTCCCAAAACCTTATTTAAACCAGTTGATGGAGAGACACTCTTCGTATATTTGGCAGTTTCAAGTTGTGCCATCAGTGCTGTGTTAGTGAGAGAGGTGGATAATTACCCCCATCCAGTGTACTACATCACCAAAAGCTTGATAGATGCAGAAAGGCGCTATTTGAAACTTGAAAAATTAGCATTGGCCCTGGTGATAGCTGCAAGAAAGATGAGGCCTTATTTCCAGGCTCATCCTATTATCGTCTGAACATCTTTTCCTTTGAAGAATGTTCTCCAAAAGGCAGACATTTCAAGTAGTATGACTAAGTGGTCGGTAGAATTGGGGGATTTCGATATAGATTTTGCTCCCCGAACAGCAGTCAAAGCCCAAGCTGTGGCTGATTTTTTAGTTGAATTCCACTCTGATAAAGATTCGGAGCAGACTACTGAGAAGAAAGACAAAAAGGTCTGGGTCGTCCGGACGGATGGTGGATCCAGCACTATGGGATGTGGTGCAGGGGTGTGCTTGACTTCTCCATATGGTGACAAAATGTACCAGGCTATATGTTTTGCTTTCAGGGCTTCCAATAATGAGTCTGAGTACGAGGCAGCTATAGCTGGTTTGAAGTTAGCTTTTATTCGTGGGGCTAAGAGGGTCAAGCTATTGAGTGACTCCCAGCTTCTTATCCACAATTCCCAAGGTCAATCTGAGGCTAAAAAGGAGCAGCTAGTGAAGTATTTACTTCTTCTTAAAAATGAAGCACTCAAGTTTAAAAGCATTATTTATGAACATATACCCCGGACAGAAAATGAGTTGGCAGATTCATTGGCAACCATAGCATACACAGAGTTGTATCCATGGATCCATGTGCTGGAGAGCCCCTCCATTCAACTTAATATCGGTAAAGAAGAAGAAATTTTTGAAGTACAGGTGAAACAACTTCAGGATTGGAGAGTTCCTCTCCTACAATACCTCTCTGATGGTATCGTGCCTCCGGATAAATCACTGGCAAGAAAACTAAAACACAAGGCTCGTGGTTTTATCATACTGAGAGACATTCTGTATAAAAAGTCTTACAGTAAAGCTCTTCTGCGTTGTTTGGGGGATGATGAATCTCAAGTAGTCCTCTCCGAGTTGCATAATGGCGAAGGATCAGCTCATTGTGGATTCAGGGCTCTAACAAGGAGAGTTTTATTGGCTGGCTA
The DNA here is from genome assembly GCA_036936605.1 of Limnanthes douglasii subsp. nivea. Lineage (NCBI taxonomy): Eukaryota > Viridiplantae > Streptophyta > Magnoliopsida > Brassicales > Limnanthaceae > Limnanthes > Limnanthes douglasii. The sequence goes on along the minus strand of JAUPFV010000002.1, from coordinate 150,219,911 downwards.
CTATTGGCCATCTATCATGCAGGATGCTAAAGAGCTGGTGAGAAGGTGTGACCCATGCCAGAGATACAGCAATGAAATTCATGTCCCAGCCATTCCTTTAGAGTTAATCTCTGACCCTATACCTTTTGCTCGAATGGGGTTGGATTTAGTGGGGCCTCTCCCTATGGCGTTCGTAGGGCGCAAAACTATAATTGTTGCAATCGATTACTTTTCGAAGTGGATTGAAGCAGCCCCTCTGGCAGGAACAACATCAAAAGTCGTTATAAAATTCATTCTATCCAACATTTGTTGCAGATTTAGTGTTCCACAAAAGATAACGACAGATAATGGGCCACAGTTCGACAATAGGGAAATGGAGAGTTTTTGTGCCTCAAGGGGTATACAACATTGTTTCTCTTCACCTTTCCACCCACAAGAAAATGGTCAGGTTGAAGTGGCTAACAGAACTATACTGTCCGGTTTAAAGAAGAATTTAGAAGGGGCTGCTGGGAAGTGGCCTAGCTATTTACAAGAATATTTGTGGGCCTGCCGGACAACACCTGGGGCTGCAACACAATAGTCACCCTTTGCTTTGGTCTATGGGATGGATGCAATAGCTCCCATAGAAGCAACTCTCCCATCATTTCGTGTTCACAACTTCTCCGAATGCGCTAACGAAGTGGCGATCAGAAGTCAGCTCGACCTAGTAGAAGAAAGACGAGTTAAAGCTCACCTTAGAGCTGCACACTATCAGGGTTTGATGAGAAGTAGATTTGCTTCTGGAGTTAAAAGAAGATATTTCCAGCCGGGGGACAAGGTATTGAGGAAAGGCTTCTTACACACTAAATAGAAGCTGCTCGGCAAATTGGCCCCGACTTGGGAAGGACCTTATATGGTTGTTGAAAGGCTTAAACCTGGAACATATTGGCTAGAAGACAAGGATGGAAGAGTTTTGACCCACCCTTGGAATATCGAACATCTCTGGATGTACTTGGAGTAGCATTTGTGTAAATATTTACTTGTTTAAACATCCATGTAAATATTTGGGGGCATACTCTTTCCTACCCTGGTGGCGCGGGGAGGTTTTAATGAGGCGTCCGGGTTTTAAATGAAATTTATTGCCTTCTTAAAAAAATTCCGAAGTGTTCTTACTTTGTCTTTTGTCACACCATCCGGATTGAAATAAAAGAGTGATGACCACTTAAACATTCGTCATCGGAGAATTTAAACACTCTCACTATGAAATAACTAAGGGCTATTTAAACACTAGCCACCAAAATTGAAAAGACTATGAAAGAATGTGAGAATTGTGCAAAACAAGGATATTCATTGAAATAACTTAAGTGCCTTGGCCTTCCAAGGACTTTCAAATTGTCAAGCAGAGTAAAAGATCTATCCGGTCAGATACCGGACACACTTACAAAAAGAGTGCCTTGGCCTTTCAAGGACTTTAGTTTAGATAGCATGAAAAGTAAAAAGTAATTCATAATTTAAGGCTTAGCCTTTGAAGATGGCTCAGCTTCATCTATCTTCTTCTTCCCCTTGGGATCATCTTTCTCTTCGTTTGGGCTCTCCCCGGTGTTCCCTTCGTCATCAGATGAGGATGCACTAGAGAAGCCATACCTGTCGCCTTCGGCCATTGTGTGATATGGGAGGTCTTCAGGCTCTACGTGAAGCCATAAATCCCCCAGATTCCTCTGCGGGAACTTCTCATAAAAGAGCAGGACCATGTCCGATCTCACCTTGGTATACATCTGCTCTTGAGGGTCTATCACGTTGTTGGCATAAGCATCAATCTTGCCCTGGATTTTGGCCTCCTGCTCCCTTAGCAGATCAGCTTTCTCCCCAGCAGCTTGGGACACTGCGTTTTCAAGAGCAATTTTGTCACTGGTCAAGTTGTGGATAACTTGATCTTTGGCCTTGGTCTCCTCTTTTGAAGAGTTGAGGTCTTTCTCCAGTCCGGACAACTTCTCCCGGAGCTCCATGATAGTGTCTTCTAGAGTGGCAACTTTTGTGGTACTCACCTCTTGGCTTTTCTTCAGCTCTTCGTTTTCTCCCTTTAGAATGGCAGCATTTGAAGTGGCAGTAAGGAGGTCATTGGACAGCCTCTCTTTGTCAGACTTGAGGTCTTTGATAAGATCTTCCTGACTTCGAACTTGTTTCTCCAACGCAAGCACCGACTGAACATTTCTTAATAAAGAGTGAGCTATAACATCCCTTTCACTTGAAACAGTAAAAGTCTTACCATTAAAAGTGACGGTGTTTGAAGTGCTCGGAGGGAGATAAGGCCCAGCAAAATCATCTCTGGGGAGATTGATAAAGTACTCACCAAGCCCACCAAGACCAGTGATGTCTACCCCATCAATGCTAAGACCTCACCCTTCGACCGCATCGGTTTGAAAGTCACCAGGAATCTCCTCTGCTTGTGTTTAGTCATTGAAGTCCTTGGGCAACACTGCTAAGATAAAGATAAAAACAGTCAATTTAAGCAAATTTGATAAAAGAAGAGATAAGAATATAAAGAAAAAGTCTTATGATCACTCCTCCATCTGCTGGTGAGGAGACTTGGGTTGACTCCAGCCTTGATCATCTTCCCGTTCTCCCAAGCACCACTCACGAACAGGAATTGAGTCCTCCAATTCCTCTCCGACTCTAGCAGGTCATCAACAGCTTTGAAGTTTTTGCCCATATTGAAGTGATAGAAGGGAATGTGGTGGTTTCTGCAGAGACTGGCCACAGCAGCAAACTCATCCATTGGTAGAGGAATCCCGGAGAGCCTAGAAGCCATAATGCAGGCCATGAGGGTGTACCAAGCATTGGGGCTCAGCTGGCTCGGACAGAGCTTTATCAGATGAAAGTATCTAACAATTTCTAGGTCCAAGGGGAATCTGAGCCCCCAGTTAAACAGCTCTGTGAAGATGACTATCTCGCTCAATTTGCAGTCCATGGGAGTTTTAGGGTTTATAGGGATTCTTATCTTCACGTTCTCCGGAATTCCCCACTTCGTACGCATCCGACCTAGCTCGGCAGTGTGGATGAATGCGTAGTTGATCTTTTGCAGGGCAAGGAGGTACTTGACATTGACCTTTTGAAAACAAGGCCCCACCCTTTCTTCAAGAAACTCCGGCAGATCTGGATGCCTCAAACACAACTTTTCCTTTCCTTTATCTTTTTGGGCAGCAACAACAGTACTAGTCTGTCCGGAAGGCTCAGACTCGAATGGAAACTCTTCGATAGAGTCCTCCATTACTTCCTCCATGATTCATGAGGGGATTTCGGTAGCAGTGGTAAGGGGAAGGTTTAGATTTGGCTCAGCCTGACTTCCGGACTGCTGAGTTTCAGTATTTTCTTGGTTTCTGGCCTCCGGTTGGGGCTCTGGTGTAGACTTTTCTCTTCGAGGACTTAAACCAGTGCCCTCCGGACCGGACAACCTGTCCTTTGGTGCTCTAATTGGTGCCTCTGACCCAGTACTACTATCCTTGGCACCCGATTTCGAGGGGTGGCCTTAGAAGCTTGACCCTTGACCAGCCGGCCCTTTCTTCGGTCAACTAATTTCTGAGGAGAGGTTTCAGCGTCTGACCCCATGGCTAAGAAAGGGGAGGGTTTTTTAAATCTTGTAACTGTTAAACCTGGTTCAACGATGGGTTCCGACTCTTGAACCGAGGAGCCTGAGATGATAGGTGAAATATTGGTTTGAAATAACTTCTTTGGTTTGATGCCCTTTGTGGAGGAAGAACCTTGGTCTGATTCTGTGGGTGAAGTTGTTGGTTTGTCGATGGGAGAAGCGGGTAAGCCTGCTGCAATGCGCCTTTCCGTTTCAACCTTTTGCGCCTTTTCTAATTCAGAGAGGTTGAGCCACCCACCTTTGATCAAAGCGTTCCGAGCCGTAAACATAAACAATCTAGGTAAAAATTTGTTTTGGAGAGATAAAGCTTTGAGAATTTGTAGAGTAAAAATGAGAGTGATGGTGAAACAGTAGAAAGTATTTCAATTTATAGTAAATCTGAAAAATGAGTTTAATTCCTAGGAGAATTCGAAAAGATTGGTAATGATTAAAAAACGGCGCTGATGTCACCCTCTTTAATGAAGAGGTTGCTTTTCGAAGAAGGTGGGTGTGAGATTCAAGGTGAAAAAACGGCTGAAGAAACCAACCAAAAAGTGACACGTGTCCCATAAACTCTGGCAAAAAACCATTTGGATTCACAAAGCTTTATCAGTTCGGATAAAGCCATAACACAAGTCAACAGACCTGTCCGGATTGAAACTGCCCCTGACATCGGAGTGTTTTTTAGGTTTTTGGCAAAGGTATTTGAGCAAACACCTAAAAAAGGGGCTCCTGATGAGTCTGAATATTGCTACCACTCCGGACGAGGACATTTCGGACTGAGATCACTGGACCGGACAGGGCAGTTCGAACAACTTGGCTCATTGAATTGTTCGAACTATGACTAAAGTACTTAAAAACCTAAACACTTCTTGACTAAGCTGCTTGCTCTCCTACTAAGAGCTCATGGGTCTTTGAACATGACCCGGGTCCATTAAACATGACCCGAAAACCCATAAAGCCCAAATGTAAGGGTATAAATACCCAACCACCTGCATTAAATGTGGGTAATAAAAATTAACTGCAACCAGGCTGCTTAATTCTCCCTCTACTCTCTACTCAAAATATTAAACACATACCAACCTTCCCAAACTCTAAAACAAATTATCAAATTACCCTCATACATAAATTAACCTCACCAGTTGTGTGTAGTCATTGCTTTTTGTTAATGATATATTCACCATCTCTTTTGATGACCTTAGATCTTATGAATTATATATTAAACATGGTCCATAATACATTGAAGCTTCTGATGCTACCTAAAACGAGTAGGTTAACCTATGATATACTATTGTCTTTGGAAACCATGGAGAATGTTCGACACATGACCTTATCATCTTTTTTAAAACCCAATATTTCATTTCAGAATTACTCTATGTAATACTTTGAATCTCTTGTGCCAATATATTTTATCATCTTGTACTGGTTGAAATTAAACAGTAAGTCTCAGTACAAAATCTCTAGAACTATTGGAGATGAAGCAAAGTTGAATCCTGGTTTAACAAGAAATGAGCCAAGGTAGTTCTGGTTTCGTGGTCTAACAAAATTATTTACCATATTTGGTAGTTGGCCTGACCAATGTTGGGCCAATAGGGTAAATAAAATTCTTTTGAGTGGCGGGCTGGAAATATTGAGAAATGTTAGTGGTGTCAAACGTGAACATCAAATACTTGGATGACCTATTGGTGGAACCATTGAAGGGTTTTGTTGATTTATTTCGTTTATAAGTAGAGCCAAATAATTGTTTTGGTGTCTCGACCTAATCTATTATAAAAGCAAGAGTATGACTGGTGTTATTATTTTTCTTCTGTTCTGCCTAACGGGGAACATTTATGTGTTATCTCTTTTTGTTTTTATGATGATGAGAGGAAGGATTCATGCTCCTCATATTTGATAGAAAACAAATACGGTGGTAGAGACGTCTACTATATCTACTAGATGACTCACAATCTGAATGCTCATTGGATTGTGTTTTCTTTGAATGCTAAGAGCAGTAAACAATGTAATTTCACCTAGTAGGATTATATCAGCAGTTTTTTAGCATGGAAGAAGTAGCGTTGTCTCCTTTCTCAAAACAATTGAACTCTCTAAGGAGATAAATACGAGAATATAGATTTTTTTGACTTGTCGGGTCGATGTTGGTTTTTTTTTTTTGGTTTTTAGGGAAACTTATAGAGACTATGAAATAGATGAAGAAAGATTTGAATATCTTGTTTTATTGGTAACTTAGCATATGTGACAATTCTATGATATATTTTTATCTAATAGATTATATTGATAAAGGAAGATTTCCAAAGTGGTCAGCATTACCAAAGTATAAAGTAAGAAAAACTTTTCTAAACATTCTACCAGAAGTAGACTATGTAAGTCGAGGCTTTGTGTAGAAGATAAGTAATATCAGAGAAAGTAAAAAAGACAAAGACATGGTGATATAAATGAGGAGAAGTGAAGAATATGGCCTAGTAAGTAAACGAAGTAAGTTAATGGGTTAAAATATAGAGAGATAATAACTTGAAAATAAAAGAGAACCCTCAAAAATGAGGATGTATATTATATTTATAGATGAGACCTTAGTTAGAGCTGTGTTGTCAGGATTCAGACTTTAAACTTCATATCTTAGTATTTTGTTACATGATGTTATTTCTTCCATTCTTATGTTTCAATCCAAAAAATTTATTTATTTATGAATTAAGCTTAAAGCCTACATAAATTTTACTTAGCCTAAATTACACATAGGATCTTATTTTATATACTAAAAGATAATTGATTAGACTTTTAAAACTTATAACTTTATCGATGTTTAATAATATTTTGTTTTTTTTATATCAAAATAATAAATAATCTAAATATTCATTACGAAATATTTACAACTTTTTTATTTAAAGCAATATAACAAACAAGTTACAAGTTAATGTTTTGTGAATATCGGTTGAAATAATTAAAATATATAAAAATCACATTTGTTAGATGTGGATATCATTAACCAAATGACTATTTTTAAGAGAAAGGTTTTTTATTTGGATAAAAATCACCGTTAGTCTTTCATGTTTGTATCAAACTAGTTTTTTTGTTTACTTTAATTTTTTACTAGTTCCCTACGTTTTAAAACTTTACATGTTTGGTTTTCCACGCGTGAAATTTCTTAGGAACTGCAACATGATAGCTCAAGAATTAGATTTGTATCCCACATTTAGTCTCATAATGATATACATTCAATCTTTGTTAATAATATTCAAATTTAGAAGGGGAATATTATTTACAAAATATTGAGAAACAAAATGTGAAGTGAAAAATTTACTATTTGAGCTACCACGTGGTAGCTCCTAATAATCCCCCGTGCGGATAACTAAACATGTAAAATATTAAAACATAAAAAACTATTAAACCAAAAAAAATTAAAACAAACAGAAAAAATTAAGGACCCGTGGTTATTTTTAGTCCCTCTCATTCTATTTAGGAACGGTCTTTCCAAACATCCAAACTTTCAAACCCGGTTTTCAAATTTCAAATATTTTCGAAAAAAAAATAAGATTAAATCAATATATATTATAATCCAATGACTTGTTCTCATTCATTTTTTTTCTTAGAAAAATGCTTCTTTCAAGGAGAAGTAATATTTTGTCTTCTTTCTACCTTTTGGGGAAATGTGGCATGTCTCTTAGTATTCTTCGTCTACAATGAATGCATAGCGCCTGCAAGGCACATTGCTTATTTTTTTATCCAATACTTTCCTTTCTTGCACTCTATTCTAAATCACACTCTCTTCTATTATTGGTGGAGAACCAAGACAAAACTCAACTATTTCCTTTACCGTGTCTCAAAAAGGTCCCCTTTGTTATTCTTCTATGTTCCATTTGTCACAAAAACATCCTGGACGACCCCTGATTTTAATTTTCACTCAGTCTCTTTCATATGCATCGTCGAGTCGGAAGTTTTTTATTGCTCTTGGAACCGGAATTTTCCGCCCTCATCATGATACAGCCCTATCATTCCTTTTTTTTCTCGACATCAAAGGGACCCATGTATGTCGAGTTGCAGAGGGTAATTTCTGTTGGGAAAAAAAATCTCAGAGATAAACAGAAATGCACATAACATTAACATACAGACTAATATATATATATATATATATATATATATATATAAACAAGAAGTGCAGAAATGGTAACTTCATTTCAAATATCAATACAAGGGTCTGTTTTCTTATATAGAAAATACAGACGAACTGTTTGGCCTTATCAAAATAACTACCCTAATAACTGATAATAACTGATATTAGACACGTCATAAACTAGACAATACGTATTCAAACCAACTAGCTTAGATTACTTCCAACATTCTCCCCTATAATCTAAACTCCAACCTGCAGGTTCTTCATGCCCAGTAAATCTCGCATATTTTCGAACTTCATAGTGGTCATCGCTTTAGTTAAAACGTCTTTATCTTCTCTGTCTTCTGCCATCAGAAGTGCAGGTTCCTCATCTCTGCCATCAGAAGTGCAGGTTCCTCATCTTGTACTGCCATGTATTCTGCCATCAGAAGTGCAGGTTCCTCATCTTGTACTACCAAATTTACCTCTTGCTTTTTCTCTCTACTTGACTTTCTACACTCATCTGCGTAGTGCCCGTAAAAACTGCAATTCCAACATCTTACTTTAGTCCTGTCGTGCACTGTACGTCCACCTTGGTAATTGACAGTACCTCGATTCCTCTGGTTATCGGTTCCTCCTCGATTTGTCCTTTTCATCCACTCCTCTAGTGAATAAAAGCTTTACCTATCTGTCTTCTCGTTTATTTCATTCATCCTCCGTCAGCATCAACTGTCCTTCAGTGTTCTCTGTTTGGCCACGAAGCCTCTCTTCATGTGCCTTTAGAGACCCAATTGTCTCTTCAACTGACATCACATCTAGGTCTCCAAACTGTTCTATTGCTGACATGATTTGTAAGAACTTGGAAGGTACTGCTCTACGTATTTTTTCACAACATAGGTATCTTCAATGGTTTCTCCCAAGGCACGAATATTAGTCACCAACCCATTTAATCTCATAGAGAATTCTTCAATCATCTCTGTATCCCTCATGTTTAGATTCTCAAACTCTTCTTTTAGTGTCTGCACCCTTGCTTTCTTGACACGCTCTGCTCCTAAACACATTGTTTCTATCGCTGTCCATGCATCCTTCGTTATTTTCTTGTCTGCTAGTGATAGTAGAATGTCTTCAGGGATAGCCTGGAATATTACAACCATTTCCACCTTATCTGTTTTTCCGTCAACCTTTGCATGTGGGTCGGTAGGGTCAATTACTCCCCAGATCCCATGATCTTGCATGAAAACTCTCATCTTTAGTGACCAAGCCGTGTAATTACTCTTCGTTAACATTAGGTAACTCAATCCCAGTGATCCTTCTTTGTTCTTAGTAGCCTCCATTGTTATTGCCTATACTCTGATACCAAATGTTTGGAAAAAAATCTCAGAGATAAACAGCAATGCAGATAACCTTAACAGACAGACTAATATATATATATATATATATATATATATATATATATATATATATATATAGAGAGAGAGAGAGAGAGAGATAGAGAGATAAACAAGAAGTGCGGAAATGGTAACTTCATTTCAAATATCAATACAAGGGTCTGTTTTCTTATATAGAAAATATAGACGAACTGTTCGGTCTTATCTAAATAACTACCCTAATAACTGATATTAGACACGTTATAAACTAGACAATACGTATTCAAACCAACTAGTTTAGATTACTTCCAACATTCTCCCCTGTAATCTAAACTCCAACCTGCAGGTTCTTCATGCCCAGTAATCTCGCATATTTTCGAACTTCACAGTGGTCATCGCTTTAGTTAAAACGTCTTTATCTTCTCTGTCTTCTGCCATCAGAATACTAGAGTTTTTAAATTTTATAGTAACTCAAAGGAAAGATTCAAGTCCAGATATGGTAAATATATTAGGGCATGCAACTATTATAGCAAGCATGGTCATATACAAAATTAATATTTTCGATGGAAGATAAAAAAAAAGTAACAAGTTAAATTCACAAAATGAAGGTAATAATAAAAATATTGCAGTTTTTGTTTCCACTAGAAATGATGATGCATCATTGATTTGTGTTATTGGTGAGTGTTATCATGTTGGTGATTCATATTCGGAGTGGCTTGTAGATATAAGTTCTCCATATCACTTTGTTCCTCATAGAGAATATTTTTAAACTATAAAATTGACAATTTTAGTAATGTGAAAAACTTCATAGACTTCTTCAAGGTTACTACGTCAATCTTAAAAGTCTATGAGTTGTCTAAAAATTGACCATATCAAAACGTTTGATAATGTCTGATGGCACACTTTTGTTGTTATCCTTGTCTTCATAGACTTTCTTTATAAAATGATATCAGGGAATATCTAGTTCATATCAACATCGTTGTCCACCATAAACATAAACGGTAATACCCCTCGACTCTTTCAAATGTAAAATATGACTCAAGCAAAGAGACCCTCTCCCACCATACCTCTTTGTTCTAGTCATGTAAGTTTTTTCCTTAATATTTAAAGAAAAATTCAAAACTCGAACTTCTAATTTCATTAAAAATGCCAAACATTAAAAACTATAAATCTTTGTTGTAGAGATGATCTTAAGATCTTCAGTCGCACTGATTCCAATACCCTTAAAATCATTAAAGAAATTTTTAACAAATTGTTTACACTTTCCGACCTCCACATTAACCCAAGGAAAAGTCAAATATTTCTCTTTAAGATTAATGATTCTCATTGCCAAACCATTTCTACTAAATTTATTCTATTTTTGACATATTTTTGTTATTTGGTAACAATCAAATACTTATAAAAATATCACATTTAAACTAATATATGATTAACTGAAATTTTATTAGTTTTCTTATTAAAATAAATATGTAAAAAATCATAATTAAACTCAAAAAAAAACTTACACATGTCAAATAACAAGAGTAAAAGAATTACCAAAAGTTCCAAAACCTAAACATAATCTTTTTTTAAATACCCTCGAGCATTCACATAAATCTCATATAATTCATAATTATGTGGAAAATACACAACTTTTAAAAAATTAATATATCCAATTGCTTTGACGTCTGATTTCAAGATCCAAAATGTTACCCACTTTTCTTTTGCTTCTATTGCACCAAAACAAACAAACATTTAAGAAATATTGCTAACTCAAAATATGATCTTCAAAAATCTGTTTTTAGTTGTGATAAAACAATAAAACAACAAAGATAATACAAAACCTATAAACTTCAAATAAAAATTCTAATATTACAAATCTATAATATATAAGAAAAATTTAAACGTAAATAAGCAACTGAAAACTTAGCAAAATATTTTCATAAAAACCAAACAATATAAAATTTTCACCTTTTACTGTTATGGTTTAATGTGATAAATTGGCAAAACAACAAAACAAATATAGAGTTCGCGGAAAAAAGAGAAAAAGTTAAATTTTTATAAAAAATATAATAAACAAAATAAAAAATAAACGGTATTTAAAACAAAAACACAAGAAATAAAAACATAGCAAAGGACGATGAAAAATACTAACAAAAAAATCAAATAATAACGAATGATAAAATTTGGAACCTCACAATTTGACCATTCCTGAATTTTTAACAACAATTTTTTGTTTCCATTAAGTCATTGTTTTATTAATGAGTCATATTTTATTATTATTTGTATCTATTTGCTTTTTTTTTTTTTTTTGCAAATAAAATATTGATATTACTGAATTGAGAAGTTTTACAACAAAATGGCTCACAATAGATATGAAGGAAAGAAGAGGACTAAATTGAAAATAGCAATTTAGTCAATTCCCAATTCTAAGAAACCCTAGATACAATGACGAACACTCTCAGCAGTATCAATGGCGCTTCAACAAGAAGCTGAAAGCCCCCACACCATCTTCACAATCCAACACGAACAAAACTAAAACATCTACAAACAGGAAGGGAACTTGATTTAAAGCGTAAGAGAAGAGAGAGCCTGGAGATCAACCATGATCGATGTAACCTATTCCAATGCTTTTGAGCGTAATGATGGCAAGAAGCAGAGTCGGGACATCAACGGCAGTGAAAGATTTGTTATTGTTCTCATTCAAGATCCACTTGGAGATCCAGTCAGCCGCGACATTCTGAGTTCTCGAAACATGGCGAAGGTTCATAGTTGGGAGAATCAAGCTTCGACAGATGGAGATCATGGGAAGAGAGACAGGATTTCCAGAAGACACAATGTTGATAAGAGTCAAACAATCTGACTCAATATTAATATTGCACCAGTTATTTCATCTACAAAGAATCAAAGCCTTCATAAGAGATTTGCTGTTAAAATGTTTTATCTTTTGAAAGCTTCCACTCTATCTTATCCTCATAGTCATGAATTATCTTGACACTTTTTATGTGCAAGATACGATCATGAGGCAGGAAGTTAAGAAGAGAGGAGTCCCAATTATTATCCTTCCAAAAATTCGAAACCTTAGCTGATAGATATCAGGTATTAGAGTCAGATATACTGGTAATGGGGGCATGTCATGCCAGGCATCTCTCCAGGAGTCAATGTCCCCTTTACCTAGATTCCAAGTCACATTAAGGTCTGTCTGGTCTTTAATAGAGTGCAGTCTTTTCCACATTATATAATCAGTAGTTTTACAAACAGCAATAGTAGGATGGGTGTTAAGACAGTAAGTATGGTGCATTAGGTCAGCCCAAAGAGAAGAACCTTTCCTAAAAAGGAACCACAATTTGAAGGAGAAGGTGTTTTGAATATCAGACAGTTGTTTGATATTCAAACCACCTTCATCGAAAGCCTTGTAAAGACAGCTCCAAGAGGTCCAATGGATGGCTCTATCATTGTAATTGGACCTCCAAAGAAATCTGTTAAAGCATAATTCAATCTTGTTAATAATAGTCTTGGGGATAAGACTGTTCTGCATCCAATAGTATACTATAGGATGGAGAACATTCTTAATAAGGGAAAGCCTTCCCCCAAAAGGCAAAGCTTTCATATCCCAAGTTTGAATTTTATTATGAATTGTAGCCATAAGATTAATGTAATTCTTCCCTTTGTTATTTGCAACTATGTTGATTCCCAAGTATTTGAATGGAGCATGGTCAATGTTGAAACCAGTTGAAGACTTGAGCCTGGTGTTCGCAGCTTGAGCATTCCTTGAGGAGGTAATAACCTTTGTTTTTTCCTTATTTATCATTTGACCAGAGGCAGTTTGATAATTCTCCAGCAGCTTGCACAGATTGTCTATAAAAGAAGAAGAGCTATTGGAGAAGATAACAATGTCATCTGCAAACGCAAGGCAAGGTAAGATTTAGCCAGATTTAAGATAATATTTCATGCTTTGGTTAGACTTATAGAGATTAGAGAGGCCTCTTAAGAGAGCTTCCTCAACACGGATGCAAAGGCATAGAGACAGTGGGTCTCCTTCTCTTAATCCATTCTTCTGAGGAAAGTAACCAATTCTATTACCATTAATAAGAATGGAAATCATGATATTAGATATCAGTAGAGCTGTTAATGGTTCCTGAGAACCGAGAACCGGACCGGAACCGAACCGGTAAGGACCGGACCGAGAACCGGACGAACCTTAACGGTCCGGTTTGCGGTTCCATTTTTAAAACCGAAACCGATAAGGAACCGAAATAGTAAAACCGATAAGGAACCGAACCGATAAATCGGTAGAACCGATTCGGAACCGAACGAAAAAATCGGTAAAAATTTAGTACAAACTAATATATTTTATCCCACACTATAAATCATGTCTACAAATTATAACAATTTACTTAAACACGAAATTTTACCAAGAAATATTAATAACTAAACTTTTAATATGCAATTTTCTTATTAATGCAATTGAATCATCTTACTGAATTATAATAAATAAAGAATAGTTAATAGTATTAAGGAAGGGGAGAAAATAAAAAAAAACTTAATAAATGATAATATTAAAGAACAACATTCAGTAGTTTTGTGTAATAAATAATAGTATTAAAGAAGAAGTTTTGTGTTCAGTGGTTTTGCTTGTGTGGTATTAAAGAACAACATTCAGTAGTTTTGTGTAATCCCACATCGTTAGTTTCAATAGGAGATAAAACATTCCTTTTATATAAAAGGACACCCAAACCTATCTCTTTTCTCACTAAAGCAGCCGTGGCTTAGGCGTTAAACCAATGAGCTGCGACGTTGTTAGTAAAATACTATAAATAAATATTCTTGAAGGGGTTGTCGGTTCGGTAAACCGAACCGGACCGAACCGAACCGATTCTTATCGGTTCCGGTTCGGGTTTGGTTTTTTAAACCGAAATCTTGTCGGTTCGGTTCGGTTCGAACCGACAAGATTATCGGTCCGGTCCGGTTTTGTAAAAACCCGGACCAGACCGGACCGATAACACCCCTAGATATCAGGTTGTAGATAAGGGCCAAAAGACCATCAGAGAACCCAAACCTTTTCATAACATTGATAACAAAGGCATGAGACATTCTGTCAAATGTCTTTGACATATCAAGTTGCATGATAATGTTACCCTTAGATGGCATTCTATTGATGTTATGCAGCATTTCTTTAATGATTAAGATATTATCATGAATAAGCCTATCCTTTACAAAGGCACCTTGACACTTAGATATAATATTAGGAAGAATGAATGAAATTCTGGTGTTAATAAGGGAAGAGATCAGCCTGTTAAAAATAGTACAGAGGCTTATAGGCCTGAAATTGTTTCAAGAGATAGGGTTTGGAATCTTAGGAATGAGGCAAATCCCAGTGAAAAATACACCACTGGGAATACTATTGCCCTTGAGATAAGAGTTAATAGCCTGGCAAAGGTCTAAACAGATGATGTCCCAACAAGATTTAATAAAATGGCAGTTAAAACCATCAGTTCCTGGTGCACTGTCCTTCTTCATGGCAGTAACAATGTTCCACATCTCATCCTTAGATGTAGGCTTCATAATGTCATTGTTTTCCCCGTCACTAACAAATTTAGGAATGTTATTAAGGATAGAGTCAAGAATATCAGAATCATCACAAGAGTAAGTGTAGCTCGATAGAATTCCTTTGAAGTGGGACTCAGCAGAGCTAGCAATATCATCATTCTTAGTAATCCAGATACCATTATTTTTAATACCCAAAATAGAATTCTTTTTCTTCTTGTATCTATTTGATTTCAAATATCACTTTTTATATATAGCTAAGGGTAAAAGAGTAAAATAAAGTATTAAACCCAGTAAATCTAATATATATAATGTTGTATTTTTATGTATGAATTTTTTTTATAATATATTTTTAGAATCTTCATTTTCAAAAAGAATATATTTAAATCAAACAAAAAAAATATCAAATCATAGTGAGAAGTTAAAGTGAAGAATCAAAAGTCCAAAAGAAACAATAGGTGTTTAATAATGATATCGTTACCTTCCGTTGTTTTGTTTTTCTCCTTAAAGTTCATTTAAACCTGGCAACTTTCGAACTTTTTCAATTTCAGTTTTATGAACAACAACTCGTACGAGATCATCTCATGTCATGCATGCATTTATTAACAATAAACATTACTCTCTATAACCTTTTCAGATTTACCATTATATCAAAAACCTTTTAATTTTTTTTATTTAAATCTCAATCTCTCAAAATTCAGTTCTCGCCATATATATTTTACATCTCACAAAATCAAAATCAAATATTCACATAAAAAATAGTCATTTTCAATTTTTAATAATTTAATTCCTACCCATCTTGAACTCCTTGAAATATCAAACTGATTCTCAAATGGCAATGTCCAGTTATAATATAAAGGATTTGTATTGCCCCCAAGGGGATAGCCGAGTTGGTTGGGTATGGCTTTCTTATAACCAAAATGTCATGAGTTCGAGTCCCTCTACATACGCTTTCTCGGCTGAGCCTGTCACCTTGTGTGGTTTACCTTCTGGCGTTGGTTTGCAGGCTATCGCGTCAGACTGAGGGTTTACCCTGTGCGCACTCATTGAACTCTGAGTAGCCGCGGGTTCCCTCCGAAAAAAAATAAAAAAAATAAAGGATTTGTATTTTTTGTTAAGATACCAAATGATGGAATTATTATTATTATTTGGAAAAATTTACCATAAATGTTGTTCGCAATCAAATAAATCGTACAAAATCATAATAAATTAGTTTCAAACTTTTCGAAAACCTAACATGAATATTGTTCGGAATTAGAAAAATCGCACAAATCATAATAAATTAATTCATATCTTTTACTTAAATATCAAAAATAATTTAAAAACATATATTTATATTATTTTAGCTTTACGTGATAAATAAATTTATCAAAGTTAAAAATTAAATTACAATGCAAGAAAACGTCTAATAAATAGAAAAAAAGTTATCAAACACGCACCACTTTATTAATAATATATATATATAATTATAATAGTTATATAATAAAATATTTTAAAGAAACATAAATAGATTAATTCTTTTTTAATAATACTTTTTTTGTTTGAAAAAAAATCGTTGGCAATAGAATTTGATAACTTGTTGTTATTTTAATAATTCTATATATTTATTTTCCAATATTAAGCACGTCTATTTTAAGAGGTAAACGTAAAACAATTCAATACAAAATCTGATCAAATAAATCATAGTTTTTTTATATACATCTTATCGTTTGTTGCTATAGTTTAGGTTGATTTTGCATATGTATCATGCTATTAGTTTACGTATTTATTGAAGATGATTAATTCGTAGATTAATTTAGAATGATTTAGGAGGACTAATTCATACATCTATTAACTCGTTCAATATTTATTAGGATAATTAAGTTACACACGCAATAAGAATGATTAAGTCGTGCATCCAGTCAATGATTAATAATTTTAATTATTGAAAGGTTTAAGGTAATAGAAAATATTGCCCCAAAGGGGGTAGCCGAGTTGGTTGAGTATGGCATGCTTGTGACCAAATGTCATGAGTTCGAGTCTCTTTCCATACGCTTTCTCGGTTGAGCCTGTCACCTTGTGTGGTTTACCTTTTGGCGTTGGTTTGCAGGCTATCGTAGCAGCCTAAATGAAGTACATTTTTTTAACCATCCTACAAATTAAATCAAATTAGAAGAAGCAATAAACATAGATTTCAACCACTTCTAAAAAATCTCAAACCTCGTGAATCTACCGTATAAAAATTATTAAATCAACATCGCCAGTGGTAAAAATGACAATATCCTTTATAGACTTATGTCTCCAGTTAGCCAACCAATCATCAACTTCATTCATATCTTTACATACATGTTCAAATTGAGTCATAAAGCTGAGATCGTGAATATCAAAAAGTTCATCACTTAAAGCCCGTGACTTGGAATAATATTTCACAACATTATTAACCAATTGGGAGTCACTCTCAATGATATTGGTGACCACCAAAAGAGAATAATAAACTTTAAACTCAAACAGTAAATCATAATATTCCGCCCATAAAGAATTTTCATTAACTAGAACGAAAGTACAAAAATCATATCCTTATTCGTATCACGTATAATTTCATCAATATTACATTCTCTATTGCAGCATGAACCATCAAAATCAAATTTCAATTATGATTTTGGAGGTCTAATTAATCACATCCGTTTACATATTTTACTATGCAACTAAAACCACTAGAAGATTAAGCGAACACATGAATCTTCTTGTATAAAAATTAGGAGAAGCAAACAATTTCCTTACGCTATATCCTTTGAATTATATCAGATTGTTTCTACACTGAACTCTCAATTTCCAGATCTGTCAAGAAATGACTTCATGGAGAAACAAGTGATAAAATCTGAATAAATGCAAAGCGAAAGAAATAAAGGATGCGCTAACTAAGAAGTAAATAAACATCACAAAGTCCTAGCGAAGTGATTCGGTAAAAAAGATGGTCCAAAGTCTTTTGCTGAGGATTTTGTAGCACACACATTTCAACGCCAGTGGAATGCAATAACATATATTATATTTGCATAGAGAAACTTCCACTTGAAAAGATAACTTTATGAGCTAGAATTGATGAATTTATAAACTTTATGATGCAAAAATCGCATAATATATGTCAAAACCTGTTGTAATTTAGAAAGATCACTGAATATATTTTTGTCTAAAATATTATGGTAAAGATCTTATCTCACACTCTAATTTATCAGACAACCATCGAGAATGCGAAAATGAAATCTCGTCTTTACCCAAACATCAAGTCAAGGACTCGGATACTTTTTCATAATTATAAATATTATTTGATTATATTTGGATATGTTATAATAAGGTACAAATTTTCATATTTTCAATTTTATTTTCATGAACTCAACATATAAATCTTGACCTTTTATAAATTTTTATGTCATTTTACAATATAGCGCAATCATATCAAACAAAAAATATAATTATGAGCTTCCTTCTTTTTTAAGGCATGTAACTATGGCCCACGAAACTCAAATATTTATGCTATGATCATACATCCACACATACATCCACACATACATATACATATATATATAATATGAATCTTGATAATATGTTCATATTATAAATATTTAATAAAATAAAATAATCAAACAAATAATTCATATAAAACCTAAAGTATTCAAAATAAACATATATCACAGATTTTGAATGTGAAAATAGTGTGTTTTAAAAACATAATTTTTCTATAAAATATTGAACTATTAATCTGAATTGATAATATCTAATTTGATTTAATTTAAAAATGTTTGAAAAATAGTTAATTTTTTTAAAAAAAATTAAATTTTAAACTAAGATTCGATGAAAGAAAATTGAACATGTAATTTGAATTTAAAAATTGTAGGCTAAAAACTAACTTTTTAATTTTAAAATAAAAAATAAATTATAATTTGTTTTTAAATACGATTAACTGTCTGTAATATATGGATTCTCTAAAAACAAAAAAAAAGGTGAAGAAAAAGAATAGATGGAGAAAAGGATAAAAGATAATGAAAACTTTTGTGTTTCTCTTCATGTGGTTGATCTTCTTTCTCTTTCATTCTTGACGATTGGATTTTGGTTTAGTGCTAATATGTTTATCTTAATGTTTCAGAGTTATGGTTTCGAAGAGTTTAAGTTTTGTTTCAGAAAATGGCAATAAACAATTTGGATCAAATCCAACAATACTAAATGGATCAAAATATAATACAATATTTTTTTGTATTATGTTATAATCCAATATCCCACTTAACGTGGACTTTTTGAAATCTAATGCGCTTAGAGGCACACCTCGTATTATTATGCGCTATAATAATTATAAACTATTACTAAAAACCTAAACAATTAATCCCTTAAAGTTTAAAAATAATATTTTTAAATTGATATATCATCCTCGTAATTTTTAAAATTTAAATAGTAAAACAAATCATATCCAAAACAATATTTTCAGATCACAATAAAAAACATAAAAAATATACTTTTATATAGTTATTTAAACCTGTTTAAATGTCCTATCAAGCTCATCAATTCATTTGTTAGTAGCATAAATAATACTTATCTAAATTGTAAAAAAAATCTGAATAATATATATATGGTAAAAGCGATCAAAACTTTAAATAATACTCAAATTGATGAATTCGATAATATACTAAATTCTATCATTAGTGCTATATTTATAGTTGTTATATACTAATAGACTATGTAAAAAATTCATTATTATATATATCTTTGTTATCACTATTATTTTTTTTTCAAATTATTTAATTCAATCCTAGCTAAAACATATTAATTTTTAATAAGTCCAAACTCTCCTTATTACATTGCAATATTTTTATTTTATTTTGAATATGTTTTATTTTTAATCATCAAATAAAAAATAATCTCAATTGAAAAAGTATTTTGTATTATTTTAATTGAGCAAAATAATTATTTATATTATGAAAAAAAACAAGTCTACAACCATTTTTTTTGAAAGAGAATAAAGAACAAAAACTCAAGCTTTCACCCTTAGAAATCCTCACTCTTAAGAAACAAAAAAATGAATTTAGTTGACCAAAACCAACATAAAGTAGAGAGATATTACGGATCGCAAGATGTTGACAAATCTCAAAGATTCCGGTCGAAAAAAATACAGAGTGAGAGAAGTTTTATCGTGGAATAAATAACAAACGCATATGTCTTTTGGTGTGAGTTTCTATTACTTACGATTCGGGGTTTCAGAGACGGTAAAGATTGAGAAACAGAGCTAGGAAGAATAAAAAATAAATTTGGTAAAATCAAATTAACTTTATATAGTAAGTGAGGGTATTTATGGTATTGAAAAAAAGATTGAGTGGTCTGTGGTATTTTACAACCATATCTAGATATTAGGAGGAAATTGATAATGTTTGGGATATTAAGTGAAAAGTGGGTTGGATTTAGATAATTATTGGTATTTCAGCTAGATAAAATTATTTTTCTCTTACATTAATTTATATTTGGGTTATGTTATATCTCGTTAACATTTTGTTATATCTCTCATCTTCAATTTTTTTTGTTCAAAAATGAAATTTTGTTTTCGCCCTCACATCTCTAACCATCTACCTTTTAACCTCAAACCCTAAAAATAGAAAAAAAAACATTTAACTCAAAAAACAATTACGTCGTTCCTCATAAACAAAAACATTAAACTTTAACTCATTAAAAGATATCATTAAACCTTAACTCTTGAACTAACAAGATATTAGAATTTCAAGCTATGAATTCAAACTGCAATAGGTCAGACTTCGCAAAGAGTTATGACACAGTAATAAAGATAAAGAATCTCTCTCCATTTTAGTTTAATATGATGCCGTCAGTCACGGGTGATGATTCGTGATGAACTTGCTAGGCACATTGAGTTTGGTAACCTATTTTAATGACAGCTAGCAAAATTTGTCACATACATCACCAATAATTAGCGAGTTCATCAAGAATCGTCGTTTATACCATGTAGAATTTGATTACATGATCGTTACATCATAGAAAAAATGTTAAATTTTAGCTTTGTTATTAGCGAGTTGATACCAAATATTTTCTAATTAGTAGCAAAATTTTCGACTACATCTTATCATTTATCATATGCATAGTTTTAGATATATGTAATAATTTAGAATGTGGATTTTTATTGTAGGCTCCTAAAGAACCAACATATTTGATTGTCGATTACACGTAGTTGTTTAATATGCAATAATATTTTAAGAAAGAAGGTTTGGACAAACGTGCTATGAATAAGGCCTAAAATACGATTTTGTCATCATTGTTCCCTTGTATGATAATGTTACAACTCGGAAAAAATCCTAAACTATATCACCGATGCAGGTGATATGATGTGCACAACCTAAAGAATAGTGTAAATATCGTGAAGAACATATATTATATAACAAAATCAGTGTGATTGTCTATTTTTGTTGAGAAGGTTTGTAGTTGAAGGGGTTCTTCTTGTTTATTAGTGACTAGAAGTTTTAAACGGTTAGTACTACCACGCATCAGCCGGTTGTACGAAGGTCATTCGTAAATAGATAGACTTAAACCATATAAAAAAGAGCTAATTCGTAAGTTATATTTAACCGATTCTTGTCCTAATAAAATATATATGGGTTTAAAGAGCCATAACCCTTAGAATGTATCTAACCTATTAACCATTTACAGTATTTGATAAAAATATTTGATTCTTGAAAAAGTCATTCAAACACAGACGGAAGATCGTTTTTGAAAATGAAAGAACAAATTTACAATGTGTGACATCAAAACAACAAAGGGATTTGACGTTATCACCGAATGGTTTTCGCGCATCCTAAAAGTATTGATTTCTTACCCATATTTCCATAAATACTTATAATGAATAGTACCTATAAAACGAAAAAGGTACATAATGTCGCTGCTAGAAGGAGTTGGCGTTACTTCAACAAAAATGACATTTTGTGTTGCTTTGGTTATTTTACAAAAGTGAAAGACGCAAAAGTACACTTGGAGGTGAAAGAAACAAATGACATACTAGCATTTAGTGTTCAACATACGATGATGGTGGATAATAATTGTCAATTTTCGAGTATTATTTTGAATGATTGGGAGTCAACATTGACGCGAGGTCTCAATGAAGTATTTATGAATGATATCTACTTGCTATGAAAATGACAGATAAAAACATTATTTTAAATTCAAAGAAGTTAATACCTAAAATGGATGATACAGAAAAATTGATAGAATTTTATGACATCGTGGCAGACAAAAACACCTTGCAAGAGTTTAAAACTAGCAATAATGCATAAAGTATATTATAGTTTCCCAAAAGTTAATGATTATATGATGAATCAATGAATTACATAGTACGAAGAAAAAATTCTTAATATTTGACCGGTGATTTTAAACATATATGTATCACATCTACAAATCGGTAAGTTATTCCTCTCAAAACCTGAATAATATTTACTTTATGAACATTAAACTTTGAGAATCAATATTAGTATCATTTTTATTTTATTGGGTGGAGAGCACTCATGCTAATCTAAAATGTTACTTTGTTTCCAATAAACTAAATTTTAAACATTTTTAGACTAATGTTCATGCATGGTTTGATCTTCAACATTTTGAAGATTTTTAGATCATTCAAGCGAAGTAAGTTTAATGTTTCAATAAAATATGTGGATGCTTATATGTTTAGTATCATAAAAAGTGACATATCAAGTACAACATTAGATTTATTGATAATGAATTATCAACGGGCTAAATATATTAGTGCCGCAATGGTAGCATGAAATTATGTTGTTATGAAAATAAACAGATTTCCTTATACATGTGAAATATCCATGATACAGATAGAACATAAGCTCATTGAAAATTTTGAATGCTCTAGATTTTAGATTGTATTTGACATCATTCCTCAAGATAAAACTATGACCAAAGATGATCTTACAAGAAAAAATATGATAATAGATAATTCTATTTGTGGTTATGAACCGAAAATTCAAGAACATATTAGTAATAAAATTATACAAAAAGCTGTCGTCATAGATAAATCGACTGAATGGGATAAATCATATTTCGAGCATGTCAATGAGAAAACAAAGAGTGCAAGTATGCGTGGTACTGTAAGTAGCACGACAAAAAAACACATGTCTGGTACAAAAATTCTAAAGCGTAAAAAATTCAAAAACTCATAGTGGCATATGGTAAACATATCTCTAAAGTTTTACATTCTTTTATTACTAGTGTGGTAGAAGTTGTAGCAAATGAACAATGCGTTTTTTGTACCGTATCTAGAGATATATACAATGCTGAGTCAAACTGGATATTGGTGAGACAAAATTTGTTAACTAAATTAAATGACGACCTTGATTTAATGATTGGTATTTTATGGTTTGGAAATTTTTTTAGATCAAATAATATATGGTTTAGCGTGGTTTAAAACGAATCTTGAACCGCGTGATTGGATGATATTACCCGGTTTCATTTTAGATATTATCACTCACTACCAATTCTTGGTATACCATTTATTTTCCAGACAACCTTTATCATATCTACCACTACACGGTTGCCTTTCAAAACCTATAAAAGACATTATAATCGCTTATGTGAATGATATCCACTTCATTCAAATACATAAATATCTTACTTTTTTGTAATGTTATGGTATCGATAATGACTATCTTACTCTAATATTAATTTTGTTTAGGTTCATATGGTTCCAAATTGACCGTTTTTGGAATTATACGAGTTATGGAGGACATACCGTATGGACGAAGCGAGTGGTTGGGCACCTCTATCCCACAGTTGCATGATGAAGACTTTAATGTCACTGATTTAACCAATGATATCTATTAGTTTGACCTACAATAAATGTAACATGCTATTTTATGTTATTTTCTTAACAAACTCAATTATTTAATGTTTGGCTATGTTATTTATTTGTCAGGTTTTATTATGTAATGTTTGATGACTCTCTTTTTTTCGTTAACAAAATTAAGTAATTAATTTTTTTTTATTATATCGGTGGTGCATAAGTTTTTAAAATTTATCGCAACCTCTAAATTCACGCCAACCATGAGTTTCCGCCAAAGATGATTTATTGCCAACTACATCATTTACTTTTCAATAAATAACTACTCAAATGTATCATATTTTTTTCATCTACCAAATTGTATAACTCATCAAACTTATGATTTATGAGATATGGAATGAGCTCTCTTAAAAAATAACCACTTCGTGCAAGTCGTTATGTGTGTGAAAAAACCAAGGTCGGACGAGACTACTGATAGTTTTTTAATGAATTGTATGTACAATATACTCAATGTACAGGTATGAATGAGCTTCATCTCCCCATCCACGCAGTCGTGAATAAGTCTCTACTATGTAAAATTATTTAAACTCAGAATCACGGCTCATGTGTTTGACATTTCGTACGAAATTAAGCAAGAGGTGTTCAACATGTCATATTTTAAAAATACTGATTTCATTGTAAAATATATGATTTTTACATAGAGAAACGTATCGTTGAACAAGCGGATGCATCAATGAATTGCTTACTTTTTGAAGGATATGAATTTAACGAATGATATAACTTTAACTAAAACTATGTGCATTGTCGTAGTTCAAGTTTGTATTATGTTCATATATCATCATTAATTTTAATTTCTAAATTCTTATGTTATCGTTGTTTCAATATCAACATTCCTAAGTTATCACTTTTTCAATTTCAACATACCTAATTTTTCGTTGTTTCAATTGAAATTGCATTATCTTTGTAACTATTTTTTTGAATTAAAAAATATTTAAAATAGTAGTTTTACTTAGAATAAGTGTGTGCAAAATTGTATTTTTTAAAAACAGTTAGCATGATTCGCTAGTGATGAACGACTTAATTCACTATTTTTGTTAGAGTTTGGTAACTTAATAAACTATGTTTGCCAATATTAAGCGAATGCATGTCGGTGTCTCACTATTTCAGGAAACATATTCGCTTACATTCACTAGAGTTGAACGAATATATAAGGGAGATTCACTTATCACTATAAATATATGTTTTCTATTCGTTACTAATAAGCGGATGTATACAAGAGATTCACTTATGACTGGTGAATGTAGGCCTAATATTTGCTAATGATAAGAAAATCTATATAAGATACCCAATAGTATTAGGAAATATCCTTATGGAGTCCAAAATCGATAAGTCCTAATAACAATCCAACATAATGTAATAAACATAACCATCCAACAATAGATAAAACCATACAACAATAGACAAAACCGTAAGCGAAATATGATAAACCATCCAACAACCATCGAAAATAACCAAAATATGATAAAGCAAACCATCCAACACTAGACAAAACCATCCAACAAACATAGAGCATAACCTAAAAACCATCAAATATAATCAAATAAGCATCCAACAACTAACAAAACAAAGTCACAATCTAACAAAGTCATATTCCAACAACCAACAAAATAAAATCATAGCCAAATTCACTCGATATCATTTTACGAGAGTTGTATTCAATGTTGTAAAGAATCAATATGTAATTCTATTTCATAAATCATGTACCAATTCTGATCTATCGAATACATACCCATAGGTGCGTTATATCCAATATATATATATCGTGACGGATCGACTAAGGGTTATCAATGATGGTGAGGATAAGTTTTGATCGAGGGTAATTTTGTCTGAAGTTTTGTGGAATTTCAAAGGTCTTTAATGTTTAGTAGATTGTAGTGAGAGAGTTGAGCTGGCTGGTTATATTTAATTCTCATTCCCCTCATTAAATGAAAGTGGTTGGGTATTTATACCCTTAACCTTGGGCCACATGGGCTTTCGGGTCGTGTTTATGGATTCGGGTCGAGTTCAAAAACCCATTAGTTTTAAGCATGTAGGTAATTAGCTTAGTCACGAAGTGATTAAGTTTTTAATATATTAGTTCAGTTCGGACGGTTTAGTGGGTGGATGTTGTCTGAATTGCCCTTGTCCGGTTCTCATAAAGAGTGGTGACAAAATCCGGACTCATCAGTAGCCCCTTTTTTAGGTTGTGTTCGAAGGCCTTTGGCAAGACCTAAAAAATAGTCTATATGTGCTCATAACCATGTCCGGACAGATTTCAAATTGTGTATTGACTTCATCCGGACTGAAAAAGTTCTCAGAAATTGAGCAGTTTTTGCCAGAGATCGTGGGACACGTGTCTTTCTCTGATTCGCCACATCGGCCTTTTTTCCTAGAACGGTGCTCCCACTTACTCCAAAAAGCAACCTCTTCATTTAATGTGGGTGACATCAGCGTCGTCTTTAATCATTACAATCCTTTCGTATTCTCCTAGGTATCGAAGCATCTTTTGTACCTTTACTATAAATTAGTCCCTTTTCTACTGTTTTACCATCTTCATTATCTTTGCTCTGTTAAATTTCAAAGCTTTCATCTCTCAAAAAACCTTTCTTTTGGTGTGAGTTTATGTTCACATCAAGAAACGTTTTAGTAAAAGGTGGGTGGCTCAATTTGTCAGAGTTAGAAAAAGCTCAAAAGGTTGAACGAGAAAGGCGCATTGCTGCAGGCCTCCCTGTTTCCCCTGTTGATAAATTGGAAACACCAAGTTCAGATCGTGACCGGGGTTCTTCTTCAACTAAGAGTGCTAAACCTAGGAGGTTGTTCCAGTCCAACCTTTCACCAATCGTTTCGGGCTCATCGGTCCAGGAATCAGAGCAGTCACAAGCTTTAAAAGACCTTCCCCATTCATTGCCATGGGATCGGACGCTGACGCGTCTCCAGATAAGCTAGTAGATCGGAGAAGAGGTCGTTTGGTGAAAGGGCAGGCTCCAAAAGCTACGACTTCCAAGTCTGGGGCTAAAAATACAAATATACGGTCAGAAGCACCCAACAAGATTCCTAAGGAAAAGCTGTCCGGTCCGGAGGCATCCAGTTCAAGTATTCAGAAAGAAACCACTGTATCTGAGCCCCAACCGGAGTCCAGACCACAAGAAGTTAGTAATGCCCAACCATCCGGAGGGCCTGCTAAGCCAACCACTAGTTCCGCTCATCCAAAAACAACTGATAACCATTCCATAATAATGGAAGAAGTGTCGGAGGATTCTATTGAAGAAGCTCCTTTTGAGTCCAAAGTCTCCAGGAAAACAAGTGAGGCTGCTGCTGCCAAGAAGGACAAGGGCAAGGAGAAGCTATGCTTAAAACATCCGGATTTGCCGGAGAGCCTTGTGGTAAAAGTGGGACCTTACTTCCACAAGGTAAGTGTCAAATACCTGCTAGCTTTGCAAAAACTTAATTATGCTTTCATCCACACAGCCGAACTGGGTCGGATGCGAACAAAATGGGGGATCCCGGAGAATGTCAAGGTGAGGATTCTGGTGGATCCGGAGACACTGATGGATTGCAAGCTCAGTGAGATAGTTTTCTTCACTGAGCTATTCAACTGGGGACTAAGGTTTCCCCTAGACCCAGAGATAGTCAAATACTTTCACCTCATCAAACTCTGCCCAAGCCAATTGAGCCCCAACGCATGGTATACTCTCATGGCCTGTATTATGGCCTTCATGCTCTCCGGAATTCCTCTTCCAATGGAGCAGTTTGCTGTTGTGGCCAGCCTCTGCAGAGTCCACCTACTCCCCTTCTATCCCTTCAACATGGGTGATAATTACAAAGTAGTGGACGACCTGCTTGAGTCTAAAAGGAACTGGAAGACTCAATTCTTGTTTGTTAGTGGTGCTTGGGAGAATGGGAGGAAGATTAAAACCGATGTCAACCCAAGCCTGCTTACCAGCAGATGGCGAAGTGATGGTAAGAATCTCATCTCATATTTCC
Organism: Limnanthes douglasii subsp. nivea; assembly: GCA_036936605.1. Taxonomy (NCBI): domain Eukaryota; kingdom Viridiplantae; phylum Streptophyta; class Magnoliopsida; order Brassicales; family Limnanthaceae; genus Limnanthes; species Limnanthes douglasii. The sequence continues at coordinate 150,192,522 of JAUPFV010000002.1, read as the reverse complement.
ATTTTTACTTATCACAAATTTGTTTGTCTAACTTGCCTTTTTTGTTTTTTGGTAGTGCTGCCTAAGGACTTTAGTGACCACTTGAAGGCTGGGTAGATCACTTGCTCCAAGATAAATGCTTGGACTGCTGAGAAGTGGGGAAATCGCTTCCACAATGCTTTTACCGGAGGCAATCTAACAAGGTCCTACCTTTGGAATACAACTAACAGGAGGGACTTATCTTGGGAGGAACTAATCACTCCACCCCCCTCCGGAAGCAATCCTCAGGAGGACAAATGCACAGGATGGATCGTTGTACCTGCCCGGTAGAGCTAAAGCCCCAAGCAAGATGAAGGGCAAGAAAGGTAAAGGCAAGCATAGTATGGTTGAAGCCAATCCTACCGAAGCAGAGGAAGCTGCCCCAACAAACCCAGAGGGGCCAGTACAAGGACAGATTGATGTTGCTCTTCTACAAGTAGTGGAGCATGAAAGTACTAGAGAAGTGGTTGGATCTCCAAAATCCTCAAAGGCTCCTAAGAAAGATATGAAAAGGGGAGCGGAAGGCAATGATAGGGAGGCCAAGAAGAAGAAAACCTCCAAGGGTGATGAAATTTCTCTCCGGCCTCCGGAGCCTCTTCCTCCTGTTGACCCTACTGACCCTAATCAAGCAGAAGGGATCCCTGGTGACTTTCAAACCGGAGGGGGTGCAGGAGGGTATATCAGCATTGATGGCGTCGATATAAGTGGTCTTGAAGAGATTGGTCTCTATTTCGAAAACCTCCCTAAAGACGATTTTGCTGGGCCCTACCTCCCCCCAAGTTCTTCTAACATCGTCATATTAAATTGTAAGTCTTTCTCTGTATCAAGTGAAAGAGATGTCGAAACTCACTCCATATTAAGTAATATTTAGCCAATGCTTAATTTGGAGAAGCAACTACGAGGTCAGTCAGCCATCATGAATGCCTTCAATTCTGACAAAGAGAAATTGTCTAGTCACCTCCTCACTGCCAATCAAAATGCTAACGCATTGAAGAGGGAAAATAAGGAGTTGAAGAAAAACCAGGAGGATTGGGCCACAAAGCTAGCCACTTCGGAAGCAACTATCAAAGAACTCCAATCAAAGCAATCCGACTTGGGGAGAGATCTCTCTTTTTGAAGAGAAGAGGTGAGGGCCAAGGATAAGGTCATCCACACTATAACTAATGACAAGATCTCGCTCGAGGACTCGGTGTCCAAGGCTGCACAAGAGAAAGTTGACTTGCTAAAGGAGCAAGAAAGAACAATCCAAGCTAAGATCAATGCTTATACCATCAGAGTGATAGATACTCAGGAGAAAAAGTATGCCAAAGTGAAATCGGACATGGTCTTGCTCTTTCATGAGAAATTCCCGAAGAGGACGCTAGGAGATTTATGGACTTTTGTAGAGTATGAAGACCTCCCCTTCCACACGATGGCTGATGGTGACAAGTATGACTACTCCAGTGGTTTGGATGACACAACCGATGAAGAAGAAAACACCGGGGAGAGTCAGGATGAGGAAAATGACGACCCCAAGAAGAAGAAAACTAGTGAGGCTGGGCCATCTAAGAAAGCTCAGTCTTGAAGTATTAACTATCTTTTTTTTTTTAATTTTTTTGCAATCGAACCAAAGTCCTTGGATGGCCAAGGAATTTTTTGTAATCGTGTCCGGCTTTTGTTCGGATAAACCTTTTTGTTTGAAAACTCAAAGTCCTTGGGTGGACAAGGCACTTCGTATGTTTTAATGGGCAATTTTACTTTGTACGGACTTGCATTTTTTCATAGTTTTTCAGATTTGGTGGCTAATGTTTAAACAGCCCTTAGTTAGTTTGCTTGCATTTTAAAGTGAGAGTGTTTAAATTCTCCGATGACAAATGTTTCAGTAGTCATCACTCTATCAATTTAATTTGATCAATCTGACATTGATAGAACATTTCAAAGAAAAAACCAACTGAAACACTCTGAATCTTTCAAGAAGGCATCAAATTTTATTGAAAAGCCCGGACACCTCATTAAAACCTCCCCACACCACCAAGGTAGGAAAGAGTATGCCCCCAAATATTTACATGAACTTTTAAACAAGTAAATATTTACATAGCTTTCATTCCAAGTACAATCAGAGGTGTTCAATGTTCCAAGGGTGATTCAAAACCCTTCCATCTTTATCTTGAAGCCGGTACGTTCCAGGCTTAAGATTTTCACTGACCATATAGGGTCCTTCCCAAGTTGGAGCTAGCTTGCCGAACTGCTTTTCTTTAGTGTGTATGAAGACTTTCCTCAATACTTTATCTCATGGATGAAAATCCCTTCTTTTAACTTTGGAAGCAAACTTGCTTCTCATCAGGCCTTGATAGTTTGTGACTCTAAGGTGAGCCTTAACTCTTCTTTCCTCCATCAAGTCAAGTTGGCCTCTTACTGCCACTTCGTTAGCGTGTTCGGAGAAGTTATGAACTCGAAAAGAAAGAAGAGTAGCTTCTATGAGAGCTATGGCATCCATCCCATACACTAAAGAAAAGGGAGATTCTTGTGTTGCAGCCCCAGGAGTGGTTCGGTAGGCCCATAATACTTCTTGTAGATAGCTTGGCCATTTTCTAGCAGCTCCTTCTAAATTCTTTTTAAGACTGGACAAGATGGTCCTGTTAGCCACTTCGACTTGACCATTTGCTTGTGGGTGTAAAGGAAAAGAGAAGAAATGTTGTATGCCTCTAGAGGCACAACAATTCTCCATTTCTTTGTTGTTGAACTGTGGCCCATTGTCTGTTGTTATCTTTTGTGGAATTCCAAATCTGCAACAAATATTGGATAAGATGAATTTTATAACAGCTTTTGATGTTGTACCTGCCAATGGAGCTGCTTCTATCCACTTGGAGAAGTAATCAATGGCAACAATTATAGTTCTATACCCTCCGGATGCAATGGGTAGAGGCCCTACCAAATCCAGCCCCCAATGAGCAAAAGGTATTGGTTCAGAAATGGACTCTAAAGGGATAGCTGGGGTATGAATTTCATTGCTGTATCTTTGGCATGGGTCACACTTTCTTACCAATTCCTTAGCATCTTGCATTATGGAGGGCCAGTAGTACCCAGCTAACAAAACTCTTCTTGTTAGAGCCCTGAATCCGCAGTGAGCTGATCCCTCATCATCATGCAGTTTGGAGAGGACTACTTGGGACTCCTCAACCCCCAGACATCGTAGGAGGGGTTTACTATAGGATTTTTTTAAAAAGAACATCCCTTAGGATGAAAAAACCACGGGATTTGTATTTTATTTTTCTTGCCACTACTTTCTCTGGAGATAAGATGCCATCCGAGAGATATTGAAGAATTGGAAATCTCTAATCTTGAGGTTTTCTGACTTGTATATTCAAACTTTCTTCTTCCTTATCCGGATCGAGTTGAATAGATGGGCACTCTTGCACATGTATCCAAGGGTAGGACTCAGAGTAGGCTACAGTTTCCAAAGAGTCTGCTAGCGTATTTTTCGTTCGGGGTATGTACTTATATATGATGCTTTTGAAGTTAAGTGCCACTTCTTTAAGATGAACAAGTATTTAATCAATTTCTCTTTCTTGGCTTCGGATTGACATTGCGCATGATGGATAAGAAGTTGAGAATCACTCATCAACCTGACCCTCTTAGCTCCACAGATGAGAGTTAACTTTAAACCTACTATATCAGCTTCATATTCAGATTCATTATTAGAAGCCCTGAAGGCAAAACATATAGCTTGGTACATTCTGTCACCGTACGGAGAGGTTAAACATATCCCAGCACCACATCCCATGGTTCTTGATCCACCATCAGTCTGGACGACCCAGACTTTTTTGTCTTTTACACTGGTTTCTTGCTCAGCACCCCTATCTGAGTGGAATTCAACTAAGAAATCAACCACAGCTTGGGCTTTGATTGCTGTTCGAGGAGAAAAATCAATATCATAGTCTCCCAGCTCTACTGACCACTTGGTCATTCTACTTGAAATGTCAGCTTTTTGGAGAACATTTTTCAAAGGAAAAGAAGTCTGGACGATGATAGAATGAGCCTGAAAATAGGGCCTCATTTTCCTTGCTGCAATCACCAGTGCTAATTCCAATTTTTCAAGCTTCAAATATTGTTTTTCTGCATCTATCAAGCTTTTGATAATGTAGTACACCAGACGGGGATAATTATCCACCTCTCTTACCAATACTGCACTTATTGCACAATCAGAAACTGCCAAATACACGAAAAGGGTTTCTCCGTTAACAGGTTTAAACAAAGTCTTGGGGGAAGACAAATGCTTCTTAATTTCATCGAAGGCCTCATCACATTGTGGGGACCAGTTAAAGTCCTTTGCACCCTTCAAAGTTTGAAAAAACGGGGCGTACATGTCCGAAGACCTTGAAATGAAACGGTTTAGTGCAGCCAGCCTCCCAGTCAATCGTTGTACTTCTTTAATATTTTGAGGAGGCTCTATTTGTAGTAAAGCATTAAGCTGGTCCGGATCAGGTTGTATCCCTTTCTCACTTATCACATACCCCAAAAATTTCCCGGACTGCACTCCAAAAATTCAATCTTCTGGATTTAACTTTAAATTTACTTGCACTAAGTTGGCAAAAGTCTCTTGGAGATCTGCCAAGTGTAGCTCTTCGTCCATACTTTTCACCATCATGTCATCAATATAGACTTCCATGTTTCTTCCAATCTGGTCAGCAAAGGCCTTGTTCACCAACCTTTCATAAGTAGCCCCAACATTTTTTAACCCAAAGGGCATCACCGTGTAACAATGGAGGCCCCTATCAGTAACAAATATAGTATGTTCTTGATCCTTTGGATCCACTTGAATCTGATTATACCCGGAGAAGGCGTCCATAAAGGACAACAGCTTGTTTCCAGAAGTGGAGTCCACCAACTGATCAATTTGGGGGACCGGATATAAATCCTTTGGGGAAGCTCTGTTGAGATCTGTGAAATTGATGCACATACGCCACTTGTCATTTTTCTTTTTTACCAATATCGAGTTGGTTGTCCATAAAGGGTATTGAGATTCATTTATGTGCCCCATTTTAGTAAGTTGGTCAACCTCTTGAACTATGACATCAGCCTTTTCCTTAGAAAAGGCTCTCTTCCTTTGTACAACAGGTGCTATGTCTCTTCGGATGGATAATTGATGTGATATAATGCATGCTGGTACTCCGGTTACATCAGCATTGCACCAAGCAAAGACGTGTTGATGGTTTTTCAAGAAATCTAACATTTTTCCCTTTAATTTGGAAATCATCTTGGATCCTATCTTAACATTTTTTTCCTTCAGCCAGAGAGTGAGTTTCAACTTCTTCGACCGGTATCAAAACACCAGGGGTCTCTCTGGGGTCATCAATTTCACCCTCTCCCTCAGAGGGCCCCTCAAACTGTTATTGCTCATTAATACGGACTGCCCCCAACGTTCGAGGGGCCAGTGCTGCCGCATAACACTCCCTTGCTACCTTTTGGCTGCTTTGGACAACTCCCACTTGTCCCTGCACATCATACTTCAAACACTGGTGGACTGTTGAAGCCACAACATGCATCCTGGAAAGCTAAGATCTTCCCAAAATAGCATTATAACAAGTGGGACAATCCACCACAATAAAAAGTATTCTAACCATCTTTTTAAAAGGGCCTTTGCCCAACAAAACCTCCTCCTCGAACTCTCTGATCACATCTGCTGAGCTTCCAGTGAAACCCACAATTGATCTGTTCGAGCGCTGAATTACTGCTGGATTCTTCATTTTTTTGTAAGAAGTTAAAAAGAGAATATTGGCTGAACTTCCGGTATCCACCAAAATTCGTCTTATATCATTGCCTCCAATGGATGCTCCTATGACAACAGCATCTTTATGTGGACCAGCAATATCCCTCAAATCATCCTCGTCAAAGACAATAAAAGTAAAAGGAATTTGCGATTGATAGGAAGTCATGCCTCCTTCAAGCTGGGTAGCTAAAGTATGAACGTGCCTCTTTCTTGAAGAAGCAGTTGGTGCAGTCATGGTGTCCCCTCTGAATATTGTAAGTGACTCAAAAAAGTTAATAAGGATGGACACCGTTTTGCAATACTCCATGATAACACCCACTTTATTGCGGGTTGGATCAGGGTCCAAGTTCTGACTCTACATCGAATCTTTCAATTATCACCATAGCCCCATCCGGAGCCGATGTGCCTGCATTGTTTGGACCAGTTCGATGAGCGCTATCAAGCCTATTTCCACCTCTTCTTTTAACATACGCCCCCAACTTTCCTCTTTCAATTAAATTATGCACCTCTTGTTTCAACGCAATACAATCATCAGTGGTATGACCAGTATCATGGTGATACTAGCAGAAACAATTATTACGGCTCTCCCTACGAGACTGTAAAGCAGCTGGCCTTCTGTAGTGTACTTCGTCTTTTGTTTTGTCATAAATGATGGCTACAATTTCTTTCAACTCCGCAAACCACTCTGGTTGAACCCAAGACCCTCGTTTATTTCTAGATTGTTGACTCTGGGCCGGTGCAGCTGGCTGAGACTGAGCTTTGGCTCTGTTATGACCCTGCCCGGCCTCCTTGGCCTTGTTTCCGGACTGGTTTTGGTTTGGATTTGGTGCAGCCGGGGCAGACCTCACCTGCCTGTGCACCCTAGTTTTCTTTATTTCATCTACATTAATCTACTTTCCGACCTAATTCAGTAGTCCTCCCCATGTCATAGCTTTTTTCCTAGTTACTGAATCAGCCAAGTTTCCAGGGTTTAAGCCCTGCCTTAGAGAAGCTATCGCTACTTGCTCGAAGCAATCAGCCAATCCATTTTTGGTATTCACAAAACGACTTATGTATTCTTTTAAAGATTCGTTTGGTTCTTGGGCACAATGGATAATCGTGTGTCCATTACCCTTCACTTCCTTACTTCCAACAAACTGCCTCCGAAAGGCCACCCAAAAAGTGTCAAAATTCCTGATACAGCCCTGTGGTAAGCTATTATACCACTTCAGAGCACTCCCCGTAAAAGATTGGGAGAATGCCCTACAAAGTAATTTGTCATCATCATAAAAATTTTGAATTGTTCTAAGTGTTTATCCGGGTCTTTGCTACCATCATATTTTTCCATTTTCGTACTGTCGAACCTCTTAGGAAGATTTCCGGAGAGTATTTTGGAGGACAATGGAGATTGTCTCCAATTTCGACCACGACTGAAAACCGTATCTTCGTTAGCAGTTGCAAAGATACCTGGTTCATCATGGAAGGCAAAAGGATCCATTAACAATCGATCTACGTGTCTCCGGCTATGAGACGATCATTTTCCTGTATGCCTCTTTAACCTTCCATGCCTATCCCTTTTTCTTGAGTACTTTTGGACCAACTTTTGTTTCTTTTTAGAACGGCCTTCATTGCTGCTGGATGACAAGGATTCTTCGACTCCATCTTCACCTGAGGAGCTACTAGAAGATTCTGAGTCTGAATCAGAGCTCTCCACCGGTTTAGACCGGTGAGACTTTTTTGAGCTAGCATGAGTCTTTTTCGTACTCACATGAGTTTTTGAGGGCTCATGCTCTCTTGGATTGTCAGTATGATGAGCAACTGACGCCATAGACTTCTCTTTTATGCCCATATCTGCCCTCTTGGCAGCCCTCAGAGCTTCTATTTCAACTTTTAATCTATCTCGCTCCTCAATCGTATATTCATCATTTTCACCCACTACTTCTGCCAGAGCTGGTGGTATTTCTTGCACGTCTAGATTCATCCGAACTGGTTTTTCCTGATGGTTTTGAATGCTAGATTCGGGCACCTTCTTCTCCCACTGTGATCGCCAATTTGGTGAGGATAAGTTTTGATCGTGGGTAATTTTGTCTGAAGTTTTGTGGTATTTCAAAGGTATTTAATGTTTAGTAGATTGTAGTGAGAGAGTTGAGCTGCTTGGTTGTATTTAATTCTCATTCCCCTCATTAAATGAAAGTGGTTGGGTATTTATACCCTTAACCTTGGGCCGCATCGGCTTTCGGGTCGTGTTTATGGATTCGGGTCGAGTTCAAAGACCCATTAGTTTTAAGCACGTAGGTAATTAACTTACTCATGAAGTGATTAAGTTTTTAATACATTAGTTTATTTCGGACGGTTTAGTGGGTGGATGTTGTCCAAATTGCCCCTGTCCGATTCTCATAAAGAGTGGTGACAAAATCCGGACTCATCAAATGATTTAGCATAAAATGTGTCTAACCCAAAATAAATAAACAACATACGTATTATATAGTCTATCTTCATATCGAGGACCTCTTACGATGGTAGGAACAATGTAATGATGCAAATGTATCCAAACAAATCTATCTCAAGAAAACAGAGTCCTAGCAAATCTATGTTTCCTAAGAAATACCTCTCGTAATGGAAATTAAACTATATGAATATGTCACATTTGTCTAGCTGCGCGCATCAGATAATAAAATATGACGGTTTCAATCGACTTCATCGTCGTTTCGATCCAAGAAATCTCACGAAATGGGTATGTCTTCATAGATACCAATACGACATGATTCACATATAAACCATCACAAATCCAATTTTAGTGTTTTTATGATTAAAAGAAAAACAAGTTAAATATAAATCGGATGAAAACCAAGACTTATATCGGTCTCTCTAAATATGGACATAATGTGGCAAATACTCTGCTTAGTACGTCTGTGCTACGTCAGAGGCGGAGCTGGTGCATATTTGGACATGTGTGGTGAAATGATCGCATACCAAACCCAAATTAGTTCTACAAAGAAATGTTTATGTTACAAATAGCTTCCCCACCATCGTTGTCGTATTTTATCCATGTGTCTCTGTCGGATCTTCTTTCACTTTCAATATATTATATTCTCTATTTATGTTTGCTCTAAAAAATTCTTGGGACTGGCTTACTATCGTGAAAAGGGGTGATGAGAGAGAAACTGCAGGGATAGTCGGTGATAAACTTCTTCACGTTGTCAAAATATTTACTTATGGTCCCTGACCACCTACAAAGAAAAATAATCATATACCAACCTCAAATCTTCTTCTAATAATCCTTCTGACCTGACCCCCAAAACTTGTCTGCAAAAACCTCCTAAACAAATCAAATTCATCTCCATGGGAGAATCTAAAAAACTTAACATTTCAAAGAAATAACAAAAGTTCTCACATCCTAAAGTAAAAATTACTACCACCACACAATAAGGAACCCAAAACCTCATTCTTTAAAGAAACTAGATCGGAAAAACAAAAGGTCTCATGTGATTCCTTCGGAAAACATTTATAATCCTACTTTGAAGACACATTAAAGACGTTCCCATTTCTTTGAAGGAGCCTTCGCAAATTGAAGATCGACCTGTTGGTTCCAATGTACCTCCCCAAATTTGAGATGAACCATTTGAGGAAATAGGTGACTTTCAATCGAGGACATGGAGTGATTTAAAAATTAAGTAGTTGATAAAATTCCTACTTATGATTCTAAGGATAATATTGTGGCAACAAAGAAGTCTATGGAAAAAAATAAGAGAAATAAAATGAAAGAAGTTGTCACATTTCCTGCGGAAACGATTGCCACTCTTAGTGTTAATCTCGAAACATTCTTCCCAAATATCTTATTGCACTAAATAATGTGAAATATGAATATTTTGACCAATCATAATCAACTGCACTATATAAATAAGTGATTCCAGAAAATATTTCTCTTCGCCTACCATCAGTAAGAGAAACTTATCTGTCTTGTGGAGAAAATGAATTGGTTGTCTACCTAGAAATCTTGAACTGGGGTCTTCGTTTCCGTTGGATCCAAAAATTGTAGAATACTTCGAAATCATTTATCAATGCCCTAGCCAAGCAAGTCACAACCTCTGGCTCATTATGTTTTCTTGCATTATGGCTTCAAAACTTGCAAATATTCCTCTTCCAATTGAAAATTTTATAACAAAGACGGGTGTCAAAGAAACTAGTAACCCTATTTTACTATATCATCCTCGGAAATGCTTCGAAGATAATCGATGACCTCCTTGAGGCAGACAAAACATGGAAGAAAATATTATCCGTGTGTAAAGAGGAAGCCCCCAAAAGGTTCTTCATATCTGGTTGATTGGAAAATGCCAAAGAGATCTCGACTGAAAACCCACAGAGGTTATCACTCAAGTGGAAAAGAACTAGTAAGTTTTATTTTTGTTCATGTCTGTTTTTCTGATAATATTTATTAATTGTGTTTATCCTGTGTAGAATTTACGAAGCTCTATCAAATAAATCATAATGCGGTTGAGAAAACGTTCTCTAAACTAAGTGAGTAGGCCAAAACTAAGTGGTCAAACTAATTTCACAATTGTTTTGACAAACTCAATTTCGTTCAAAGTCATTTGTTGACGATATCTCCGGATTTTGTTCTTACTGCTAATAAACTAATGAAGCTTCCTTTTGCAACTGATGTGGTGAAACAATTAGTTTCCCTCGATGCTCGAGTTGTTCTTCCTTTTTGGAATAGGACCTAAAGTCACAAGATGAAGAATAATCTGAGGAAGGGTAACCAAGTTAAGTCTTCGAAAGTGGAGAAGAAAACAAAAATCAGCCCAAAAAAGAAGTCTAAAATAAAAGTTACAGGGATTATCAACCTCGATACTGAAAACTGCATTTCCGTAGCTTCCAAGAGAAAAAAAGTTGCTTCTAAGAAAAAGAAACCTTACTCCTCAAAGAATTCCACTCAAGGTGTTCCTGAAAAATTTATTGACATATACTCCCCAAATCCAACACCTGATAATGAAAGAAATTAAGAGAAGAATCACGACCACAAATTCTTTGACTCTAAACCGAAATTGGAAGAGAATAAAAATCAAGTTTTTAACACCGCGGATAATATTGTTGCCAATCCTACCGAAGAGATAAAAGACAATCCTACCCAAAATCAAGACATACCCTTCCTGGAAAAACAATAACCATGCCCTTCGGTGAGTCATTCTAAAGCATCTGCATTAGATTAGATGCTTTTACAACTGTTTTAAGTGATTCAGAGGACTCAAAATCTGAAGACAATGAAAATAACATAGCCACCTCATCAGGAATTGCGAATTCAAAGAACGAGGGCAGCTCATTTAATAGTTACTCAAGTGATCCTTCGAATGATGACTAATGCAAGTAAAAATAAACCATATTTTTTGTTGACGAATTGGGTGTTTAATTATCCCTTCATCATTTTTTATAAGTATCCATCATATGTCACTAAGGGTATTTTTGTAAGTGACCATCACATGTCATTGTTCGTACTTTGATATCAAATGTTATACAATTTGCCAATCTTACAGTTTGTCTAAATATTTCAAACACCTTAAAATCTTGAAAAAAAAATCATTTCTTAAAAAATATTGCCACACACATTGGCAATTTGAATAATATTACCACACACATTGGGACTTCAAATAAATATCGCCACATACATTGGCACGTTGAATTATATTGCCACACACATTAGCACTTCATATAATATTGCCACACACATTGGCACGTCAAATAATATCACCACACACATTGGCACTTCGAATAATATCGCCACATATATTGGCACGTCGAATAATATTACCACATATATTGGTACGTCGAATAATATCGCCACACGCATTGGCACGTCGAATAATATCTTTTTTTAAAAATATCACTTCATAAATTGTTACAAGGGTGACTAGTCCTTGTTTAATTGACAAAATGTTCTCATTATTTATATTTAAATATACCTATTTTAAATTTAAGATTGATTTTACAATTTCTATAATCACTAAATTTAACTTGGCATAATTTAAAATGGTAATTTTTTGCCAAAGATTTATTGTATTCACAATATCGGCTACATAGGCACCTTATTGAAACCTTCCCGTGCCACCAGAAGAGAAAAGAGTATGCCACCGATTCATATACACACAAGTAAGATAATACCCAAATTAATGTTCATAAAATCACTCACAATATAGTAAAAAATGTTCAATGTTCCAAGGGTGTTGTAATGGTCTCCTCTCTTTATCTTCCAGACAATATGTCCCATGGCTTGACCTTTTCGACTATTGTATACGATCCTACCCAGTTCAGACCCAGTTTACCCAGCCTCTTTTCTTTTCTGTGCAAAAATACCTTTTTCAACACTTTATCTCCAACCTTAAAGTATTTTCATCTTACCTTGGAAGCATAAGAGCTATTCATTAATGTGTTGGTAATGAAACGAGTTCAAATGTGTCTGTATCCTCTTTTCATCTATCAAATCAAGTTCTTCTCTTCTAGGCTTCTCGTTATCATCTTCAAAATAGTTGATTACTCTATAAGATAGAAGAGTAGACTATGTTGAGCTCACTGCATCCACCCCATATACTAAAGAAAAAGAAGTCTTGTGAGTTGCAGTTCAAAGTGTTGTTCTATAAGCCCATAACATTTCTTGAAGATAATTAGGCCACTTTCCAGTTGTACCTTTCAAATTTTTCTTAAGGCCATCCAAGATAGTTATATTAGTGACCTCCACTTAGCCATTTTCTTATGGATGAAAAAGTGTTTAAAACACTGTTTGATTCCTCTCGAAGAACAAAATGATGTCATCTCTTTATTATTGAAATCAGGTCCATTATCTGTGGTAATTATCCAGGTCACCCTAGATCCAAAAGAAATATTTGATAAAATAAACTTGATGACATCTTTAGCTCTTGTTCCTGATAATGGTTCAGCTTCTGCCCACTTCAAAAAATAATCCAATGCAACAGTAATAGCTTGTCGTCCTCCATAATCGATAGGTACCGCTATAACTAAATCTATCCCCCATTTATCAAAAGGAAGTGCCTTAGAAATTGAATCTAGCGGCACAACTGACATATGAATGGTATTTTTAAATCTTTGACACGTATGACAGCTACGAACTCTATTTTTAGCGTCACTCATTATTGCAGGCTAGTAATATCATGCAAATAATACCATGCCAATAATACTTTTCTTGTTAAAGTTTTGAAACCACAATGAGCTGAACCCTCTCTATAATGTAGTTCAGACAAGATTATTTGAGATTCGATTTTCCCTAAACATCTCAACAATGGTCGGTTCAAATATTTTTTATACACAACTCTCCTAAGAACAGTAAACCCATGCACCTTAAACCTCAGTCTAGTTTCTTACCAAGTGGTAATGTTCATTTCAGTAAGAATTCTTTTAAAATCAAACCTCCAATCTCTTTGTTGTTCCTTATTGGCTATGAACACATCATCAGAATACTAACACTTCTCGGACTTCATTATGATATATGAAATTTTCTATAGTATAATCGAAAGATATCCCTCGGAATAAGCAATGATTTCCAAATAAACTGCAATAGTGTTTTTCCTCGGTTGATATGTTCAATCTTTAGGTTATCAAACAAGACTGCCAATCCCTTCAATTCTCATAAATATTTGATGAGCTAATATTTCTTAGCCTCAGATATTCCTGCCATATAGTTCATTACAAGTTGCGAATCAGTTTCCAAACGTCCATTCTTAGCTCGACAAATATTTGCAAGCCTTAATCTAGCAAACGTTGCCTCGTATTCTGCCTCATTATTCGATACTCTAAAATCGAACTGTATAGTTTGATGCATAGCCTCCTTAGATATGAGTACCAGCTGAATTCATGCTTCGGATTCCAAAATACTTGAACCTCCATCCATTCAAACTACCCATTTATCCGTTGAAGCTAATCCATATATATATATATATCATTTCCTTCTTCATTAGACTGCTCTGAATGAAACTCAGCGAGAAAATCTGACAAGGTTTGTGCCTTGATAGCTGTTCGATGAGTAAATTCGATGTCATAATATCCCAACTCTATAGACCACTTTGTCATTCTCCCCGAAACATTTGGTATTTCTAACATATTATTTAATGGAAACGACTTTCTAATTATAATTGAATGGGCTTGGAAATAATGACGCATTTTTTGAGTGGCTACAACGAAATCCAGGGCTAATTTTTCTAACTTCAAATATCTTTTTTCCGAGGCAAGCAAACTTTTTATCAGATAATATATCATTCGTGGATACCCTTCGACTTCCCTTACTAAAACTGCGGTTACATCATAATTCGAGACGACGATATACAAGAACAACTGCTCACTTAAAAGTGGCTTAGACAAAACTCACCGGGAGGACAAATGTTCTTTAATTTTTGAAAATGCTACATTGCAGTTTGACGTCCATGAGAATTCCTTAGCCTGTCTCAACTCCTGGAAAAATAGAGCATTTATCTGAAGACCTATATATAAATCTATTTAGAGCTGCCAACCTGTCTGTCAAAATTTACACGTCTTTAATTGAGCGAGGTTGAGTCATGGTTCTCAAAGCTTTCAACTTATGTGGATCAGATTCTATCCCTTTTTTTCACTTATTATGTGTCCCACGATTTTTCCCAACCGAACTCCAAAAGTACATTTCTCATGGTTTAATTTTAAACGAATAACTCTATAATTCGTAAACGTTTCTTCAAAATCTCGTAGGTGATCTTCATCTATGGTAATTTTTACCAATATAACGTTTATGTATACTTCCATATTCCTCCAAATTTGATTGGCAAATTCTTTGTTCACTAATATTTGATAAGTAGCTCCAATGTTCTTGAGACTAAAAGGCATAACTCGATAACAATATAATCCTCTATGAGTAATAAATGTATTGATTTCTTGATCACTCGGATTCATTTGGGTATGATTATACCCTACAAAAGAATCAATGAATGAAAGAAGCTTATTACGTGAAGTTGAATCACCAAGCTGTTATATTCTTTGGATAAAAAACGGATCCTTCAGACATGCACGATTGAGATCATTAAAGTTGACATACATTCTCTATTTCCATTATTCTTCTTTACAAGTACATGATTTTTAGTCTATATCGGATAGTGTGCCTCTCGAATATGACCTACTTTAGAAAACTGATCCACCTTTTCCATTATTCCCTCAAACGTTTGTACCGTAAAAATCCTTTGTTTTTGAATGATAGGCCTAAATTTTGGTTAACTACTGAGCTATGAAAAATCACATCAGAAGAAAACCATACAACATCCTCAGTTTTGCAGAAAACATCTTTAAAGTTTTAGACAAGTATCTTAGAATTTGATAACGTAATGATGGTGATAACAATATTCATATCCGCAAACTCTTTCAATTAGATATATATATATATATGTACCTCCAAGTTCTCATCGGTAACCAATGAACCAAGGGTCTCCCTCAGATCATCCATCATTTCATATCCGACGAAGGCCCCTTTAACTATTATTCTGCCATTCTATCAATTTTCACGCCTTGCTTGGCATGCAAAACTATTATATAACACTCCTGAACCAAGTATTGACTTCTTCGAACTACGATCACATGATCTCCAATCACATACTTCAAACATTGATGAACTTTAGAAGCTATAACATGCAATTTTTATAGCCAAGATATTCCCATGATGGGTTTGTAGCTTGTCAGACAATTAACTACCACAAAGAACAGTTGCATATTTTTTTTAACGAATAAAACCTCAACTTTGAATTCCTCTAATAACCTGTGTTGTTACCCCCAATAAATCCAAATATCTATCACTCGGATCAGAGAATCACAAGAGAATTATGCATCTTGTCATATGTCGTCAGAAATAACACATTGGCTAAACTGCCAATATCAATGAGTATCCTTTGAATCTTGTTGCGTGGTATCTCCGTTCCAATTACGACTGCGTCTTCATGAGGAACAACTACACCCTTAAAATCATATTTATCAAACAAGATAAAAATGCATATAATTCTTTCCATATAGATAAATAGATATTCCTCATTCCAACTGGGTAGTTAAAATAACCACATCTTTTTTTAGAACTATTAGTATTCCCAGCCATAGTGTCTCCTCTAAAAATTGTCAAAGACTTAAAATAATCACATGAGCTTCAAACTCTTCATTGTCCTATTATTTCATTAGCTACTAACATCACCCTCCGATCCAGATCAAGATTTAGGTATTTTGAAAACACATTAATTCCATCCATAAGCCCAGTTATTAACAATTTATTTTCTTGTTTTGAAGATAAATTGATAGTCTACCACAACTGCGGATTAGGGCCCTGAATTTTCCTATCACCATTTTGCCCTTTAACAGAAGTAGTCAGCTTACCATTTTCAATAAAAATTTGATTTATTTTTTCAAAGCTATACAATCTGCTATGTCATGCCCGATATCATTGTGGTATTTACAAAATTAATTACTTTCCTCATCATTGGGTCTTCTAATAAGGCAAGGTTTTAGAAACCGACATCGTTCTTAGCTTGTTCAAGAATTGTTGCTACATTTTTTCAGTTAACTCTTGAAAATAATATGGTCTCACCCATTGGGTTGACCGAGCTATTGGTTGGTGGTAATTAGAAGCCAACACTTGAGATTGTTCAAACCGATGAGGTATACTTGTTGATACTATAGATCCTTGAAAATTTGAAGTGCTGACCTGATAAAATTGATTAGTGGGAGAGGTTCTTTGACTTGAAGGCCTCTGAGACACACTATGTCGTATCCAGACTTTTGTTGACTCGCCATCTTAATTTTCTCTTCAACTTGAGCTATCATAACACCAAATATAAGTGACCTTCTCCTTGTGGTTTCGTTTGCTAAATCTGCAGGGAGTAGTCTTTGTCTAAAAGCAGTGGATTCTACCTATTTATCACAGTCATCCAATCCAGTCTTGGTCAACACAAACCGTTAATATTATCTTTCAACTTTTCTCCAATTTCTTGCTTGCTTTGAATTATGGTGTCCACACTGTGCCCGCATTTTTTGCTCCCCATGAATTTTCTTCGGAAAACTGTGTATAACATAGCAAAATTAGTTATTGATCCAACCAAAATCCTATTATACCACTTTAAAGTCGTGTTTTTAAAATTCGAGAATAACCTACACCATAACTTGTCGTCATCATCAAAATTTATCATATAATTTTTAAATTTCTTTATGTGGTTATCGGAATCTTGTGTTCCATCGAATGTTTCAACTTTAACGACGTCGAACCGCTTCGATCTTATCTCAGCTGACAAAAGAGAAGTCCTCTAATTCATCATTTGCCTATATTGGCTACCTCCTACACCATTTCCTATGAGTGCGTACATGCCTTGATTTGAGAGATTGGTAAACTGATTAGCCACATTATATTCAAAAGTGGATTTTCAATAACAAGTATTTTGGATTTTTAGATTTATGCTCCTTTTGATATTCCCGACGCCGACTATCATGCCTTTTCGAATAATGTCTGTCTTATTTTCCTTCCTATAAGTATCACTTTATCTATGATTCTGAGAATTCCCACCAGAATCAGACCAAAGGGATTCACTAGAGTCCAAAGGAATATATCAATGTTAAATTTTTTCTCATTTCTAGATGAATGATATCTGTGATGCAAATGAAACTATACCTCCCGATGATTATCCCTTACTTGAAGGATTCCAAGAGGATAGTTGGAATGATCCCCTCAATATTTATTTTTTCAATTATTCTTTACACCTCAGATCGTACCCTACCTAGTCTAACCACATGTTCCATCTGCACTAGCTGGTCATCCAACTCAGCTATCTGTTATAGTAACCGATTCTTGCGATTCTCTAGATTCAATTGATCATGCTGATCATGCGCATACTGATCATTCTATGCTCCTCATCGACCCACACCTGACTCTACCACCTCTCTCTAGACAAATACCGTTGGATCGACTTGAGCTTCGGGATCCGTGATTCTACCTTAATTCAAAGGTCGGTATTTTTGGTTTTAGATATCGAATCTGGTTACCGGGCGTACCTAACATTATGGTCGCCACTAATAGCTTTAGATATTTTCATGAGTGTAAAATGGTATAAAAATATTAACAAACCACCTATAAAAACTAAGTTTTAATATTAATAATGATGACAAATTTACAAATAAATAATAATGAAAAATTGATGAAAAGTTCAACCAATGGATGTAATCCAACACTAAAAAGTCTAACAAGATTTAATGTAACAACACTAAAAAGAAGTTTTAAGGTCAAGAGAGAGAGAGAGAGAGAGAGAGAGAGAGAGAGAGAGAGAGAGAGAGAGAGAGCTTTAAGGTCAAGAACCGCTATTAATGGTGGTTCTGATCAAAGTTTTTCTTCGCTGATTGATTTCCTTCTCATTGTTGTATCTCTATCATGGAGATATATAATAACTTGGCTTTTGAAGAAGATTTTCTGGCCTTTAATTCAAGAAACAAAACACAGTCTCATACATTTAAAGAAGAGAAAACTTTTGCAGATGCAGTAAAACAATCTGTAACAAAGCCAAGAAAAAAGAAGATTGTTGAGTCTATATGTTACAAAGGAAATCATATATCAATTCAGTATTAAAAAAGTGTTAAAGAAAGCTTGAACAAGTCTTCGAAGGTTGTCTTGGTTGGAAACTTTTCGAATGGAATACCAAAAAAATCCGCTGTGGATAGTTTACTGATTTCTTTAAAGCGTAAAGGTAGTTTTAACTTTTTTAAATGAGATTCTTGTCACATAATTTTTGAGTTTGATCTTAGGGAAGATGTTGCTAAGTTATGGGAAATAAGACTTTGGTATCTCGGAAGTGCTCTGATGCGTGTTTTGCGTTGGACGACGGACTTCAATGTGAAATTTGAGAGTCCAATAGCCTTGGTTTGGATAAGGCTTGAGCAGTTACCCGAATTTCTTTATGATAATCAAATAATATCTGAAGTTGTTTCAACAATTGGATATCCGTACAAAATTCAGTTTGCTACAAAGAACATGGCTTATAATTATGTTGTCTATGTTGAAATAGATATGGCTACAAGACTTCACTCTAAAATTTGGGTGGGATTTGGCCAAAATGATGGTTGCTAGTTGAATATATCTTACAAAAAACTTCCTAAATATTGTTCAATGTGTTATCAACAAGGACACAATAACAAAGCAAGGGAAATATTTCTGATAGAAATGTCAATTTTGATTCTTTATTAAAAAAAAGACAATGTATACAAAGAGAAGATCTTTAAAACTGGAAATCTTAATGATACAGGGAAGGTTTATGTTCCTAATATTAGGTCAATTGTGATTGAAAATGAGTCTTCCATTCCTAATACTACTGTGGAGATCAGAGATGAATCTTTATGCTTGAAAGGAAACATGGAACAAGATCTTCAAGTTTTGAAGAAAATGTCAGATCCTCAACACAAAGGAGAAGGTATTAAGGAACCTGCATAAGAAAGAGAAGTTATACAATCTTTACATGATATAAGCAAAATCATAAATTCAAAATCTCAAGAATCTAGTTTTCTATATTCTAGTAATACTTCTCCTACCAAAGATAATATCGGAAGAGATTGTACCTCTCCTGTCACCTTGATTAACATGGTTTCTCCTACTGAGAAGATTTTCAACGATATCCTGAAAAAGAAACTAAAGACTGTTAATAAAGGAAAAAGACCGAGCAAAAGGGTGTTAAAATCTCTGCAATTTACAGGGATTAAGAAGAAGTACAAATCTATATCCAATAATGATTAAAGTGTTAAACTGAATGTTCGAGATATTAACAATAATCCTACGGTGGGTAGACTAAAAGACATAATTCTTAAGGAAAAATTCAAGATCCTTGTTATTCAAGAACCTCTAGTTAAAGTTGAAACTCAAAGGGAAGTAGCTGCCAGGTTAAACTTTCCTAATTTTAGTGCTAATTATACTAATAAAATTTGGATTTTTTGGTATTCTGATATCAATATTAGTGTTCTTACTAATAGAGATCAGTTACTTCATCTTGAAGTTTGGTACCCTCGTAATCCTAATAGTTTTTCCATGACAGTTATCTATGCTAAATGTAATCTTGTTATGAGGAGAAATATTTGGAATGATCTGAAAGTTATATCTATTGAGAATAGGATTTGGCTTACCATGTGAGACTTTAACATTGTTGCGTTAGCTGAGGAGCAAATGGGTTGCACCACCTTGTGCCAAATAGGAATTGGTGATTTTGTTGAAGTTATCTCTGACTACATTCTGGAAGATGCTATTGATGTGGGCTCCAAGTTTACCTGGAATAAGAACATGAAATGGAAACGCTTAGATAGGGTGATGTTCAACTAGGGGCTGACAATTTCCTATCCACTCAGG
Source organism: Limnanthes douglasii subsp. nivea (assembly GCA_036936605.1). Lineage (NCBI taxonomy): Eukaryota > Viridiplantae > Streptophyta > Magnoliopsida > Brassicales > Limnanthaceae > Limnanthes > Limnanthes douglasii. The sequence goes on along the minus strand of JAUPFV010000002.1, from coordinate 150,172,402 downwards.
TTATCAACATGGTCAGAACTTGTTCTAACCATGCCCCTATTCTTATTAGTGCATCCTTAACTATTGATAGTCATATGTGCAAAAAAAGAAGTTTGAATTTTTTAAACATGTGGACTTCTAATGATTCTTTTCTTGAAACAGTTGATAGGAATTGAAATTTAAGTCTAAATGTTGCTCCTAATAATTTTTTTTTGTACAAAATGAAAAGACTAAAAAGTTGTCTAAAAACCTGGAACAAGAATCAATTTGGTAATATTTTTAGTAATCTAAAAGAGGCTGAAGAAAAAGTTAAAATCATGGACACTATGCATCAGAATATGAATAATATTGTTACCAACAACAATCTTAACAAGGCTATAGCAATGCATATCAAGGCTTTGAGAATTGAAGAATCTTATTGGAGGCATAAATGCTATAATTTATGGCTTAAAGAAGCTGATGGTAACACAAAAGTTTATCATACATATGTGAATAAGAAAAGAAGGAACAACTCCATAAAAGGAATAAAAGTTGGAGATGACTGGTTGTATAATGACAATGATATTGAAAATTTTGCTGTTAATTATTTTTCTACTTATCTATATGTTAGCTCTTATAGCAGTAGAGATTAAGAAGCCAACTTGTTGTCTGATCCTATCATGGATTTCATTTCTAAGATCATTTCTGAGGAGGATAATAAGACTCTAATGAAGCCTGCAAATGATGAAGAAATTTGGGATGTTATTAGCACTATGAAAAATGACAGTGCTGCAGGTTTGGATGGTTATAATATTACGTTTTATAAAACATGTTGGCACATTATTAAAAAAGATCTTGGTAACTCTATCAATTCTTATTTGGTTGGTCATAAAATGTCTATTGGTATGTTTGCCACTGGCATCACCTTAATCCCTAAGAACTCTAGCCCTATCAACTGGGGTAACTATAGACTCATTAGTTTATGTACCATGTATAATAGAATTTTTTCTAAGGATTCTAAATAATAGACTTTCTAGTATTTTGCCTAATATTATTTCTAACACCCAAAGTGATTTCGTCAGAAATAGATATATCCATGATAATATTTTAATTACCAAGGAATTGGCTTTTGATTTAGATAAAAAGCCTAAGAAAGGGAATATTATGGTCCAGTTGAACATGTCAAAAGCCTTTGACAAAATGTCCATTCCCTTTGTTATTAAAGTTCTTAGTCTCTTTGGCTTTTCTATCAGATTCACTAATCTGATGAAAGAAATGATTAGTAATGTAAAGCTTTTCGTTCTAATAAATGGTAATAGTTATGGTTATTTCAATTCTAATAGAGGATTGAGACAAAGAGATCCCTTATCCCCAAGCCTCTTCATTTTGGGTCAAGAAGTTTTACTTAGAGGATTAAAGAGATTGTTTGAGTTAAATAGCTATATGCAGTTTACTTCTAGGTCTAAAATGCTAATTCCTTGCACTGCCTTTGCTGATGATATAATTATTTATACTAATAGCCTTCCTAAAACTATTGATACTCTAAGTGTTTTTCTAGACAATTATTAGAGTGTTTCAGGTCAGAGTATCAACAAGGAAAAGACTAAAGTTATTACCTCTAAGAAATTGCAGCTTTGCAGGCTTAATATTGTAGAAAACTCAACTGGCTTCACTACTGATTCTCTCCCTACATGTTACCTTGGGATTACTCTGCACAACAACAACAAGGCTGTCAATTACGCTCCATTACTGGATAAAATTAATGGAAAGATTATGGATTGGAACATCAAGCAGCTCTCTTATGGGGGAAGATTATCTCTTATCATTACTATTCTTTTACCAATCACTCATTATTGGAGGAAAAGTTCTATGCTGCCTAGTTCTATTATAAAAAGATTGGAAAATACTTTTAATAAATTTCTATGGAGATCAAATATAAATGAGAAACGTATTCACTGGTCCTCTTGGAAAAATAATTGTTTTCCTTTCGAAGAGAGTGGGTTAAATATCAGAAGTCTTTCTGATATTCAATCCACTTACTCCCATAATCTCTGGTTTAACTATAGAAAGAAAGAATCTATTTGGGCTTTGCTAATGCATAATAATTATAATATGAGCATTCATCCTTTAAAAGTAAATTACAGTAAAAGGTGTTCTCTTACCTGGAAACGCTTGATGAGTATCAAAGGTGAAGCGGAGCAGAATGTGAGATGGATCCTTGGAAAAAGTGAAGTGAACTTCTGGACTGACAATTGGCATGACATGGCCCCTATTATGAACCACTTATTGCCCACGAATAAGTGTTTCTTAGAGGCCAAGGTTAGCACCTTTTGGAAGGCCAATAACTAGGATTTCTCTCTTCTGAGCTTCTTACCTGAAAACAGAAAAGAAAGAATTATGAAGTACAAAATAAATCAAGACAAAGAGGATGAAATGATCTGGACACTTTCACCAGATCATAACTTCAGCTTCAAATGTACTTGGAATTCAGTGAGAAATCCCAATTACAAATCAAGCTTTAACAAGAAAATTTGGTCTTCAATAACTCCGAGGAAATTTTCTTTCTTACTCTGGAGAGATATTCATAATTATTTGCTTGTTGATTCTATTTTACAAAAAGCATTTTTACTTAGCTTCAAAATGCTATTTTTGCAAAAATAGTGAAAGTATGAATCATCTTTTTGTTAGTTGTGATTACTCTTGGAGCCTTTGGTCTCATTATAGCAATATGTTTAAAGTCAGAGTCGAAAGACATATGACTATTAAACACATTGTCTACAATTGGTTTCGGTTCTCTAATATTAAGACTCATATCACCCACTACTTCCCAACTCTCATTTGTTGGGTAATATGGAAAAACAGAAATAATGTGAAGTATAAAGGCATTGGTTTAAGCCTTCATACTTCCATTACTATGATTAATAATATAATTCTTGGTCTAGACATCTCTAATGTACTAACCAGTAAGCACTGGTTAAATACCAGTGATGCTGGTCAGTCTTTAGGAAATTTATCACAAGAAAAGAACTGTAAAAACTTTACTTATCTGAAATGGAAAACTCCTGTTGTTAGCAGGTTCAAGATGAACGTTGACGCTTAGTGCCTTGCTAATGGCGATTCTTGTGGTGCCATGATCATCAGTAACTCAAAAGGTGTTATTGTTCATGCTTCTTCTAAGTTGTTTGGTAAGCTTACCCCTCTGGTAGTAGAGACAACTGCTTTACTAGAGGGGTTGTTAACCTGTAAAGAAAACAATTGGGTTAGCATTGATATAAAATCGGACTGTCTAACTCTTATAAACATAATTAAAAAAAATAAAAATCCCTGGTACCTGAAAAATATCAGCTCTATCTGTAAAAGTTTGGTGTTGCCCTCCATGACGTTAACCTTCATTTCGAGAGACCAGAACCGAGCTATGGACTGGTTTACGAAGTGGACATTGAAATGTAAAAGGAAGCTCTACTTCTCACACTTCAATGCGCCTAATCACCTCCTCTCGATTGTATTTCTTGAGAGTTTAGGTCTAGGCTACATTAGTACCTCTTGAAATCGTCGATTCTGTTGGGATTTTTTATGTTACATATGAAAGAAGGTGATGGAGCTCTAAGCTAGAGGAAGAAAGAGTTGCATGCGGCTCCATTCAGTTGAGCTATTAGATTGACAAGATGAGGAAAATGGTCGCTGGTTTCGCGAAGCTCTTTTCAGATGGCTTAAGGTTGCATGAAAATAAAGATCTCTCTTTAAATCGAAAGCATCTTTGATCTAAGGTTTTCAAATTTGGGTCTTTTTGCAATTGATTTCGAAAGAAAATCTAAAAGGGGCTTTAGGTGACGGATAGACTTTCAAGGCCTAAATCTCTCGTTTGGAACCTTGCAGATTCGTGGTCACTCAAAGCGCGCTCTCTCTCTCCATGGAAGAGCAAAATGTGCTCTGTGCTTGGTTCGCGAAATAAGGAAAACATACAACTTTATGTTTTCTAGTAGTCCTCCGATTTTAATCCTTTGCTAATTTAATCATTTCAAATCTTATATTAGCTATTTAGCCCTTAACATTTCTAATCTTCTCATTTTGATAATAAAGTATATTATTTTGCTAAAAGAAAATAAAAATATAATGTAACTAAAATTTACTCCATCAACCCACCCACTACTTTCCGGACCTTTTTAACCAACATCCCTAGTGATAATATTTCCTTCATTTTTTTCCGTTGAAAAAATCGGGAAAATATCTATTTCTGCTTTTATCTTCTCTCTCTATTTTGCCCTAAAGATTTAAAAAATACGCAAAGGAGCTACACAGGTGACAGGTCATTCTTCTTTCCCTTTTTTAATGTTCTCTGTGTCAAACACACAGAACCGAGGACAGGAGAGAGAGAAAAAGGTGAACAACCAGATATGTCATGGTTGTCCCAGTCGCTCGCCGTCTCCCTCCGTCTCCACGATGGCGACGAGGTCGACATTCAAAACGACAGCGTTGCATCACCCCCATATGAAAAGAAACCAGAACATGATCACGAAGAAGACAAGACCCAATCTGAATCGCGAGGTGTTCAAGAGGATCTCACCGAAATCAAGCAAACCCTAACTCGCCAATTGTGGGGTGTCGCTAATTTCCTCGCTCCTTCTCCCGATTTGCATCGGAACCAATTGGAAGTCGACCAAGCCGAGCCGTCGGGTAATCCTGATTCAGGGTTCGGATCCGACCGAAACGAACAAGAATCAAACCAGCAGGCGGCAAATGAGGAATCAGAGGAAGAAGAAGATGAAGAGGATGATGACGATGATTATGATGAAAATGAGTCGGTTGTAGGGCTTACCGATGAAGTTTTGACGTTTGCCAGCAATATTGCAATGCATCCAGAAACTTGGTTGGATTTTCCTCTTGATCCGGATGAAGATTTGGATGGTAATGTGATGTTTACCTTTTCGTTTTAATCCAATGCTATTATGAAAACGTAGCTTTTTCGATATAGCTGTTACAAGTTTATGGTTCAAGTACATTTGAAATTGTGACTTGGCGAGGATAGAGAATGCTTCCTGAATTGCTAGATTTCATATTATTCCTTCTAAAAGGGATGATTTACGAATTAGAATCTTGGTTTATCTTAGTATTTAGTTAAAATTATACAATGACTGCATGATTAGAGAGGATTGAGCTTACAGAATCCTTAAAGTTCTTGTTTTTGTGTTTCTTCAATTGCTAGCTGTGACTAGTTAGCTACACAGGTCCTTCGTAGAGTAATAAACATGGATATGTATTAAAGAAGAAGAAAATTGTGCTACAGACGAATAGTTAATTGTTTCCCATGTTGCTATGTGGCCTTCTCCAGTATGGTTTTCTATTTCAGTAGAAGTTTTCTTTTAAATGAAATTCGGTTGGAGGGTTGAAAGACTGGATTTAGGTGCTATGCCCTAGTTAAACCGGTGAGAGATTATTTGTAAGCTCACTCAGTAGACTAGGTTGCATAAGAAGTTAGCTCTATTATTTTGCTGTGCGGAGTTTGACTATATAATCGGATTCATAGGTGTTGATGGTGGCGCTAAGGAAGTTTAATTGGTGTAATCTTGAGTTTTTCTTTGTTTCTGAGTAGCTTATTTGATGTCGTTTCCTTGTAGATTTTGACATGTCTGAAGCCCAGCGAGATCATGCTTTAGCAATCGAACGTCTTTCCCCTCGTTTAGCTGCTCTAAGAATTGAACTTTGTCCTTGCCATTTGAGCTCGAGTTATTTTTGGAAAGTCTACTTTGTTCTTTTGCATTCAAGATTAAATAAAAATGACGCACTGATGTTATCCTCACCGCAGGTAAGTGTTTGTTTTTTTCAAATATGTAGATCTACTTTCATCTATATGCCTTACTTTGAATATCTTTGTAATGACTAGATTAGTGTTAGCTATTACAGTCGGGTGTTTCTCCCTTCTCCATCACTGGGTTTCTGGCTTGTGATCTTGAATGGTAGTAATTAGAAATGGACATAGAATCATAAAATAGACCGTTGGCAGGTCTTCATGTTTTGCTTTCTTTCAGTATATATAGTTCCCAAGTCTTCATTTGTTGCTTTCTTTCAATATATATAGTTGCCTAGTCTTCACGATTCACATTCTTACCTCCTAATATTGTTGGATGGACGTATAACATATTGGCGAACTTGAACCATATTCCGACTCTAATCTTCGGCCATATGTTATTTTATCTAATTTGTGAAAGCTATCAGCCTGAATTGCACGTCGTTAAGATGTTTTCTTTCTAATGCATCGTGTGCAGAATATTAAAAGGAAATTTCAGTGAAATTGTGAGTTGCTGCAACTCTGAAAACTGTCCTGCAGTTCGGTTAAAGGTTTTCTAAGTTTCAAACAGTCACCTGGAGAATTCTGCTTTCTGCTAAAAATTTCTAATGTTTTATATGGATGGTCATGCACTCCAGTTAAAAGATCTAACAAAACTGTGTACCACTTCCTGATTTCTCTTAGGTATCGGACCAGTAAGGGGCTTGCCATGGTCTCTAAATTCCATTTGTGCTGAAAAGTAATTGATGCTTTTGTTTTTTATCTGACATCTCCTTAAAATCCAAATAATTTATGCAATATATCACACTCACTAGTTGACCTTTCTCCTTTCTTCTTTTTTGGTTAACATTCAACGAGCTCTCACTACATGTGTCCAAAACATATTAGTCATATTGCTAGTTTGGTTATGTTTCTTGTGTGGGTTAGATATATACGGTGTTAGCTCTGGTGTACAATCTTGAGTTAAGAATTAGGAATAATAGTAATCCATGTATGATAAAAGAAGTATAGTAGTTAAAAAATGGTTGGCGTGTCAGGTGATGGAAGCTCGAGCATTGTGGATGCAAGAGTTGCATAAGCAGACAAAGCCAGACACTGACTGGTACGGAAGTAGTAACTCAAAGGAGGACCATATTCCTTCTTCGTCTATTTATGCCCCTCCTGAATACCTATCACCCCGGATATATGCTTTTGAACCACCTTCCCTTAAGACAGCAGACTATGAGATAATAAATGACCTGGATGAAAATGCTGACATACGGTTCATTGATAAAGAAGTTGTGGAGGAAAAGCCAATTCCCGAAACCGGAGAGGAAGAGATAACAGTAGGACCATCTTCGAAAGTACAAGTTCCAAATTACGAAGATGACGACGATGATGACTGGCCAGAAGATGACTCAGACTATGGTGACTACGTTAGGCCTCCCATTTGCTTAGGGAACGAAGAGGACATCTCTTTCAGTGATCTCGAGGATGATGATTTTGGTTATATACCACTCAAATCTACAACGGAAACAGACACCAAGGGATCAGAAAGTTAGAAAAGCAAATTGAGTGTTCGACTGTAATAGTTTGGGGAAGCCCAGGACATGCCGCCTCGCAGGTGTGCGCAAAGATGGAAGAAATCAGGTATGGAAACACATATTCGGGATTTTTGCTGAATATCTGGATCTATCACTACTCCCTGTGCTGATGTTTCGGGTCTTGTTGTAAATACACAATCCATGTTTGATTGAGTGATGTGTTTGATTGTGGAAATTGTAAGAAGATATATATACAAGCCATTTGATTTGCCCAAGGGAAAAAAAGGGTGGTCTTTTGTAAATGGACTTGAACTCGGGGGGAAATTTTACCTTTCCTGTCAGCAGGTTGATTTTTATTCGACTTGCTGTTTGGAGCATCCAGTTAATTCCCAATAGATAATTATTTTTTAAAACTATTCTGTATATTTGATTTATTTAATTATTTATATTTCTATTTGTGTCCAACCGACCAAAATTATATCTCTGAAGTCCTTTCCGAAATTTAAATTTGACTAGTTTATCTTAATGCCCAAATCATAACTAACCCTAGCCGGAAATTTAAAGATTCAGTTCGACTGTATTCATCAAAGTTTGGTTAAAGTTTAACTTGGATCCCGCAAATTTATATGATACTCTTTACATGTCTAAACTTTTTAAATCATTGAATTAGTCTTTGGTGTTTCTTATTGTTTTTTAGAAGAAACTAAATTCCAAACTAAAAGAACAAAACAAAGCGTACCACTAATACCCCACCTAAACCTACTCTTGTAGTATTAAAAATAAGTCATAAAACTATTGACATTATACGAAAGTCAAAGTAGCCCTTTATACTTTTTTTTAAGTTTAATGTAACCTTTTGATTTTGGTTGAACAAGAATTTGGACTGACAAATACAAGGCGCAAAAACTAGTCCCCAAGGGGGTAGCCGAGTTGGTTGAGTATGACATTCTTATGACCAAAAGGTCATGAGTTCGAGTCCCTTTACATACGCTTTCTCGGCTGAGCCTGTCACCTTGTGTGGTTTACCTTCTGGCGTTGGTTTGCAGGCTATCGCGTCAGACTGAGGGTTTACCCTGTGCGCACTCATTGCACTCTGAGTAGCGGCTGCGGGTTCCCTCCGAAAAAAAAGGCGCAAAAACTAAAAGTTAAACGTTAAAAAAAAATTGAATTCACTTAAAGAGAAATAAGCTTGACTAATAGAACTAAAATAACTTGATATTCAGCTTCTCTGGAGGTTAGAATTTCAAAAAGAATTATTAGTTATTAAAGAAGAATAGATCATTCGTTGATGAAGCGAAAGCTACTCATATGAGAGCATGTCATTTTTCAATTCCAAGCAATTTGCATAAGAGGAAGTGACATAGGATATGCTCGAAAAATGCAAGCAGTAGATCCTGAACCAATTTTACAACTAGATGTTTTTGAGAAGATTGAGAAGCTTTTCAATTTTAAAGATTAATGAGAATTCTGTGCATAAGATTCGGGATCTTCATTTAATCTTTGAAGCTTTTTCGAAGCTTGCTTGCTTTCTTTAGGACTAGTAACAAAACCAAGGCTAGTTCTGATACGAAATTCCCAAAATTAGATTCATGCTTGAAAATTAGAGAAGTTTTTAAATAAGAATACTATTCTTATTAATGATGAATAATATCTAGCAAATTTAGATGCCCTTTAATGAATTCTGATTATACTTGACTAAACTTTATGCTTCTATAACGTGCGAATTAAAAAGAAAAAACTACGCATATACTTGTTAGGAAACCTGCTAGCTACATTGATGAAAGTTCTGAAATTGATTAAGAGCAATATTTTAGCAATAATTACAGTAAGAAAGAAAGCAGAAGCTATGATTTTAATATGATATGAATCATGCCAACAATTTAAAAATAGTGATTGCACTCAACTGAGGTAGAGCCTGAGAGCTGGTAAAATCCATTCTCATTTTACACTTCGGAGTCCATTTAGCTAGCCAATCAACAACTTTGTTTTGTTCTCTGGAGATGTGATGAGTTACCATTGATGGAGATACAAAAATTCTAACACATTTTAGTATAGACTCCAGGGTTAGAAACGTTTTCTTAATGATAGAAGAGAAACTAAAATCTTTTAGTCTGTTTCAATGTCTACATTAACTAAACCTTTTATTTTACAGTTGGAGGCCATCATGGATAGCTTTTTTTTTTCCAACCATGATTGGAGAAAACTTTCCATATAAGTTGTAATTTCCATGAATGATGTGGCCATTGTTGTCTCTGATGAGGACTCCATCGTGGGATTCTGCAAAAGCTAGACATGACGCATCAGTATTTAATTTTCATATACCGGAAAATGTGAAAAACCAAGTTAGGTGAGTTGTTTTCTTGTTCTTCTTTAGGTGGTTATAACATCCTAACTCTATTACTGCATCATCATCATCATTCCAGTGTTTGTATTTGAGAAAATTAGAATGATCAATACTAGTAATAATGAACTTTATATAGTTAATAGAAAAATATGAAAGATAGTACTGCCTTTGAATTTGACATTATTTTGAGATAGTTGACGTAACAATTTATACTTAAAGTATCAATATGTATATAAAATATGTTATAAAAAATAACAGGTGAAGGTATTATAGGTGGAAAAGAAATCAAAGGAGAACAGATTTAAAATTCTAATATATTTTAAATTTAAAAAACTATATAGTTTAAATAGGAACGATGAATGGATACATGTTATTTTTATATCTCTTTGTTACTTTTATTTTATTTTAAATTTTTTAACGAGTTCAGTTATGATTTTTAAGTTTAAATATCACAAGTTATTCAACAATAGCTCAACATTCAAAATTCTAATGTTTAAAATCTAATTTTGTTTTTAAAATTTTAATTTGACCTATAAAATTAATTACTTTCAACAAATATATAATATCATGAAATTAATTACACATATGTCAAAAGTCCAAGAGATTTACAATACGGTAGTGTGAATTTCTATTTTAATTCATGAAAAGTAGAAGTTTGCACAAATCATGAAAAACTATTTATGAATTTTGCAAAATGAATAAGAAACTCATAAACATTTTTACATGGTTTGTGTGAAATGTTTATGTTTTTCTCATGGTTTGTGTGAAATGTTTATGTTTTTCTCATGGTTTGTGTGACTTGCATAAGCCTCTTCGGTGATTCATGTCAATTTGTATATACGTATGGTTTACGCAAAAAATTATTATGCATTGTTTATCTTACATTACACAATGTATTTACTATATTTCTGTTGTTTTTGAACTTTTTGCATACTCTAATTATGATTTTGGATTGGATTTTATAGGTAATTGACGAGATAACATGTTTGCGTGCCAATTACATAAAAACTATTCCACGCACAAGTATTACACTAAACCTCGTTTGACCGAATAGGTTTAATCCGTAGGTTGCGAATTATAATACGACATCAACACTAGTCATCCTCGAGTATGCTATTAGTTGCGTAAAACCATAAGGCAAACATTTCTTCATTATTTCACAAACAAGATTTAATATTTGGGAAACATAACAATCCGTTGGTAAGTGAGTTTTAATATTTAACTTACAATTTTAAAAAAAGAAGTCAATATGACGATCAAACACTTTTATTTTTATTTTATAGGATTGAAAGGGTTTTTAAAAACTAAAAAATATATTAGTTCGAGTAGAGTGAATATTAAACTTTTATGGGTCAAAATTCACACATTATTTGATCTTCAACATTTGAAGATCATAGAATTCTTAAAAGTAAGTTTAAGGTTAAATATGCTACTAATATATATATATATATATATCTTCGAGGTTTAGTATCAGAAATGAGCTTAGATATGTTATTCAATAGTTATAAGCGGAGTAGAGATATGGCGTTGATTAGAAAAGATGTGGATGTATTTCTAAAACAACACATATGTTTTCTTATGCAGCCATGTTGGAGAACGATCACACACACATTATGTTAACCTCATGAAATATATTTTGGAAAACCTTAGACATCATTCCTCGTTCGGAAACTAAGTCCCAATATATTCTAACAAAAAAGAATAATCGATAATTATATTATGTAGTTACATGAAAAATATTCATGCTCGTATAATAAATAAGATGATAAATACCTTAAATCCCAAAAGAAGTCATATGTATAACCTAAAGAACTAATTAGTACTAGAAGTATAAAAAATCGGGGAAGACCGATCGATCAAACATAACAAATCTTATTTTGAGTATGTCCTTGACCAAACGAATAATACTACACCTGATAATAGGTAACACGACACGAACAAAGTTAAGTCCATTTATGGTACCTAAAAATACCATGATGAAAACTAACACTCCTCGGTGATAAAAAAAAATATCAAAAGTTACTTATAGTAAGGTCGAATGTACTTTATTTTAGGTAGGTCATATTGCAAATTTTTACATCCTTATATTTCTCTCATTAAAATATTATGCCAGATAAACACTGTAGTTATTGGCTTGAAACTAGAAAACTTAACGGGGTCGAGGAAGAATGGACATTCACGAGGTAGCATTTGATGAACAAAGTAAAATACAACCTAATATATACTTCAAAGTTTACGGTTCTTAATCAATTTTAGAAATAATTTTTAGAGTTAAATTGTTTAATTTTCTCAAACATGATGTCTAATTGTTTTAACTTTAGGCGGTTCCTCACCGCATTCCAATCATATAAAAAAGATTAGAATTTTTTTAGTTTATAAAAATCATTTTGTTATTATGAATAAGTCAATTACATTATTAAGTACGTTAACAATTGTGTAATTTCTTTAATTCTTACTTTTTATATAAGCTTATATATTTCTAAATAGATCGTTGTTGTAATTAGATTTTGTTTAGTCTCACCACCGAACAAAGGAAACAAGTTCATGAGTAGTTTCGTACTATTAAAGAATCAACAAATTTAGTCAAATCATCACTATTATTGCATGACGAATAACCATTTGTTACTGACTTGACCAAAATAATTGTGAATCGTATTCATGCCAAATGTGATTGTTGTCTTTTATTTTTTATGGTTGGTTAACTAAGACCGTGGTCTTATTATTATATTATTGGAACTTAAACATGTAATTTTAGAACTTGATTATGTAAGTTTGAACTTGATTGTCTTAAAGTGTAGATAGTTCAAAGAAACAACGTTAATCGTGTTGTTTGTAAATATGCAATAACCAAATATATGCACGAGACAAACATGGATCACGAAGGTAAAATTAACTTTTGTGTGACTCTCAGTGTCTATATATCTCAGGACATAAATTTATTTTTCTAACTATTGAAGACGAACAATGTTGTTACTCATAATTGGTGGAATCAACTTTTCTTTAAATGGCAGAATAATAATATCGAGCATATAAGAAAAAACTGGAATCTCTCTCTATCAGTCGCAAATATTGTACGCTACAAAATTCAACCTGTTTTTGGAAGACTCGTAATCTGATGGACATCATCTAATGTAACTATCCACTCACCAAAAACAGACTTGAATGGATTTGTCTCTAAGTGTCATCATTTGATAAAGGCCTCAACAAAAGAAACTTTGGTTTACCAAAATCACATGGCATCAATAGTATCATCGAATAGTGACCTAATGAGATATTATCTGACCATATTATGACCGTCCATGCTAAAGTTTCTTAGTGTTTAATATAACACATAACACTGGATAAATGGGCGGTCCTAAAAAGCATAATAAAATATATTCTTAACAAACAATGCATTTCATTAAACTAATAAGAACTTTGTTATATATAACATAATTTAATAAATTCAATCATTTTAAACCGGCTAGATGAAATATCTTCTCCTCCAAGAAAGAGTTTTTTGGTCTTCAAGATAATCATCCATCACAATTCCTTCTCCAAATCTATGAATTATTTCCATTGTTAATCGCCTAAATTGAAGAAATCCATGGGCATCAATCATCAAGAGTTCCCTCAACTCCAATCTCAAAGTACCCCCAAAGATCTTCAAGCACAAATACCAACAAACCTTCATCAGAGACCCTACTCGACTGTAGTTTCTCAACCATAAAAACTTGTAAAACTTAAGCAAATCTACATAAATCACAAAGAGAACCATATCGAGTTATAGTTTGAAAATAATGTGATGTACTTCAATCGTCCTCAACCTACACATTGATTGGAAAATTTGTGCAAAGACTCCCTAAGAAACATATATTAGACAGATTCTTTGAATAAATAAAGTTTGAAGGTGACTTTTCATACTTAAACTAGGACTCACGACATATGTTTCTTGAATTCTCACTAAAGGATGACATCATTAAGATCTGGTCTCGTGGGATATGGACTGTGCGATAAAACTCAATGAGAATACTTAAATGAAAACCATCATTCAATCCGTAAAACGAAATTCCTATAGTAGCCATCTCAATTAGGATAAAAAAACTTACCAGAACATTTGTATAATTGTGATATTGTTCAATCAATAGCATCTGCAGTTGGATCTCCAATCAGATCTTGGATCCCGCCCAAAAACAGAGCATTATATAATTCTTGTTTCGCCTGGGTTGAGATTGATATCTCCCAAAAACTACAGCACAATATTTGGTTAGGATTTGGCAGCAACAAAAGGAGGTTGGATCCACCTTAGCTACAAGAATGTGCCTAAATACTGTTATCAGTGTTTTCATGTGGGTCATCATAAAACTTCATGAAAAAAACTAAATCATGATCCAAATGGAAAAGAAATTCATAGAACCCAAAACAACACCAACCCTCTGCGTGAAACACCTCAACTTACCCAAAAAAATATAAAGCAGAAAAGCCAATCAAGATTAAGTCAATAATAGTGAATCCTAGAGAGAAGACAAGTAAAAGAATATAGTTTCACAGTTGTGATGAAACCAGGAATGGGTTTTTACATGGAAGAAGAAGGAAAAACACAAAGGTGAAAAAAAATACCTGAGACGCATTAAGAAACAAATCCTGTAAATGAAGATAGTGAAGGTGATGAATCATTAAAGTAATTTCAAAAGATTTAGTAGATGAATCCTCTGATCCTCTAACAGTGGAAAATTTTCCTTCTTTAGGAGATGAATCCTCAACGTCATCTGAAAAAGCAGAGGTAGATCATAAATTTAATAAGAATATAAAAGAGGATATGATAAAGAAAATATGGTATGAATTACGTTGATAACGATGATTTTTGTCAACTTTTATTCATGTTGAGTGTAGTATTACCTTAAAGATGTATGAGTAGCCTACTAGTATTATATTCAGGAAGAAAATGATTCGGTTTACCTGGGAATTAAGCCAGCCCCTGTTGTAGCTTCCATTTTAGCTCGAGGTCCTAACAGAATGAATAAGAAGAAGTCTTCAATCTATCAAAATCTGTTGAACAGTATCTCTCAAGAAATATGGAAACCAAGAGTAATTTACTTTATGAGGAAGTTCTGGACACCTTAAGCACTAATCCTTCAATGGTAACTGAAGAGGAAGCCATGTACACCTTGATGAGTCCGGATTTTCTAACCACTCACTGTAGAAACCGGACAGGGGCAATTCGGACAAAAACCATCCACTGAACCATCCGAACTGGACTAAAGTATTAAAAACTAATCACTTTATGACTAAGCTAATTGCTAGTCTGCTTAATAAACTAATGGGTTTTTGAACTCGACTCGATTTCATAAGTATGACCCGAAAGCCCATGTGGCCCATAATTAAGGGTATAAATACCCAACCACTTTCATTAATGAGGGTAATGAACATTTAATACAACCAGGCAGCTCAAATCTCTCACTACAAACCACTCAAACATTAAATACCTTTGAAATACCACACAACACCTGACCAAATTACCCTTAGACTGAAATAATCCACACCACACCTAAATCGTGAACTCTGTGTATTCAATGGTAACTGAGCCCACAAATAAAGATCCCTAAAGAATTTCCTTCAAAGAATTCATAAATGAAGGAATTATCTCAAGCATTAGGAAGGAAAGCTGGAAAAATGGAAAATCAAAAGAAATTTACCTGTATGAAGAAGAAGAACAGGCCATATGAAACTGGAGCTGCCCAAATCGTGAAGCTGTGAACTCTGAAAATCAAGATTTCGATGAAACCTGGGCCTAGAACCACTCTCTCTATCAAGTGTTGGAGAGAAAAAAGAATTCTCAAATTTTGTAAGGCTGTTGTGTAAGAGAGGAGTATAGTTTTATTCACTCGATTAGGTTGTCTCTTATCTAAGTTAGATCTAGGATTAAATCGGGTTACCCGATCAAAAACTACTAATGAAAGACCTTGTTCTTTGACTCTATTTTAGTTTAATAAAGATCCGTTTAACCTCAAAATAATAATAATAATAATAATGAATTAATAAATTCGATGAAAACTAAATTATGTTTAACATAAACAATCAAACTAATCCAAACTCACTTACATATAACATAACTAATAAGATCGTATATTAGAATTTAACCTAATCAAATCAATATTATAATCAAATTTAAATTAATCAACTAAACAAATCAAACCAACTAACACATATATAATCAAACTCAAATTATATAAAATGAACTTATCAAACCAACTAACATAAAGAACCAAACTCATTTAATCAAAGAAAGATGAGGCAAAATGAATTAATCAATCAATTAATACGAAAAATCAAAATGAGTTAACACTTTTGAATCAACTCGAACAATTATACACACTAATTAAAATATACTTACATCCCCATTGGATACGTTGTAGGACTTGTTTTTCCCGTACCACCTATAAAAATTAGGGACGTGAAGTAGTACTTCCTCGAGCATCGTAGAAGCACTCGATAGTACTCCCTTAGTACTGCATGATTATCACTACTTAACTCTTTTCCCACTTTGAAATAACAACGATATAAGAGAGGGGAATTAGTATATTCTTCATCATACATCTCACAAATGATAACGCGTTTATGAACGTGCCTCACATGAGAGGAGGGATTGTGCGAAGTTTCAACATCATTGACTAAATATTGAGAGTCTGGATTCACAACATCACTTGTACTACCTCTAAATATACTTCTAAGTATCTTAGATTTACGGGGAGTTATCCTATCAAAATAAATAAATAATAAATTAGATATTCTTTTAACGAATAAGTTTTCACCAAATTTTATAATATTACTCATAAAATGCACCATTATCTATTATTTTGCGAATCAACGTATCTAAACTAATATAAAACTATCGCATAACGATATATGAAATAAAATACATCTATAATTTTTGCATAAAGTAGTACAAAATAGCATGAAAATTCCGTGCATTTAGTGCGAAATTAATCCATCATTTTTACGTAATATGTAAAAATTTCATGACATGTCACACATTTCATACAAAAATGTTGGGTATTGTTGAATGACATGCGTGGACATGTTCTTTGTTTTTATGCATGTCATGCAAAAGTATTGCATGTTTGCAATACAAATCTCACAGCACCCTAAAAGGAGTCCAACATGCAATAATATTTCATCCAAAAATAAATGAAACTAACCACTAACATTTAACAACAGATGTATAAAAACTAAAGCAAAAAAATTAGATTTTTAAATAAATTACAATTTGAGATATTTTAATTAAATACCAAAGGTGTTGTGGTAGCCCATCATAAAAACAATATTATTTGAGATGTTTAAAATATTTATATAAACGTATTCATAACACAATTTGAAAAATGGATTTTGATTATTTTCATTACATGCTTTAATGTATACTAAAATATTTTTATTGTTTTACATTTTAAAAATATTATAAAAAAATACATAAAATCCTATTTTCGACTTACCTGATGTATTCTAAAAGAAATTATTATTTAATTACGTTAAAAAATTAATTATTTTTATTTAATTATGCTCGAATAAGTTGTGTTATCCGTAAAAAAATATTTTTTTACAGTCATCATTTTCTACTATTTAATTTAGACACTAACTCACCGTCAACCAAAATGAACCACAACCATCTTATTTTCGGCCACACTCCTCGATATGGCACCAGTACACTGTTAAATTATATATTATAGAAAAAATATTGAAAACAACTCCCTGAGACCTATCAACATTTCAATATCCTCCAATTACAACATGTCCAAAGTCCTACCGTTTTTATCGCATCTCTCAAACAAATCATCATAACATCAACTTTCACATGTCAGTCGAGGATCGATAAACCCAATCAATAACCCATTATTTGTTCGTGTAGTATTTAAAATAAGTACACATGCTTATCATCAACTAGTAGTGCCTCATTTTGAATTACATCGAGTAAATCTCAATCAACATCAACATAGTGTTATCTGAAGAAAAAAAAATCAATGTGCAATTATATATTCTCACAGAATCCCCATACCCAATATACATATAGACAACCCAAAGGTGCAAACCAACTAAGGTCTCACGTAGTGATCCACCACTTTGGAGATCGACCTTGTTACATGTCAAACTAAATTTGAATGATCCATACGGAACTGATACCCTGATTAGATCATCACCAAATTTATGGAAACATCGTCAAAGATGAAACCTTTTATCTGCATTATCATATCACTAACTAGTGCGATACTTCTTCTGCACTTGAATGATTTATGTTATAAAAATACATACATAAAAATATTAAGATAATTATTACATATCTTAATCGTATTTTTTTAGTAAAACCTCCAAGAACCTTTATATCACCTAACAATCTAGTATTTCACTATCAACAATTAATTGTAATAATCTCTCTAAAACGACACCCGCCCATAATGATAACACCTGGACCTTAATAACCACGTTGTTACAATTTTTTTTTACTTTTAACTATTATTTTGCTTTTATTTTATCCTTATATATACATTTTTATTCCACTGAATGCACTTTAGTTATTGAATTATTCAATTGTATAATAAAATAATATTTATTTCAATGGTGTTGGTCATCTCCATTTGATTCTCGATATATTATTCACAACCTTACAAGCTCACTACACCAACCAATTGATCGGATTTATCACTCGTAAATTGGACTTTAACAAAAGGCATCAAGATTTAATATATGACTTTACAAATCACAATACATTACCTTACAACAAGATGGAGCCTCTGTGAATAATGCCACGAGCAAAGAAGGAAATTTGAAAATGTTATATAAAAATCAACTCATATTTATGATCGAGAGTTTGATGTATGCACCAAGTTGATATGACAACAAATCATTAGTACAAAGATCGTTCCCTATCACCTTAAATTCGGTTTTGACATATTCATAACCTATTTTTGAGGTCACGCCATTATTTTTAGAAATATAACAAAATTCATAAAAGTATACAAATTTATTACCCAACTATTCAACACGATATTCTAACATTTTCATCAATATTACACCATTCAAGTAACTTCATCTGTAAGCCCTCGTGAGTCATACTTCATTTTTTCAAGGACCACCATCAATTATTTTATCCTATATAATGTATCTCATTCAAACTTATTTAAATATGCGTCCATAAACTACTTACAACCATTTTTACAACTATATCTGGAAAAAAAATCATCCATCACGATAAACATGATTTTCCCATTCGTAACAACAACTACGCCAACGTATACCTCAACATCTTAACAAGACCTCTAATGAAGATGCCAATAACATACTTCACCCATAATAGCTTGCAAACCAAAATATGAATCTAACTCAAAATCCACGAGTGATGGTATGTACAACATCATTAGATAGTACATAACACCAATATGGACCTAGGATTCATCATGTAACATATGCATATTGTAGTTAACTAACTTTTCTAATGCGGCGAGTGAAGGCCACTACTAGATCTTCTATATCTCGATATCACGTTGTCATTTCTTTTCTTTTTTCACTATAATTTATTTCAACTGAATATTTTTAAAACATGAGATAAATTTCACGTTCTTTAATTTAATCATTTTATAATATTCAAAATAATCTGGACTCTTCGTAGGAAACAAGACTCAACTTATATTTCTAAGTATACTTTTGTACGACATGTGAAAGTATTACATCGTTCTACCAAAACAATTTCGAATAACAAGAGATACACGGTATGTATGTGCTATAATATTATATTCAAAGGAAACATAAACACTTATTCTGATTTAACAACATGATTCGGAGTTGACCACAAGGGTCCATAAATACAAGGTTATTATAACTCAAAGATTAATGGTGCTTGGTCCATCATATTATATAGTGGTGAGTAGAAACATGGTGGTGCATCAAATGTTGAATTTTAGTCAGTTGATTTACATAATATTATGGTGAATATTACACATTTATCAGAAGGTAAAAAAAAAGGAGACGTGAATGAAAAAAACTAATAAAGAAGACCAAGACATCAATATATTTATATGTTTGTTATTTTAATATATATATATATATTAGAAAATTCTTAATATTAAAATGATAGTATAAATAATGATGTTGAAAAATAATTTACATAAATAAAAGATGGTGACTTAGTGTTTTACAAAATTTGGGAAAACAAAACATCATATATAGAAGTTTTAGAAACTTTTGGAGGAAACATTAAATCAAAATTGCTTTTAAAAATATAAAATACAATTACTTTAACCATAGTATCGATAAAAAAACATTGGCATTACAATAAAATATAAATGTAATATATATTTTATTAGTGTCCATTATATAATTAATACAAGCTTATATCACATATTTTATTTATGAAATTAATAGTATTATATGAAATCGATAAATTTAACTATTTGCAATACATGATAGAAGGCGATAAACGTTTAGTCTTGAAGACCTGAACACAACCGCACATAAATATTTATACATTTTAGCTAATGGGTTATATATAGATAAACAACATAATATAGACAATATTAATTTTTTTATATTTTGTTTGGTTATTTTCAAGAGCTATTATAACTTTGATAAATGAATGTGTGTATGTTGGTTTTGTTTATTGGTGTACATATGCAAAAAAAAAATCACAAACATTTATGTACATGTCGTATATAGACGAAGTATGATCATATGAGAAAGTTGTTGTGTTTGACGTAAAAGATAACTTATCACATACATGCATCGTCCTACATGAGGTTCGATGTGGATGAAGTATGGCCATGTGTGGACGAGACATGTATGATTTGATTCATAATCATCGTAAACATTACATTATCACATAGTTTAATGAATTTAAACGTAAAATGTACATGTGGTATTTATACGATGTTTTATGTTAACATGGATATGTTCTGCTTATATGTATTATGTTATTTATCTTTGGTTAGAGTTGGTGGTTACATTTACGTTGTTTCATATGTACATTACAAAATGAATTCATTGTTGCGACTTTGCCATGTGAAAAACTTTAGAGGATAGTCTAACCATTAGCATGGTTAATACTTATGTATGGTGGTGGTAACATTTGGGTTCCTGTTGAGATTTTAGTTGTAATTTTTGAGTGTATATTAGTAGGGATTAAACTCACTTACTATTATGGATTTGCATTTGGTACACTCCCAAAATGCCTCAAACTGAGATATTTCATACTTTATATACTATTGGTAATTTTTGTATCTAAGTGATGTAGAATAAAATATCAAGTTCGTTGTGTTTCCATGAAAAATCAGGCCCATATTATCGGATCAAGTTTAAGATGGAGTGTTGAAGAGAAAAATTGATCCCTACTTTGATATTATATCCCATATCGTTTGGACATAGAAAATATCAATGGTATATAAAGTATAAAAATATCTGAACTAATGTTAGTTCTTTTGGGAGTGCACTAAAATAAAAATGTGTGGGTCTTCAAGCCCAAAGCAAAAAATATCATATTAGTGAATGAGATTGGTTTGAAGTTATATATTATTAATAGTAGTTGGTTCGTATGTTTTTTCTTGTGTTTTCATATCATAACACTAAACATTTAGAATCTTATAATTATGGACATGTATGACTTAAGGTTTTATGTTCCTATTTCCTAGTTAATTATAAGTATTATACTCGTTCATAATGTGTTATTTTTGTTAGCATTTGTTAAAGTCGAGGCACGAAAACTTGGTATCAGATCTAGTTTTGACATGCATTGTAGACTTTATAGACGTAACACGATAAGGTAATCGAGCCATCAATATCATATAACAAATTTAAGGTTAGCTTGGGTCACTAATATTTATAGTATGTTTAATTTAGTTTGGGAAAAAAATCATAAGAATGTGAAATTAATTTCGAATATAGTGGAGAATATGAGATGCACGTTCGAGTGTAAAAGGAAAATATGATTTAACCTCGAGATATAGTAGGTGAAATAGTAGTGGCATGGATAATTAAGCTTGCATGTTTGTAATGACATGACATGAATAAAATACAACGCCTCATGTGGTAGCATATACTATATATTTTTATATTGTCCCTTCATATACATTGATATATTCAGGATTTATGTATTTTTTTATCTCATAAAGTGTTGCTATAAGTATTAAATAAACTATAATTGAATTGAGTGATGATTTGTTAGTCTGAACGCCTATTAGCGGTATGATGGTTATAGATCACGCGTATGTATATTGGCTAACTTACTACCGTCGTACACCACTGGTTTTGATGTTATTTTAGGTATCAATGTATTTTATGCATAGAATGCATCGATAAACTGCTTTATTAAAAATATAGTTTTTAAAATATCTCATAGAGCAAGTTTATATTTTGTGGTGAACATAGGATTTTACCTAAAAGCCAAATTTTGGTGATTAAAACTATAAAGAATTTTAAAAATAATTTTAATGTATTTTAGCTCATACCAACATTAGTTTAATGACAATATCAATTAGAATATAGTCAAGATGTTCAAGAATTCATAAATTTATTTTCTAAAAGATTATCCAGACCAATAACTGAAAGGCCAATTATGTTTGGAATTGATCCAGTTCCTGTGTTAACACCAATTTTAATTCTATTGTATTAGATAACACCACCAAAAATAAAAAAGTTAAAAGTAAAACTAAATGACTTATTATGATATGGTTTTATACAACAAAGTATATTTTTACATGTGATGACAATATCGTTTATGAAGAAGAAAAATGACATGTTATAATTGCACATCGATTTCAGATAGCTAAACTAAGTGATTATCATAAACAAGCATTCAATATTGATGATTGTTTTCATCAGTTAAGAGGTATGCATGTATTCTAAAAGAATGATTTGATGTTAGGTTATCATAAAATGAAAATTATGATATGGTAGACTTGGTTAAATGTCATACCATATGGTTCATGGTCGACCTACAAGATGTGACGGAGAGTTGGCCAGTGAACGCGTCACGAGGTGCGACCAAGACTTAGACACTAACCAAATACATAGGTCATTGGTCACACCAAGCAACCCGAATGAGACTTAGCACCATAACAAACTCTCTTACTGATTTGTCGCGCCATGAGGCAAGACCGAGACTTTTCCATTGACTAAGTTTTATGGTTGCTTGTCGCGTATTGAAGACGCACACTATCGTCCCTCATCAAAAAATGACACTCGAGCCAAATAGTTTGCACTGCAGGTGGGTCTCCTCTTTTCCAAAAGTTGCTGGTTGTACGGACAATACGCTTGATAAGGTGGAAACCATGTATGCCACTATACAAATAAAATGTATAGAGTCATACGATGCTGCAGCCACACGGACGTACCTTGCTATGATAAAGCACAAAAAAGCCAAGAAAAGCTTTACTAATAGAGAGAAATCTACAAAGGACTCTCCCATACCCACAATAATGCCACTATATAAAGGGAAACAAAGTCATGTTTGAGAGATATTGAAAGTTGGAGAGAGAATAAAAAAGAATAGTGAAAACAAAAAATTGTACAGATAGTAATCCTCTTTATGAAATACATAAAAGAATTATTCAGAAAGTTTATCAAGTTCATATCATGTTTGTCTTTTCGATCTTTTTTATATTTTATATTTAAGGTTCAATTTTAAGTGAGTTTTTACCTCACCAGTAACGTTAACATTAAGTTTCTTTATGATCAACAAAAGAATCTGGTTCTATCTTTTCTAATAATATAAATTGTTATACAAGAAAATTTAAGATCTTTTATGGTGATACAAATGAATCCAAGTTTTAGCTTTTGTAACACTATAAAGAGCTTATAAAACATTAGAAATATTATGGTATAAAGGGATAATTCATTGTAAGCTTTCATAGGATCACATTCAGAATTTTAATATTTTAAATATATATTATTATAACAAAAATAAAAAAATAGATGTGAGATCATTCAACTATGATATTCAGAAGGTCTTACACCAAACAGGTTTCATTCATTATAAAAAAAATTGACCTTTTAAGAGAATTTATATTTAATTATTTTTAAAAGACTCCTTTAGGAAAATATTCATACGTCTTGCACATTTAAAATATTAAGGTTCATTAAATGAATATTAGGATCAATTGTTTCTGAATAATAACATTAATAAAACTTGATATATATATATATATATATATATATATATATATATATATATATATATAATTTAAGAATTATATTAATTAAGAATGATGGAGTTACAAAAGTTAATCAATGTATAAAAATATTAACAAGTTTGTAACAATCATATACAGATATAATAGAGTTAACAGTCTATAACATTTAGAAATTTATTTATAATAAGTGTCTTATTTGTTATATCACAACATATCAAAGTTGTAATCTTTTGATAATTTTGTGGGTTTATCACATAAGACACTCATTAATAGCATGTTAAAGCGTAATCGTATGAAAATGAAAAACTTGTCATTCACTTGAGTTGATTTAGAATAAGTCATTTAGTCAGACATCTCAAGACCGATTTGGAAATTTAGGACGCGTAAAAGAGTTAATATGTTTAGACAAATATAACTTTTGTTGTACAATAATTGTTAATTTAGGATAAGGTATAATATCATCTTAAGTAAATACTTAAGTGATATTAGGGATGGATCATTTTAGATATAATAGAGGTTATTCAATTTTAAGTATCTAACATGAATGATGGCATAAAGAGAGTCATTAAATTAATAAGGTCATTAAAATGCATGACTTTATATGGTTAATGGTGTTATATTATGATTTAGACCTCCATATTTTATGAGAATAAAATTTGTAGCATCCTTAATAACGTTCAATATTGGAAATACATTCAATTTCTTATAATCAAGAAAATAAATATAGATAATATAAAATAAACTTGTTTAATTCAGTTGGGGTCAAGTAAAAGAGAAAGATTTATCTTTCTCTTTCCCATCTTTTTGTTAAATGCAGAGTCTTTAATAAATATAACATTCATGTGGGGGTTCATAGTCTAGAGGATATTCAGTTTCAGTTAGAATATTTCTTTTGCGATAGTAAAGCTTTTGATTTCAATTTATAATTGAATTCAAATCAGCTTCCAATATTTTAGATTGTATTATTATCGTATGCATACACTTGAGTTATTAATAATATAATTATTCAGTTTTGAGTACTCAATATTGAATTAATAAATGATTCAATTTTTAATTTTTCTCTAAAACTCAACGATCTCAATTTAATATGGCCAATTGAATAATAGACACGTATTGAAGCATTACACAAAATGAGTTGTGGTGTGCCTCTTTGTAAGATGTAGTATCTTACGATACAATTATTGAGTACTGGACTCTAGAAGCCCAATAAGGGTTATGGTCCATGGTAGCGATGAATCTATGATGATCTAATTGCAAGAATTAGATAATAATGTTTTTTAGAGAAAATAAAAAATATAAATGGGTAATTAAGTAAAAAGGTTAGGGCTTTTATCGAATTTAGTGAAACTTTTTCACTTAATATAACAAAAAATCCTTAGATGATTAGAATTCATGGAGGAATCGATGAGTATGAATACCCTTGACTAAACTACATATTCTAACATAAAAATCATTGGATCTTAAAATAGAAATTACTTAAATATTTATATCATTAGGATTGTTGAATCTTAAATATTTATATGCATATATCACTAAACATAAAATATATATCAACATATAAATTGATGAAAACAATTATCACTATAATATTCATTATCATAAATAATCGTATTAAAACTTAAGATAGTAACAAATACTTTGAATCCAAACACATTACTATTTTGTGCATTCATAATGTCCATCAGTCGACAACGTACGTAGATAACTAGAATTAATTGACGATGAAATTATATTTGTCTAAAAAATTTAAGTTATATGTCGAAAGATTTGTTTTATCTTTTCTCCCTATTTTCTTATTACTCCTGAAAACAGCATTTGTGATAAAAAAAAACAGAATCAAACAAATTTTATAAAATGAATTAAAATATTGAACATTTCCATATTAGAATTTATGCTCTAAAAAACTTATCAATGACTTTACTCATTATCTATGTAAAACAACTTCGAAATCAGGACCACGGTAAATGTAACATTTACAATAAAATAAAATTCATCATTTATAAATTGTAAGAAGCTGAAATCAATTCGAAAAGCAATTGGCAAATCAACTAAAAGAAAAATCTCTATAGCATATACTATAAATTAAAATTATGAATCGTGCTACCTCTAATCAATTTAGAATCAATTAGGAAAATTAATTTTAACACAATAACACCCCGCAAACAATTTAAAATTTTGTAGATAAATTAATTATATATATATATATATATATGAATAATTTGTCATCAAAACCGAAAAGTTACATAAAAGTAAGATAATATTTTTATTAAACAAGAATATGATAACATTTAACATAAATTAAAAATTATAACTTTAGCTACAATATATAATTAAAAACATCAATTAATATAAAACAAAAGCATAAATCAACTAAAAACCATGATGAAGTAGAAATTATAAACAAATTACATATGATAGTCTATTTTAATTTTTTTTTGAAAAAAACTAGATAACATTTACTATAAATTAAAATTATAACTTTAACAACGATATCTAACTAAAATTTAATCATTTGGTTCGGTCAAAATCTATAATTAGATATTTAAAAAAAAATCATATATAAAACCGTAATCTTGATTAACTTTTAAACTAACAAATAAGCTTATTTTAAATACCTATCGGTACGATAAAAAGTACGTAGTTAGATTTTTCCGTCCAAGCATATATATATATATATATATATAAAACAAATACTTAGCCGCATACTATGCCATAGTTTTTTTGAGAACATCCAAAATTGACCACTGATGTTACTAACTACACATTATTGTTGGTTAGAGGCTCTTAAAAATATATCCAATTTCATTAAGTCTATCATCTATCAAAACTTTTCAAATTATGTTGATTAGAGTTAGTTGGACTTGTATAATGTACTATTTATCCCACAAATAAAAACAAAGATAAAACACCATAATATATTAGCAAATGTACAAGCATACGATTATCGTGGAGTTTTGATGAGTAATAGACTCAGGTTTGATAAAATCTTAAATTTTTTATTTAACTTAATCTACAAATCTAATAATGGTATACTAATTTAATAACAAAAATAAAATCTAAAGTTTAATATTTGATTTAAAGGATCGAACTGATTGTTGTGAAATATATATAAAGAAAGTGATTGTAATATATAAGATAATGCTAATTTCAAAACATCTCAGGGTCATGGAACATGTAGTTTGTTTACAAAGAATTATCACAATTGATCTAAATTAGTGTTTATATTATTAATCAAATCAGTATTCTCTTACATTTTTTTGTTATCATCTCTCGATCTCAAACAGCTAATCTTTTTGTATGGATGGTTATATCTCTAATCCTATATCTCCTCCAATTGAGCTATAAATACTGAGAATATAGTTCATATTTTAATAAGTCATAACAATAGTATACTACTCATTCAACCTAGAGATATTAATATATTTCATAAATATATATCACCTATCGGTCTCAACCTTGATCTATAATCATTCAACTTAATAATCAGAGTGCCAGCCGAGAAAGCGTATGTAGAGGGACTCGAACTCATGAACTTTGGTCACAAGCATGCCATACTCAACCAACTCGGCTACCCCCTTATGGGCTATTTTTTACTCTTTTGTTTTTGTGATATGGTGTGACTCAATTTTTCTTCTATCAAATACCCATTATTAATGAATAATATTTATATAAATATGTTTTATCTTTAAGCTTAAAAATTAGATATAATAAATATATAACCAACTTCATCTTTAAGCTTAGATAATGAGCTTTGTGGTTTTTTTATATAAATAATGGACTTTGATTCAGAAATTTGTTTATTTATTTTGTTTCTTTATTTGAAGTCCTTAAATTGTTATTGTTTTTACTTTTATACTTTTTTTCTAATTTAGCTCTTTTAATTTAGTCCAACTTATTTTTGCTCATTTTATTCAATAAATCTCTCAATTATATATTAAATCCAAAATTAAACATAATGAAAGAATTTTTTTTTTATATTAATTAAAGTAGCTAATAAATTAGTGTAATATATATATTAAGAATAAATATATATTGATCAAAATATTCAGACTAAATGGTTCGGATTCTGTCCATGAAGAATTTTTGAAGAGCCATTCCAATATTTGAATGTTACCTAACAAACGTAAATGTTAATTTTTTTACGAAGATAATAAAAAGTTTGTTAAAAATTTAAAAATTACCTATAATTATTTCTTTATGATTTTTTTTGCACGTATATAATATTCTTTTGATTATATTTACGTCAAAATGCGTCGTATTATATTTGAATTAGAATGATAAGAATAAATAATAATAATAATAATAATAATAATAATAAACAGAAATGGACGAAATAAGAAAGGATGATACGAGAGATTTGAAGAGAAAGGAGAGAGAGTGTGAAAACTTCAAGGTCAAGAACCGCCATTAATGGTTGTTCTGATCAAGCTTTTTCTTCGTTGATTGATTTTTTTTTTCATTTTTGTATCTCTATCATGGAGATATATAATAACGTGGTTTTTGAAGAGGATTTTCCGGCCTTTAATTCAAGAAACAAAACACAGTCTGATACATTTAAAGAAGAGAAAACCTTTGCAGAGGCAGTAAAACAATCTGTAACAAAGCCAAGAAAAGATATGATTTCTGAGTCTATATGTTACAAAAGAAATCATATATCAATTCAATATTCAAAAGATTGATCAAGTCTTCGAAGGTTGTCTTGGTAGGAAAGTTTTCGAACGGAATACCAAAGAAATCTGTTGTGGATAGTTTACTGGTTTCTTTAAAGCTTAAAGGGAGTTTTAACTTTTTTAAATGGGATTATTGTCACATAATATTTGAGTTTGATCTCCGGGAAGATGCTGCTAAGTTCTGGGAAAGAAGAATTTAGCATCTTGAAAGTGCTCTGATGCGTGTTTTGCATTGGACGTCGGACTTCAATGTGAAGTTTGAGAGTTCTATGGCCCTGGTTTGGATAAGGCTTGAAAATATACCTGAATTTCTCTATGATAATCAAATAATATCCAAAGTTGTTTCTACAATTGGATATCCCTACAAAATTCAGTTTGCTGCTAAGAACATGGCTTATAATAATGTTGTCTATGCTCTCATTAAAATGGATGTGGCTACTAGACTTCACTCTAAAGTTTGGGTGGGATTTGGCCAAAATGACGGTTACTGGCTGAATATATCTTACAAGAACCTTCCTAAATATTGTTATGTGTGTTATCATCAAGGACACAATAATAGTGAATGTGTTAAAGATCAAAAAAGGAAAGATAAGATCAAGGAAAATATTTCTGATAGAAATGTTAATCTTGAATCTTCATTAATAAAAGATAATATCTACAAAGAGAAGATCACTAAAACTGGAAATCTTAACGATACAAGGATGGTATATGTTCCTAAGCTTAGATCTATAGTGATACAAAAAGTCTTCTATTCCCAAAGCTACTGCGGAGAACAGAGATGAATCTTTATGCTTGAAAGGAAACCTGGACCAAGATCTTCAAGTCTTCAAAGAAAAGTCAGATCCTCAACAAAAGGGTGAAGGTATTAAAGAACCTGCAGAAGAAAGAGAAGTTATAGAAGCTTTACATAATATAAGCAAAATCATAGATTCAAAATCTCAAGATTCTAGTTTTCTATACTCAAGTAATCTTTCTCCTACCAAATACAATATCGGAAGCGAGTGTACCTCTCCTGTCACCTTGATTAATATGGGTTCTCCCACTGAAAATATTTTCAACAATATCTTGAAAGAGAAACTAAAGATTATTAATAAAGAAAAAAGACCAAGCAAAAGGGTGTTAAAATCTCTGCAATTTTCAAGGATAAAAAAGAAGTACAAATCTGTATCTGATAATGATTAAAGTGTTAAACTATAATGTTCGAGGTATTAACAATAATCCTACTGTGGGTAGACTAAAAGACATCATTCTTAAGGAAAAAGTGAAGATCCTTGCTATTCAAGAGCCTTTAGTTAAAGTTGAAACTCAAAGGGAAGTGGTTGCCAGGTTAAACTTTCCTAACTTTAGTGCTAATTATACTAATAAAATTTGGATTTTTTTAGTCATCTCATATTAATATTAGTGTTCTTACTAATAGAGATCAGTTACTTCATCTTGAAGTATGTTACCCTGGTTTTTCTCTATGGTTTTATCATGACTGTTATTTATACTTAATGTAATCTTTTTATGAGAAGAAATATTTGGACTGATCTGGAAGGTATATCTACTGAGAATAGGGTATGGCTTACCATGGGAGACTTTAACTTTGTTGCGTCAACTGAGGAGAAAATGGGCTGCACCACCTTGTGTCAAAGGAGAATTGATGATTTTGTTGAAGCCATCTCTGACTGTAATCTAGAAGATGCCTTTGCTGTGGGTTCAAAGTTTACCTGGAATAAGAACATGAAATGGAAACGATTAGACAAGGTGATGTTCAACACTAAATGGGCTGACTATTTCCTATCTACTCAGGTTATCAACATGGCCAGAACTTGTTCTTACCATGCCCCTATGCTTATAAGTGTTTCTTTAACTACTGATAGTCCTATATACAATAAAAGAAGTTTCAAGTTTTTATACATGTGAACTTGTAATGATTCATTTCTTGAAACAGTTGATAAGAATTGGAACTTAAGTCTAAATGCTACTCCTAATAATATATTTTGGTACAAAATGAAAAGATTAAAAAGTTATCTTAAAAACTGGAATAAGAACCAATTTGGTAATATTTTCAGTAATCTAAAATAGGCTGAGGAAAAAGTTAAAATCATGGAAATAATGCATCAGAATAAGAACAATAATGTTACCAACAACAATCTTAATAAAGCTATAGCTATGCATATTAAGGCTCTGAGAATTGAAGAGTCTTATTGGAAGCAGAAATGCTATAATTTTTGGCTAAAAGAAGCTGATAGTAACACTAAAGTTTATCATGCATATGTGAATAAGAAAAGAAGGAAAAACTCCATAAAAGGCATAAAAGTTGGGGATGACTGGTTGTATAATGACAATGATATTGGAAATTCTGCTGTTAATTATTTTTCTACTTATCTGTCTATTAGCTCTTATACCAGTAGAGAAGAAGAAGCCAATTTGTTGTCTGGTCCTATCCTGGATGTCATTCCCAAGATTATTTCTGAGGATGATAATAAGAATCTTATGAGGCCTGCAAATGATGAAGAAATTTGGGTTGTAATCAGCACTATGAAAAATGACAGTGCTGCAGGTTTGGATGGTTATAATATTACGTTTTATAAAACTTGTTGGCACATTATTAAAATAAGATCTTGGTAACTCTATCAATTCTTATTTGGTTGGTCATAAAATTCCCAGTGGTATGTTTGCCACTGGCATTAGCTTAATCCCTAAGAACTCTAGCCCTATTAACTTGGGTAACTATAGACCCATTAGTTTATGTACCATGTATAACAGAATCTTCTCTAGGATTTAAAATAAAAGACTTTCTAATATTTTGCCTAACATTATTTCTAACACCCAAAGTGCTTTCATCAGAAATAGATCCATTCATGATAATATATTACTTGCTAAGGAATTAGTTTTTGATAAAAAGCTTAAGAAAGGGAACATAATGGTTCAGTTGGACATGTCAAAAGCTTTTGACAAAATGTCCATTCCCTTTATTATTAAAGTTCTAAGTCTTTTTGGCTTTTCTAACAGATTTACTAATCTGATGAAAGATATGATTAGTAATGTTAAGCTTTCTGTTCTAATAAATGGTAATAGTTATGAGTTTTTCAATTCTAATAGAGGCTTGAGACAAGGAGATCCCTTGTCTCCAAGCCTCTTCATTCTGGGTGAAGAAGTTTTACTTAGAGGTCTAAAGAGATTGTTTGAGTTAAATAGCTATATGTAGTTTGCTTCTAGGTCCAATATTCTCATTCCTTGCACTGCATTTGCTGATGATATAACTATTTATACTAATAGCTTACCTAAGTCTATTAATACTCTAAGTTCTTTCTTAGAAAAATATCAGAGTGTTTCTGGTGAGAGTATTAATAAGGATAAGACTAAAGTGATTATCTTTAAGAAATTGTAGCTATGCAGGCTTAATATCGTAGAGAACTCAACTGGCTTCACAACTGATTTTCTCCCTACTTGTTACCTTGGGATTACTCTACACAACAATAACAAGGCTGTCAATTACGCTCCATTATTTGATAAGATTAATGGGAAGATTATGAAGTGGAACATCAAACAACTCTCTTATGGGGGAAGATTATCTCTTATCACTACTATTATTTGCCAATCACATATTACTAGATGCAAAGTTCTATGTTGCCTAATTATATTATTAAAAGATTGGAAAATAGTTTTAATAAGTTTCTTTGGAGATCACATATAAATGAGAAAAGTATTCATTGGTCCTCATGGAAAGAAAATTATTTTCCTTTTGAGGAGGGTGGACTGAATATCAGAAGTCTTACTGATATTCAATCCACTTACTCCCATAATCTCTGGTTTAATTATCAGAAATAAAAAGTTATTTGGGCTTTGCTAATGCATAATACTTATAATATGAACATTCATCCTTTAAAAGTAAATTACAGTAATAGATGTTCTCATACCTGGAAACGCTTGATGAGTGTCAAAGGTGAAGCAGAGCAAAATGTGAAGTGGCTTCTTGGCAAAGGTGACGTGGACTTCTGGACTGAAAATTGGCATGACATGGCCCCTATTCTGAACCATTTATTGCCTTCGAATAAGTGATTCTTAGAGGCCAAGTTTAACACCTTTTGGAAGGTCAATAGTTGGGATTTTTCTCTTCTGAGCTCCTTACTTGACAACAAAAAAGATAGAATTATGAAGTACAAAATTAATCAAGACAAAGATGATGAAATGATCTGGGCACTTTCTCCAGATCATAACTTCAACTTCAAATGTACTTGGAATTCTGTGAGATATACCAATCACAAATCAAGCTTTAACAAGAAAAGCTGGTCTTCAATAACTCCTTAGGAAGTTTGCTTTCTTACTCTGGAGAGTTATTCATAATTATTTTCCTGTTGATTCTACTTTACAAAAAAAACATTTTTATTTAGCATCAAAATATTCTTTTTTCAAAAACAGTGAGAGTATTAATCATCGTTTTGTGAGTTGTAATTACTCTTGGAGCCTTTGGTGCCATTATAGAAATTTGTTTAAAGTCAGAGTCGAAAGACATATGACTGTTAAACATATTGTCTATAATTGGTTTTGGTTCTCTAATATTAAGACTCATATCACCCACTGTATCCCAGCTCTCATTTGTTGGGTGATATGGAAAAGCCGCAATAATGTGAAGTATAAATGCACTAGTTTAAGCCTTCCTACTTTCATTACTATGATCAATAATATAATTCTTGATTTAGACATCTCCAATGTACTAACCAGTAAGCACTGGTTAAATACCAATGATGCTGGTCAGTCTTTAGGATGTTTACCACAAGAAATGAACTGTAAATTTTTTACTTATCTGAAGTGGGAAGCTCCTGCTGTTGGCAGGCTCAAGATGAATGCTGACTCCTCGTGTCTTGCTAATGAAGATTCCTGTGGTGCCATGATCATCATGAATTCTGAAGGTGTTATTGTCCATGCTTCTTAAAAGTTATTTGGTAAGCTGACCCCATTGGTAGCAGAGACCACTACTTTATTAGAGGGGCTGTAGACCTGCAAGGAGAACAATTGGGTTAACAGTGATATAGAAACTGATTGTTTAACTCTTATAAATATCATTAACAAAAATAAGAATCCATGGTACCTGAAAAATATTATCACCATCTGTAAAAGTTTGCTACTGCCCTCCATGACTTTAACATTTATTTCGAGAGACCAGAACCGAGCTGTGGACTGGCTCACGATGTGGACATTGAAGTGTAAAGAGAAGCTCTGCTTCTCACACTTTAATGCGTCAAATTACCTTCTCTCGATTGTATTTCTCGAGAGTTTAGGCCTAGGCTACATTAGTACCTCTTAAAATCGTCGATTCTGTTGGGGTTTTTATGTTGCAGATGAAATGCGGCTATGAAGCTCTCAGCTAGAGAAAGAAGGGGTTGCACGTGGCTCTATTCTGTCGAGCTATTGGATTACCAAGTTGAGGGAGAAGGTCGATGGTGTTGCGGAGGCTCTATTCAGATGGCTTAATGGTTGGAAAGAAATGGGGTTCTCTCGCTCAATCGAGAGTTGATTATGATCTAGAGTTTTCAAATTTTGGGCATTGTTACAATTGGCTTCGGAAGAAAGTTTATAAGGAATTTCTGGTTTAGAACCTTGAGGATTTCTGATCACTCTCAATTTCCTAATATCTCTCTCCATGGAAGAGCAAAAGTTGCTCTGGTGCTTGATTCGTGAAGATGGTGATTCAGAAAACTCGAAGTATTCATGTAGTCCTTCTATTTTTCTCAGCTAATTTAGTCATCTTATTTTTGTATTAGCTATTTAGCCCTTAACATTTGTAATATTCTCGTTTGGTAATAAAATATCTTATTTACAAAAAAGAATTAGAATGTTTATCATTCTTATCCGCCCGATTAAATGATTATAGTTCAATATAATTTATTTTTAATAATTATAAATAATTATGATTTTTTTTTATATTTTTTATTGACAACTCTAAAATTCAATTATAATTTATTGAAAATCTTGATAATATTTAATGAAATATTGAATCGATTTAGAGTTTCATTTGGATATTAGTCTCGACGTGTTCTATTTATTTCAAATTAATTACCTAAGTAAATATAATCAAAGTACATCGTGGCACGGAGAAACGCATGTGTATTGTGATCTGTGAGCATTACCATTTTGTTACGAATTCCCACATGGCATCGAAACGACTACTTAACTAGAGAACCAAAACACAAACGGAAAAAAAAAGGAGGGCACGAATACCAGTCACAGATTCAAAACAAAAATGGAGGAAATCGTACATATTGGAAGCAGCAGTAAAGGCAGGAAACCAAAATCGAAAGCGAAAATATCACTGGAAGACTACATCGATTTCTTTTACTCTAACAAGAGCCATAAAATCACCGTCAATTTCATGAATCAGGTAGAAACTATCATCTGTTTTGAAGTAATCGAGAGTTTACTGTTTACTATTTTGCTTGTAATCGATCCTCAGTTTTCTTTTTCGTTTGTGTTTTGATTCAACGTAGATCATCAACATGCACGGATTCAAGAAGATGCACAAAGTTCCGAAGGTAATTTATCACTTCTCTCTCTCTATCTCTACAGATCATTGGTTGTTAAGATTCTCAATTAGTGTTTTGAATTTGCATCAAATTTGTTTCAAGCGTTAACGTTCCTAAGAATTGATTATATATCTGTTTGCCTAGCAAAAGTTTTGATTACTTATATCAGATATAGCGTAACTTTCTTGAAATCGATTACACCTGTTTAGCTGCATAACTATACTACACTCCATTCTGTGTTTGGTATTGTCGAAAATCGCAATCGTTAATATTTTGATTCTGCATAAGTTTTGTTGCAAGCGTTACTTTTCCTGAGAATCGCTTATACACTATTTGGCTGCTAGGAAAATAGCAATCGTGAATGTTTTGATGCATCTGCTTAGATGCATAACTGTACTACACTTACATTGTGATCTACTTTACAATTAGATTTTAAAATTAAAATACAAGCTACTTAGATATAAGAATCAGTAATGTTTTGAAAATAAAGTTTTCGGCCTTATTGTCAAGTTTTGGAGTATCATCTACAGCTGAGTGGCTTGCTTAAGTGAAACCATATATATATTTGTTTGGGTGCTGTAAAAGATGAATTCGTTCATTTTTGGCTAAATTAGAATCAATCATAGCGTAAGCGTATCTGTTTTCCTGCATGATTGTACAATAGTCCATTAATGCCTAGCTTATGATTGGAATTCAAAACTAAAGGTACTATTTGGTGCATAGGAAATAAGAATCAGTAACCTTTTGTTTTGGCCTTAGTTTCATTGTATTAACTTGCATCAAACGCATAGTTATTAATAGCGTTTTGCGCAGCGTAGCGCAAAGGGTCTCCGGAGCAATAGCGCATAGCGACGCGATTAGCGCGCGCTATTCGTAAACATAGCGCACACATATAATAATATAAATATAAATAATATGTTAATATTAAAACTCAAAATAAACATGTCTTATAAAAATAACTCAAATCTTTCTTAAATCAAACAAGTCTAAGAATTCTTCAATCCATAATATCAAACAATAAACCAATTTTAAATTTCAGCATGCCATATATCTTCGTAGATTTCGTCGGAGAAGATAGGAAAAAGTTCTGTCTTTTCACCTTCAACGATTTTATTTTCCTTTCTCGATGTCTAATCTGGTGGTAAGGGTAAGGATTCTCGATTAGGGTTTCACGACTATTCTGTATTTTAGTGTAATTATGGGCCAGGCCCAAATATTTAAAATGGACCGACTATAGCGCACTGCTTTTGCGCTGCGCTATAGCCCAAATAGCCCACTTAGCGTGGGCTATTTGAAGTCAGCGCTTCATTGCGCTGCGAAGCGCAAAGGGTGCGCCTCGCATCGCTATGAGCTATTGCGCGCGCTATTGGGGCTATTAATAACTATGATCAAACGATTGTTTTTGCAGCATGTATTAAGTGAGGCTATAGAAACAATTGATTTAATTGATCCATCTCGTTCAACATTAAAAGAGGAAACCTTCACCTATTCCTCTATGTCCCTCGAGGAGGTGAGAGAAGATCTCGAAGAACTGAACTGGCAAGAGTGCTGTGTCACCTCTATCGAAAACATAAGTGCAGGGCAAGGGCAAGGGAAAGGGAAAGGGTGCAAAACAAAAAGTTTAAAAGAAATGCTGGTGCGTTGGGGATGCGATAATTCGTCAGAGCCTAAAAAGAAAAAGAGGAACCTCAGTAAAGTTGTGGTAGGTGGTGATGCTGGAAATTGTTCTTCTTTGTCTAGAGCTGAATCTGCCATATAGAGTCAGGCAGGGCTTGGGTATTGAATGCTGTGTTTTCTTTATCAAATTTTTATTGTGTAGAAAGTTGGAATTAGGTGTTTGTGTATTTCGAAAATTAGGTGTTTCTAGTTTATATAAAACGGTAATTGATGCTGTGTTTTCTTTAGGGACGACAATTTGATGCATTTTCAAGAATTTGGTAAATATAGATGGGATTCAAATAATATAGATTTTATATTACGTTTTTTTGTTACAACAGGGTTTTTATATTTATGCGAGTTATTTAGTGGAAAAACAATTCGAAGGATATTAAAAAACAGATTATATATTTTAAATTATCAATGACGGTGATTATAAATATATCTACTGGTCTAGTAGATTTCGAAGAGGAGCCGCTGTTCAAATTGAGTGTACAGAAGGGAAACTACAAGCGATAGACTCCGTCAAAAAAGAGTTTGCAGAATAAATCGAACTCATGCACTCTTGCGGCAGCTCAAAAAGTAGTATGATACATGAGGTTTAGGGGTCTAAGAACAGTACCACAGCCAAACATAAATTTTGAAAATCAAAACAAATTTCAATTTATCGATTTGGGTTTCATTCTAAAACCGAAATCGATTCTAAAAAACCAAAATCCATAAAAAAAATCAAATTACATTGGTAAATCGGATGAAATGATACGAAACTGTACCGACAAAATTGCTAAACAAATAGAACCAACACAAAATCAATAAAATTGTTAAACCGATTGAACTGATACGAGACCGATCCGATAAGAACGTTGAACTTGGATGAGATACAAAATCAAATAATAAAAACCGACCGATTATCTAAATTATTATGCAGATCCATTATAAAAATTCAAAATTTAACTTCTAAATTTTAATTTTGTATCATTTATTTATCTAAATAAAAAATTCAAAATTAAAATAAAATTAAAATAATTTTATTCTTAAAATTCCAATGAATCAAATCCGTTCAAATCGAATTAGAGAAAAGACAAACAAACAAAAATCAAAATAAATATAAAAATTAAAAAAAAACCGAAACTAAAATCAACGGAACTAAACCAATTTTTACCAGTTTCAATTTGATTATACTAGAAGGCCATGACTAGAAGAACTAAAATCTTGAATCTCCAATAACTGCAATCTTGATCCTGCAACTTCCCTCCTATTAGTATATCCAACGTCACTTGGAATGGTGGACGGTTCGCCAGGAACCTCCCCGACGCAGGAGCTCACCGGTGACCACTCGAATCCTCCTCTTGACCCATTTGCAATCTCTGCACAAATCGAAAGAAACAATGATTCAATCTTGGCTCCTAATAGAAGTAACCAATCTCACATATCTTCAACAAGTTATCTTGAGACACAAGAAGCGTCACAAATCCAAGGACCTGGGAATCCCCTTTGGCATTCAGATCACTCCACTAGCTTAAGCAATCAATTAACCCAAGATCATTTCCTACAACCACAACAGAACACAGATTATAGTAATAATATCCAAATCCAAAGCCAAAGCCGAAGCCAGTCGTGTGAATACAAAAGAGAACAGGAAAGAGGAGAAGAAAAAAAAAAAAAAAAATTTGATTATACTAATTATGATCTAAACTCATAAACTTAGACCCAAATTAAATCCATAAACTCAACAAATGGGTATATATTTTTAGGATACTCTAAATGGTCCTTTAGTTTTTTTCTAACTTACAATTTATTCTTATAACCTATTAGATTTGGAATTTAGGGCACACGCCGGCAAACGTGTAAGGATATTATCGGTTTGGTTCAGGTTTTTTAAGAATTGCATCAGACTATTATGTTTTCAGATTTTCGATTACGTTTTTGGGTTTTTAGTTTTGTCTGATTTTGGTTTGGTTTGGTTCGATTTTGATTCGATACTATCCGATTTTATTTGTTCCATTTATAAACTGGAATTAAATTAAAGTTTAATTTTTAATATTTTTATTTGAATAAATAACTTAAAATTAAAGTTTAAAAGTCAATTTTTTTATTTTTTTTAGTAAAAATATGTAATTAGCTATTAATTTTGGTAACATAATGTATAAAAAATAAAAATAAAATAAAAAATAATATGTTGTTACGGTTTTATTGATTTCTTATCCGTTCTATCGGTTTATAGATTTTATTGGTTCAATTCTGTATCGTTCTATAGATTTACAGATTTTATTGGTTCGTTTCCTAATCGATTCTACCAATAATTTTTTTTATTGATTCAGTTTTGAACAGATTTTATTATTTTTAAAATAAAACAGCAAAATAAATCGTTAAAATTTGATCCAATTTTTAATCATATTCCTATCAGTTCAGTTTCGATCTAATTCTCAGTTCTCTAAAACAGTTGACAGCCTTCCAATTCTGCGGTCTATTAATTTGTATTAAGTTTTATTGCGTGGAAACTTGAAAATTATGGTGTGTGCTTGTTTATTTAAAAAAGAAGATAGCTAAAAGAGAGAAAAAAACGGCTAAAATTAGAAAAGGAGATAGCTAAAAGATAGAAAAAGGCTAAAATTCTTATTCACACAGGTTGAGAAAAGTATTGATTTTCCGTCCATAATGGCTTTTTTAATAGTAAACTCGTCGTCATGGAGTATCAACTTTTGTGATAATAACCTTTAGATTTTAAAAGTTAGCTAGGAGTTGAATGCTAAAGTAAAACTGCGGCCTAATATCATATTAGTTTTTTTACTTTAATTACAATTTTAATACTTTAATGCTTATTCGCATTAAAATATCTATTTAGATTATTTATACGATAAGACACTAATAAATAAATAAATAAACTATGTTTTTTCATTTTTTTTCTTCTTTTTTCTCTTATCGATTTATTTCTTTTGTTTTTTCTTAAAAAAATACAATAAATTTTTTTCCTTTCTTTTAAACACCCGCAATAAAAAGAGATTTCTAAGATCATATTTTCCATTTTATCTTCTTTTACTCTTTTTTCTCTTTTTTATTGTTTTTTTTTAAATAAAATATAGATTTTGTTCTTTTTGTATCTCTTTAATTCTTTCACATCGAAGTTTTGAATCAGGTTTGACTCACTCTATATACAAATGAGCGCTAACAAAAGAATAAACAAAAAAAAATATAAAAATGTCTAGGTTTTTGTTATTAGAAAGTGTATAAGAATTACATATAACATATACTCATATTTATAGATAAAATAAAGAGCTAACGGGTTTGGGCCTTATATATTTAGTTTATTCTCTCAAACTCACAATGCAACATTAATAAGCATTGAGAGTTTGTCGCAAAGAAAATAAAACCGCGTTGTTGACTGAGCCTTTGTGAAAATATCAGCAACCTACAAAACTGATGGAACATATAGAAGCGAGATGGTGTCGATCTGAAGATGATACCGAGTGAAGTGACAATCTATTTCAATGTGCTTCATCCTCTCATGAAAAAACAGAATTTTTTGTTATATGCATGGGTTTTTTTTTATCACAATGTAATGAGGTGGGTTTGGTAACATTAACCTCACATCTGCAAGAAGCCATCGTAACCAAACAAGCTCACATGTGGTAACGGCCATAGCACAATACTCAGCTTCAGTAGACGATCTAGAGAC
The DNA here is from genome assembly GCA_036936605.1 of Limnanthes douglasii subsp. nivea. Taxonomy (NCBI): domain Eukaryota; kingdom Viridiplantae; phylum Streptophyta; class Magnoliopsida; order Brassicales; family Limnanthaceae; genus Limnanthes; species Limnanthes douglasii. The sequence goes on along the minus strand of JAUPFV010000002.1, from coordinate 150,132,134 downwards.
AATATCTTGTTTCTTGCTTTTCCATGAGATTAATGAATCTCCAAGGCAGATACAGAAAATAGTAGTAGATTTTTTGTCATGAGGATCACTATCCCAATCAACATCATTATAGGCACGTAGTTCAAGAAAATATGTCGAATGAAACAAAATGCTATGGAACTGAGTGCCATGAAGATATCTCAATATTCGAAGAACAACTCCCCAATCGAATAATGTAACAGTCCCAAATTCTTCATCGCAAAATACTGAGCCAAATTACGTTTTAGTGCTTCAATGCCATTAATATCATCACTTTGTTTTTTCTTCTAGTAATCATGATTCGACCTTGTTTATCAGATGTATGCGTGCATGGAAAATTATTTTATCCCTATATGTATATGATATGATCATTACAGGTGATGATATTAATGGCATTGAAGCACTAAAACGTGATTTGGCTCAGTATTTTGCGATGAAGGATTTGGGACTGTTACGTTATTTTCTAGATATTGAGGTGGCTCACTCTCCAAAATATTATACTCTCTCTTAAACAAAATATATATCTGATTTATTCTAGCGAGCGCGACTTTCTGATAACATGATGGTGTTCAATTTTCAGACCCAACTCTATATCAAACTCTTGTGTGGAGCTTGGTCTATCTTACAGTTACGCATCCAGATATAGCTTATAATGTTAATATGGTTAGTCAGTTTGTTACTTCTCATGCATTCATCCATTGGGGAGTTGTTCTTAGAATATTGAGATATCTTCATGTCACTCAGTTCCATAGTATTTTGTTTCATTCGACATATGAGATATGAGATGGACCCCAGACATCAGAATGAATAATATCAAACCGATCAATAAAATAAGTGACACTTTCATTAAATGGTAACGCCAAATATTTTCCAGTTTAAAACCACTACAATCTAAGATATTGCAAGTGTTTAACTCATCTAAAGCACCTGTAGAGACTAAAAATTTCAAACACGATGTAGATACATGTCTTAGACGAGAATTCCAAAGATAAAACTATTTGACGAAGTATTCAAGCAAAACAAAAACAAATCAATACCAGAGGTAGCACTATTAGTCAAGTATGTTATTCCACTATCACACTATAGACATCCACGTCTGGTAGTTTGAGTTTTTCTAAAGCATAGAGTTCCCCTATTTTATGACCTGTCCCAATCACTCTATCAGTCTGTTGATTTTGTATAGCACAAAAACAATAAATAACAAGACTCATTAACCAGATTTACACAATTGGCTAACCGAAACAAGATTCCAAGCAAGGGTGTGTATGTAGTATACATCAGATAACGATATGTGAGGGGTAAAAATAGACCCAATAACCTCGGCTGACAGTTTTTTAGCACTAGCATACAAAACATATATGGGTGAAACATGAGACAATTAAACAAAATTCGACATATGAGGTGACATATGATAAGACGCACCCGGATCCAAAATCTACAATGATGAATCAATACCTGAAGCGGAAGACGATGACATACCTGAATGGTATGTAGATGTAGACATACCAAAGTTCTTCTCATTTAATTTGGTACTAGTAGCATGTAGAAAATCCTATTTTCCTATCATATTCATCATAAGATCCATAATCTCTAATCGAACAAAATTAAACAATCAAGAGATACCAAATATAAATAAAACCTCAAAATAAAATATTAATCAAACCCCAAATTGAAAATAGCAGTGGTCCAGCAAAATTAAGTCGAATATTCAAGCAAATCCAAATATTAATTTTGGATAAAATCAAACCTCTTTTACCAATAAAAAAGAATGCACTTATCCAAGAGTAATATATCCTAAACAGTAATACCAAATCTTAATCCTACTAGTCAAATTGAAGGATTGGATATCCCAAATACGCTCTCTGAAATTCAGCAAAGATTGACACAATTTGCCTTTCCATCAGACCGTTTGATTGTGGCTGCACAAAACAAATCCAAAAACCAAAAACTGTATCTCTTCTGACGAAAAACATATCAAAATTTCCAAACTAATTCAATGAAAAAACAAGAAAACGGATTTGTTGAGCAGGACATCTGTAATAGTATCCTTGAGTTTTTCAAAACCGGCATCCTCAATTCCCCTTGGAACTCTACTTCCATTGCTCTCATTCCCAAAAAGGATTCCTCTTCCGTGGCTGCAGATTTTAGAACTATTGCTCTTTGTAATGTTGTTTATAAGACAATATCTAAAATCTTAGCTAATAGAATTAAGGATTCCTTCCGATATTTGATTGAGAATTCACAATCGGCTTTCATCTCGGGTAAGAACATCTCGGAAAACATCCTTCTTTCCCAATAACTTCTAAGTGGCTATCATACTAATTGTAGAGGTAAAATGGTAGCCCTTAAAATTGATCTTATGAAAGCTCTCGATAATATCCGCTGGCATCTCATTCTTGACATTCTAGTGGCGATGAACTTCCCGGAAAAGATGATCACTTGGATCATCAACTGCATCTCCTCCCCCTCTTACTCCATCAATATTAACGGAGACCCTTACGACAACTTCAAAGGTAGAAAGGATCTCAGGCAGGGGGACCCGCTTTCCCCTTTTCTTTTTGTACTTTTCATGCAAGTCCTTTCCAGCATCGTTAATGAGAAAAGTAATGACAAAAACTTCCGATTTCATTGGAAGTGCCACAAACTCAAAATTACAAATTTTTTGATTTGCAGACGATCTTATGATTTTTTGACATGGTGATGTCAACTCTCTTGTCCTTATCAAAGAGGCTCTAGATGATTTCTACTCCCTTTATGGTCTAAAAGTCAACCCCTTTGTCGGGTATCAATAATCGTCTTCGTACTAAGCTCTTGTCTATTATGGGTTATTTGGAAGGTTCTCTCCCACTTAAATATCCGGGAGTTCCCCTTCTTACAGGTCGTCTTACCCATACATAATGCCGCACTATTCTTCATAAAATTACTGCCAGGATCGATTCTTGGACCTCGAAGCATCTATCTTATGCAGGTAGACTCCAACTTATCAAATCTGTCTTATTTGCTGGCCAAGTTTACTGGTCCTCCATCTTTATCCTTCCCTCTAGGATTATTAAAGAGCTGACCCATAACCTTCTTCGTTTCCTTTGGTCGGGTTCCGCTATGAATATTCATGGGGCCAAAGGGGCCTGGTCTAAAATCACCTCTCCCACAAAAGAGGGCGGTCTTGGGATCCTGAATCTAAAAATATGGAATCAGGCGGTTGTCCTTAAGCAACTCTGGTCTATTATTAGTAATAACAATCACTCTATCTCGTGTGACTGGATAAAAATAGAAAAAATAAAAAATAATAACTTTTGGGATATTTCGATTGGTTCCTCCCCTTCTTGGAATTGGAGGAAAATTCTTCGTCTTCGCCAGTTGGCTAGTAATTTGTACATGGTGGCTATTGGAAATGGTTCGAGTACTTCTTTTTGGTATGACCCTTGGATCCTCCCTACCTCACTAGCTTCTCACTATGGTGCCAATACAATCAAGGATTCCCGGCTCGGGAAAAGCCTCAAGGTATCCGATATCATTCTCGATGGTCATTGGAATTGGCCTCCAAACATCAGATCAGCTAGAGCTAGAAGTCGTTCTAATATTCTAGAGATCAATAACCTCATACTCTCCCTACCTCCTCCCAAAATTAACTCATATGATGTTCCTTATTATATTGCGAAGGCTGGATGCAACAACTTCATAATCAAGGATACCTATAACGCTATTCGTATGCCTGCTCCTGTTGTGGGGTGGACTGGGTTAGTATGGAATAAATTCAATATTCTTCGTCACTCTTTTATCTTATGGCTCGCTATCCTGGGAAAACTTTCTACCAGAGATAAGCTTATCAGTTGGGGATTCAATACCCCACCTGATTGTACCTTATGCAACTCTGCTACTGAAACTATTGTTTATTTCCTCTTTGACTGTAGTTTCACTCAGCGTATTTGGACATTTGCTAGTTTAAAACTAGGTTTCCTTTTTTTCGCTTCGTGCTGGAAGTCTTGGGTCTGGGAGGCGTCAAATTGGTCTCACTCTCGAAACCGCCACATTTGGCGCTCTTGCTTCGGCGCAGTTATTTATCACGTTTGGAAGGAGGGGAACTCAAGAATTTTTGGTTCCCCTCTCACCAATGCCTCTCTAATTTCTCATCGAATCTTCTCTGATCTTTGGTTCAGATTCCACGGCACCAAGATTTACTGGCCTATGTAACTGCTTTTAATTTAATTTATTTATCCTTGTGACCATAATGGTCTTAGCCTCTTCGCTTGCTTTGCATGCGCCTGTTTGGCCATCTTGCAGTCATCTTCCTCTTGCTCCTTAGCGTACCAGATTGGATATGGATTCAGGATACTCCATGTCACTCACCTTTTGGATCCGCTGATGTTCCTGCTACCATTTGGTTATGATATTTTCTGTTTAGCACTTATATATCTAGTTGCTTGAGTAGTCTTTCTATCTTTTCTTTGCCGATTTGTAGTTTTGACTTTTTAAAAGTCAATATATCTCCTCGGGGTATGCCCTAGGTTTTTGTACAAACCATTTATTTTAATTTTAATGTTTTTATACAAAAAAAATAATATTATAAAAAATTATTTTCTCTTTATCTATTTCTTCAAGTAGAAGCGACGGTAACAGCCACTGGAGTGCAACTAGAATCCTTCTTTCAATAGGCGTTTTAATTTTTTTCATCTATAGGCGTATTGAAATTCAAAAAACAGGTTTAGTCGATTATTTTACTTTTCTCTGTTAAATGTTTTATTTCTCATTCAAAATTTGGTACTGAAGGTGAATTGATGAAGCACTATGCTATGCTTAAATCAAGGTGAGATCAATTATCTAAATAATATAAAATATATTAATTTGTGTAATATATATACACACGGTTATTGGTTATATGAATAATATAATAATATATTAATTTTCTAAGTCATGGTTACTTTAAAAGTAAATTAATGTTATAAATTACAACATTATACAAAAATAAAATAGTTACATTTATGGTACAATAATAAATTTTGAATGATATTATGATTAAAATATAATATTTCACATTCATTTGCATGTCATTTAAGCATCAAAACTATTGAACGCCAGAAGGTGATAGGCTTAACCGAGAAAGCGTATGTAGAGGAACTCGAACGACGTCAGAAGGTGGTAGGCTTAACCGAAAAAGCGTATGTAGTAGAACTCGAAGTCACGACCTTTGGTTACAAGCATGTCTTACTCAACCAACTCGGCTATCCTTTGAGAACTTTTTTTTTATATATTTACATCTCATTGATATCTATTATATTCTTTTAAGCGTGAAAATTTTCTGTCATATATGTATATATGATATAAAATTATATGCGTGATATAAACATTAATTTATAAGTAATATATTACTGAAAAATATATTTTGATTATAAATATATTAAAGCTTGTTTCCATAAAATTATTGTTTTTGCATTTTTAAATAGTTTCAGGTGTTTATTTATACTTTTATAATTTGAACACCATAATTCCGATGAATCTACTATTTTGCTGAATTTAACCGGTCAATCTAGTATTTAATCTAGTATTTATTGAATTTAAGTATATTTATACAATTTATATTTTAAAATCGTCTAAAAGAAAAAATCTATATATTTTGCTTTCAAAAATATTATTTTGAAAGATATTTGAAATTAATAAGAATTATGGTAAATAAATACAAAAGATTAAAAGACTATTTTAATATATGCATTAAATAGAAATTTTTAGATTTAAATTCAACAATATTGTTTTACTAATTGATGAAAATATTTGAAATAAATACAAAATGATTAAAGACGATTTCAAAATGTGCATTAGCAGTTAATATTTATATATAATTTCTATAGATAAATATTATCCTACTCGAACTATGAGTAAATGATGCGAGATTACTCCATTGTTTATTAAAATTGTAAAAAATCGCGAGTATTGATGGTAAGGGCTCGTCAAAGTTTTCAACTGAATCGTCCCCGATTTAACAATAGTCTCCGATTCAAGCCAATGTTCGCAAAAAAAATGTTGTGTAGTAAACCTTCAATAACAACAGTTGTCAACCCTTTCTCCATGATAGATAAGGCTATACACCAAATAATCTTCATCTTCATGCTCAAAAATACTATAAGCGAATAATATTTATCTCCACGTTAAAAAAGGCCATAGGTTAAATCATCTCCATCTACATATTTGAAAATACATAAGATAAAGTAGTCTCCATCTACATATTTGAAAATGCATAAGACAAAGTAATCTGCATCTCTATGCTCGAAAAGGGTAGATGGAAAGTAATCTCCATCTCTAATATAGAAAATACTATAAGCCAAAAATCTTTCTCTCTATAATAAAAAATGTTGTAGGCATAAGTAATCTCCATGTCCATGCCTGACAAGGCTATATGTCGAGTAATCTCCATCTCCATGATAGAATAGGCTATAAGACAAAATGATCTCCCTCTCTATAATAAAAAATGTTGTAGGCCAAACAATCTCCATCTCTATGGTAAAAAAGGTTGTAAGCCAAATGACCTCCATCTCCACGATATAAAGGGTTATCAGCCAAATACTCTCCATCTCTGTGATAAAAAGGTTTGTAAGCCATATGACCTGCACCTCCACGATAAAAAAATGCTATAAGAAAAATGATCTCCACCTTATCGATAGATAAAATGCTATAAGCCAAATGATCTCCATCTCCGCGACACTAATGATATAAACCAAGTTATTTCCATGCTATACACCAAGTGATCTTCGTCTCCATCTCCTATTTTTGCCTTTTTATGTGTTTGTTGCATACTTCTTTCCATCCTTATAACGTCGCGAACATATCAATGACCATGCCTACGAACTACACAAAGGGGCCATATTGTGCCAAGAATAAATAAGTCTAAATAATACGAATGAGCTAATTGGCCACATCCACTAAGGCTACGTAATATATGAATTACTTTAAACCTACGAGGTTACAAAATAGGCCGAATCGGTTGCTACCACGAATCAGCCAAGGGGTACTCCCTATTTTTCTGGCTATGCAATGGGCCTTATTGTGCCCAATCTTGTAAGAAAATGCTTGGACACCACAAAATTTGAAATTTCTACTCATATAGATTATAACCATTCATTACATCAATCGCTACCAAGAACATTCTCATACAAACACCACTATGTTGCCTACATGCTTACCATCTTCACAAAGTCACCTACGATATTCAGTAAATTCTCCAACACAAGGTCCACGATATCTAAAACATAACATACTCACTTAAAGCAAGTACATCTATATCTAGTCTTCACTTCATCCTTCACCAAAGACTAGGGGGGCTACTTATCCATATCCAACAAAAATTGAAGTATGATGAAGAGGCAGGTAACATCCTGGAGGTTTTGGCAGACAAAGGTTTATAATGAGACATGATTAATTAAGTACAAACCAAGTTGGACACGTCTCTGACAACAGCTCAACTAGGAAAATTGATATAATCAAGCCCTAAGACTGTTCGAAGTCTAGTCGACATGACATGCATAGTTTCTTTGGCATGACCAATGACAGCTCAGCATAAAAGATAAATAAAGACAGAGCTACAACGATTGACCAAATAAAACAAACAAGCTCGCTCAAATATGAAGAAGAGCAAGAAGATTACACTATTTGGATATTATATGCAACTATTATATAGTCTTTAAAATTTGCTACATTCGAACTCAAGGACTAGGGGGACTCCTAATAAGGAAATATTCTGTATATCATATACGAATAACAATACAATATATTTGTATATTAATTAGATGGTATCTCTACTATTTAAATTATGTAACGGATAACAAATAATAATGAGAGATGAATGGTCTTGCATAACTCCTATGAATAAGAAGAGCTCAAAATGTAAAGGGACATATTTTGATACACTATAATAAAATTATACGTTTCCTTATTTTGTGTCTCCTTTTCTATCAAAATGGTTTACGTATTTGATTAGCTATTTTATCCTTATCACGAGAGACATGCTGAGCAGGATCTGGTGGAAAGATTTCATCAGATTATCCAAAATCTGATAAGTCAAATAATAATCCCCAACATAATCTGAAGCGGGGCCAGGATGATAAAGAAAAAGAAAGAATATCAGAAGGGGTCAACTGACGATAGTATAGTCATTTGTTGAGCGATCAATTCGCTGTTAAATCTGAGCTTGAAATTTTTGCCACTTCCAATGAGGATCACATATTTGGTCAATGACATAACTGGAGGCAGTCACCTTTATCTTCAAATATATTCTCCGAACATCTACATAGGTGTTTTGATATCTAAAAAATTAGCTAATATAATGGGAGCCAAGATCCTCATAAACATATAGATAATTTCAAGAATTTCATAATGAGTTCTGATGATGATAACAAGTTACCATATATCATCCTGAAATGGTATAAGAGATTACCGCAGGGGTTGATAGACAACTTTGACATGTTTTGGAAGCAAAGTGCTTAGAGAAAATGGGGACACTATAATCCATTGTTGGCAGCTCCCCAATGAATCGTTAAAGGATTATACCCAATATTTTGTGAACACCAAAGATGGATTCGCAGAATGCTTTGAATAGGTAGTTATAGTTACAATTGGAGAATGCTTGTTAGCTGGAGAATTTGATGATGCAGTTACCAACAAAAAACAATGACTTGGGTGGTTTGTTGAACCAAATTGGAAATCAAATTATAGTAGAGGAAACTAAAAGATTAAGACAACCCCATCAACATAAAATCACCTCTTCAGCCCCTCTTTATCAAACTAGTATCCAATCAAATCCTATGGTTAGCAATCGTATGATAGATTCTAGACAGGGTTCTCATCGACCTAGATTAAACTAGTCCAGTTAGGGTCAGTAGTCTAGACCAAGAGGAAATCAATGGATTCAACCTAGTTATTTTGCAGAATTAATTGAAAATCTTACGAATATTTATGAAATGTCAAATAAGTTTATGCAACTCCGAAGGCCACCACCAAGGAAAATCACAACACACGATTTTGTGAATATCACTATGATGTGGGACATAACATCAAGGATTGTATTTCCTTGAAGTAAAACATATAATCACTAATATATAATTTGAAGTTAACTACCTTTATTAAATCATAAGTGGGTAACAGATCACAACCAAGCACAAGTGGGGCAAGTAACTTTACTTGTTATCTGAAGGCAAGCCATAGAAGCTCCTAAATAAGCAAGTAAAATGGTGATTATTGAGAAATTCGGATTGAGGTTGACTGAATGTGGTATCTGAAAATGGTGGAAAGGTCTCCAATATGTGTCAATTCTTTGAATTATTAACAATTTTTGGAAGGGATACGATGATAGCTTCTTCAACCCGTTCCACGAAAAGGTATGTGGTTAGTTTAACCACACAATTAGAAGGGAAAATATATTTTTATTTGTACCAAAATCCCACTTCCTTCATAGTTTTCGATGAAGATGATTTAAGAAATGTAGTTGGGCCACATAAGGATGATGTGGTAATTAGAGCATTTATCGCGGGAACCCAAATTTGACAAATCCTGATCGAAACTCGTAGCTCAGCTAATATCTTATTCCTATACACTTATAAATTAATGAAGAATCCATATATTATTCTCTGATTGAACATAACCATAGTGAGATTCATGAGAAACTCTACTGATGTTATTGGAGAGTTCGAATGAGTAGCAATTTATAGCAAATGACCATTTAAAGAAATAGTAAGAGTACTGTTTGTAGTGGTGGATTTTTTAACTCCTTACAATTCTATTTTTGGAAGATCTGGATATCGTGGATGCATGTTATTGCATCAACAATTTACAAATACTTGAATTATGTAGTTGGATGCCAAGTAGGGGTAGTTCAAAGCAGTCAAAATGTGGATACAGAATGCTATGTCACTCATTTTGCTTCAAAGTCTTTGGAAAATATGACAGCTAAAAAGTAATAACAATTACTAGACTCCTCTTTGGATCCAAACAAGATAGATGATCCAAGAGAGACTATGAGTGTAGTTATTCATATTGAAGAGGTTGAAGTGCACAATTTTGTAGACGGGAAAAATGTCAAAATTGGAACTAAATTATAATTGGAATTGAAAGAAACGTTGTTGTCTTTCTTATCCAAGAATCTGTATTTGTTCTCGTGGTGCAATGAAGATGTAATAGGCGTACCATCTAACATCATCTGACATAAGTTATCCGTACGATCCGATGCGGGCCTAGTGATATAAAGAAGAATAGTTTTTTCTAGAAAAAAATCTGAAACTATTGTTAAAGAAGTAGACAAGCTAACAAAGATGGGCTATATTCAAGAATCTTAGTACCAATTGTGGACAACAAATTCGCTGCTCCTAAAAAAGAAAAATGGTAAATGGTGAATGTGTATTGATTTCAGAGACCTCAACATAACATATCCCAATGATCTTTTCCATGTCACTCGGGTATATAAGTTGGTAGATTCCACTTATATAAATAAGTTATTGTCTTTTATGAATGCATTTGTTGGGTACAATTAGATACAAATGGATTCGAAGGACCCGTATCATACTACATTTATTACTGATATGGGGTTGTATTCTTATAGGGTAATGCCTTTCGATTTAAATAATGTTGGGGTTACTTAACAATGCTTAGTAAACGAAGCATTTGCAAGTCAAATTAGGATAAAGGTAGAAGTTTATATTGATGATATGATGGTGAAAAGTCTAAGGGAGGGGGGTCATTTTCTTGATCTCAAAGAAACTTTCTCCAATCGAGAAGCCATAAATTTAAAGTTAAATCTAGAGAAGTGTACTTTTGGCGTTCGATCCAGAATAGTTTTAAGGTATGTCATTAATGAGAAAGAAATTCAAGATGACCTAACACTGTTAGATGCATTTCTTCCTATGGACCCTCCGAGATTCACAAAAGAGGTTTAAGTGTTAACTGGAAGGCTGACAGCTTTAAATAGGTTCATATCAAGGTCATCAGATAAGTGTGCACAATTATTCCAAGTGTTAAGAAATACCAAGGAATTTAACTAGTACCCAAACTACGATAAGACGTCCGTTGAAATTAAAAGACATCTATCGTCTCCCAAACATCTATTTAAACCAATAATAGGAGAAAGACTTTATGTATACTTGGAAATATTTAATCATGTAGTAGGTGTCGTGTTAGTTCGAGAAGTTGAAAATTACCCTCACCCGATTTATTATATTAGGAAGAGTTTGGTGGATGCTGCGAATAGATATTTGAAGATAGAAAAATTAACCTTAGTTTTGGTAATAGTAGCAAGAAAAATGAGGCCATATTTTCAAGTGCATTCCATCACGGTTCGAATTTCTTCTCCACTCAGAAGTATGTTAAAAAACCAGATATATCACGTCGGATGACCAAATGGTCTGTAAAATTGGAAATGCCCTTTCATAACAACAACCCTTGAAATGGGATAGGGAATTCAGGAAAATGTTCAAGTAATAACAAGTCAATACTGCAGGCATGAGATCCAATAATATATTACTAAAGGAAGCCTTGTTATTAGGATATTATTTTCCATTTGTCATGACATATGCTAAAGAGCTAGATAAAAGACATGATCCATGCCAGAGATTTGGAAACGCAATATATGTACCATCATTTCATATGGAATCAATATTTGAAGTGGTTCCCTTTGATAGGCAAGGTATTGATTTTGTTGCACCTCTACCAATGGCTTTTGGAGGGTGTCAAACCATTATAATGTCAGCAGATTATTTATCTAAGGGGGTAAAAGTTGCACCTCTCTCTGGAAATAATTCCAAAGAAGTAATCAAGTTTGTCATTGCCAACAAATATTGTAGATAGGGAATTCCTAGAAGTATTACATCAGAAAATGGTCCCTAATTTAACAACACGGACATGTAAATTTTCTGTACATGAAAAGGAATTCACCATTGTTTCTCTTTACGTTTTCATCCCTAAGCTAATAGACATATAGAAATTACAAATAGAACTATTTTAATTGTTCTTATATTAATTTAGAAAGGACGGCATCCATATACTTCCACACAAGAATCTCCTTTTGCCTTGGTCTATGAGATTGATGAAATAATACCGATAAAATATATTATTCCTTCTTTTATAGTTCAAAATTTATTGTGAATAAGATAGTGAGATTTCAATAAGATCTCATCTAGACTTTATTGAAGAAAAGAGAATTGAATTTCATTTAAGAACGATGCATTATCAAGGTTTAATGAGAAGAAGATATCCATATAATATACAAAGAAGAGAATTCCAAGTACGAGATAAGGTTTTGAAAAAAATATTTTTACACACTAAAGATATGAAATTTGGAAAACTTGCACCAGTTAGGAGGCCCCCTATATTGTCAATGGAAAAATCAAACAGGGAACATATCGGTTGATTGATCAAGAGATTCCATTGAGGCATCCATGGAACGTCGAACACTTGAGACTTTATCTTGAGTAAAATGTGTAAATATTTACTTTATTTTTGTTTAATGTAAATATTTGGAGGCCTATCTTTTCCTACCATGGTGGTTCGGGGAGGTTTTAACGAGGTGTTTGAATCATTATCAATCTATCATATTTTCCTTTAAAAATTTTTTATAAGTATACTTGTATTATAATTTTGTTTTCATTTGAATGGCTTGTAATTTAAGATTGTTTATCTTCAAATGGATTACCTTGGAACGAATTGTATTTTAATATTTTTTTGTCTTCGAATGGATTACCTTCGAATGGCTTGTGTATTAGATTTATGTTCCTTCAAATGAATTACCTTCGAATGGCTTGTATTTTAAACTTATTTGGCTTCAAATGGATTTCCGTTGAATGGTTTTTATATTAATCTTGTTTGCCGTCGAATAAATTACCTTAAAATGGCTTATCTTTTAAAGGGTACGCGTTCAAATGATTAAAGATGGATTATTTTCGGATAAGTTAGATTGAGGTACAAAGACAAGAATTTATAATAGACTAAGGTCAAATCGTTGGATTGATGAGGAAGTACAAAATGTCTTGTGTGGCCCAAAGGCTTAATAAAGGCAGAGTTACAAAATAACTTGGCGTTGCCAAAGGTTAACACAAAAATGTATGAACCGATATTAAAAAATGGTTTGCATACGACAAGAACTTGCACAATACAACAAAGTTACAATTTTATTGGCCTTTGGTCTCGTCCCAATCTGAATTTTCTTATTATTTTTCTTCTTCCAAACTCCCATCTTTGGAGTCCCCTTAATCAGTATCGTAAGAACCATCACTGGATAAGTTAATAAAAATACCAAACTAATCAACTTATGGCTGTATCATTGGGAAACAAGTTCTCTGGGACCATCCCCCACAAAGATTTGAGGACTAATCTAGGAATGTCTTATAGAATTCCAACATCATATATAATTTAATTGAGGCGTCCCGTTTAATTAGGGAATCTATAACCAAATCGGCATATGCATCTATAGCATAATCCCTCTCTTTTAGATGTTTTTTGAGAGAGGAAAATTAATTTTCGTATTTTTTTACAAGATCCTCTTGACTAATTTTCTCACCAAAGAAGCATTCGATAGTTCATTTGTTATATGTTTGCTGGCTTTGAACAGTGAGTCGTCCCTATACTATCGCGTTTGGTGGCCGATAGTCTCTGGACTTTCAAATGTCCGTTGGCAGTCCCTGGACTATTGTGTTTTGATAAAGTTAGTCCATAGAATCCTCTGATCCACCAGATGCTGCCACCTGTCCTCATACTCCCCAGTTTTTTGTGTCACCAGTAGTCCCTTGACTTTAGGTGGATCAGAACTGGGCATTTGGATAAAGTCAATGGACTACTAGTGACACAAAAATCTAGGCAGTATGGGAACAGGTGGCAACATCTGGTGGATCAGAGGATCCTCTAGACTAACTTTATCCAAACGCGATAGTCCAGGGACTGCCAACAGACATTTAAAAGTTGAAGGACTATCTGCCACCAAACGCGATAGTCGAGGGACGTCACACTGTTCAAAGTCTATGTTTGCTCATTCTTCAACGAAATAATTTTCCCGGAGCTAGATGATTGCAACTTTTCATAATCATCATTTGCCTTAACCAGTTCTTCCTTGAGGGATTTGAACTCTTCGGATGCACGGTCAACCATAGCTTTCTTTTTTACAAAGGAGACCTTCTAATTTTTGTTCTCCTATTGAAAAGAAGAAATGAGTTCTCTATGGGACCAGAGTTCTCTTTCCAGCTTGACGAAGGACTAACATAAATCAACATCGAATAACCATATGTCATTCTCTTTTAACAGTTCAAAAGGCTCACCATCAAATACCATATTGGTAGCATTACTTGTAGATTCATGAAAGTTTTTTTCGAATGCCTTATAGTCAAACCCTCAAATATTCCCTATCGGGTTGTCATCTCTATTGGCTTGCCTCTCAAATGTGGGGATAAATTGAGAGGGATGGTTGGATACAAAAATTAGAGGAGGATCAATAGTGGGAATTGTATGAGGAATGATATTCGAACGCAATATAATCGTCGTGCGGGTTGAGGTTTTCTTTCTCTTATAATTTCTTTTCTCATTGTCTTGTTTGCTTATGTTGTGTCTTTTTCGTCTGAGATACATGAAGCTTTGTAGGCACATTGCTTTCTTCAACAGTGGCAGTTGATGGGTTCAGATTTTATTGGAAGTGCACTTTAGGACTATCCGAAGGGGACATTCAGACAAAATCAACGAAGTTCGATGGATGAACAATGAGCTCAAGTGGGTCATGACTCAGTTGTATGCTAAATCATTTTTTGGTCTTGGGCTTTGGAGTCTTTGAGGTTGACCCAAATCCAAGATCCGACCCGAACTGCCCATGGTTCCTAAAACAAAAGTATAAATACTCCAACCAACCACATTAAATGGTTAGACCTTTTTGTGGAAACATAATAACTAGCACACCTCTCTTATCTCTTTACCTTCTACTTAATAAATTAATACCAAGTTTATAAATTACCAAAAATACCCTTCGATTAGAAATCATCCACACCATATTAGCAACCACCGTGGGAGTAGAAGGTGCATGAATAACTTTATTCAAAACCAGTAAGTAGAAATCATGGTTCGGACATTATCCAAGCATGGATCTTAACATGCAAGATGTTCCACCTCCTGAAGCTGAATATATAAGAGATAATAATGAGCATACTACCGTGCCTCATGTCAATCACAATACAAATGAAAGACAATTCATACAGTCATTAGATTAGGGCTGAAATTGAAGCTATAAGGGTCCAAAAGTAATCTGAAAAAGCAGTGAAGAAACATCTCATACATGTGGTGTGTCTGCAGATGAGCATGGTGATAATGATGAGTCCCCAAAGGCTCATGTTAAGTTTAAAAAGGCACATTAGGCTAAACAAGTTATGAGTACATTGGACTCTTCTGATGGTTCATCCACTAATTCTAACTTTGATGAGTCTCTTTCGTCCAATAATGATGAGGGTTGTCAAAAAACGAAATTGAGGCAAACTAAGAAACATTAAAAAAAAGGGACATGATAAGCAAAATAAAAAAGAATAAAAATAAAAGGTTCGACAGATTATGGCATTGTTTATTTTTTGAGTGATCAACTTCCTATCCACTCTGAACCAAGTATTTTTTTCTACTCCTAATGAAGATACAGTAGTTATCTGAAGTTATGGTTGGAAGCAATCACCACTATCCTTGAAAATACTCCCCGGACATCTCCCCATACGGTTTAACAGTTCCAAGATGGAGAAGTATGATGGAAGTAAAGATCATGACAACCACCTCGAGCAGTTTAAATTTATTATGATGAACTTCGATGACGATGACAAAGTGTTATGCCTGATGAGTCCGGAAGTTTTCACCACTCACTGTAGAAACTGGACAGGGACAATTCAAACAAAAGCCACCCACTGAACCATCAGAACTGGATAAACGTATTAAAAGCTAATCACCTTTTGACTAAGCTAATTTCCAATTATGCTTAATAAACTAATGGGTTTTTGAATTCGACCCGGTTTTATAAGTTTGACCCAAAAGCCCATGTGGCCCATAATTAAGGGTATAAATACCCAACCACTTTCATTAATGAGCGTAATGAACATTTAATACAACCACGCAGCTTAAATCTCTTACTACAAAACACCCAAACATTAAATACCTTTGAAACACCACAATATTCCTGACTAAATTACCCTCAGTCTAAAATAATCCACACCAAATTGGCGACCACAGTGGGAGAAGAAGGTGCCTGAATTTAGCATTCGAAACCATCAAGAAAAGTCAGTTCGGATGAATCCGAACGAGCAGACAGTACCACCAAATTTGGCAGAAGTGGTGGGAGAAAATGACGAATACACGATTGAAGAGCGAGATAGATTGAAAGCTGAGATAGAAGCCTTAAGGGCTGCTAAAAGAGTGGTGATGAGCTTAAAAGAAAAATCAAAAGTGTCAGCCGTTCACCACACTGACAATCCTAGGGAGCATGACCCATCAGCGAAGACCTATGTAAGTACTAAAAAGACTCATGCTAGCTCAAAGAAGTCTCACCGGTCTAAACCAGTGGAGAGTTCAGATTCAGATTCCGAATCTTCTAGTAGCTCCTCGAACGAAGATGGAGTTGAGGAGTCCCTGTCATCCAGCACCGATGAAGGCCGTTCTAAAAAGAAGTAGAAGTTGGTCAAAAAGTATTCAAGAAAGAGGGACAGGCATGGAAGGTTGAAAAGACATCTAGGAAAAGGATCATCTCATGGTCACAGCCATGGCCGGAGACATGTAGACCGATTGTTGATGGATCCTTTCGCCTTTCATGATGAACCAGGTATCTTTGCAACTCCCAGTGAAGATACCGTGTTTAGTCGTGGCCGGAATTGAAGACAATCTCCATTGTCTTCCAAGATATTGTCCGGAAACCTTCCTAAGAGGTTTGACAGCACAAAGATGGAAAAATACAATGGGAGTAAGGATCCAGATAATCATCTGGAGCAATTCAAAAAAATTATGATGAATTTTGAAAATGATGATAAGTTGCTTTGTAGAGCGTTCTCCCAGTCTTTTACGGGAGTGCTCTGAAGTGGTACAATAGTCTGCCACGGGGCTGCATCAGAAATTTTGATATTTTTTGGGTGGCCTTCTGGAGGCAGTTCGTTGGATGTAAGGAAATGAAGGGCAATTGAGACACTATTATCCATTTTGCCATAGAACCAAATATATATATTTTTTGAAATAATATATAAGTCGCTTTGTGAACACCACATATGGATTAGCTGATTGCTTTGAACAAGTAGCGATAACTTCTTTAAGGAAGGGTTTGAACCCTGGCAATTTGGCTGATTCAGTAACCAGAAAGAAGGCCATGACGTGGGGCGGTTTACTGAATTAGGTGGGGAAACAAATCAATGTAGATGAAACGAAAAAGACCAGGGTGCATAGGCAGGTGAGATCAGCCCCAGCAGCACCAAACCAGTACCAGAATCAGTCCGGATACAAGGCTAAGGAAGTCGGACAGGGTCCCAGCAGGGCCAAGGCTCAATCCCATCCAGCACCAGCTCAGAGTCAACAATCCATAAATAAGCGAGGGCCTTGGGTTCAACCGGAGTGGTTTGCCGAATTAAAAGAGAATATGGCAACCATCTATGCCAAAACAAAAGACGAAGTAGACTTCAGAAAGCCAGTTGCGCTTCAATCTCCCAGGGAAATTCGTAATAATTGTTTCTGCCAATATCATAAAGATATTGGTCATAACACGGAATATTGCATCGCATTGAAGCAAAAGGTGCAAAATTTGATCGAAAGAGGAAAGTTGGGTGCTTATGTTAAAAGAAGAAGTGGAAATAGGCATGATAATGCTCATCGGACTGGCCCAAACAATGCAGGGACATCGGCTCCGGATGGGGCTATGGTGATAATTGAAAGATTTGATATGGAGTCAGAGTATTTGGATCCTGATCCAACCCGAAATAAGGTGGGCGTTATCACAGAACACAACAAGACGGTTTCCGGACTCATCAACGTTTTTGAGTCACTTACAATATTTGGGGGAGACATCATGACTACACCGACTGCTTCTTCGAGGAAGAGGCATGTTCATACCCTGGCTACTCAACTG
Organism: Limnanthes douglasii subsp. nivea; assembly: GCA_036936605.1. Lineage (NCBI taxonomy): Eukaryota > Viridiplantae > Streptophyta > Magnoliopsida > Brassicales > Limnanthaceae > Limnanthes > Limnanthes douglasii. Next base: position 150,114,034 of record JAUPFV010000002.1, on the reverse strand, counting down.
GAAGGAGGCATGACTTCCTATCAATCGCAAATTCCTTTTCCCTTCACTGTTTCCGATGAAGATGATTTGAGGTACATAGCTGGTCCTTATGAAGATGTTGTGGTGATATGAGCATCCATTGGGGGCAATGACATTAGACGAATTTTGGTGGACACCGGTAGTTCATCCAATATCCGTTTTTTGACTTCCTACAAATAAATGAAGAATCTAGTAGTGATTCGGCGTTCGAACATGTCAATTGTGGGTTTCACTGGAAGCTCAGCAGACGTGATCGGGGAGTTTGAGGAAGAGGTTTTGTTGGGCAAGGTCTCTTTTAAGAAGATGGTCAGAGTAGTTTTTATTGTGGTGGTATGTCCCACATGTTACAAAACCATTTTGGGAAGATCTTGGCTTTCCAGGATGCATGTTGTGGCTTCGACAGTCCACCAATGTTTAAAATACGTTGTGTAAAGACAAGTGAGAGTTGTCCGAAGTAGTCAAAAGATAACAAGGGAGTGTTATGCAATAACACTGGCCCCTTGAACTTTGGGGGCAGTTTGGATTAGTGAGGATTAGCAGTTGGAAGGGCCCTCTAGGAGAGAGGGTGAAATTGATGACCCTAGAGAGACCCCTGGTGTTTTAATACCAATTAAAGAGGTTGAAACTCACTCTCTGGCTGAAGGAAGAAATGTCAAGATCAGATCTAAGATGACAACAGAACTGAAGAGTAAAATGCTGTATTTTTTAACAGACCATCAACATGTTTTTGCTTGGTGCAATGCTGATGTAACCGGAGTGCCAGCAGATATTATATCACACCAACTATCCATCCGAAGAGATATAGCACCTGTTGTACAAACGAGGAGAGCTTTTTCTAAGAATAAAACTGATGTCATAGTTCAAGAGGTTGGCCGACTTACTAAGATGGGGCACATAAAGGAATCCCAGTACCCTTTATGGACAGCCAATCCGGTGTTAGTAAAAAAGAAAAATGGGAAGTGGCGAATGTGCATTGACTTTACAGACCTTAATATGGCTTACCCAAAAGACCTATATCTGGTCCCTCGAATCGATCAGTTGGTGGACTCCACATCTGGGAACCAATTGTTGTCCTTTATGGATGCCTTCTCCGGGTATAATCAGATTCAAGTGGATCTAAAGGATAAAAACACACTACTTTTGTTACTGATAGGGGCCTTCATTGTTATAAGGCGATGCCTTTTGAGTTAAAGAATGTTGGGGTTACTTATCAGAGGTTGGTGAACAAAGCCTTCGCTAATCAGATTGGAAGAAACATGGAAGTCTACATTGATGATATGATGGTAAAGAGTGTGGAAAAAGAACTACACTTGGTAGATCTGCAAGAAACTTTTGCCAACTTGGTGAAAGTAAATTTAAAGTTGAATCCAGAGAAGTGTGTTTTTGAAGTGCAGTCCGAGAAGTTTTTGGGGTATGTGATAAGTGAGAAAGGGATACAGCCCGATCCATCCCAGCTTAGTGCTTTATTGCAGATGGAGCCTCCTCGGAATATTAAAGAAGTACAAAGATTGACAGGGAGGTTAGCTACTCCAAAACCGTTTTATCTCAAGGTCTTCGGATAGGTGTGCCCCGTTTTTCAAACTTTAAAAGGTGCAAAAGAATTTAACTCGTCTCCACAGTTTGACCAGGCTTTCGATGAAATTAAAAAACACTTATCCTTCCCTAAAATCTTGTTTAAACCTGTTGATGGAGAGAGAATGTATTTATATTTAGCAGTCTCTGATTGTGCCATAAGTGCAGTACTAGTAAAGGAGGTGGATAATTATCCTCGTCCGGTGTACTACATCAACAAAAGCTTGATAGATGCTGAAAAAGAGTATTTAAAACTTGAAAAATTAGTAATGGCTTTAGTAATTGCTGCTAGGAAAATGAGACCCATACTTTAAGTCTCATTCTATCATTGTCCAAACGTCTTTTCCCTTGAAAAGCGTTCTTCAAAAGGCAGACATATCAAGCAGAATGACCAAATGGTCAGTGGAGTTGGGAGACTATGATATTGATTTTGCCCCTCGAACTACAGTCAAGGCTCAGTCTGTTGCTGATTTTCTAGTTGAATTCCATTCGGACAGAGACACTAAGCAAGCATCAAGTGAAAAGACTAAGAAACTATGGGTTGTCCGGACTGATGGTGGATCAAGTAACATGGGTTGTGGTGCTGGGATATGTTTAACCTCTCCGTATGGTGACAAAATGTACCAAGTTATATGCTTTGCTTTCAAGGCTTCTAATAATGAGTCCGAATATGAAGCTGCCATAGTCGGTTTAAAGTTAGCACTAATTTGTTGAGCCAAAAGAGTCAGGTTAATGAGCGATTCTCAGCTTCTTATCCATCATGCACAAGGTCTATCTGAGGCAAAAAAGAGCAGCTGATTAAATATCAGTTCATTCTTAAAAAATGGCACTTAAATTCAAAGACATCACTTATGAGCCCATACCCCGAACAGAAAATACGCTAGCACACTCCTTGGAAACCATAGCATATTCTGAGTCCTACCCATAGATTCACGTGCAGGAGTGCCAATCCATTCAACTCAATCAGAGCACGGAGGGGGAGGAAAGTTTAAACATACAATTAAATCAACCTCAAGACTGGAGGTATCCTCTTTTTCAATATATCTCAGATGGTATCTTGCCTTCGGAAAAAGCAGTGGCAAGGAAAGTGAAGTATAAGGCTCGTGGATTTGTAATCCTAAGAGACGTTCTTTACAAGAAGTATTTTCGTAAACCTCTCTTGCGATATTTGGGAATTGAAGAGTCCCAAATAGTTTTGTCCAAACTACATGATGGTGAGGGATCATCACACTGTGGTTATAGAGCTTTAACTAGAAGAGTCTTGTTAGCCGGATACTACTGGCCCTCTATAATGGAAGATGCCAAGGAATTGGTGAAGAAGTGTGATCCATGCCAAAGATACGGTAATGAAATTCATATCCCAGTTTTCCCTTTAGAGTCAATTTCTGAGCCAATACCTTTTTCTCGTTGGGGGCTGGATCTGGTGGGACCTCTATCTATGGTGTCCGGGGGATGCAAAACTGTTATAGTTGCCATCGATTATTTCTCAAAGTGGATAGAAGCAGCCCCATTGGCAGGAAGTACTTTAAAAGTTGTTATAAAATTTATCTTATCTAATATTTGCTGCAGATTTGGGGTTCCACAAAAGATAACCACAGACAATGGGCCACAATTCGATAATAAGGATATGAAGAGCTTCTGTTCCTCTAGAGGCATTCAACATTGATTTTCTTCTCCTTTCCACCCACAGGCAAATGATCAGGTTGAAGTGGCAAACATGACCATCATGTCCGGTCTTAAAAAAGAATTTAGAAGGGGCTGCTGGAAAGTGGCCAAGTTATCTACAAGAAGTACTATGTGCCTACCGGACTACTCCTGGGGCAGCTACACAGGAATCCCCATTTGCTTTGGTATATGGTATGGATGCAATAGCTCCTATAGAAGCAACTCTTCCTTCATTCAGAGTCCACAATTTTTCCGAACAGGCTAATGAAGTGGCAGTCAGAAGTCAACTTAACTTGATAGAAGAAAAAAGAGTTAAGGCTCATCTCAGAGCCACACACTATTAGGGTTTGATGAGAAGTAGGTTTACTTCTACAGTCAGAAGGAGGGATTTTCAACCAAGGGATAAAGTGTTGAGAAAAGTCTTCCTACATACTAAGGAGAAGCAGTTTGGCAAGCTAGCTCCAACTTGGGAAGGACCCTATGTGGTCAGTGAAAAGCTTAAGCCTGGGACATACAACCTTCAAGATAAAGATGGAAGGATCTTGAATCACCCCTGGAACATTGAACACCTCCGGTTGTATCTCGAAAGAAAATTATGTAAATATTTACTTGTTTAAAGTCCATGTAAATATTAGGGGCATACTCTTTCCTAACCTGGTGGCGCAGGGAGGTTTTAATGAGGTTTCACGGATTTTTAATGAAATCCAATGCCTTCTTGAAAAATTCGGAGTGTTTCGATTGATAGCTTCTTTGAAACTTTTTAAAGTATTACTGACAGACCGGATTGATTTGGTAGAATGATGACCATTTAAACATGTGTCATCAGAGAATTTAAACACTCTCACTTCAACATACTTATAAAATAACTAAGGGCTATTTAAACATTAACCATCAAAATTGGATAACTATAAGACAATGCAAGAATTGTGTAAGATAAAATTGTCCGGTTAAAATCGGGGAGTGATATTAAAATATGTAAAGTGCCTTGGCCATCCAAGGACTTTGAAGTTTTAAAACAAAATGTTTATCCAGACAAGAACCAGACACAATTACAAAAATCCCTTGGCCATCTAAGGACTTTAGTCTAACACAAAAATTAAAGGAAAATAAAAAGATAGTTAAAATTTTAAGGCTGAGCTTAGATGGTCCACCCTCATCTAGTTTCTTCTTGGAGTCTTTGGGTTCCTCGTTAGGGCTCTCTCTGGTCCCTTCGTCTTCATCAGTAGTATCATCCCAACCACTGGAATAACAGTGCTTATCACTATCGGCCATAGTATGGTAAGGAAGGTCTTCGTATTCCACAAATCGCCATAAATCTCCTAGTGTCATCTTCAATTTTTTTTGATGAAACAGCAAGACCATGTCTGATTTGACTTCAACATACCTTTCCTCTTGGGAATCTATCACCTTGTTGGTGTATGCATCAATTTTGGCTTGGATTGTCTTCTCCTGCTCTTTTATCAAATCATCTTTCTCCTGGTTAACTCTAGACACAACATCTTCGAGCGAAAGTTTTTCATTGGTTAGGGTCTGGATGACATTGTCTTTGTCCTTCACCTCCTCTTTTAAAGTGGAGAGATCCTTCTCCAAGCCAGAACACTTAGATTTGAGTTCTTTCTTCACCCCATCCGAAGTGGCCAGCCTGGTGGCCAAGTCCTCTTTCCCCTTCTTCAACTCCTCGAGCTCTCTCTTTAATACCTCAACATTCTGGTTGGTGTTAAGTAGGTCATTAGACAAGCTCTCTTTATCTGCATTGAGTGTGTTGATGAGGGTGGATTGACTTCGCACTTGTCTCTCCAAGTTGAGCACCGGTTGAATATTGCTCAACAAGGAGTGGGTCACGATGTCGTTCTCCCTTGAAACAGAAAAAGACATACCGTTAAAAAAGTAACGATGTTCGAAGAGCTTGGATGGAGGTAAGGGCCAGCAAATTCTTCCTTCTCGAGGTCTTCAAAGTAAAGTCCAATCCTTTGAAGGCCACTGATGTCTACTCCATCAATGTTCATATCCCCTCCGGCACCCTCTCCGGTGTGAAAGTCACTTGGGATTTTCTCTGCCTGTGTTGGGTTTGTTGGGTCGACCGGAGGAAGAGACTCTGTAGGCCGGAGAGCTACTTCAACCCCCTTGGATATTTTATTCTTCTTGGCTTCCCTATCTCCACCATCTGCTCCCCGTTTTTGGTCTTTTTGGGAGCTTTCGAGGGTTTTGGAAGTCTAACTGCCTCTTTGGTACTCTCATTTTCCACCACTTGAAGCAGAGCAACATCAATTCCTCCTTGGTCCTGCACCTCTTGATTTGTTGGGACAATCTCCTCAACACCACCTTGATTGACCTCAGCTACATATGGTTTTTTCTTGCCTTTTTTGCCCTTCATTTTACTTGGGGCTTTAGCTCTGCTTGGTAAGGATAGTTTCCCATCCTTCTCATCTATCTTGTGTAGGATGACACCCGGAGGAGGTGGTGTGGTCAATTCTTCCCAAGACAAGTCTCTCCGGCCGGTTGTGTTCCAAAGGTGGGATCTCACTAGGTTGCCAGCAGTAAAACAATTGTGGAAGCGATTTCCCCATTTTTCAGCAGCCCAAGCATTCAGTTTGGCACAAGTTGTCTGCCCCTCCTCCAGGTAGTCGGAGAACTCCTTCGGCAGCACTACCCAAAGAAAAAGAAGATCATTTAAGTAAACAAACTTTTTATAAGGAAAGAAAAACAAACATGATGAAATATTTACCTGTGCTTTTCGATCTATTGGTAAGCATGCTTGGGTTGTCACCAACTTTAATCTTCTTCCCATTTTCCCAAGCTCCACTAATGAACAAGAATTGGGTCTTCCAATTCTTCTCCGACTCGAGCAGATCATCCACCACTTTATAGTTATCATCCATATTGAAATGGTAGAAGGGGATGATGTGATTCTTGCAAAGGTTGGCCACAGCAGCAAATTGCTTCATCGGAAGCGAGATTCTGGAGAGCCTAGAGGTCATGATGTAGTCCATTAGGGTGTACCAAGCATTAGGACTCAGTTGGCTTGGATATAGCTTTACTAGATGGAAATATCTGACGATCTCTGGGTCGAAGGGAAATCTAAGCCCCCAGTTGAACAATTCTGTGTAGAAAACTATCTCACTTAGTTTGCACACCATTGACGTCTCCGGATCGACCGGTATCCTCACTTTGACAGATTCTGGGATCCTCCACTTCGTCCGGATCCGGCCTAATTCAGCAGTATGAATGAAGGCGTAGTTAATGTTTTGAATGGCTAACAGATACTTTACGCTGACCTTGTGGAAGCAAAGTCTCACTCTGCCTTCAAGGGATTCCGGCAGGTCCGGATGTTTTAAACATATATTCTCTTTACCCTTGCCCTTCTTGGCAGTGGCAGCTTCCCCCGTCTGCCCGGAGACATCAGTCTCAAAAGGGTCTTCTTCAAAGTTGCCCTCCATCACATCTTCCATCACCATGGAAGGATTATCAGTTGTCTTTGGAGGAGGAGTGCTAGTGGTTGGTTCAGTAAGCTGTCCGGATGGCTGAGCATCGCTTTCTCTTTTTGGTCTGGTGTCCGGTTGGGGCTCAGATCCGGAGGGTTCATTTCGAAGGCTTGTTCCGGTAGCCTCCGGACAAGACAATTTATCCTTAGGAACTTTGATGGGTGCCTCTGACCCTATAGCTTTGTCCTTGGCCCCAGACTTAGAAGGCCCTAATTTTGGAGACTTAGACTGTTGAACAACAGGCTGGCCTTTTACTAAGCGGCCTCTTCGTCGAAGTGTCAGCTTTTCTGGGGAATTTTCAGCATCCGATCCCATAGCTATAAACGAAGAGGGTTTTTTATGCTTGTAACAACTTTTTCCCGTTCCACAGTGGGTTGTGACTCCTGAACCGATGAGCCTAAGACAATGGGTGAAAGACTTGGTTGAAATAACCTTATGGGTTTACAGCTTCTAGCAGAAGATAAACCTCGATCAGGCTTTGAGTTTGGTGTTTCAGACTTGTCGATTGGAGAAACCGAAGACCTGCAGCAATGCGCCTTTCTCGCTCAACTCTTTGTGCTTTTTCTAACTCTGAGAGATTAAACCACCCACCTTTTACAAGTGTGTTTCTTGCTGTAAACATAAACTTACACCAAAAGGATTTTGAGAAGAGAGATGAAAGCTTTGAAGTAAAGGAATGAAAGAGTAATGAAGATGGTAAAACAGTGAAAAATGAGGTAATTTATACTAATGAGACAAAAAGATACCAAAAAACCTAGGAGAATACGAAAAGAAAAAAGTAATAATTGAAGCCTGCGCTGACGTCACAGGCATTAAATGAAGAGGTTACCTTTTGCGATTAGTAGGAGCGCCGTTTTAAGAGAAAAACGGCTGGTGAGGCAAATCAGAAGATGACACGTGTCCCACAATCCATGGCGAAACCTTTGAACTTCGGAAGAGTTTTTGAGTCCGAATAAGTCCTTTACTAAATATTAAATCCGTCGGGAAAATGTCACAAGTGCCCAAAGCCGATTTTTTAGGTCTTGCCAAAGGCTTTCGAAGAAAACCTAAAAAAGGGGCTACTGATGAGTCCGGAAATTTTCACCACTCACTGTAGAAACCGGACAGGGGAAATTCGGACAAAAGCCACCCACTGAACCATCCGAATTGGACAAAAGTATTAAAAGCTAATTACCTTTTGACTAAGCTAATTACCTTTTGACTAAGCTAATTGTTAATCTGCTTAATAAACTAATGGGTTTTTGAATTCGACCCGGTTTCATAAGTTTGACCCGAAAGCCCATGTGGCCCATAATTAAGGGTATAAATACCCAACCACTTTCATTAATGAGGGTAATGAACATTTAATACAACCAGGCAGCTTAAATCTCTCACTACAAAACACCTAAATATTAAATACCTTTGAAACACCACAAAATTCCTGACTAAATTACCCTCAGTCTAAAATAATACACACAAATGCCGAGCTTTCTCACAAACCTTTAAAGGAAGTTCCCTAAAGTGGTATAACGGTCTCCCAAATAGATCTGTTATTTGTTTTGATATGTCTGGGTGGAATTTCAAAGGAAATTTATGGGAAGTAAAGAGCTCAAAAGAATGGTGATACCATTATTCATTGTGCCTAGGAGCCGAACGAATCATTAAAGGAATATATCAGTCCATTTTTAATACAAAGAATGGGTTACTTGATTGTTTTGAACAAGTGGCTAGCACCTCTTTAAGAGAAGGATTAAATCCGGACATGTTAGTTGATTCGGCAACTCGAAATAGGTAAATTACTTGAGGACGACTGTTAAATCAAGTTGGAAAACATATTATGGTTGAAGAAACTAAGAATTCTAGAGTACCGCGTCAGAACATGTCTACTGCTACAACATTAATTCCACAAGCTACTACTTAATCCCAAGCCACTGTTAATTATAGGCCGAAAGAATCCGGACAGGGATCAGATCGGCCCAGAGAAAATTAATCTAACCAAAACCAACAAGCTAGACCAAAAAAGGGTCAATGGGTTCAGCCTTAATGGTTTGTTGAACTGGGTGAAAGTTTAGCTATAATAAATGATAAAACTAAGAACGATGAGCATTTTAGAAGGCCAGCCCCAATTTAGTATCCTAGAGAGAGTCAGAATACTCGTTTTTATAAATCTCACAAGGATGTGGGTCATGATATACATGACAATATAGCCTTAAAACAAGAAGTACAGAATCTCATTGAGAAAATAAAGTTAGGTGCCTTTGTTAAAATGCAAGGTGGCAGTAGAAAATATAATACCAACTCTCAAATAAATAACAATGCACCCTGAACAACCTTACTAACCGTTCCAGAGAAAAGTATGGGGGCATCCAGGAAAGAAGATACCATGATGATTGTGGAAAGATTTAACGTAGACTCTTAATATCTTCATCCTGATCCAGATCAGAATCAAGTTAGGGTAATAATAAATAAGTCTGCAACTATTTTCGATTTGCGCAAGCTTCTCGAATCATTGACTATTTTTGGGAAGACATTGTAAGAACATCCCCAAGTTGTTCAAGGAAAAGACATGTTAACAATTTGACAACTCACTTAGAGAGAAACATTTCCACACATCTTTACCAAATCCCTGCTTCATTCATTGTCTTTGATGGAGATGATTTAAGAAATATTGCAGGCCCATATGAGGATGTTGTTGTGATAGGGGCATCTATTGCGGGCAATGATATACATCGGATCTTGGTTGACATGGTTAATTAAGAAAAGATATTATTTTTTACTGCTTATAGATAGATGAAAATCCCTTAGTTATCTAATGTTCGAACATAACCATTGTAGGCTTCACTAGGAGTTCTGCCGATGTCATCGGGGAATTTCAAGAGGAAGTGTTATTGGGTAAAAGACCATTTAAAAAAATGGTAAGGGTGTTGTTCATTATGGTTGATTTTCCAATATCTTACAACTCCGTATTCGGTAGATCTTGGCTCTGCAGGATGCATGAAGTGGCTTCCACTGTTCACCAAAGTTTAAAGTATGTTGTGGGAGGTCAACTAGGTGTCGTCCGAAGTAGCCAGAAAAGCTTGTGAGTGTTATGTCAATGCTCTTGCCTCAAAGTCATTAGAGATAATGAAAATTAACAAATAATATCAGTTAGTGGAGCTTTCTGCAAATGAAAGTGAAATAGATGATCGGAGGAAGGATCTCAGTGTTGTAATTCTAGTTGAAGAATTTGAAATTCACTGCCTGGTAGCAGACAAATGTGTTAGGTTTGGAGCCAAATTACCATGATGTTTAAAACAAAAATATTGTCAATTTTAATCTAACAATCTACATGTGTTTGCATGGTCCAATGAAGATATGACCGGAGTGTTATCCAATGTAAAGTGTCACAAAGTATTAGTCCAATCGGATGATGGGTCAATGGTACAGAGAAGAAGGACTTTTTCCAGAGAAAATTCCAAAGTGTTTGTTCAAGAAGTAGATCGGCTAACCAAGATGGGCCATATTAAGGAATCTCAATAACCTATATGGACAGCTAATCCAATTGTGGGAAATGACGTATGTGTATTCACTTCACAAATCTTGATAGAGGTTATTCTAAAGATCATTCCCAGTGCCCCAAATAGACCAACTAGTATACTCTATGTCGAGAAACAAATTATTATCTTTTATGGATGTTATATTTGGGTACAATCAGATATGGATGGATCCGAATTATCAAGATCATACTACTTTTATTAGTGATATGGGGCTCCATTGCTATAAGGTGATGCTATTTGAGTTGAAGATTACTGGAGCTACTTATCAACGATTGGTGAATAAGGAATTTGCTAACCAAATTTGTATAAATCTAGAGGTTTACATAGAATAACATGATGGTGAAAATCCCTTTAGAGTAATATCACATATCTGATCTCCAAGAAACATTTTCTTACCTAGAGGCTATCAACTTGAAGTTAAACCCTGAGAAATGTACATTTGGAGTCCGATCTGGTAAGTTTTATCGGATATATTATAAGTGAAAAATAGATTCAGGCCAATCCGGATCACTTAAATGCTTTATTAGCCATGGATCTACCTCAAAATACTAAAGAACAGCTACTAACCGAAAGATCAACTACTTTAAATCGGTTTATCTGGAGATCATCAGACAAGAGCGCTCAGGTTTTCAAAAATTTAAGGAATCCTAAAGACTTCAATTGGTCTCCAAAGTGTATCAAGCTTTCTTCGAAATAAAATAACACTTGTCTTTGCCCAAGACATTATTCAAGTCTATTCAATGAGAGAGACTTTATATATATATCTAGCACTATCAATATGCAATGAGTGTTGTGTTGGTAAGAGAAATGGATAGTTATCCCCATCCGGTGTCTATATAAGAAAGAATTTATTAGAAGATGAGAAAAAGTACTTGAAGTTACAAAAATTATCCTTGGCAATAGTGATAGCAGCTAGAAAAATGAGACCCTACTTTCGAGCACACTCTATCATTGTTTGAGCATCTTTTTCTTTAAAGAATGTGCTACAAAAGGCTAACATTTGAGGAAGATTGACTAAATGGTCCGTTGAGCTTGGAGACTATGATATTTACTTTGCACCTTGAACTACAATCAAGGCTCACGCTGTAGCTGATTTCTTGGTAGAATTTAATACGGAGAGACCTCAGGAAGAAGCTCAATATAGTAAATTTCATAAATAGTGGGTAGTCCAAACAGATGGTGGGTCTCGTACGATAGGATGTGGAGCTGGAATTTGTTTAACTTCTCTTTATGGTGACACCATCTACCAAGCTATATGCTTTGGTTTCATAGCATCCAATAATGAGTCATAGTGTGAAGCAACAATAGTTGGTTTGATTTTAGCTCAGTTATGTGGAGTTAAAAGGATTTGGTTAATAAGTGATTCTCAATAATTAGTCATCAGGCTCAATGGTAGTCTGTAGCCAGAAAAGATTGATAAATTATTACAAGTATTTAAAGAAATCACCACAAGTTTTAAATCCATCCTATATGAACATATCCCCAAATTGGAAAATATTATGACAGATTCTTTAGCCACCATAGCTTACTCTAAAGCATATCATTAGATCCTTATGCAAGAATGTTCTTCCATAGACTCAATTCAAGAAAAGAATGGTTAAGTTGAAGAAAGTATGAACATATCCGGCATGCAATCAAAAGATTGAAGATTTAAAATCTAAAATTTTATTATCGATGGAGTTTTACATTTGGATAAGAGTTTGGCTAAGAAAGTAAAATATAAGGCTGTTGGTTTTCTGATACTGTGAGAAGTTCTTTAAAAAAAGTGTTTCAACAGGCCTCTCCTGCGCTACCTTGGTTTTAAAAAATCTCAAAATGTTTATCTGAATTACACAATGGATAAGGGTCAGTACACTATGGTTATAAAGCTTTAACCATGGGAGTTTTGTTAGCAGAATACTACTGGCCCAATATAATAGCAGATGTTAATGATCTGGTCAAAAGATGTGATCCTTGTAAAAAATATGGAAATGAAATTCATGTTCCAGCAGTCCCCCTGGAATCAATATATGAAGCTATACCCTTTGATAGATAAGGACTAGATTTAGTTAGGCCCCATCTCATGGCCTCTGGTGGTTGCCGAACTATAATTGTGGAAATAGAATACTCCTCTAAGTGGATAGAAGTTGCACCCTTATCTGGAACAACATAAAAGGCAGTGATAAAATTTATCGTCTCCAGCATATGTTGTCGATTCAGAATTCCTAAACGCATCACTACAGATAATGGTCCTCAGTTCGACAACAAAGACACGAAGGTATTTTGTACTTCAAGAGGAATTCAACACTACTTTTATTCTCCTTTCCATCCTCAGGCTAATGGGCAAGTTGAAGTCGTTAATCGACGAATTTTGATGGGTTTGAAAAAGAATCTGGAAGGAGGTGCAGGAAAATGGTCGAGCTATTTACAAGAAGTGTTATGGGCCTACCGAACCACTTCTCATACAGCCACTCAAGAGTCTCATTTTGCTCTTCTTTATGGGATTGATGGAATCACACTATAAAAGCTACTTTTCCTTCATTTATAGTACAAAATTATTTTGAACACGATAATGACATGGTTGTGAGGAATCAGTTGGATTTAATTGAAGAAAGAAAATTGAAAGCATATTTGAGAATAGCACACTACCAGGGTTTGATGAGAAGCAGGTTTGCATCTATAGCTAAAAGAAGAGATTTCGAGGTAGGGGACAAAGTATTTAGAAAATTATTCTTACATACCAAGGAGAAACAATTCGGAAAGCTGGCTCCGAATTGGGAAGGCCCATACATGGTATGTGAAAAATTCAAGCAATAAAAATACAAACTTCAAGAGAAAGAAGACAACCTTTTAAAGCATCCTTGGAATATTGAGCATCTCAGGTTATATCTAGAATAAAATCATCTTGCAAATATTTACTTTGCTGTACTTCAATGTAAATACTTGGGGGCATACTCTTTCCTATCCTGGTGGCGTGGGGAGGTTTTAATGAGGTTTTCGGATCTCAATCAGTATATTATCGTTTTTCTTTTAAGGAAATTGTTATGGATATGGAGGTGATCAGATGAGTTAAACACCCATTAAACACCTTGGAATACCTCTGAATGGTTCAGATAAATTAAACACCCATTACACACCTTTAGCCTTCAAATGGAGTGCTTTTGAATGACTCAAACGTATTAAATACTGGTTAAACTTTACATTTTAAATCCTTGATTGGGTTCATATATTTTTAGTTCTTACCATCTTTAAGTATTGGCGGATTTTAATGGAACTGTAAAAAAGACAAGGAAAAATACGAAATAAACGAAGCTAAGAATGACATTAAATACTGGTTGGATCATCAAAGAGGTTTGATCCATCTTATAGAAAATTCCTCAGCCATCCAAGGACTTTTGTTCACAAAACGAAATCCGAATAAAACAATAAAATTCCTTGGCCATCCAAGGACTTTAGTTCAAAAAACGAAATCCTAATAAAACAACAAAATTCCTTGTACCGTTTCAAGAACTTCAGTTTAAAACATAAAAACAAAAAATAAAGTAACCTTAGGGCTCATTCCCTTCGGTTTTCTCTCTACCATCACCTTTCTTTTAAACTTTCTCTTCCCCTTTGTCTTGCTTTGGATCCTTAGTATCAGCATTTGAGCTTTCATCGGTCTCTTTATCCGAATCAAATCCACTTGATGAAGAAATGCCGAGTTTATCACCATATGTCAGAATGTGAAAGGGTATTTCTTCGTATTGTATGAACCTCCATAAAGACTTGATCTCCTTAGAAGAATTTTGTTTTGCAGTTCGGTATACTTGGTTTGGGATTATTCTTGATCAACCTTAGCATGATTCAAATTGGTGCTCAGTTGTTCTTTTTTTTGTCCAAAGTTTCAACCTTCTTCTATTCGGGTATGAGGGAATCCTTCAAGCCTTGACTGTCAATTTTAAGGGAAATAATGTCCTTAGCCTGATCTCTGACTTGCCTTTCCAAGTAAATTATTGGCCTTATATAGCTTAAGACTGCATGACCCAAGGTATCATGCTCACTAGATACTTCAAAAGAATCACCATCATAAATTAATTCATTAGTTATGGTGACTGATTGGGGGGAGGTTCAGTCAAAATCATCTTTGTCAAACTCAGTGAAATACATGTTGTTAAGATCCTCTAAATTGACATCATCTTCAAATAAGGTGGATCGACTGTAGGAAATGCTGGAGAGGGAGGATCACCACGTACCTCTTTATCGGGAAGAATTTCAGTACGGAGGGCAGAAGGAACCACCTCGTGTCGGAATAATATCTCTGACCCCATGGTTTCCATCTTCTTCTTTGCTGCCCTTATGTCATTCCACTCGTTGCGTTTTTTATGAACTTTTTTATTCTTAATTTGTGGTGAATGGTGTGGCCCTTTGGCCTCGCTTACTGTAATAGCAACTACCTCTAATAGAGCATCGTTAATCCCTTCTGGATTTTCCAAATTACCCACATCAGAAATCTGGTAGGATGCGTCAATCTCTTTCTTTTTATTCTTCTTCTTCTTCATCTTATCTAAGTGACTAGGGGCTCTACTCCTAGCTCGAAAGTAAACTTTAACATCTCGTCCCTCAGTTCTTGTCAGCCCTTATTTGAGCATGTACTCCACATTCCATGCAGTAAAGTAGTTATAAAAGGTAAAACCTTAGTTTTCTGTGGCCCACTGATTTAGTTTGGTGAAAGTAGTCTTTCCATCTTTTAGATGGTCTAAAAACATGTTTGAAAACACTACAAAATAAATCCAATATTAAAAGATAAATTCCAATGTAAACAATAGTATCAAAATATTATTAAGGGCATCCGAACAGTGATTACATGAACTTTTCCAATATTTGGTCAATAGACTTGGATTCCCTTTGGATGTGATCTTCTTACCGTTCTCCCAAGTCGCGCTAATATAGAGAAATTTAGTCCTCCAAGGTTTTTGTGCCTCCAGTAAATCATTAACCATCTTATAATCATGTCCCATGTTATAGTGGTATGAAGTGATATGGTGATTTCAGCATAAATTAGCCACGACAACAAACTGCTCCAATTGTATATACCAAGCATTGGAACTTAATTCACTTTGGCAAAGCCTCACCGGATGAAAATATGTTACTATCTGTGGGTCCAAAGGGAACCGAAGGCCCAAATTAAGCACTTCAGTATACACCACTATTTCCCAGCGTTACAATCCATCAGATTTTTTGGAGTAATAGGGATCCTTACTTTAACGGACTTTGGAAATCCCCATTTTTCCCTAAAATTTTCTAGTTTGGCAGTGTGGGTATACATATAGGAATTTTTTGAAGGGCCAGTAAATACTTAACACTAACCTTAGAGAAATTAGGCCCCACTATCCCCTCGAGGCACTCCGGACGTTGTTCGACAATAGGCAGCCTTACTTTCTCTCTAGCTTTCCAAACCACTCTGGTATCGCCAGTATTTTTGGATGTCTCTAATGCGGTATCTTCCCCACTACCGTCCATGTTATCCTTCATTATTTATGACCGTTGGTCGCTCGATTTAAATCCAATATCCTCCTTTTGCAGTTGGAGAAGGCTCCCTGGGTGGAAGTGGTGGATTTGGATCCATAATAAGAGAAATTGGAGGCTTTACTATCCTAGAACCTTTAGTAGGGTTTTCAACATCCTTAGTAGATGGAGTTGTAATTTTGGCTTTGGAAAGCCTGGTAACTCTTCGTGGTGTGATATTTTCTGCATCTGACCCCATGGCAATAAACGGAGATGGTTTTTTGCTGCTTATAATGGTTTTGACTTTGGTAAAAGGGTATACATGTATCTGAATTGATGGTTCAAGATCTGCCACATATGAAGCAATGTGTGGTACAATTGGGACAAAATAAATTTTTCTAGAAATTATCGATGACTTAGAAGAAGATGAACTCATGCCCGGTTTCGATATCGTTTGTATGATCAATCCAACATAGAAGTAGGTAGTCTGACAATGATTCTTGCTTCTTTTTTCTCTCTTTCCAGTTCGGAAAAATTCAACCAGCCTCCTTTAACCAAGGCAATTCTAGCCGTAAGAATAAAAGTTCTTAGAATAGTTAAACTAAGAATAAACTGATGATTTGAATTTTATCTATCTAGAAACTGAATTTGAAATTTTCTCTCACTCTAGGAATAAAAACAGTAAAACAATCACACTTTTATAGTTTAGAAAATGAATTGACTATTTTACCTAGGGAGATGAATTGCTTGAATAATAATTAGAGGCTATTCACCATGGACCAATTATGTTTGGAAGAATAGGTGCAAGTACCTAGGAAAAAACGGCTGAAAGGTTTAATTAGAGACTGACACATGTAAATAGAAGTTACTTGTTAAAATTGTGACCTTTAAGTTTTTTTTGAAATGAAGAATCACTTCGGCCCCTGATCGGATTTTCTCTATAATGGTTAGCTCTTCCAATGTTTTTTTTAAAAAACCTAAAGAGGCTAATGCTGGGTTCATATATAATTGGAAGTGCACTTTAAGACTATCTGAAGGGTCAATTCGGACAGATTCAACAAAGTTTAATGGATGAACAGTGAGCTCAAGTGGATCACAACTCAGCTGTATGCTAAACCTTTTTTGATCTTGGGCTTTCGAGTATTTAAGGTTGACACGAATCCAAGATTTGACCCGAATCACCCATGGGTCTTAAAACAAAAGTATAAATACCCCAACCAACCACATTATATGGGTTGGAATTTTTCGTAGAAACATAAATACTAGCACACACCTCTCTTATCTCTCTACCTTCTACTTACAAATTATATAACTAGTTGATAAATTACCTAAAATACCTTTTGATTAGAAATCATCCACACCAGCAGCAAAAACCAAACAAATTTTATTAATTTCATCTAACTGGTCTTCGGTTTTAACTTGAGCTGCACTCTTTGAAGAGCTTTCCTTGTTTTCCTTATATTTTTTTTTATGACTGTGGGTTATGCTCTTGGTTGGAAGATATAGCTTTCCATCAGCATCTTCAATTCTCTCTAGAATGACAGAAGGTCGAGGAGGAGTGGAAAACTACTCCCATGTCAACTCACGCTCAAGGTTAGTCCTCCAAAGGTGACTTCAAACGAAGTTAGCAGAAGTGAAGCATTGATGGAAGCCATTAGACCATTTTGCTTCTACCCATTAATTTAACTTCTTCAAAGTGACCTTCGCATCATTTAGGTGATTCAAATAAGGCTTTGAAATGGATGTTAAACGTAATAATTTAGAGACAATTAATAAGAGATTTGAAGGAAAGAATATGAATTCAAAGAATTTTGGACATGTCTACCTGCATTCTTCTAGAATCTAGTAAGACGGCTCAAATTACCCTATGAGGGATTTTCTTACAATTCTCCCAAAAAATCAATGATGAAGAGAAATTACATCGTCCATAGTTTACCTGTCTTCGGCAGATTATCCACCACTTTGTAGTCAGTCCCTATGTTGAAGTAGAAAAAGGGAATTTGGGAGTTCTAGGATAGCCTTGCAATAACAACCAGTTGTAACATTGGAATCTGGATTTGAATAGCCTAGATGCTATAACGCATGCCATTAATATGGACCAGGCATCTAGACTAGCCTGGCTTGGATACAACCCTACTAAACTAAAATAGTTTACGGTTTCAGGGTCCAAGGGGAACCGGAGGCACCAATTGAGCACATCCGTATAAACCACTAGCTCCCTAGGATCGCAACTCATTAGAGTCTCTCTATGTTTTGGAATCCTAACCTTAACTAATTCGAGGAACCCCCACTTAGCATGAATAGAAGCTAATTTTTTTCGTAATAATAAATATATGGAATTTTTTCTAGAGCCAAGAGGTATTTGACGCTTACCGTTGTAAAGTTGAGCCTGAAGCGTCCAACTAGAGACAAATAAAGTGCTTCAGATTCTGTTTCAAGGGCCTTACCTTTTCCCTTTCCATCTTTCCATCATTTTCCTTCAGAGTTTTTCTTTTCACTGGCTACTAAATCTCCCAGTTTGGTCAGATGTCTCAAGAGGGGAATCCTTACCGATATCTTCCATTTTATATTCCATTACCTTCTGACTAGATCCCAAAGTTTTAATACAATGAGTGTTAACGTTCTCTTCTTCATTTTGTTGTTGAGGAAGAACTTGTTCGGATTGAGTGGGATCAGCTGGTTGAGACGTAGGGTTTTCTTTGCTCTTCATATTTTTATGGGGAGGGATTGTTGGAGCGTTATTTCTGTTGTATAGGGTTCAGAATAAATATTACATTTATTGTATATATACACTCCTTCATAGTCAGTAGATTGAGTTACGACAATTGTTCCTGTGGAAACAGTGGAGGGGAAGAAAACATCAAGATTCATTAGGGTTGAAACAGTGGAGGGGAAGAAAACATCACCGGTGTAAATATCAATAGCAAAGAACAGTTTATCTCTTTAGGATGTAAATAATACATCAATAGCAAATAACAAGATTCACGGTGGTTGTATATATAACTTATAAAGAATCTAGACTCTTCGGTACCCTACTAGGGGAGTTGAAGCACTACTAACAGCTACAACCCCTAGAGAAGTGAAAATGTTTTCACTTGATTGGCTCGTTTCACATAGAGTAAATAAAAATCGTGGCTCCAATGAAGTAATGACACATGTCAAGAGGTACAACTAGATAAAATTTTAAATTTTGGGAAATAACTGTCTTCGAGTTGCGTTATCGGATGAGATTTGAATATACTCACCACTTGAGTTAAAAAGTACTGAGTAATGAGATTTAAAAAGTGCAAGATGGATATATGCCACTTAGACCTCCTGAAATGCATTTGAGAGGCTCAATGAGGCTAGTTCATAGGGTCATAAATATTTGATGGTGATTGCTTTAGGAGGGATTAGATTTCTTCGAGGGCCAATCCTGACCTAAGGAAAATACTATTTGTTTACCGTTTGACTTAGTTATCCTTGCTTAATTGTATTCAATACTTTATTATTTAAAATATGTGGAATATATTAATGGATAATCCTAATGGGCCTTTTCGATTTTTGGGATTGACCAATAAACATGACCCGACCCATTTAGCCCATCAATCCAGAGTCAGCCTATAAAGGCTTCGAAGAACAACATTTAAGGGGGTTGAAATTTATATTTTTAAATATTAAATATAACATCTATATTATATCTTTACTCATCACCTCACCTTTATTACACCTCCACTATATTACACAAATATCTTCTGAATCAAAATAATCCTTATCAGTTTCAACTACTATTGGTGCATCGTGGATGCCAACATGACCCATATCCTCGCACCAAATTATCTCCGCCTGTATAATATGGCGTTTGGTCTAAATGATCCCACACTCATCCTCACCAATAAATATCTTTTCCCTTATCGATTTCTACCTAGAGTATTTAATGCATAGATAAATGCTTTTCAAAATCTAACTCAGATTTCTCACGCTATATGCAATCAAAACCTATAACCCTACCTTTGTCATGCCAAGTTTTTAAAATTTTGGCCTCCCTTGTAGGGACTCTTGTCTTTGTATTTATACCCATCATGAGTTCATGGTGTCCTCGTCACCCATCATTTTTACCGATCTTTATTCAGATCAAATTCGTCACCCTACATCAACTATGTACCTTCTTAAAATGGTTGTCACCCGCACCAACTCAAAACCAGAAAATAAAAGGTCTTCCTCATCTAAAAAAATGGTAATATGAGGAAAATAACCCCTCAGTTGAACGAGAAACCTCAACCTAACATCAATAACGATGAGCTACTACCCATTATTTCCACGAACGAGACACCACTCTGTCCCTTGAAACCAAACCCTCATCATCCACTCCAAACACATCTCCATCAAGGTATCTATCCATCAACACAAGCTCATACCACTCCTTGCATGGCCTCCCAACCTATGGGCATTCCTCACATCATCATATCCCTATCACTCCAAGATAAAATCTTAATCTTATTAAGGTCAATATAGTGGCTCTGCATGAGATAAAGAGCCATATGGAGGATGCACCTCTTTCAATCTTCTTCCCGACTACCACCTCAACACAATCTTTACTGAAGCATCTCACACTGTTCCTCATGCAATCTACAACCGATCATGCATTTGGGCTTAATCTGGTTGTCAACCTTACTGGACCAGGTGCTTGGCCAAGCCTGCCAATCCCATCTATTCTATCCATGCAACCTCAAACCGGTGACTATTTTACAAAATCCATACCATCCCCCAAGGAAAACGTCATTGGTAAATATATATTCCACCCTAACTCAACTAAGACCAATCAAACACAAAACCCTAGCCCAACCGATCACTTCTGAGTTACAAATGTTACAGAACCCATAACCTAGAAAGCATACAACCCTACACCACCCCATTACACATACATCTTAATCCATACCTCAACTTTCACCACTCTATTATGAGCCATTCCACCCTTGGGCCCCTTCTCTCTCTTGGAAATGCTTGCCTCACTTTCCCATAAAGTTTCCTGGGTAGGAATAATAGAAGTAAACTGATAACCAAATCTAAGGTATATTGAGGTTTCACTGTCTCTCAGGCACTAGAATCTTGTCCTAAAGCCTCTTACAGATCCCCTTTTAGTGTCTCCGCCAGAATTATTTCACCAAAAATGGTATACAACGCCCCTGCCTCTCTAGTTAGCATGCAGCCACCAATTCAAGTCCAAAACTCATGAACATCAAACACCATTCCGACCACTATCCCTATGCATGCCAGATTAACTTAGGCTAGTATTATGGTTGTTCCCCAGGATATCAGCTCAAACATACATGTTGAGAAGATCTCCACTCTCATAATTGAAAAGGGTATTCTTGTTTTTCCTCCCAACGTCATAGTCGGTGAGCGTGCTCAATGGGCTATGTGTCTCTCTAGCTACTTCTGTATGAAGAAGCGCGTCTCTTACCACATCCACTGCATTACCGGTAGGAATGTGGCCTAAGTATCCTGGGCAGCTATCTTGGCAAGACGGTCTATGTCGATACTCACACCACCAGCCTGGTAAGATTAATTCTTGCTCGTATGTGTATAATAACGAATGCTACAGATAGTCTCCCAGCCACCATCAGTATAAGATGCATAAAGAATGAACATATCCTCAATATGGCATACCAAGGGCTACCACCAACATGCAGAAATGCAAGATGTTTTGTCATAGTAGGGTCGATCACCTCTCAAGGGAAGTACATCAGTTACCTAAGTGTAATCGGAGACTAGAGACAAATAGAACGTGTTCAATGAAGTCACTTCACCAATGATGTAATACCGAGCTGCAGTTATGAACAATCGTCTAAGCAGAACGATTCCTAACACTTAATGCTGCTCTAGTATTGTACGTGTTTATTTCAAATATATGTTTTATTTTTGTTAAGTACTATATATGAAATTTCATCTTGGAATGTGACACAAGAATGTTAAAGAATTTGTTTTCTCCAATGGTATCACTCTCATTTTCTTGTTAGAGACCAAAGTTAGTAATGATAAAATTGATAGAAGGATAAACTCGTTACTTCCTTTTTGGTATCATAAAACCAACCACGTGGACCACCTCTTAGGCAGAATTTGGATCGATTGGAATCCAAGAATCTATCGATTAAACATTGGCCTCAAATCCCCCCCCCCCCCACAAATCATAGATTGTGCCATAACTTACATGGCCAAATACATAGTCTTCCATCACTCCACTATCTATGGTATTAACAAACTAACAGATCAAACTCCTCATTAGCAAAGTATTTCCAACCTGACAACCACTAGAGAAAACGTCCATTGGGTAGTCCTTGGAGACTTCAATGCGATCACAAACCCTTCAAAGTGTGTGGGCACCTCCCACCGTTGGACCAAATCCATAAGCGAGTTCAATCCGTGTTGTCTTTTTAAGTGAGCTAAGTGATCTTCATACAAGTGGGTTTCAAAACATACATGACCAAACCCATTACTAGCAAAGACGCCAAGAAGTCCCTCTTTAGTATAGACAATAATAAAGCGCCCAAAAATTGATGGCTTTAGTCCTAGTTTCTTCAAGTCTAGTTCGGATACTATTAAACCTTACTTTCGCAAAGTCATTCATTATTTTTTCAGTTATGGAAAAATGGATCCCTCGTGGAATAAAAACTCTTATTTTCCTTATCCATAACTCAGATTCTCCCATATCTTCATCAACTTCAGACCCATTGCATGTAGGAATGTGATATATAAAATCATTTCCAAGATCCTTGCTTCGAGAATCAAGGACACCCTTCTTATATTAATTTAACCTTCACAACCAGCTTTCATTTTGGGTTAAAACATATCAAATAATATCTTCCTCTCTCACGACCTGCTGCACGAATACCATAGTAATAGAAAAAGACCTCGATGTGAGCTCAAGATTGATCTCCTGAAGTCATTTGACAACATAATTGGAAACTCCCCATAGATACTTATTTGCAATTGACTTTCCCCTAAAGATGATTCGTTGGATCATTAAATGCATATCCAATCCATCATTCTCCATTAGAAATATGGAAAACCATGGATCCTTTAAAGGTAAGAAAGGTCTTAGGAAATGTAACTCTCTCTCCCCTTATCGTTTCGTGATTATCATGCAGGTACTCTCCAATATACTCCAGGAACAAGGCCATCATCTTAGTTTTGTTATCATTAGAAGTGCCACAAACTGAAAATCATCGACCTATGCTTCGCGGATGACTTGATGATTTGATATTGTGCTAACAACCCCAATATCACACTAATCAAAGATAGTCTGAAATGATTTTTTCAAACACTCTCGACTTCGGTTCAACCTAGATAAAAGTGAACTATTTCAATCTGATACCTCTTTGGATACCCGGGAAGAAATTAAATATAACCGTGATTTCAAGAAGGCACCTTACCTGTCAAATACTTAGGTGTCCCTCTTACCACTTCGAGGATAATGTATAATGATTACCGCCCCTTGTTTCACAAAGTTACCAACTGCATCTCCTCATGGACCTTGAAATACCTTTAACATACATGAAGGAACTAAATTTTAAAAGTTGTCCTCTTTGCTAGCCATGGTTATTGGTCCTCATTTTTATCCTTCCAGTTCGAGTCCTTCAGGAACTCGTGCAGCTTTTTTGTAGATTTCTTTGGAGTGGCTCGGAAATAAAAATTACTTGAGCAAAAGTCGCTTGGAAAATTTTAACCTTGCTCTTGGACAAGGGTGGTCTTGGGATTCTAAACTTCAAATCTTTGAATCACGTGGTCACCCTTGAAAAACGTTTTTTCTATCCTTACAAACAATTCCGCTACAATTTGGTCTAGATGGCGTTTCTCCACCTTATTAGTTGAGCGTTATGGCAGTAACATAATTAGGATTACTAGAATGCAAGGTAAAACCATGGTTTCAGACATTATCACCAACAGTTTGTAGAACTTTCCCCCACTAATCCGTATAAGGAGTAGAATTCACCAACAACATTTATCTGAGATTGGTAACTCCATCAACCTGCCCCCCCCCCCCCTCCCCCTCCCCTCTTTCAATGGAGGATGAAAATTTACATTGGATCCCAAGAAATAATAATGGATTATTCTTTATAATAAGCATCTATATGCATATTTGGTTGACGACCCCAAAGTTCCTTGGGATGCCTTAATCTAAAATAAATTCAATACTCCAAGACATTCATTCATAATTTGACTGGCTATTCATGGTAAATTGATGACTCATGATAAAATCATTACTTGGGGCTATCCTTTCACGCCAGATTGTGCCCTCTGTGACTCTGATATAGAGACTAGCGACCACATTCTTTTGGATTGCCTATTTGCCAAGCTGATCTGGGATAATATGACCATGAAAGTCCTCATACTGTCTCGATCAGCGCGGGTTGGCCCCAATGGTTGCTCACAGTTTCAAATTAGAGACCGTCCACTAACAATATTGGCTACATTTGGCGGACCACTTTTTGTGCAGTCATCTACCATATATGGGAAGAAAGGAAGATCAAAATATTTGACAATACTCATTCCATATCTTTTCTTGGTTGCTTACAAAACCTTCTCAAACATAAAATATAGATTTTATGAAACCAAGATTCCATGGCTAGTCTATCATATCACTTAGTTTTGTAATCTGGGTTACAGACCATCTAACAAAATTATTCTTTACCTTTTTTTCTTTAATCCATGGAATGCCTCGTGAATTTTGTAAACATTTATTTTCATCTATATATTGCTCTTATAAAAAATAGGAAAGTATAATAAATTATTGTGTAGATACAATTTGGGTTAAAGTGTATTGTAATAGATAATGTTTCAATCCAACATTTTAGTTATTGAACTCAACGAATCATCTATAAGAAAAGAATCATAAAATGTTAACTATATTATGCATTCCCGTATTCGATTTTTTTTTAAATTTAACCTCTACATGAAAAAAAACCACGTTTATCTTCTTCTTCTTTTTATTTTACGCACTGTTAGATTCATGCTTAAGATTCATGACTATTATTTTATTGTGTTCAAGTCTGTACGATGTCCATTTTTTCTGTTCCTCTAAACAAAAACTAAAGATTATGGCCGTTAATGGATCATGAGAAACTTTAACGATTCGGTTCACGGTTCCATTTAAAAAACCTAAACAAATAAAGAACTGAAATGATAAAATCGGTTTGGAACCGAATCGATAAAATTAATAAATAGGTAGAACTGATTTGGAACTAAATCAATAAAACTGGTTAACCGATAGAAACAATACGTAACCGAACCAATACAATCAATAAACCGATAGCATCGATTTGGAATCGAACCGATAAATTATTTAGAGTAAAACATTATACAAATTATTAGGTAATGATCAATAAAAAAAGTCGCCAAGTTTGATTTTTATATCATTTATTTATGTAAAAAAAAGTTGAAAATCAAATTTAAATTGGATTAAATGTTTTTTTAATGATAGACCGATTTGACCGAAACCAGACCATCAAGGCACCGGATCGATAAAGGACCGAATCGAAACAGGACTGAATCAAAATAAAATCGAATTAGACCATACATAATTTAAATTGGAACCAAACCGAACCGATAATCGACAGAACCGATATTGTACCAAACCAAAATAAAACAAAATCGGACCGGATAAGACCGAAATCAAAACCAGACAAACCGAACCAAAAACGTAAACAAATAAAATTAAGATTCTCCTCAAATAAATTTAGGTTTTGGCTAAAATAGGACCCAAAAAATGTTAACCATTCCCAAAATTTGAGTGTTTTTGGACTTTTACGATTTTATATTTGGACCTGTTTGTTCACCCGCCGGTTGAGACCTTCTCAACCGGCGGGAAACTCCCCGGCGGGTGAAATCTTCTCATCCGTCGGATAGACCCTCTCACCCACCAGACCATCTATATTCATCCGGCGGGAAATTTTCCCGCTGACTCAACCGGCGAAAATTAAAATATATTTTTGATAAACTTTAAAATTGATCAAAATATTGGAGGTGTTTATCCCTTTCTACCCAAATTTAACTAAAACCATAAACTTATCCGTACAACTTAATTCCGTCAAAACCCAAACCGATAAGAGTCTATCCGATAAATATATTCAGTGATGTTCAACCCCTTCTTTAAATCTAAAAAAACACGCACAACGATTATGTTTACAAATGAATTCTGCAAATCCCATCAATATGTCTAGATTTCTGTCCACCATATCATTCACTTCTATTATTTTCAATTCTACTAACAATTCAATAATTATATTTATATATTATACGACTTTCATGACAACAATATACTCAACTTCTGTTAGGTTGTTGAGAAAACAACAATCTTCTACAAACTAAGACCCATAATACAGTGTTACCATCTAAAATGAACACACCTTTTATAGGTTTTTTATATTATCAATATCACGCATAAAATAAGAACAAACAAAATGCTTTAGTTTCACCATACAACTAAAGAAATACAAACTTCTGTTGAAAATATTGTAAATATTTTGAACTCTATTTTTCCGTCTCTCAATATTACTTCTTCCACCCCACAATAAATATCGTTTTAAATTTTATTTTTTTTAAATCCAAATTAATTGTTCTTTGACAGAATCAATGCAGTATTAAATATAATTTATAAAACCAATAAAATATTTATAACTCGAAACCAACCCCATTTTTTTTTTATAAAATCATTAAAATATTTGTATAGTTTTAAACAAATCATTCTTTTTCTAAATGTTTATTTTATTAAAAATATGTCATCATTATACTCATTAATTCATTTGCAAATACTTAAACGACTAATATATTGAAAAGGAGGGAATATTATTTATATATATGCTCAAAATTTCGGGTTCTTAAGCTTCTTGGTAAAACGACCTTTTTTCATTAAGAGCGGTAAAAACTACTTTTTACCAAAAGCACAAAATTCAAGAATGTCGTTTGATTAAAAAAGAACAATATCAGAATTAGAGCCATATTAGTCGGTGTCATCGGCAGCTCCATCCACATTCTCATCATTAGCTCCTTTCTTTGAGAAATTATTTAGAAACCCAGTTGTTTTTGCTGGCGATGGTGGTGAAGGTGGTGAAAGAGGCGGCGGTGAAGGTGGTGGTAGAGGCGGTGGTGAAGATGGTGGAAGAGGCGGCGGTGAAGGTGGTGGTAGAGACGGTGGTGAAGATGGTGGTGGTAGAGGCGGTGAGAAATACAAAAAACAGCACACCATGTTTATTGTCAGGCACTGAGCATACAAAGTCTGATGCAATGTGTTTTGGGAAAAGCAAAGTACCGCTTCCCAAAGAATCTTCAGCAGCTTCTTGATTAACACGATTTTTGAGTGAAGAATTGTTCGGCATCTCATTCCGTGTGTCAAGACCATGATGATCCGTCGCTTCGTCACGATTTTCTTCAGTTGTAGTATCTGATCCAACCTAATTTCCTAACCTTTGTGTCTCTTTTGTAGCCTCTTGAGTTTGTTTTGCGTCCGACAATAACAGTCATAATATTCGACAAATTTATCGATGCTTGAATTAACTCTTTCACAATTCTCTTTCTCCTTGTCTAACTGATTCGCAAGTTCCCGAGTTTTAGAAACAAGATTATCAGCTACCTGAACCTTTTCTTCAATGCAGTCCCCTATTTGAAGTTTCCGGCGATTAAGCATGTCGATATCCGACTGTACTTCTTTCAACTGGTCCTGAGAAACATTTTTGGAATTAGAAAATGCGATTCTCCCTTCCCTAGCTGGATCTTCAATTCTATCTGCGAGTTTCAAGGTTCCCAAATATCACTGTGGCCTTCAGGATTTGGTCTGACCGTATGTTCTCTACGCCTTTCCTTCTCAAGAGACGCAGAAGGGCCGTCTCCATCAAATGTCTTTTGACTCCTTGTTTCTTGTTTAGAAAAAATCTTTTAGCCCCAACAACCTCTGGTCAAGCACAGTCCTTAAACAAGAATAATTTTTATCGGGATAAAAGTTCACAAGTAATTTTTTTTATTTCAATTAATTTTATTATTATTTTTTAAAAAAATTATTTTTCAAAACGTAACTCGGAAAAATAAGCAGAAAGTATGATCGGTTTTTTTAAAACGAACAAAAGTAGATCTATTAATGATATTTTTTGGATTTGTTTTCGCAGTTAAAAATGTACAGAACTCTCATGGCAAAAAATATACACAACTCACACGGTTGGATTATAATAAAGAACTCTCATATTTAATATTAAATAAACTCGCATGATTAAAAATGTACACAACTCTCATGTCTAATATTCAATGTACTGAACTATCATGGTTAAATATGTAGAAAACTCTAATGGTTGGAAATGTAATATATGGAAACTCTCGTAGTTAAAAATGTACATAACTCACATAGCTAAAAATGTAAAGAACTCTTATGGTAAAAAATGTACAGAAATTCTCGTGGTTAAAAATGTATAGAACTCTCATGCTTAAAAATGTAAAGAACTCTCGTGATTGAACTCGCATGATATCGATGATTTGTTTTTTCAAAAATTCAAAAAATATCATTAATGGATCTAGTTTTGTTCGTCTTAAAAAAACAAAATCGATGGTACTTTCGAATTTTTTTCCGAGTTTCAGTTTGAAAGATATGGATATTTTTTTTAAAGAAAAAGAAAAGTAAGAAACATATTAATTTGTTCGAAAATTAGAAGTAGTTACGTGACTCGTGATGAAGCGTGGGTATTTGGGATATTATTAAAAAAA
Source organism: Limnanthes douglasii subsp. nivea (assembly GCA_036936605.1). Taxonomy (NCBI): domain Eukaryota; kingdom Viridiplantae; phylum Streptophyta; class Magnoliopsida; order Brassicales; family Limnanthaceae; genus Limnanthes; species Limnanthes douglasii. The sequence continues at coordinate 150,085,593 of JAUPFV010000002.1, read as the reverse complement.
ATTAGATATTAATTATAAGTTCTATAGTTGAGATGAATATTAAATAAACATAGTTTGGATATTAGATGACAATATATTATGTAAATTGGTACCGCAGGTACCATTTTCCTTTAATCTAAAACACATGTTATAAGACGTAAATCACCTCAATGAAAATGATAAAATTTTATTTATAAATAAAACATTTGCGAAGAAAACTCAAATGGAAAATATATAATAGTCGGACCATTTATTTTCAAATACAAGATGAAATGGTGATGATGTCGACAACTGTTAGTTGTTTGAAGATGATTTGGATAATGAAAGGCTATATTAGACCTTTCACAAATATAATTTTTTTTAGGAGATGATTTTGGTTATGTATGAATAAGAAATATTAAAATTTTATTAAAATAAATTCAATCTAAATAACATAATAATAAAAAAACTGTTAAAATGGGTTAAAAGTAACGTTTTATCATATATACAATTGAGATTAAAAAAAAATGGATGGATCAACTAAGATTATAGTGGTACGAATTTATGGAATTTTTAGGTGTAATTTGGGCCGAGATTTAAACGTAGAGACGTCTGCTAGAACCTAAAAGGTTAAATAAATTGTGAGGACTTGTTGTTATTGAGCCAAATGAGAAAGATTGAGTCAAAACATGTAGACGAAAGGCATTGCCATAAACTGGGTCAAAGCATGTAACCGAAAAGCTAGGTGAAAATAATCTGACAAAGCTTCATATGTTAAAGTTGTTTAAATGATTCTTTTTATTTCTGCTTGGAACTACGTTTCTTCATATGGGTTTCTAAAATATGAACCTTCTAATCTAAAGTTACAATAGGACTTTCCTTGTTAACTCTATGAATATAAGAAACAAAACAAGGTTTCATGGTGTGGCGTGACTCACTACCTAATCAGTGAGTTTGTATTCTCTAGAGTAGAACGTGTGCTTCATAGAAAGAGAAGTGGGGTAGAAAAGATAAACACAAAGAATAAATATTTTGATTCATATTCCTTTCTAATCCCTAAGTGATTTGTAACACAGAGAGTAATTGAGTTTTTTGTTTTGTTTGATAAAGTCTTCCTTGTAACCTCATATGTAATAAAAACAATATCGATTACATTTAAATGTAGAGTTAATTTCACAATCTGAACCACATTAAATATTGTATAGTGCACTTCGATTTTTTTTTTTTACGTTTTTTTTTTCTATTATTTGTTGTCTCCATCGAATATGGTGACCTTTTTATCTTAGGATAAATAATTTCGGAACAAGTGATGCGGTGAGCGTTCAACAACAAGGAAGGCAGGCGTAGATCGATTACCGCTCTGAAGGTTAGAGAAATATGTCTCACCTAGAAACTGAAAAGTGAAAAAATATTAGCTATATGGAGTTCAATAATGAAAAATTTGATTGATCAAACGAATTTAACCTCTAAAGAATTAAGATTAAAGATTTCTTAGTAAATATGAAATTCGTGAATTCTATCAACGAGAAATCTGCACAGGTTGATATTGTAGCACTATCTAAAGGTCATAGCGCCATAATATTAAGTTTGGGAGATGAAGCAGCGCGTGAGATTTCTGAGGAAACCATTGCGCTAGGAGTTTGGAATCAGGTGAAGACGATTTACATGAATAATCCCTACAAAATATATTATATCTTTAGAAACGGTTGTACACAATGTCTATGAATCGTATAAAAGATATTTAAAATCACCTAAACGACTATAACATAATCATATTCCACTACAATGCAGTTGGTGTAAATATGGAAGAATAAGACCAATAAATCATCCTCTTAATCTCTCTGGTGAACGTGTACAAACATAGATAAGAGCACCTCAAACTTCAAATATCTTCAAAATAAGATGGTTATGACTGGTGACTTCGAAGTACATAGACTGAGTGTGATGGACATGCTATAGAATAGATAATCAAGCAAGAAGAGAGGAAACTCTCGGTCAAGTTCCATGGGGATTTTGACTTGTTATAAAATAACGTGTTGGGTATGAAATAAGAAATAACATATCTGTAAGAACTTTCCAGAAAAAGGAAAGAGAAACAAATATACGAATATTAAAGTCATAGATCTTGGAATAGTGTCCGTTGATTGTGTATACAATGATGGATTAATGAATTTTTATTCTTGCAAGTACCAAAATAAATAGGTAATGGATTTGGATGCGTTATTCCATAGGACTTCCAATAAGCATTGGTTTGAAAACATGGGAATTCTTGATGGTGGAAGGGTCATCTTATAAAATAGAGAATCATGTGATATCAAATGGATAATGATTGTGAGGGCTCAAGTTGTCTACATGACTTGAGAGAGTTACCATCCGAGACACGTGGCTGAATTGAAAGAAAACCTTCTGTCTATTTGAATGTTAGACAAATAAGAGACTACATATAAAGGTGGAGACAACAAATTGAGAATTTTGCAGGGATCACTTGTTGTAATAAAAGCCTATAAAACTAATATATTTATAGTTCTTGAAGGCTATGTAGTAGTTGGGGGAGTGACTAATGCAAATAAATATTCCACTAGGTTATAACATGTTCGACTGGAACATTTAAGTGAGAAAGGACTTGGTGAACTAGAGAAATAATGATTGTTAGATTCTATGCAGTATGGAAGCTGGGTTTTTTGTGAAAGCTATGTATTGGGTAGGAACAAAAGGGTAAATTTTCCTAACAACAAGAAAACTAATGGAGTGTTTTAATATGTTCACTCAAATATTTGGGGTCCAACACGTGAATCTGCAAAAGATGGTGCAAGGTGTTTTAGGTTGATGATATATAATTATTCAAAGAATTATGGGTTATACTTTTGAATGATAAGGATACAACATTAGCTTATTTTGTGAACCAAAATATATTATTTAGAATCAAACCAAGAAAGTGGCGAAGAAAATTTAGACCGATTATGGCTTGAAATATATAAAAATGAAGTTTATGAGCTATTGTAATAATCTTAGAATTACTAGATACCAAACAGTAAGTAGGACTCCCCAACATAAATATTTTACTAAATAGATGAAGCAAACTTACTAGAAAATGTTAGGTTTCTGTTACAAACAACTAGTTTGAGCCGAAGGTTTTGGGGAGAAGCCGTGACTATGGCTGCGTATATTATCAACATAAGTGCATCTACAACATTTTAGTTTATTTCTTCTCAAAATTCCTAGACTAAAGAGAAACCTAAGCTGGGGCTTTTGAGAGTGTTCGGATATGATGCATACGCACATATGAAGTAGGATAAACTTTGGTCAATAGAACCTAAATGCTTCTTCCTTGGCTATTTGAAATGAGTTAAAGGGTATAAGTTTGGGTTTTAAATAAATAGGAAATGCTATTAAAGAAGGTTTTGGACACCCAACCAAGTATAACCAAGAAGAAATATAAGTTTTATGATAAGTGTGATCTATCTAGTGAAGTTGGGGATGTTTCTATCTCGCAAATGATTTTGGCTCCAGTCTAGTTTCGATTTATGTAAAGGAATTTCATAACATGGTCTGAAGATGGTCGAGGGTCTAAGGCTCCATGGAATTTTGAATTATCATACTGAAAAAGAAACACAATCTTATTGGGTACCAATTGGCAAGAGATAAAGCAAAGAGACCAAGCAAGTCGCCGCAGAGGTATGTTTATGATGATTTAATTGGTTATTCTTTATTGATTGAAATACAAAGATGTTCTTATCATGGTTTTATGAAGAGAAGTGATAGATATAAGTAGTTTAATGATATAAGAGAAGATCTGAAATGTCTAAAGGATTTACGCAAAAGAAATGAGTTGATTATAATGAGATTTGTGCGCCAATTGTGAAACAAACCTCAATCAGGGTTCTGCTGTCAAATATTACTAAGTTTAATCTAGATTTAGATCAAATGGTATTACTATTGTCACCTTGCATGGAGAATTGGAAAAGACAATTTACCTGTGTGAGCATAAATGGTTTTAATTAGATAATAAAGGTGATGTGTGTTTGTTGAAGATACCTCTTTATGGTCTGAAATAGTATCCAAGACAAGTAAATAAGAGATTTTATTCTTTTATGAGTTCCATCAACTATTTTTGTACATGTTATGAAAATTATATTTATTGGAATGAGGTCACAGATGAAGATGCAAGTCTTATTGTTATTGTATGTGCATGATATCCTAATAGCTGGAAGAGACATGAAAATGAGAGGTTGAGATGAAGTATCCAAGATATGTTATGAGGATACTACGTATTAAAATTAGAATGAACATGCCACAAGGGATTTATTCTTATCTCAATGAATAAATATACACAAGATCCTAAAGAGCTTCTCAATATTTAAAGTCAAAGCAATTGGAACTCTCATTGGTGCATAATTCAAACTCAATTCCAGTTAAGTACCAACCAAAGTTACAATAAATGAGTACATATTGGTTTTACCTTATGCCAATGTTATTGATGATGAGTCCAGATTCTGTTACCACTACGGACAGGGACAGTTCGGACAAAGACTACTTAACCGGACAGGGTAGTTTGAACACCTCACCCATTGGACTGTTCGAACAAGAACTAAAGTACTTAAAACCTAAACACTTCTTGACTAAGCTGCCTGCTCTCCTACTAAGAGCTCATGGGTCCTTGAACTTGACCCGGGTCCATTAAACATGACCCGAAAGCCCATAAAGCCCATATGTAAGGGTATAAATACCCAACCACCAACATTAAATGAGGGTAATGAAAATTAAATACAACCGGGCTGCTTAATTCTCCATCTACTCACTACTTAAACATTAAATACTTACAAACTTCCACAAAACTCCAAACAAAAATTATAAACTTACCCTCAGACGAAAATAAACCTCACCAATTGATAGTATTATGTATGATATAATTTGTACAAGACATCATATTTCTTACGGTTTAAGTAGTTTAGTAGATTCATGTATAATCAGGGAAAGCCAAATTGACATGCACTCAAGTGGCTTATGAGATATTTTAAGAGTTAGATTGTTGTAAGGTTTTGTTATAATCAGAATGATACAACTGATAAAGTGCTGAAAGGGTGTGTTGATGCAGATTATGATGACTTTCTCGACACAAGAAAATCTAAGTCATGTTATTTATTTACTATGTTTGGATACGTTAGGTGAAAGTATTACATATAGGAGGTCGTCTCACTATCATCTATAAAAACCGAATATATAGGCTATTATGGAAAGCAGGGAGAAATCTATTTGGTTGAAGAAATTATTAAGTGAATTCACTAATATTGAGCCAAAGCAGATAAAACTCTCATTGTTGCATAATTCAAACTTAATGTCACTCAAGCACCAACCAAATTTACGAATAAGAATTACATATTGGCGTTACATTACGTACATTACACTAATATGATTGATAATATTATGTATGTTATCATTTACATGAGACATGATATTTCTTACGATGTAAGTATTTTTAGTAGATTCATGTCTAATCCAGGGAAGCCACATTCCCATGCAATCAAGTGATCATGAGATATTTGAAGGGTTCGTTTATTGTAAGGTTATTTTATAATCAGAATAATAAAACTAATATAGTGTTGAGAGGTTGTGTGGAAGCTCATTATGAAATTCAAATATATATGCTACTATGGAAGCCATGAAGAAATCTATTAGGTTGAATAAGTTGTTGAGTGAAATTACTAGTATGGAGAAATATGCGATCCAGTTCTAATACAACTATTTTTTATTTAATGAAGAATTTGAAGTTCTATTAGAACACTAAACACGTGGGGATGCTCTGACCATAGGATAGAGACAACGCGAAAGTGTCTAAGGTTGCTAGTGAGGAAAATCCTTGGGATGCTCTGAACATGGTCTTAACGATTTTAAAGCTCACAAAAGTGAAAAATACTTGAGCAAGTTTGGAAAGCAGCCGAGCTGGTCTCTAAATATATGAAAATGATTTAAAGAGTGAAAACCTAGGTGAATTGAGAGATTGAGATGAACTATAAATGAGATATTATGAGGATACTTGGTGTTGTAATCAAAAGTAACATGCTGCATGGGATTTATTCTTATCTCAATAAAAATTTATATAGAACATCCTGAAGAACTTCTCAATATCTAAAGCCAAAGCACTTAGAACTCTCATTGGTGCACAATTTAAACTCAATGTCACTCAAGAAACAACTAAAGTTAAAGATAAGAAGTACATATTGAAGTTACCTTACGCCAATGTTATTGCTAGTGTTATATATGCTATAATTTCCATGAGACATGATATTTCTTACGGCGTACATATTTTTAGTAGATTCACGTCTAATTCGGGGAAGCCACATTGACATGTACTCAAGTGGCCCATGAGACATTTGAAGTCCATGATGAGATGGCGTGTGGACGCCGATTATGATTGTTTTTTTATACAAAGAAATCTACGTTAGGTTATTTGTTTATCATGTTTGGATAAGTGGTTCGGTGGAAGTATTGCATACCGAATTTCGTTCTGTTGTCATCTATGAAAGTTGAATATATAGGCTATTATAGAAGCCTGAAGAAATCTATTTGGTTGAAGAAATCTTTGAGTGAAATCACTACTATGGAGAAATATGTGATCATTTCTACGATAATACGACTTCTTTTTATTTAATGAAGAATATGAAATTCTATGAGCGAACTAAACACATGGATAACAAGCTGTAATTCATTGGTGACATTGTGGAGAAAGAGAAAGTGGAGAGGGCTGGTTGCTAGCTAGGAAAATCCTTTTAATGCTCTGATCATGGTGTTAATGATTGCAAAGCTCACTAACTACAAAATACTTGTGCAAGTTCGGGATGCACGTAAGTTGGTCTCTAAATATATGAAGATGATTGAAAGGGTAAAGCCTTAGGTGAAATGAGAGGTTGAGATGAACTATACAAGAGATACTATGAGGATACTTGGTGTTGAAATCAGAAGGAACATGCTGCAAGCAAATTATTCTTGTCTTAATAAAAATATAGATACAGAAGATCCTAAACTACTTCTTAATATTTGAAACCAAAGGATTTGGAACTCTCATTGGTGCATAATTCAGACTTAATGCCACTCGAACAACAACAAAAGTTACAAAAAAGAAGTACATATTGGAGTTACCTTACACCAATGTTATTGAAAATATCATATATGCTATTGATAATATCATATATGCTATCATTTGCACGAGATATGATATTTCTTACGACATAAGTATTTTTAGTCGATTCATGTCTAATTCAAAAAAACCACATTGACATGCACCCAAATAATCATGAAATATTTGAGGGGTTCGTCTATTATAAAGTTTTGTTATAATCAGAATAATACAACTAATGTAATGCTGAGACGGATCAATAGTTTCCAACTCAAACAAAAAATAATTTTATTAAAAACAATACATATTAATTTTGAAATAAAATAAATTTTTTTTCTAAATCAAGTGTAATATTATTCTCCAACGAGTGTAGTATAGCTAGATTTATCGCAAACTACTCATATGGGTGTTTTGAACGAATGATAACCTTTAAATATTTGGAGGTAATTTTTTGTGATCTCCAACTCAAAAAATTCGTTATTAAATGATATTGAATTACAAAATTTATTTTGAATATTATATATAAATTTGAAAAAATATTAGTAGAGATATCAATATTCGACGCAATTTAAAAACGATACGAATATGATCCGAAAAAGTTAAGAATAAAATCAAAATATTAATGATCCAATGTAATTTAAATTTAATACAAATACAATACAAAAGAATATATCAAATTCGTGTCTAGCTTTAATTCTTGAGCTACTTAAACGTTATACATAACGTTTTTGTCGTTGTTTTAGGTGTATCAAATTTTTCGTGTTAAAATAAAGATTTCTGTCAACTAATTTTTTGAATTTAACATATAATCCGGTTTATCAGATTTAGTTAAGTTATGTCTATGAGCCGAACAAGTCGACTTTGGAATATTCATGTTTATAGCCTATTTGATTTATAATTAAATATTAATAAGTTTTTTTGAATTCTGATCAAGTTTATAAAAACAACAGTTTAACACGAAATAATAGATAAAAAACACCAGACGTCCCTCACGTTTACCATTTGTAACGAAGTGGTCTTTTTCCTTTCACGTTGTAATAAAGTGGTCCCTCATGTTTCAGAAACGAGAACAAAACCATCTTTTTTATCTGAGTCCAACTTTTGTACCCTTAATACCTTTTGACCAGCCGCATCAGCGATCCACGTGGGCTGATGTGGCAGAGTAAAAAAAAGTAAACACAACATTTACTTTCACCCAACTAAATTTACCTTAATTCGAAACCAGAACACATCCAAATTAACCAAAATAATCCGGTTTGCCTTAATTTAATCCAGCCCATCAATCTGACCCAAACCCGATTTTGTAACCTCACCCAATAACCCAACCGTATTTCTTTATCTTCTCTCTCCTCTCCCTTCTTCCATTTCCATGGCTGTTTTTTCTCCAGGTACCCCTGCCCTTCTCTCTATGTATCTCTGACCCGAAAGTAAGAAGTAAGAACAACCCATTTCGAAATATGCTATATCTCACACTACATGCTATATATAAGAAGTAAGAACAACCCATTTTCTTTCTTCGTGAACTGTCAATTTTGGTTCATAAAAGATTTATAGAAATTGTGGTAGGCTTAAGTATACAGTTGTAATAGAATTCAATATAACCGCTAGCATATCAAGGTTGACATCATGCTGGGTCGCGATAATTATCATAAAAAACTATACTGTTTTTTAGCCAAACAACTACAAACAATACATTCTTTAACATTTACATGAAATTGGCATTTGATCAAAGTAAGGTACCACCCAATACATTTACATGAAATTGACATTTTATCAGACATTTGATTCAAGTAAGGTATGAGCAAATACAAATAATTTTATTTATAATTTATATTTCCTTCATAATCATCAAATACAAAACCCCAAAAATAAAATCACTCAACACTCGATGACATCAAACTCCCGAAACATACATTGAAAAAAAAAGAACCGGTAATAATCACAGGAACCCCAATCCTTTAAACCCATTTATTTTGGCGGAAACGATCGATTTTCTCTTCTGGGTATTCGACCTAAACATTGAATTTAAATCAAAAGAAGAAGAAGTAATGATGGAATTGACATCGAGGAAGAGATTGGTGATATCAACAAGATGCGTCCTCATAGATTTTCTTCTACTAACTCTTTTCTTGAGAGAAACTCCATTTCCGTTTAAGATGTTCTCTTTGTTGGATTTCATTGTTAGAAAATCTAGCAAAGATTGGTGTTTTGATTAATTCGATTGCGTTTTGGTCGAATAGAAGATATATTCGGAAATGGGTTGTTCTTGCTTCTGCTTATAACAATGGATTTGGAGGGATATATATTTGCGTTTTTTCTTGAAATTTTAATTTTATGAAAATTGAATTGAAAGTGTGTGTTTTTAATATGAGGAAGAGGGAGTTTTCGGGTCAGAGATACATAGAGAGAGGGGGAGGGTTACCTGGAGAAAACGCGGCCATAGAAATGGAAGAAGGGAGTGGAGAGAGAAGAGAGATAAAGACGGTTGGGTTATTGGGCCAGGTCACAAAATCGGGTTAGAAGTTGGGTCAAATTGATGGGCTGGATTAAAATAAAGCAAACTCGATTATTTTGGTTAATTGGGCCGGACTGTGGTTTCGAATTGGGGTAAATGGAGTTGGGTGAAAGTAAATGTTGCTTTTACTTTTTTTTGCTACTGCCACATCAACGTTCCACGTGGATCGCTAATGTGGCTGGTCAAAGGGTATTAAGGGTACAAAAGTTGGACTGAGGTAAAAAAGGATGGTTTTGTTCTGGTTTCTGAAACATGAGGGGCCACTTTATTACAACGTCAAAGGAAAAGGACCACTTTGTTACAAATGGTAAATGTCAGGGGCGTCTGGTGTTTTTTACCCACGAAACAATACTACACAAACGCGTGACACGAAGAAAAAAAGTTGCGAATTATATATTATATTTTTTAAACTTAAAAAACTAAAATATAATAAATAACAAAACGTTCATTTTTTTTGTTTTAATAAATTGTATGCTTTTTTTCCAATTAAAAGTATAATTAAGTTAACGATTTGTTTGATTGTCCAAATCTTTTGGATAATTGTTATTTTTTTGCTATTATTTACAACGTATTTATGCAATTAATTATAATTATTTTTAAAAAAAAGTTTTGTTTTGTTTTTCAAATCTAAAAAAGGTTTTTAGAATAATATTGTACCTATTTTATACACCTAACATACAGTAAGTCTTCATACAAACTTTCTTTTTGATTTTTCAAACCTAAAATGATTTTACACAACCAACTTGAACGAAATTTCGTACCCAAATACAATTATTTTTCAAACAATTTTTTTTGTTTTTCAAATTTAAAAAAAATTACAACTATATTGCACATATTTACGCATCCAAAATACAGTAGATTCCAAACAAACTTTCTTTCTTGTTTTTAAAACCAAAAAAGCATTTTGCATCCAAATACAAATAGTTTCCGACCAACTTTACTTTTGGCCAAAGCTAATTTTTTTCCGCAACCAATATAAACTTATTTACAAACCCATACACAGTTTGTTTCCTAGTTAACTATCTTTCTTGATTTTCAGACCTAATATAGTTTTTATATAACCAATTTGAATATAGTTTTGCACCCAACTTACAGTATTTTAAATACTAATTTACATGTTTTTTTTTTTACTTTGTAATGCTGATGAATAATGTCAAAAGGAACAATATAGTACGAATCAGGATTTATACCTTTAATTCAGTTGCTTAATTCATCACCAATAGGAGAAGCTCACCTAAACGCTCTGTAAAATACATTTTTCTAACGTAAACATAGTGTTCATGCTTCAAAGAAGAACTAAGATGTCATGACAAAAATAATAAAATTGTCTTGGACTAAGAAGCGAGTTTTTATATTTGATATAAAACTTGTTAAAGTGACAAGAAGTGATGTAGTACTCATTTTAAGAGTCAACTCATGGAAAAACAAACTTAATATGAACAAAAAAAGGATTTCAAGATTTTTCAAATAATTAAAAACAATAAAAAATCATCACAACTTATTATCCAAATTCGTGGCTCACAAAAAATATAACAATATTAATTGTTTTTTTGTATTTATTATAGCAATTAAAGTCCTATTTTCATGACCCTTTTACTTTTAATTACGTAACGAAAATATATTTTTGTTTTTTCACAAGTGAAAAATCTATTTACTCAACCATGTTACACATAATTCTGTAAGAAAAAGTAACAATTATAAAAATATATTGCATGATGCAAACAAGCTTACCGTAATTTTACCAGGAGAACAAAATATCAAAGATATAGATGTACTCCTATTATTGTATATTTGTGCAATATTACTTTTCACAACATGTGGAGAAAGATTAGCTACTTCAAAAGTGAAATATATTGAAGATTTTTATAAATATCAGTGACTATGATTTGGCAGAAAATATAAGAAAAAACCAATAAGTTCAATAAAACAAATAGGGCGTATGCAAACCAGAAAATCAGTTATTGTGAAGCGCACTTGTGATAAGTACTAATTTAAACATATATATGTATTTAATAAATTATAATAAAATAAAGTAATCCATATACTAATTCCCTATTAATAGCAACCATTTTTTCTATAACGCAACAACTTTCAACTCTACACAAGATATAAAGAAACTATTCACATCGATAGCATTAGAGAAAAGTGATACGAATATACTTGAAATATTCTACCATATAACACCAAACATAAGTTTATAAATGATTTTTTCAAGATGTGAATTTAGAAATGATTTTTTCTTCACAAAAATCGTTTTAAATTATAAATTTAATTAGTAAACATTCCTATTATAATAATAGATTCTCATATGAGAACTAGAAATAAAAGATAGAGAGATGTTGGAATTTACAAATGAAGTAAATAAAACTGAAAGTAATGAAGATGTTAATGTTGATGAAGGTATTGATGTTGATGAAGAAATGAACGAAGGTGTTAATATTGATGCTCATGAACCTATTAATGAAGGTATTGATGAAGGTGCTGATGTTGGTGGTCAGGAGTTTGATAGTCAACCAACAAGTTCTTCAAAAAAGAATAAAAAAAGAATCTTTTGTTTGATATACAGATTTGAGAAAACTCAAGTTCGTAGATTATAATTTGGAAAGACCTTGTGACGAAGATAATATCACTTTAATGAAATGTCAAAGAACAAGCGATCAAATGAACAAATAAGAGAACTTCAAGAGCCTCCATAATCAATGAACTTGCCAAATTGATTGAAAAACTTGAAGGAAAAAATAATGATCTCATTGAACAAATTCAAGAACTGAAAAAAATTTAAATAATACTCTTCCAATATAAATTCAAAAGTTGAAAAAAGAAAATAAATCTGCGACCAACAATCTTTTTGCTTTGAATGATCAAATCAAATAGATCAGTGCTACCATTACAAATACAACTGGGAGAATAACTGAGCAATATTTTCTAATCAATGATAAGGATGATGTTCTCAAAACACAAGAAGCATAAATTGATAGATATAGTCTATCAAGAGAATTGACATTCACTATATTGGATAGTTGAACAAAATCATAATTTGGTTGATACAACAAAAAATACAAATAAAAAAAATAAAAATATCACATATTGACGGAGGCTTGATAAAAACGAATGAATGTCGAAAAAGAGACTCAAACAAAGAAAGAGAAACAAAAATAATAAGAGGTTCCACGAGTTGTGAAAGCTTCTACTTGTGCATTAAAAACTAAAAGAGTTGTAACACATTCAACAAACGAGGTTGAAGTAGACTTAACAACTATTTCTAAAAATGAAAGATCTAAAACCGTTGAACAAAAATGTACAAACAGTTGTAAAAATTCATTCTCCTCCTCCTCAATATATAGTTCTACAACATGGTAAAACCTCCTCCTCATCCTCCTCAACAAACAGTTGTACAACAAGGTGTAGAAGATCATTTAAGTAGTTGAAAAAGATGCAGATGATGATATTCCATATTATGATGTAATTTTGCAACAAGGCATAATGTAATTTTGCAACTCTTTTATGCAACCACTTATTACGTAATTTTGCAACAAATTATCACATAATGTTTCTCCCAAAAATATATTTGTATTTTATATAACATATTTCTTTTTATGAAACCACATTATACATAATTACGCACCCAATCAACACGTAATTACACCAGGCACACATGCAAAAAATCAAAAATCCCCAAACATGTTTTCATAAAATCACTCTTTTTAGATAATTAGCAAATTACGAAATCAAACAATCGTTATAACTAAAACAATCATAATAACTAAAAAATCATATAAATCATTAGGCAACTATGCAATAATCCGTCACAAACAAAAACCACAAAACTAGTAAACTAAAATCACATGTGAATTAATAATTGATCAATAATTGTAGAAGCATAAATAAAATTGATCGAAAGAAGAATTAAAAAGTATTAGAAAACTACAAAAGAAATTGATAGAACAAATAAAATGACCTACAATCCAACAAAGAAGTAAGAATCTGAAAGAACACATATAATAGTAACAAAACAAAGGTATGATTGATATTTAACTTTAGTTTCAAAAGCACGTGGTTATCCATTGTTTTTTATGAACTGTATTTTTATTCCTTAATAGTTTTGATGTTGAGTGTTTATTGGTTGATTATCCTTATTTTAATATATATATATATATATCATAAACATACTTTTTTTATATTTTTATTTTTATATTTGTTTTTTTTATCTTATACTAACATTTATTATTATAAAGTTAACAAAACATAATAAATGCAAATGTATATCAAATATTAAAAAACCCAATAATTAAAAAAATGTAATTTCTATTTGGAGTTGTGAATAAAATAGTTTTATGTTTAATGATCATCTTTTCATTTCCTTTCATGGTTGAAATATATGATATATTTTTCATTTTTCTAATTATTAAAACAATGTATTGTTGTTTAAAAATAATAACAATATAATTCATATATCAACATAATTAAAGATTTATTAAATAAAATCTTATACTTTTGATTTTATTATAAAGTCCGAACAAAAATAAAATTAGACTTTTTTAAATTTATTATATAATTTCATTTTAAATAAAAATAAAATTACGATGGTATTGTATTATTTAAAATCATAGTCTCCTTTATAATTATAATAGTTTTTAAGATTATATCAATATGTAATCTCATTCATATATATATATATATATATATATATATATATATATTTAATTTATACTAAAATGGTCTTTATACTTTCATGTTATGTGTTAATACTGTCTTGTATTTTAATGCATGGATAACACCTCATACTTTTACTATTTCTTATATTTAGTATATTTTGTTTTGTTTATTTGACCTAAAGTTCTCCTCACTCATTTTTCTCACAAACCAACGATATTCAAGATTGACATATATGAGAGTGAAATAACCGTGAAACCACGATAGTTATATTTTTTATTTATTTATTTAAATCGAAAGTAGGTAATAAACTTAAAACTAATAACTTGTAAAATTAAAAACTTAAAATAACCTCGATAACACACATAGACACCAAACCAAATTACTGCTATATTATATATAATCAAAACCAACACTAGGTAATAAACAATATAATTAAATATTCAAAGTTCACATAAAGTCACTAAGTTAGGTTTAGGGTTGTCGTGAGGGAATCCACAGTAAGTGATGAATTTGTTTTTTTTATCATCTATGTGCTATATTTTTCACTAATTAGATAGTTGATCCTTCTTTACAAACAATCGAACCTTTTCTTATTTCCCCTATAGAGAACCATGCGCATCACTGTTATAATTTTTATTTTTGTGATTTTTGATTGTACATATCTATTTGAGATATTATCCTTGTAAGAAGCCAAATATCCTCTTAAACCGGGCATTCATCTTTTTGTTTTGTTAAATTTATAGATTTATTTTTGTTAATTTTCGTGATGGTTTTGTCATAAACTATATATGTAGAATGAATAATTAAGTGAACTACTAGGTTCTTTCTAGTTGTCGGTGTTGTTTTATTATATTTTATTAATTTTAGTTTAACAATATTTATATATTTTTTGTTTAATAACTTTAATGTCATTTTGTATATTTGACTATATACTTTTCTAAAAGCGAAAACTAACTTTTATGTACTAATGCAAGTATTATAAATAAATCCCTAAATTAGAAATACAAATAATAACTTGCTTTACAACTAATTGAAAGAACACAAGGTCTGAATTTAAACTGAAGACACTTGCTTGAAGAATGAAGGCTCGAAAATAATTCAATCTTTCATTTCTAGAATCAACAATAGCATATCTTGTCAAAATCCATCATGAACAGCTTCTAATTTCAGCAACCATGCAAAGCCATTCATCTCGAAGGATAATTCCTCAAAAGCATCTGCATAATCCATTTGATGATTGAAATACATAATCCTTAATTAGAATTGATAGTCCTGCAAAAAGAAACTAAATATAAGATCGGAATTGACAATGCTGTAAACAATTGAGAGAGATAAATGCACTTATTCATCTCAACCTATATAGTCGGTTTCCAAGCTTTCTAAAAACACTATAGCTCTTAAGGGATTAGGAAACTTATGCTTATTATAGTCATACTTCATTTTGCATCTTAATGGAGTATGTTGGAAGAGACATGAGTACTGGTTGTATCAATACAAGCCTTCCACCATAAGACAAAGATTTAATGTTATATGGTAGATTATATGGTAAATTCAACTCGTTAATTGCTGAAATTAGGGTTGTCTTAGATGGTTTGATATAAGGCTTACAAATATTACACCACCTAGACTAGTGATTAGTTTTACTACAATCATTCGAACCCCAAAGGAATCTATTGAAGAGATTTTTAATTATGTCAATAATGTTTTCTAAAATATACAACATTGAATGTAGTATGTTGGAAGAGATGTAAGTACTAATTGGATCAGTACAAGCCTTCCACCATAAGATAAATATTTAATGTTCCAGTCTTGAATCTTAGATCTAATTCTGCTAATTAACTCATCATATTTATTAGCCTTGTTGTTGTTTTGAATTTGAATACCCAAGTATCTCATAGAAAGAGGTCTATTTTTAAGACCAATATATTCTTCTAAGATCTTAACTCTATGAGGATTAATATTAGTAGAGGTAATAAGACTAGACTTATCCATATTTATGTTTTGACCATAAATATGTTGATAGATCTTGATAATTTCTTTTGACATATCAAGCCTATTCTTATGACAATTACTAAATAGAACGAAGTCATCAACATAGGCAAGAAAATTTATGTTCATTTAACCTATTGTTTCAAATCTCATTTCAATATTGTTGTTGATAATCTTATTAATACCTCCAATGATATATTTATCAACTTATATAAAGAGGTCGGGGGTAATAAAACCCCATTGTCTAATCCCATTAAAACCTTTAAAGAATCTATTAAGCTCACCATTAATAAGAGTAGAGAAGAAAACAGAGCATATACCATTTTTCATTAGTTTAATGAAGTTATTATGAAAGCCAAAATCTTTCATAACATTAAAGATAAAACTATGAGAAATTTTATCAAAGACTTTTGATATATCGATTTTTAAAACAATAATTACTCCTCTAATTTTTTATTAATGTTATGGATGATCTCCTGAGAGAGAATTATTTGGTCATGGATGTTTCTTCCATGAACAAAGCCTCATTGTTCAGGAGAAATACTGTTAGGGAGAATTTGAGCCAATCTACCATTTATAATTTTAGAGATTATCCTATTAAAACATAACAAAGTCTAATTGGTCTAAATTCTTTCTAAGTTTTAAGGTTTTCAGTCTTAGAAATTAAGAAAATAGTGGTTGAGAGTATTCTTATAGGACCAGTTTTTCCATTACAGTATTCAATAATAGCATAACATAGATCACTTTTAATGATTGACTAACAAGTTTTATAAATAGTGGCATTAAAGCCATCAGTACCAACAACACTTTGAGTTTTAAGAGATGTAATAGAATTTTGAATCTCCTCAATTGAAAATATGGCTAAGAGATATTCATTGTCAATATCAGTAATGAGATTAGGGATGATGTCTATAGGGTCATCATAAGTGTTAACTAATGTATTATTTTCTAACATATCTTTAGAATAGGTTACAACCAACTCATTCATTTTAGATTGATCTTCAATCCAATTGCCATTATGTTTTATACCAGTAATCATGTATTTCTTTGACCTTTTATTAACAAAATTATGGAATAATTCAGTGTTTTTGTCACCATTTTTAATCTAATTCATACAACTCGTTTGCTTCCAATATTTCTTTTCTCTTTCCAAGAGAAGAAGATGATTGACCGTAGCTTTAGAAAGCAAAATTTTATCATCAATATAGCTGGAATCTTGAAAACAAATTTAAAAGTAACTGAACATCATATTCAGCTTTGTAAATAACATTGAAGATATTTTCAAATAAACTATAATTCAAAGACTTAAGTTTAACCTTGAGTCTTTTAAGCTTATGCCAGAAAACATGCAAAAGATTCCCTCTTAAAGGGGTGTTCCAAGATTATTCCATAATTTTATTAAAATCATTATGATAAGTCCGTATATTTTGAATCTAAAAGAATATTTAGGTCTATTATTATTATGTATATTTATTATAATAGAGGCATGATAAGAGTAATTTTTAGAAAGATATCTAGTTTGAAGGAGATCAAAGTAATCTCTCATTTTAGGATTAATTAAAAAAATTCTAATCTCTTCCAACTTCTATTATTGGTCTAGGTGTAAAAGGAGACTATAAAACCAGTATCTTCTAAATAATAATCCAATATTGTGTTATTGAAGTCATTCATACTTCGTAAACACGATGTTGGATAAAAAAGTTGTTCATTGGAGGCATAAATATAGTTGAAAACACCAACCACAATCCACTCAAGTGTATTGGTGGATAAATCTCTTAATTTATCCCATATGGGAATCCTGTTTGTTCTATCACACTTCGCATAAATTACAGTTACATTAAGATCTTTGGTTATTTAAGTATAATTAAAATTTAAATAAAGGAATTGGTTCCATGAAAACTCACATACACCTTGAATGGGCCTTTTCAAATGACCCATATCTTATTGAATTTGATTGAAACATCATATTGAAAACCAAGGATTTTAATAAGATTGTCAATTTCTGGAGCTTTGAACCATAGGTTCCTTGATGGCCAGGAAGTCCATGTAAACATTTTAAAAATAAATTTAAGTCTTTTAATTATTTCTTTATTACCAACCCCTATAACATTCCAATTTGAAATTTTAATAATCATTTTGATTATGAGATGTTGGGTATTGTAACTCTATCTGAAATTCATAAGTATCTTTGTTAGAATTTTCTCTATCATTTGCTTTGTTTCTTTTGTGCCTGACTTTATACAAATGAACCTTATGTACTTTGTTACTTACATGTTTATGAGATGATTGTAAGCTACCAGTTATAATTGGCTTAGCGGAGTTTAATTCAGATTCATCCTCAAATGACTAATTTAGGCTAGTAAATCTGTTACAAATCTCTATAGAGGGTAGAGCTTCGATAATTTCTAGGTTCAAGTCTTCCTCCATAATTTTATTATTTGAAATTTGAGATTTTTCCTCTTGGACACCATTATTTATTTGAATAGACTCTCTATCAAGACTTTTGTTATTTATCAATTTGTTAACAGATTTTGTTTTAGGGATAAAATTATCCTTGACAACTATTGATTTAACTTGTCGGTGTCCATTTTTGAATTAACTTATCATTCAATTCATATTTTTTTAGAATTAAATTTGTTTATAAAATATTTTGTATCGGTAATATTGTTGGTCTTTTTGCAGTAACTGTTATTATGTTCAAGACAAGACAAAGATATATTACCATATGTAATTTTTATCCAATATCCATCTTGAGCATCAAATTCAATCCAAATTTTATTGCTGAGAGGATTGGATACAACAACTTCAATTCAATCCTGATAGAGATTATGATTATGAAGATATTTATTAGGTGTTCACATATCCAAGGGGTATCTTATTGATTTAGCTATATTCTTTATGATATCTTTATAATATATAAATAATGGTATTTTAGGAAACGTAACCTACACATAGGTTACAAGAGATTCTTTCATTGGATTGAAACCATGATCCCAATTTAAGAAACACATAGAATGTTGGCCTACTAGCCAAACATTCCTTATCTAGATGCATAATTAATAAGCAACTGCGAATCACTGATTATGTGCATTTTTTTAGAACTACTAATTTATGCAAGCCTTAGCCCTGCTAATGTTTTCTCGTACTCTTCTTCATTATTTGAGGCTTTAAAACCAAAGAGTATAGCTTGATAAAATGGAATATTCGAAGGGAGATATCAAGTAAACTCTTGAACCTGATTTACTTCAACTTCCATATGTTTGAACTATCATTTCACTTAAAGGTTTATCAATATTTAACCCAAGCTCTAATCGGTTGGATTAAAATTCAATAAAAGAATATGCCAAAGTTTGTGTCTTGATTCTTTTCGAGAAAATTCAATATCATAATCTTGAAGCTTTACTGACCACTTAGTCTTCCGACTCGACAAGTTTGGTTTTTGAAATTTATTTTTAAGTGGAAAAGAAGTTTGAAAATTTATGAATGGGCTTAAAAATACACCCTCATTTTTGGAGCATCAACTACTAACGATAAAGGTAACTTTTCTAACTTTAAGTATCTTTTTTATAACTAGTTAATTTTTACTTATATGATACACGAGATGCGGATACCCTTTAACTTCTCTAACCAAAATTGCACTTACAACATAATTTGACAATGCTAAATATATGTGTAATCCATCTCCTGCATTTGGTTTGGATAATGTATCCAGATAATATATATGTTCATTAAGTTTTGTATACAATCATGTGAAAGAAACACAATCTTAATGGTTATTAATTGACGAGAGATAGAGCAAAGAGACCAAGCAAGTAGTCGCAGAGGTATAATTATGATGATGTAATTGGTTATTCTTTATCAAATAAAATATAAGGATCTTTTTATTATGGTTCTATGAAGATAAGTGATAAAGATAAGTAGCTTAATGCTACAAGAGAAGAACTAAGATGCCCCACGAAGATGAGCACTTGGATTCTTGTGATACAATAGAAGGATCAAAAGCTTATTGGGTGCAAATTTATATTCAAGAGAAGGCCATGTATTATTGGTGTTGTATTACCCAGATACAAGGCTACGATAGTGGGTAAGGGCTTTAAGCAAAATAAATAAGTTGATTTCAATGATATTTGTACGCCAATTATGAAACAAACCTCAATCGGGGTTCCGCTATCAAATATTACTATGTTTGATCTAGAGTTAGATCAAATGGATATTACTATTGTCTCCCTGCGTGGAGAATTAGAAGAGACAATCTACATGTGTGAGGCCAAATGGTTTAAAGAACAGAAGAATGTGATGTGTGTTTGATGAAGATACCTCGTTATGGTCTGAAATAGTATCCACGACAATTGAATAATAAATTTGATTCTTTTATAAGATTCATCAACTATTTTCGTTACTATCAAGAAAAATGTGTCTATTGTAATGGGGTGAATAGAAAACTTCAATTTCTATTGTATGTGGATTATATCTTAATAGTTGGAGAGATATGAAAATGATTTAAAAGGTAAAAACTTAGGTGAAATGAGAGGTCGAGATGTACTATACAATAGAGACTATCATGATACTTGGTGTTGAAATCACAAGGAACATGTCACAATGGATTTATTCTTATATCAAAAAAAAATATACACAAGATCCTAAAGATATTATCAATATCTAAAGGCAAAGAAGTTTGAACTCTTATTGGTGCACAACTCAAACTCAATGTCGCTTAAGCACCAACCAAAGTTACATATAAGTAGTGCATATTAGAGTTACCTTACACCAATGTTATTGATAATATAGGTATGTTATCATTTGCACGAGACATCATATTTCTTATGGCGTAAATATTGTTTAGTAGATTAATGTGTAATCCGGGGAAGCCACATTGACATACACTCAAGTGGCTCCTGAGATATTTGAAGCGTTCTGTTGTTGTAAGGTTTGTTATAATCAGAATGATACTAATTTAGTGTTGAGAGGATGTATGGACACTAATTATGATAGTTTTCTTGACACATGGAAATTTAGGTAATGTTATATGTTTACCTTGTTTGGATAAGTGGTTGGGTGAAAGTATTGCATACAAAAGGTCATTCTGCTATAATCTACGAAGTTAGAATATATAGGCTACTATAGAAGACATGAAGAAATCTATTTGGTTGATGAAATTGTTGAGTGAAATCACTAATGTCGAGAAATATATGATTCAATTTTACGATAATACGACTTTTTTTATTTAATAAAGAATCTGAAGTTCTATGAGCAAACTAAACACGTAGATATGAAGCTATGTTTTTTTAGACATAATGGAGAGGCAAAAAATGAAGGTGCCTAAGGTTACTAGTGGGGAAAATCCTTCGGATGCTTTGACCATGGTGTTAATGATTTCAAAGCTCACAAACTACAAAATACTTGTGCAAGTTCAAGATACAGCTGAGTTGGGCTCTAAATATATGAGGTTGATTTAAAAGGTGAAGACTTAGGTGAAATGAGAGGTTGAGATGAACTATAAAAGAGAGGCTAGGAGGATACTTGGTGATGAAATCAGAAGGAACATGTTGCAAAGGATTTATTCTTATCTTAATCAAAATATATATACAAACAACCCTAAAAACCTTCTCAACATTTGAAGCCAAAGAAGTTGGAATTCTCATTGGTGTACGAATGAAACTTAATGTCACTCATGCACCAACCAAATTTACAAATAAGTACATATTGGAGTTACCTTACGCCAGTGTTATTGATAGTATTATGTATGCTATCATTTTCATGAGACATCGTATTCTAACGGTGTAAGTATTTTCAGTAGATTCATGTATAATAAGGGGAAGCCCAATTGGCGTGCACTCAAGTGGCTCATGAGATGTATGGAGGATTCACCTATTGTAAGGTTTTGTTATAATCAGAATAATATAATGAATATAGTGTTGAGAGGGTGTGTGGATGTTGATTATGATTGCTTTTATTACATAATAAAATCTAAAATAAGTTAGTTTTTACTATTTTTGAATTAGTGGTTAGGTAGAAGTATTGCATATAGAAGTTTGTTCCGTTGTCATCTACAAAAGTTTCGCTGAATTTTTATGAGTGAACTAAACACGTAGATATCAAGCTGCAATTTATTCTACACATGATGGAGAGAGAGAAATTGATGCTGGCTAAGGTTGCTAGTCAGGAAAATCCTTTGGATGCTCTGATTATCCTGTTAACGATTTTACAGCTCAAAAACTACAAAATTCTTGTGCAAGTTCGGGATGTAACTAAGCTGATCTCTAAAGATACGAAGATGATTTAAAGGGCAAAAACTTGGGTAAATGAGATATTGAGATGAACTGTACAGGAGAGGTTATGAGCATAGTTGGTATTAAAACCAGAAGGAACATATTGTAAAGTATTTATTCTTATCTCAATAAAACATATACAAAAGATCGTAAAACATTTCTAAATATATGAAGTTAAATGAGTTGGAACTCTTATTGGTGCACAACTGAAACTTAATGTCACGTAAGCACCAACTAAAGTTACATATAAGAAATACATATTGGAGTTACCTTACGACAATATTTTGATACTATTATGTATGCTATCATTTTCACAAGATATGATATTTCTTATGGTGTAAGTATTTTTTGTAGATTCATGTCTAATCCGGGAAGCCAAATTAGAATACACTCAAATGGCTCCTGAGATATTTGAAGGGTTCGTTTGTTATAAGGTTTTGTTATAACCAGAATAATACAAGTAATCTAGTGTTGAGAGGATGTGTGGACATTGATTATGATGGATTTCTTGACACAAAGAAATCTACGTCATGTTATTTATTTAATGTGTTTAGGTAAATGGTTAGGTGTAAGTATTGCATACATCAGGTTGTTATACTGTCATCTATGAAAGCCAAATATATAGGCTGTTATGGAAGCGATAAAGAAATCTATTTAATTGAAGAAATTTTTGAGTGAAATCACTAGTACGGAGAAAGATGTGATTCAATAATACGATAAAACGAATTTTTATTAATTAATGAAGAATATTAAGTTCTACGAGCGAACTAAACACGTAGATATCAAGTTGCAATTCATTCGAGACATGGTGGAGAGATAGAAAGTGAAGGTGGCTAAGGTTATTATTGAGGAAAATCCTTATCTGCTCTGACTATGGTGTAAACGATTTCAAAGCTCACAAACTACAAAATACTTATCCAAGTTCAGGATGCAACTCATATGGTCTGTAAAGATATGATACTAATTTAAATATGAAGACTTAGGTGAAATGAGAGGTTGAGATGAACTATACATGAGAGGATATGATGATACTTGGTGTTAAAATCAGAAGGAACATTGTGCAAGAGATTTATTCGTATCTCCATAAAAAAATATACAGAAGACCCTAAAGAACTTCGAAATATTTGAAGCCAAAGCAATTGGAACTCTCATTGGTGCCCAATTCAAACTCAATGACACTCAAGCACCAACCAAAGTTATAGATAAGAAGTACATACTAGAATTAACTTATGTTAATGTTATTGATATTATTATGTATGCTATCATTTTCAAAAGACATGATATTTCTTACGGCGTAAGTATTTTTCATAGGTTCATGTGTAATCAGGAGAAGCCACATTAGCATGCACTCAAGTGGCTATTGAGATATTTGAAGGGTGCGACTATTGTAAATTTTTGTTATAATAAGAATTATACAATTAAAATATTGTTGAGAGGGTGTGTGGACGTTCTTGAAACAAGGAAATCTACGTCAGTGTTTGGATAAGTGGTTAGGTGGAAGTATTGTATACAGAAGGTCATTCCGCTGTCATCTACGAAAGCAGCATATATATGCTACTTTGGAAGCCATAAATAAATCTATTTGGTTGAATAAATTGTTGAGTGAAAACACTAGTATGGAGAAACATGTGATTCAGTTCTACGATAATATAACTTCTTTTTATTTATTGGCGAATCTGAATTTCTATGAGAGAACTAAACACGAAGACATCAAACTAAAATTTATTCGAGATATGGTGGTGAGAGAGAAAGTGAATGTAGCTAAGGTTGATAGTGAGAAAAATCCTTCGGATGCTCTGACCATGGTGTTAACAATTTTGAACTTCACAAACTACAAAATACTTGTGCATGTTCGTGATGAAGTTGAGATGGTGTATATAGATACGGAGTTAATTTAAATGGTGATGACTTAAATGGAATAAGAGATTGAGATGAACTATACATGAGAGGTTGTGAGGATACTTGGTGTTGAAATCAGAAGAAACAAGCCGAAATTGATTTATTTTTATCTCAATAAAAATATATATACCGAAGACCCTAAAGAACTTCTCAATATCTGTAGACAAAGCAGTTGGAACTCTCATTGGTTCACAATTCAAACTCAATACCATTCAAGTACCAACCAAATTAGAGATAATAAATACATATTGGAGTTACCTTACACCAATGTTATTGATAGTATAATGTATGTTATCATTTGCACGAGGCATGATATTTCTTACGACGTAAGTATTTTTAGTAGATTCATGTCTAAAGCAGGGAAGCCACATTGGCATACACTCAAGTGGCTCATTAGATATTTGAAGGGTTCGGCTATTGTAGGATGTTTTTATAATTATAATGATACAACTAATTTAGTGTTTATAGGGTGTGTGGACGCTGATTATGATGGCTTTCTTGACACGAAGAAATCAAAATCAGGTTATTTATTATTGTGTTTGGATAAGTGGTTAGGTGGAAGAATTGCATACAAAAGCTCGTCCTGCTGTCATCTACGAAAGCCAAATATATAATCTACTATGGAAGTATTTTATACATAAAATTCAATATCAGAATCTCCTAGCTCCACTTACCACTTAGTCTTTTAACCCGAAAAGTTTGTTTGGAAAAAGAGTTTGAAAGTTCTGAATCGGCTTTAAAATACGGTCTCATTTTCTAAGAGTAACTACTAAAACCAAAGCTAACTTTTCCAACTTTAAGTATCTTTTTTATGCATCTAATAATATTTTACTTATATGATACAGTGGACGCGGATACCCTTCAACTTCTCGAATAAAAAATACAGGTACATCATAATCTGACACTGCTAAATATATGTACCATCTATCGGCTGCAGTTGGTTTGGTTAATGTTTATGGATAATATAGATGTTCATTAAATTTTGCAAAGGCTGCTTGACACTTCGAAATCCAATCGAACTCTTTTGCGTATCTCAATGATGCACACTTCTCTGAAGACCTTGATATAGATATGTTCAAAACTTCTATCGTTCTAGTTAAAGTTTTTACTTCATTGATACTTCTCAGAGGATTCATGACAATTAAAGCATTCAACTGTACTGGGTAGTTTGAAATCCTTTTTTATTGACAATATACCCTTAAGAATTTTCCAAATTGCGCATACAATGTAAATGTTTCTGCGTTCAATTTTAAGTTAATGGCCTTTAGATTAGAAAACATTGATAAGTAGCCCCAACATTCTTTAAACCAAAGGATATTACTTTAGAGCAGTGAAGACCCTTACCCGTTATGAATGTGATATTGTTTTGGTCCCTCAAATCCATCTACATCTGTTATACGTGCAAAAACATTAATAAATGACAACAACTTATTACCAGAAGTAGTTGAGTCTATCATTTTATCAATTCCATGGACAATGGAAAAGCCCGGTTTAGATATGTGAAGTCAAGACACATATGCCACTTCTCATTTTTATTTTTAACAAGTACCAAGTTTTCTTTCTATAAAAGGTATTGAGATTCCCGAATGTGCTGTACTTTTCTTAACCGATCCACTTCTACAACAATGACTTCTCATTTTTCAGCTAGAAAGATCTCTTCATTTTTGTATAATAGGGTTTACATTGGATCATATTGCTAATATTTGTTCCTTTATAACTGGTGGAAACTATGCCCCAAGTTTTACGTTTTTTCATTTGGAAAAGTATATAGTTTAATAACCTCGTCGGGAATTACCGAACTCAGAGTCTCCATTGGATTATCCACAGTATATGATTCCAAAATGGACTATAATATTTGTTATTCATTTTTTGTTTTCGCATTCTAGAGTATCTTAGGATCTAAGGCAGTAGTATACCATTCTCTGACCACTTTCTGGCTACTAGGTACAACCTGAACCTGACCCCCAATGGCATATTTCAAACACTAATGGAAGGTGTAGGCAACAACTTACATTCTAAATAACCATTATCTACCAAAGATATCATTGTATGAACTCGGGAAATCCACAACAATAAAGATTACCCTCATTGTCTTTTTGAAGGGATCTTTTCCGAGTAGAGCATAACATTTGAATTCCCTGATTAAATTTGCAGTAATCCATATGAACCCCACTATCGTTTAATTTGACCAAACTATAACGGGAGGGTTTTTCATTTGTTTGTAGATAGACATGAACAAGATTTTTGCAAAACTACATATCAATAAGAATCTTTCAGATTTTGGTCCCCTCGACTGCTGCTCCAATTACCACCATATCCTCATGTGGCCCATAACATCTCTAACGAAGCGTTTAGTATAATTTTTAAGCTTTTCGCAATCAACTAACGACACTAATTATTGTATCCTCAATTCCTCGTATTTATTTTCATCCAATAAATTACCTTCGGAAAGTAACCTAAAACATATCAAAATTCTTAATAAAGTCATGCAGAATTCAATTATACAATTTCAAACCACTATCTTTGAAAGTTTGGGAAAAAACCATCATAACATCTTATCATCGTCGTCGTAACTTATTATGAAGTTCTTGAACTGCTCCATGCGGTTATTCGGATCTTACTCCTACTGAATTTCTCTATTTTAGAGATATCAAACCGCATGGGAAAATGTCCACAGAGATATTTTGTAGAAAAATGAGACTATCTCCAATTATGCCTTTGTTTAAACTGGTGACCCTCATTGATTGTTGCATAAATTGCCTATACGGAGTGTATGGAAAATATTCATTCAATTGATAATCAACATTATGTTTTCCCGATCCTCATATAATCGCTTCAACTTCCTTTTTTACCTCTTTGGTCTCCCTGCTTATCCGAGGAAGTATGTTGTTTGCTAGACCTTTGATGTCGATTAGAATATTTCTTTGAAAAGTGCTTATCATCACAAGTTCTTCTTTTTTACGACGGGTTCCCAATATAGAGAGGATGAAGACTTCTCAGACTCATACACAGGGTACTCGCTAGACTCTGGAGGACTATATGGGTTTTTGGTCTTACGCTCCCTCTTCTATGAATGGTGTATTTTTCGTGATCGATATTTTTTATACTTTTTTCGGATTGTGTTGAGTATTTGAGTCTACAACTTTTTCGTCGGATCCCTTTTGTCCTCTGAGTTTTTGGACTTTCGATTGGATTCTTTCTAAAAGGGTTATTTTTGCTTCTTTTTAAGATCTTAATAACTTCATCTCACTTTGGAACCCGTCACACTCTTCTTGCATGAGATGTTGTTCTTGTTTTTTGTCGGTCATACACAGTATTTAACCAGACCCTTTTCCGACTATGACTTCATCAATCATCGGGACATGATCCACATATATTTCAAAGTCCATTCATCGGTATATTCTGAAGACAAATTCATACACCTTAGGTTTTGGATTTCGTTATCCGGTTACCTATGTAGGCTCTAGTTGTGGTTGCCACTGATAGTGTCAACGATTTTCTAAGGGTGCTTAAGTAACAACATAAGAAATATTTAATTTTTGGATGGGTTGTAGAGAGAGAATTTACTTTCTTATGAAATATTTTAGAAAAACACACTTTATCATGTTAGGTAAGGAGTAAAGGTTTTTCTCCATATCTCACCAACTGATTTATGAGACTATTTATAATAATTTGGGCTTAGTCGGCTTGCATGGTACATATGATCATTTTTGTAACCCAAGATCAAATACCCACAAAGGATATTACTATATATAATACCTTTAACTATTATATTTTATTATATCTAGTATGGTTTATTTCTGTTTAAGGGTAATTTTGTAAACTAGTTTGGGAATTTAATGTTTAGAGTAAAGAGTAGTGAGATAATTAAGCTGTGTGCTAGCAGTAAATTATTATTATGCCCATTAATGAAAGTGGTTGGGGTATTTATACTTAATTACCGACCCATTGGCCTATCAGGTCGGATAGTGAAGTCGGGTCAAGTTTAAGGACCCATTAGTATTAGGTGTGAAGTGACCAGCATCTAACTTAGTAATCATTTATTACATTTGTCTTGTTCGGTTTTTTTTATAATAGTGGTTATGGTCTGAATTTCCCATCAGATTAAGTTAAGACTAAGCAACTAAAATATATGATCTCATTAGTAGCCCCTTTAGGTCTTGCAAAGAACCTTTGGAATAGCTAACTCTTATAAATCAATACCAACATTCTCCGACCTGTTATTGTACCCGAACTGTAAACTTTTCTCTCAAAACTGAATTTGTTCAGATTGTGGTGGAACTAATTTTTCAATTCAGAATTCTAAGATTCTTTTTCCAATCGTGGGACACGTGTCAGACTCTGGTTGGACTTCTCAACCATTTTTCTACTAGATTATCGTACCTACTAAGATAGAAAGTTACCTAGGCTTTAACTCCCATACGTTCCAGCTTTTAATCATTACTTATATCGTTTTACCTTTTCCTTGGTAACTACTATTTTTCACCGTTATACATAAATCTTATTCACTGTTTCAGTGTCTTCAAAAATTACAAGCATTTATAGTGAGAGAATGCTCAGTGTACCTTCAAATTTGTGTTCAAATCATATATGTTCAAAGCCAGAAACGCTCTAGTAAAAGGAGGTTGGTTAAACTTGTCCAAGTTAGAGTGAGCGAGAAAAGTTGCAAGAGATGAACGAATTGTAGCTGGTCTCTCTATTTCTCCTGGTGAAGGAACCAATCAATCACAAGTGAATACAAACCAGGGTTCGTTGTCTTCAAAAGCACCCAAGGTTAGAAAGTTACCTTTTGTTTCTAACCTTTCTCCTCTTCCATCAGTGTCCAAGAGTCCCAAAACCCTCTCCCTAAGGAGAAAGCTATATCTAGCATTAGAAAATCCTCGTCTTTTATTGCAATGGGTTTAGATACAGAGAAATCCCCAGATTAATTAACACCACGCCGAGTCACTCGTCAATCCAAATAGAAATCCACCCATACCTCTTCAAAATCCTTCAATTCGGAGGTAGTAAATTATGTGCCAAAAACCAAAACATCCGGACACCAGCCCCTGGAAGAAGCCAGACTATCCGAGCAACCATCCATTGTAATGGAAGAGAACATAGAGGACAACTTAGATGATGCCCCTTTTGAGGCGTCCGGGAAAACGGATGACACAGTTGCGGATCGGAAGGGTAAGACTAAAG
Source organism: Limnanthes douglasii subsp. nivea (assembly GCA_036936605.1). Lineage (NCBI taxonomy): Eukaryota > Viridiplantae > Streptophyta > Magnoliopsida > Brassicales > Limnanthaceae > Limnanthes > Limnanthes douglasii. Next base: position 150,056,009 of record JAUPFV010000002.1, on the reverse strand, counting down.
TAGGTTTGACTCATGTAGATGCGCTTCCGGAGAGTCTAGAGGGGAGAGTGAGGCCAAACTTCAACAAGGTCAGCGTGGAGTACTTGCTGTCTCTTCAAAATATAGCCTACGTATATACCCATGCTGCTGAACTAGGTCGTATACGTACGAAGTGGGAATCCCAGAGTATGTGAAAGTGAGAATTCCAGTCACCCTAGAACCTTCGATGGACTGCAAACCCAATGAGCTGGTGTCTATGCAGAGGTGCTGAACTGGGGACTCCGCTTTCCTTTGGCCCCAAAGATAGTCAGGTACTTCCATCGGACCAAGTTGTGTCCCAGTCAGCTGAGTCCGAACGCTTGGCATACCTTGCTGGCTGGCATCATGGCATCCAAGTTGTCTAAGATTCCACTACCAATGGAAAAATTTGTTGTTGTGGCAAACTTGTGTACGAATCATCACATCCCTTTCTACCACTACAACATGGGGAATGACCAAGGTAGTAAATGAACTTCTGGAGTCAGAAAATCCGTGGAGGTTGCAGTTTTTATTCATCAGTGGGGCCTGAGAGAATGGTAAAAAGATCAAGCTTGACTCAAACCCAAGCAAGATGACCAGTCGCTGAACGAGTATTGGTAAGTTTTTTATGTCCTTTTTTTTATCATTTTGAAGTATTAACTAATTACTCTGAACTGATTTATATCTCTTCTCGGTGTTTCTGAATGAGTTTTTAGACTATGTAGAGGCTGATCAGGATACATGGGCCAAACTGAACGTTTGGGCCTTGGAGAAATGAGACAACGATTTCCAAAAGTGCTTCACATCCGGAAAATTTGTGAGGTCTCATCTGTGGAACACCATAGGGAGAAGAGATGTCACATGGGAAGAGCTGACCACCGCTCCTCCTACAAATGTCATCCTGAGGAGGACAGAGGCTAAATATGCTAAAGTTTACCTGCCTTCCAGAGCCAAAGCCCCTAGCCATCTGAACAAAATGAAGAACAAGGGAAAGAAGAAAACCACAACAGACCCTCCTCAAACAACCACTGAAGGGACCGTTTCAGAGAACTAAGGAGGCATTAATGTTGCTTTAATGGAAGTAGTAGAAGTTACTGTGAAGGGGGCTAGTGGGTCAGCTCTGTCGATCCTACCTTACAAGAGGAAATTCCACCCAATGTTTATTTCAAACAGGCTATTGCTGATGGTAACGTAGAGGTAAATATTGACACTTTTCAAAACATCAATATATATATATTTTAATGATTTGGAAAAAAGATGATTTCGCGGGGCCTTACCGTCCTCCCAACTCTTCTAACGTTGTGACCCACAATGGCGAGACTTATGCGATATCTAGTGGGAAAGATACCTTGAGCCATGCCCTCTTGGGTTATAGTCGTCTAGTGATCGATCTGGAGAGACAAGTAAGGGATAAAATTGTTGCTATCAACTCCCTAACTACAGAGAAGCAAAGCTTAACAAACGATCTTCTCAGCCCTCAGCAAAGTATAGAATTATTAAGGAAGGAAAAAGAGGATTTAGCTGCCAAACAGTACTCCGATCTGGAGACTTCTTCCTCAAATAATATCACACATTTGAAGGAGAAACTACAAACTAAGGAGAACACTATCCAAAATTTATTCGATGATAAAGTCAAGTTGGAGAACACTATCCAGGAGAAGACCAAAGAGAAAGCTGCCTTAGAATGCTAGCAAGCTCAAGCTATAGTTGCAGGGATAGAGAAGTATGCTAGTGGAATTTGGGATTCTCTAGAGAAGAGAGATGATGGAATCATGTCTGATATGGTCTTATTGTTCTATGAGACCTTTCATAAGAGGACCCTTGATCCTTTATGGAAATATGTGGACTATGATGATCTCCTTTTCCACACGATGGCTGATGGTGATAATCACAACTACTACAGTGGGATAGACTCCAAAGACGACGAAGAAGTGGGTGAGAGTTCAAGTGTTGAACTCCAAAGTCCCAAAAAAGATGGCGGTGAAGAAAAAACCGAAGGGAACAAACCCTAAGGTTACATTGTGTATTTTTTGTTTGAAAGACTAAAGTCCTTGGATGGCCAATGCATTTTGTTTCATTTTTTGTTTAATCTTTACGTTGTAAAACTTCAAAGTCCTTGAATAGTCAAGGAATTCTGTGTATCATAGATCGTTTTTAGTCTGATCAGATTATAATTATCATTGTGGCCAATGTTTAAATAGTCTTCAGCATTTAAGATGCGTTGAACAAAAGTATAAATCATTTTCAACCACATGTGTTTAATAAATGGGATCAAGTGTTCAATATATTCTATCAACTCAAATTCATTTAAGAGTCGAGGTGTTTAATAAATGATTAGTATCCGACGTGAAACAAAATTGCACCATAATATTGAAGAAGGCATAATATATTATTGAAAAACTCGGCAAACTCCTTAAAAAGTAAATATTTACAAAAGAGTTCTATTCTAAGTATAACCTGAGATGTTTAACATTCCACGGGTGTTTTAGTGCTCTCCCTACTTTGTCTTGCAACCTGTACGTTCCTAGACTAACCTTCTCATAGACCATATAAGGGTCTTCCCGGTTCGGGGCCAGCTTACCGAATTGCTTTTCCTTAGTGTGTAAAAAGACTTTTCTTAAGACTTTGTCCCCTATTTGAAAATCATTTCTTTTAACTTTGGAGGAAAATTTTCTCATCATCAAGCCTTGGTAATGCGTTGTTTTTATATGCTCTGTAACTCTTTTTTCTTCAATCAAATCCAATTGATTCTTAACTGCTATATCATTAGTTTGTTCGGAATTCTTTAGACTCTGTGAGATGGTAAAGTAGATTTTATGAGAGTAGTTGCATCCATCTCATATACCAGAGCAAAATGAGACTCTTGTATAGCAGCCCGAGGTGTAGTTCGGTAGGCCCATAATACTTTTTGTAAATATATTGGCCATTTTCCTGCAGCTCATTCCAATTTTTTATTCAATCCGGACAAGATTGTCCTATTTTTTACCTCAACCTGACAATTTGCTTGAGGGTGGAAAGGAGAAGAAAAAAATGTTGAATTCCTCTGGAGGTCCATGTCTTTATTATTAAAATGTGGCTCATTGTTTGTAGTAATCTTTCGGGGAGCCCCAAGTCTGCAACATATGTTAGACAAAATAAATTTAATAACTGCATTCAAAGTGGTTCCAGCCAAATGAGCTGCCTCTATCCACTTAGAAAAATAGTGAAGTCGGGTCAAGTTTAAGGATCCATTAGCAATTAGGTGTAAAGTGGCCAACATCTAACTTAGTCATTATTTATTACATTTGTCTTGTTCGGTTTTTTATAATAGTGGTTATGGTCCGAACTGCCCATCAGATTAAGTCAAGACTCAGCAGCTAAAATATCTGATCTCATCAATATCATAATACAAAATAAACTTTGGGTTCAATAACCCATTTGTCTGATTAGCCCTTTGAATAATTCGGTCCTCATCAATATCCTCGTCTAATTGGTAAACCAAACATGTTATCTATTGATAGCTTGTGGCACATAAATTACGTTTGAAATCGTGTTACATCATAAAAAATCCAAGCAAACATGGTTACGTTTCTTCGCAAAAAATCTAACAACCTGTACATGAGGTTGGTAGGTATATATATATATATATATAAACTTACAGCTTGTTCCTTTATATAGCTTAACGGAAACGATTCCAGAGCCATGAGATCTATACAAACGTACATTGCAACATATAGTGGTAACATCATTCGTACACAACGTTTTACCAGTGTATTATCATTTTCAATCGTCAACCACGCGTTAGACCAACAATTACTTGGCAACAGTTGAGATAAATTCGTCGATTCCTAACTCTTCAACATATTAGTGAATATGTATCTTCCAGAAACACTTAAGTTTATTTAGAGTCTTCGACAATATGTTATGCACCAAAGTCTAGCAAAAATAATTATGCACCTTCCATTCCAACAGTGACATAGCACTTGTTTTGTTATTAAACTCATCCATCAAATTTCACTCGTACTCATTTACACTTAAATTTTAAATTTTCGGTTGAGTATCCGCTACAGATCTCCTATAAAATTTCTCCTAAACATATTAATTTTATAAATTCATGATGAACAAAATCAGAGTAGAACAAATGAACTTAATATAATAGGTAAAAATGCATTGGTAAAATTGTTTTCAGATATTTTCATATAGTTTTGAGATAATGAAATATATTAAATGCATTTGACTTTTGATATAATGCAAAAATAAATTTAGTTTAAAACTTGTGTCTTGAGTGGTGAAACAAATCAAAACAATTTGAATAAAGTGAATGCTAACGTGTCTCTATGTAGATCAAAACATTTAATACACAATATCTTTATATAGTAAACTATTTAGCTTTAAAATTAACTTAGTAGCATTTTTTGGATTTTCTTTTAAAATATTAGTTTTTAAATCATTTTTTATAAATTTTAAATAAAAATATATAATACTTTTAAGATAATTTTTAAAATAATTTTGTTATCTATTTTAGTTATTATTTTTTATATCTAAGCTAACTATTTGATTTAAATCGAATAAGTTATCTAAAAGTTTATTTAGATGATTCAGTATAATTTTATAGTCATTGAAAAAACTAAATAAAAAACTAATTATATCATTAACAATAGTATTTAATGCTTTTAACTACCTAGCAGCATTAACTTTCATTAAATATTACTATAAGTAGTATTAATTGGGTTTTAATGGACTTTCTTAAATCTTTTAGAATTCATATAAAAGGATTATACATTTATTATCCATGTATGAAAAATTTCAAAATACTTGAGCTAATTCGGAATTCTATTCAATTTATTTAAAGCATTATACAATTTTTCAGCGAACTTTGTTAAACATTATTACATGCGAATAAGATTGGCCTTGTTTGGCTGAGGACAGGCGGAGTTACATGCGTCCTTATCCGGATAGCAATGTCTATTAGTGGGTACATCACAACACCAACATATAGAACCTTTTGGGCCGTCTGGGCACGGTTTTGTTCCACAACCGAAAGTAATGTCATTTCCTGATTAGAAGAACCAAACAAATAAGATAAAAGTATAAATGAATAATATATATTCTAAAATATTATATATATATATATATATATATATATATATATAAATATATATATGTTTTTTTCTTATCATTTAGATATTTTATAAATATAAAACAAGATGGATTACCGATGAAGTGTTCTTCACAATGGGTTGGGATTAGAAAGCTCGCAAATAAGATGCTGAAGGCGATAACAATAGTTTTCATGGCTTATCCTTTTGTATCAAAGGGAGTAAGTTTTGTTTTACAATCCTGGGATAGATGATCCTCAATACCGATGATCTTATTTATTTATAGAATACAGAATTATCGAAACTGAAACTGACATTCAATATCTTTTTTTCTAAAACTAATTAAATTATAAAGTTAGTCCTTTGATATTAATTAGATTATCAATGTATTTGGAATATTTTTTAATATATAAAATCAATAAAAGAGTTTTGTTTTTTAATGGATTAGGCTATTTTGAGATCTGTTTTGGCTATAATGAGACTCTTTTTATAATCAGGCCTATTTTGACTATAATAAGATCCAAAAATGACCCATTTATGTTTAATATAAAAGCTGTATTCCGGATAAAGTTCATATTTTCTCTCTTCTCTTCACCAAAACCTCTTAAAAGCGGCCAAAACAAAATCAAATTTTCTCAAATCCGAACTCACAAACACGTTAAGGTATGAATCCTATACCTATTCATGTAATTTAGTTAGGTATTTTTAGTGATATTTAGAGTGTTAGGTTTTGCCTCAAAAATTGAATTTTCATTTATATGCTCTTGTTTCTTTTTTAATATAAGTTGTAGACACGTGTTACTCTACTGATTATCAACATTTTTTGTATGAATATTGTTGATTTTAGTTAAGTTTTTAGGAATCTAGGGTTCTTGGGTTTCGAATTGTGGGGTTTGTTGTTGGGGGCAAATCACAAACGTTCAACGCCTGATTTTGGGCAAATCGCGAGCGCCCAACTCGCGATTTGCCCAAAATTAGGCATTGGGCATTCACGATTCTGGATGAAATATAAAGACTCTCTTCTTCAATTGCAGTCTTGAAGCTTATCAGATCACCAGAAGCTGAATTTTCGAACAAAACTGGCATTTTTAAGGTTAAAGCATTTTATTTATAAAACCCAGCCTCCATCTCTGTACCTGATTGAGCTGGTAGACCAAAGAAACGTTTCTTTTATCAAACTCTCCTGCAAATTTGTGTCTTTCGTAAGTAATAATTATCCAATAAAATTCAAGGTATGGGAGAGTATGAAGGTACCAATTCATGTCTCCTCTACATGATAAAACCATCTCATTATTTCCCTCTAAAAGAATGGAAAATGCAAATGCAAATTCAAATGAAATTTAAATTCAGATGAAAGTCCATGCACAGACTTTGGGCATTCCCGATTCAGATGCAAAATTTGGTTTAGTGAGAGAGAAAGTTGCAGGATGAAGAAGAAAAAGTTAGTTTTTTGTTAGAATGTTTGTTTTATATATGGAAGGTAAAATTGTCATTTCACATTAACATAACTTTTTTTTTGAGTTAGGAGTCCCATTATAGCCAAAAAAGATCTGATCTTAGCATAACCCTTTTTTAATATACATCCTCTCCATTCCTTTAATATACAATAATAGTAATAACATTAAAGGCTAAGCTTGGTTGGGACTCATATCCGAATTCCGTCGCTTTTCATCTAGGTTTGTTGGATATAGATTTCGTTTTTCATTTTTTTTTTATAAAAATACTATTTTCTTTTAATTTCGATCTTGAAATTATAATTTTTCAACGCTAATTCGAAAAATTTCAAACCATTCATTTAAAAAAATAGATTTTTAAAGTTTGATTTCACAATATTGTTGGTAAGTATTATTTTGTTAATGATGTGTTTTTTCGAATTTTGATCTATATATACCTAGATTCATTTAAGTTTGAATTTAATTTTATTTTAAATCAAATTTGTATGTATTTGTAGTTATTTGTTTGATTTTTAGTTACTTTTATTGTTTAGGTTAGGTGTAGAACTTCATTTTGGATATCTATGGGTGGGAACTAGTCGAGTATCGGAAGATTTTAAGTTTTGGATCGTACGTCAAATCTGATTGTGTTAGGAGATTTTTAAAATTTCATAACACTTCATATTCAATTCTACTACAATTTTACATGTTTATTTATTGTCTTGAGACAATTTTATGTGCTTACCAATTGTTTGAGGAAATTTTTGACTGTATCTTAGTTTTAAGTCCAACAAATGATTGTAATTTCTAGATGCTTCCTCGTCGTCCACGATCGACATTCGAGTCAGAACATGAGAGAAATGATCATGACCATAATGTTATGGCTCAGACTTCTCGGAGTTCTAGAGTACACCGACATAGTTGTATGTTTATTATTAAACATTAGATTACTCCTGACCAGCTGTTTCATCGAGTGAATGGTCACGTTCCTGATTTTTACTCTCAATTCAATAACTACATGACCCACAGGGTGTATAATATATTTAACAACGATGTAAGTTTGTAAAGTAATATTTTTTTTTTGTTTTAGTGTTGAATTTTACTTATTGTGGTTGTTTGTCTTAGAGTTAATCATAGCGTACCTTATTAGTAATTTGGTTTTTATATTTTATAGACGATAGACTATTTGCGATGCTTAGCTATATACGTTACCCATCGCCAATGGATCTCACTCATTAGAGTGGAGATCAGTTTATGGGACTAGAGGAATTCTTGGTCTACTAATGTTAATGTACTAGAGGAATTCTTGGAGTAGTGGCTTCCAAACACCAATTATTTCCATTTCTCCTTCGGTGAGATGACGATTACGCTTGACAATGTACACACCATCACATGTCTACTCCTCACAGGTCAGAGTTTCAATCTTGTTACTTGGTGTAGATTACCAAAACCTTACTAATGAGCTTGAGTAGAGCCATGATGTTAGTCGCAAACATGTTCGTCTTAGTTTTTTGCGCCATTTCGTATGCAAATTTAATATTACGATGATCATATTACTAATCAGATGGTTATTCGTGCGACAAGAGAGTGTTTGCTACATATGTTTGTTGTTTCGTTCATGGAAACAAGACGGATAACAGTATCTATCTCGATTATCTATATTTCATCAAGAGCTATAACAGCCCGAGTAGGTATAAATTGGGTCAGCTAATCTTAGCTCAATTATATTACGAGCTTGGTAGAAGTTGTTTACACACATCGTATTTTACTAGCTTCTTCAGATTGTTAGAGACACGGATCTATAACCATTTTTGAATGCTTGTGACTAAGAAATCCAGTTCATATTCTATCACACAATCTACCATGTGTAGATATGCACATATTCTTTGTTCGTTTGAACCAAGAGGCTCGAGATAATACTTGTTAGTCTATAGCTATTTTCATAGAGCAAGATGATAGTTTTATTTGTTGGTTTTTATTATATTTCTCTTATTTTAACATGACTCTAATTTATACATATATTAATTTTAAAATTCTAAGCATGGTCATATAGACATTTATGTGACCTTAGAGCTTTATATGAGGTCACTTGAATAGATGCTACATTGAAATTGTAGGACATAATGAAATCTTATTATCCCATCTACATTGGTCGAAACTTGAGGAATGTCTAAAACATGGTCCACTATGATATGTTTTGGGAGGTGGCGGCAGAGCTAAACGTGCAAACACACATTATCTATAACATGATTCTATTTGGATTGGATGGAGGTCCCATATTGTTGACCCCATGTTACAAGGTTCCCAATATCGCCTCGACCAACCTAGTACTCGTTATACCATGTATGAGTTAAAACCAACTTATGGTACGTATTGATCAATCCCGATTCTTGTCGCGCTGATACGTACATTAGGGTGGACCTCTCTGTGACCACTTATAGGGCAAGGTTTTACAGGATTTAATGGATCGTTCAGTCGACTTAGATGCGATTTCCCCTAAGTTCAATATCAAATTGTTTGGTGGGCCTTTACGTGATTGCATTAGACTAGCACGTTAGTATCAAGATTGATTTACAAAATGTTTTATTTGGTTATGTTATGACTCTTTTTTTATGTATCAATTTTTTGTTTACGTTTTCTTATATCATGACTATTTTGTATCACAGCCATTTTGTTATGTACGAGTTTTATGTTTTACGTTTTTTATGGGTTGAGTTTGATTTATACGTGTTGGATATTCATATGTCTATCCAATAGATGTCTTGAGAAAATTGGTTAACTTCATTACATTATATATAACTTATGAGTTCTGGATATTCATAGGGTTATTTTGTTTTTATTATCTAGTAAACTTAAGGGTAATGCTATATCTTGAACCAATTTTATTAGATATCAGCCTCTAAATTTAGCTGCTAATCGTCACGTGAGTTGATCATAACATACATCGGGAGTTACGCTAGTCTTATCCAATTCGTGTACCAAATAGATTGGTTAAGATGATTATGATATCCATAAGTTGCAAGGGTCCAATGTTGATAGGTCGATTTCGATTAGGTTATCCTTATATAAAATTGAATAAATAGACACTCGCCTCTTGTACAAACAAAACATTGAAAACTAACACCCTATGTAAAAAATATATGGATTGACAAATCTCGAACATGAATATTTGAAGAAAGTCTACGAATCGGATAAAACGTATTGGGAGGAAATGCTATAACAGCTGTAATACCTCTATGTTAGGAATCATATCGAGCCGAAAAAAATATTTTGACGTTTGGATGAAGTAAAAACTAGGTGGAAGTATTTAATGATACAATGGGTACACTTGATTTTCAATCTCAACGGCGAGAAATGTCACACTGCGTTTCAACTTTTTAATTGCTTGGTAAAACTTGGATGAGGTGCATAGCCAAATAAAAAACAAGTAAGATGAAGCTATGTACGATCGGATGAACTACAAAATGGAGAAAGAAAAAAAGAAAGCTAATGGAAACAAAACTGGTCTCACATGTAAGCAATGATTTGTATTATCGTAAAATTATATTTGTTTATTTTTATGAATTACCATGTTATTTCTCTTTCAGAATAACTGTGTTATTTATGTTTTTATATCGTTATTTATGTTTCTATATCGTAAGTTCTAAGTTAACGTTGTTTAGAATTTTTAAATTATTGTTGTATCTTAATTTAAAAAAAAAATTAACGTTTTTTTATCGTCTAGAAAAAAATGTTGTACGAGCTTGTTCAAGACCAAAAATGGCTACTTTAATTTTTTGTATTAAAGAATTTGATGTTGAGAGGTCATTCTTTACGTTATGGAACACATACCACTATGACAAAGATCTGCTTTCTTCTGTCTTATTTCTTACTTTCCAATTCTGAGTGTATGAAACAACAAAGAAATAACGAGTATTTTTAATTATTACTCCTCTATTTGGATTCTTCAAGACTATGGGCCTAATGGGCTCATACCACAAGACTAACTCAAGTGATTGCACAATATCACTATCACAGACACAAAACTGTACCGCCGGACACAGTACACTGTCAAGGCACTATTCGACTCATTCACAACAAATCTTCCCCTTGAGGCGAATACACTTTTTTCACTATCAACAAAGAACCTTCTCTTCTTCTGACACACCAAATTCCCTTAAGGCATTCACTCTATACTGCAAACACCGGTCCAATTTAGGCACTCCCTAAACTTTCGAACTGATACTGCCTTGGTAATTTCGTGTGTAGACACTTTCTTCACATCAACAATCCCCTTTGATATTATATCACGAATAAAATGATACATGACATCTATGTTCTTTGTACGATCATGGTACATCTGGTTCCCTGTAAGGTGTATATCGCTTTGATTGTCACAAAGTTTTTTTTGTAGTAGTCCTATCCAAGCCCAAATCTGCCACCAAACCTTGCAACGATATTGCCTCTTTAACTGCTTCTGTTACTGCCATGTACTCTGACTCTGTTATAGACAAAGCTACAGTAGCTTGCAACTGTGCTTTCCAACTGATCGCATTCCCAGCTAGAGTAAATACATATCATGTCAGAGATCTTTTTTTATCCATATCACCTGCAAAATCAGAATCAACTAAACCAACCAATGATCCTGCAACATCATTCATCGATTCACCAATATCGGTCTTGTTAAAAGTTAAGCCAACATTCATAGTATTATTTTGAAGAGATTCAATCTCTTCCCCCATAGCACCAATCCATCGATATGTCTTTGAACTCGCTATAGCTTCTCTGTAGCTACTAGGTTCCTGCATCTCAACTTCTTCTGCAACTGACAAAACATATGCAACTAGATTCGCATACCTTTTTGGAAGTCTAATATCTCTTCGGTCTCTGCCCAATGCTATGCTATAAGGTTGTTGTTCTCGTTCAGGCGCATCATCGTCACTATCATCTGATGCTGACGCTTCACCTCCTGATTCTGGATCCACCTCAGAACCACTAGAATTATTGGACCTGCTAGGAACTGATTCTACTTCAAGCTCCACCTGTTTACTCACAACTGATCCTGATTCGACCATTTCTCCTACTTCCTTCCGATTGTCTAACAAAGTAAACTCATTAAAAGTAACGTCTCTACTGATGCGAAAACCTGGAGACTTTGAAGAGGTACACCATAACCTATATCCATTCACTCCAGTAGCATATCCTAGAAATATGCACCTCTTTGCCCTCGGCTCAAGCTTACCGTCTCTCACATGAGCATACGCAGGACAACCGAACACCTTCAAATGTTCATAATCAGCCGACGAACCAGACCCAATCTCAAAAGGATTTTTACAATCAATAGCCGTTGATGGAGACCGATTCACCAAGTAACACGCTGTATTGATAGCTTCAGCCTAAAAATCCTTTCCCACACCGGAATGCGAGAGCATACTTCGTGTCTTGTCACAAAGCGTTCTGTTCATTCTTTCTGCGACTCCATTCTGTTGTGGTGTTCTAGAACAAGTGCGATGGCGCACTATTCCCTCAACTTCGCAGAACTCGTTGAACTCACGACTGCAATATTCTAACCCATTATCTGTCCTAAGACGTTTGATTTTTCTTCCTGTTTGCTTCTCAATCATCGTCTTCCATTTGACAAAGGTTGAATATGCCTCAGCTTTTGTTTTCAGAAAGTAAACCCACACCATCCTTGAATAATCATCAATCAAACTCATGTACTATATGGCTCCGCTCTTCGATGGAATTCTGTTTGGACCTTAAAGATGTAAGTGAATGTAGTCCACTGTCCCTTTAGTCTTTCTTACAGCCGATTTGCTGAATCTGACTCTAGTTTGTTTACCAAACACAGTGCTCACAAAATCCCAATGATTCTGCTTTATACCCTTTCAACAAATCTCTCTTTCCCAAAACAACCAATCCTCTGTCACTCATGTGACCAAGACGCCAATGCCACAATTTATTTTGATCCTGTCTACTTTGGCTATTACTCCCCGATGATGGTACTGCAGCATCGCTCATAACAACACTCCCCTGGAGAATGTAAAGACCCTTCTGCAAACTGCCTTTCATGCATACCATTGAGCCTTTTGTCACTTTGATTACATCATTATCTGCACGGTACTTGTAACCCCGAGAGTCTAGAGTCCCACGAGAAATCGGGTTTCTTTTTAATCCAGGACCATGCCAGCACGCCAAGATTCTAACAACCCCATCAAACATTCTGATTCTGACGTTACCAATACGACCAACAGTCAACGAATGATTGTTCCCTAAATAGACAGTTCCCTGCATTGGATTGTACGTACCAAACCACTGCTTGAACTGACACATGTGATATGTAGCGCCAGTATCGAGTACCCAATATTTCTGCCCAATGTCTGAACTCACGGACAATACATCTCCTTTACCATTGTTTTCACTATCGTCAGAATCGTTCACACCTTTAACAATGTTTGCTGCATTTTCCTTTTGATTTCCCTTCTTACCATTTAGTTTTGGACAATCTCTCATATAATGACCCTGCTCACCGCATTCATAAGAGTTTGAGTGCTTCACTCTTGACTTCGACCTCCAGTTCTTCCTTCTTAAAGAACTCGCTTTGCTTCTAGATCTTCCCCTAGTCATAAGACATTCCTCTTCAGCTTGATTGTCTGGCTGCAACTGTCTCATCTCCTTTGATTTCAGTGCCCCTTTGACATATACTAGTGATAATTTATCCTTACCATACATAATGGTATCTATGAAGTTTTCATAGGGAGCTGGTAACGATCTCAATACAAACAAAGCTTGATCCTCATCCTCAATATTGATATCTATGTTCTCCAACTCCATTATAATTGATTTGAAATTATCTAAGTGCTCTGTTATGGACATACCTTCTTTCAATCTGAAATCATACAAACGCTTCTTCAAGTATAATCGGTTTACTACTGATTTCTCTGAGTAAAGATCTCCTAGATTTTTCAATGCGCATGCAGCAGTCTTCTCACCACTAATCTCGCGAAGCACATTGTCTTTCACACTCATTAAAATCCAGCACAAAGCCCTTTCTTGAAGATCTTGTTTCTCCTCTTCTTTCATCTCTTCTGGTAACTTATTCTCCATAGCCTTCCACAACCCTTGCAATACTAATGAAGATTTCAGTTTAATCTTCCCCAACGCAAAGCTGGATCCCCCATCAAATTTTTCAATCATGTATTTTGTTGCTGTAGATGCCATTGTGAAAAACCCGAATTGCAAAAGCCCTAATTTCACCACGTGGCTCTGATACCAATTTCGTTATTAAATTACTATGCAATTATCAAAATGGCTCAAGCACAAAACATATACGAAGGGAAGATTTAAATGAAACACAGGATTTAACGTGGTTCGACAATTGTCTACGTCCACGGGCGCCGCCAGAGAAAAGAGTTTTACTATGATAGAAAAGGTTACAGATTTCAGATTTTGTTTTGTGTCGCCCTAGTAATCTATTTATAGGGAATTAATAGACTTACTAGACTATGGGCCTAATGGGCTAATACCACAAGACTAACTCAAGTGATTGCACAATATCACTATCACAGACACAAAACTGTACCGCCGGACACAGTACACTGTCAAGGCACTATTCGACTCATTCACAACAAAGTATAATATTAGTGGGTGTATTTAATTGACAAATAGAAGTTCACTTCCAACTGTTAATTTAAATATATATTTTTTCATATTTTATCTTCTAATTTAGTTCCCTTTCTTCAATGAGAGTTCATTATTAATAGATTATTTTATATTTCCAAAACCCAAACAAAGCCCAAAATATTTAATAGTGCCACCGTTTAAGAAACATAACTGACAAAAGAATTTGTTAAGGTAATGAAAATTTTATTAGAATTTTAACTTTAAAGATGTCACAAGCCCATATTTGGACCAATGTTATAAAACAATGATTCTAGTATCACAATATGATACTTAGAATTCTAACTTAAGAATAAAGTTTGATTCTAATTGTCTTATAATTGTGTGTTACAAAGAAGTAAAATGCTCTTTATCCAAATTCCTTCTACATTCAACTTTCATCGTTGAGTCCATATTACTTATCCATCATCTATATACATTGAGTTTCTGAGCAAAGCTCATCAACTTCTCGCACCTTCTTAAATTGTATATGTCATTTGCATGCATCTAAAAATATATCTTGGTCAAAGAATCCCTGCCTTGAATCGTTAGTTAAATAGTAATAGTATATTAACAACATCAACTGAAACTGAAGAGTTTTAAATTGAAAGTCTCATATATCCCATATTTAGACTTTCGAGGAGAATTATAGCTTTCAAAGGATTCAAAGCATTATTAGAAGCATTATTATGAGTATTATCTTAAGTAAAGTCACAATTGGATTTAATATTGAGTGTCTATTTGGCCACCAAATCTGTAGTAAAATTCCGTTCATAAAATATGTGTCTTATGACCACTTGAGAAGAAATAAGACTTCTTCAACATGTCAATAATGAGATAAGGTACCATAGTGCCTTACCATAACTCGGAATTTAAAAAAGGATAAGTGAATATGTTTTTATCTATAAGTTATTGAATTCTTTAAACTTACGAAATAAAAATTATAAGTTATTTTGTTTCAGCAATTAGTGATGTGCTTTTTCCAATCAAATTTCTTAGTTGGACATTTTAGATCTCCCTTATCATTTCAAATAACGAAAGCAGAGTTGGATTCACCATTTCTTAAACAAGATGATTCACAATTCAGTTTTAATCTATTAGTTGTCGGAGGATGTCATTTAACATATGTAATTAACCTAGGGATATGTAAGTGATAAAAACAACCAAGTGTATTGGCTGCTTTCATATCACGAGACTAGTGCTTAAGTTTAAGAACTTTTGCACAATCAAACTTATTTAACACACTTATAACATTCTCAATAATAATTGTGAACGAAGTTTTAATTTTATTATATTTATAAGTTGATGGGGGATGATTTTCCTTTTATTGATTTCTCAAAACTGAATGATTATCATTTTAAATGAATATTTTCCTTTAATAAGAATATTGTTGATTGATACCATTTTTAGTTTTAATTAAATGAGAGAAATAGTATACAATCTTTTACATATCCATTAGTAATTTACCTTTGTGATGTCACTTAATTTTTTTAATCTGGTAGATCAATTATTTATTTTAATGAATATAAGTAAATAATTTTATATTTTAAATTCTTTTAAAATTTATATAAATATATATAACTGAAATTATTTTTTAGTATACTGTTATTGGTAAGGATAGTGCGTAAGTTAAATTTTGGATATTTAGGCTGAATTTAGGGTTTTTATATGTTATGAATTTTAGTTACTTCAAGTTATTGAGATTTTTTTTGAATTGGAGGTTTTATTTTAACAAAATGGGTCTCATTATAACCTAGATCTTTAGTGAATTATTTTTATTAAATATAAGAGTATCCTCAATAGAGTTTGTATAATTTGATTAAAGGGTCAGGTTATACATACGAAAAACTGATCTAATTTTATCCAAAAAAACGTCGTTGGCTTTAGTTTCACTTTTTTGGAAGAAATTACCCTCCAACTTTCATTTAACTACACAACTACCATTAAGTAAAAAAATACTAAGTATATCCTAAATAGACCCAAATAAAAAAATAACTTATTTGTCTAGCTTGACCTAAAAAACACTACCATTTACTAGATCAACTTGACCATTCAAACTACTCTCAATAACATTCAACCACACTTTGAAGAAAAACACAAAATAGAACATGATTAAGTCGGAGTTAGCGATTAAAATTTGGGATTTGATGTCCCTAGAAGTGAGAGAGGAGCATATGTCTCTGAAGAATGAGTTTGAGTCGCTGGAGAAAGAGGTTGAATCGACAGAAAAGGTAATAGAAAATGTTTTTGGTCCTTGGTTGCAATTGCACCATCGGTTCTAGCCTTTGGAACAGTTGGTGCGTCGGCTTCTTGGCACCGGTTATGGGCCATAGGCACCACTAGTTCAAGGTACCAGAACCAGTGGTATTGGTGGTGCATGGCCACCAAAACCAAAATCGTATTTTCGGCCCCATATTTTAACCTATTTAAGCCATCTATGTTTTGGTTCTCCTAACTACGTGTTGTGTTTTAATGTTGTTAATTAGGGAGCGGATGTTGCGCATGGATTCGAGGAAGCTTTTGCTATTGACTACACTCATGTATTTTTCACGGCTGAGTATTATACGCAAGAAGCATTGGCTAAGAAGTGGATAAAGAAGACAGAAAAAGATAACGACCTGGTTATCAACCTAAGGCGTCACGATAGAGTAGAGAGTATAAAACATTCTCTGGTAGGTTTTCAATGCAAGAGGTCGAGAAAATATATTTTAACAGTGGCCGAAAAAAATCGTAAAAGAAAGTCGACGGGAACCAAAACATTGGTTATCCATTTGAGCCAAAGGGGTTATTGGGGGAACCAATCGATGGAAATTAGAATTTGTTTGTGGGATTGTTTGAAAAAGCTTGACGGTCATTCATACGCAGACCGTTTGAATGAAGAGGAGATGTAATTTATTAAACGGTCGACCTATATGGGAACATACCCTAGAAAAAATATTGAACGGTGTTAAGAAGTTGAATGACAATAATGTTACTTCTATACGCACTATCTACAATGCCAGATAGAAAAATAGGGTTTTGAAAAAGATGGGTAAGCCACATCTATAGTTTATGTTGGGAGATTTTAAGATGTATAAGTATTACGAATGGCATAAATCTGGTGAAGACGATGAGCAAGTCATTGCTGATATATTTTTTGCGCACCCAGTTAGTGTTGATCTGTTTCAAACATTTCTAATAGTTTTGATCAGGGATGGCATGTACAAGATCATAAGATATGATATGTCGTTGTTTGAGATAGTAGCCGTGACATCTGTTGGTTTGACGTACCGTGTTGCTTTTGATGTCATGTTTGGTGAAATATTAAACAATTTTAAATGGGTGTTAGAATGTTTGAAGTCGTTGATTTTTGCTCACGGGATTGAAGAAATCGTCTGTAATTTTGACTGACAGAGATTTAGCATTGATGAATGTCATAGAAGTAGGCTTCCCAAAGACAACGCATATGTTATACCGCTGGCATATAAACCAAAACTTTTAGGGGAATACAATGAAGTATTTCCTTGAGAAAAATGATTATGCAAAGTTTGTTTATGCTTAGAAGAAAATAGTGTACGCGACATCAGAGATTGAATTTGATCATGCTAGGCTTGAGATGTAACTAGACTACAAAGAATACCCTCTTGCATTTCATGTCTTGAGATGTAGCTAGACTACAAATACATTGAAAATGCATGACTTGATAAATACAATGATAAATTCAGAGTTTGGAAAATGAACAATTTTATGCATTTGGGATATTGCACGACTAACTGGGTCAAGAGCATTCATTCTAGCTTGAAGTGTTACCTACGTACGAGCAAACTAAACTTTGAGTTATTTTGGGCAAGGCTACATTCACTTGTCGAAATCAAACATTCTTTAATTAGATCTTCTTTTGAAAAGAGTCGTTACATAGCACAACATGAATTTGTTGACAAAAGTTTTGATGAAATTCGAGGCAAGGTTTCCTACATATTGTTAGACTCTTTCTTACTGAATTAGAAAGTGTGCTATATTGTGGGAAACTTATTATCGAAGATGGGGTGGATGTTAACATTATACAACTGATGACGTTTGCATATGGTCGATAAGATTAACACACAGTATATTGTGCTACCACCAGAATCACGAGTGGCTTAATAATGGAAAAGTTACATCTTTAGAAGTGTTTCACAACCATTGGAAGAGGTTAGAAATACAGCCCCGTACGAACCGAACAACGATGACAATTCTCAAAGATTATTTGGAAAAACTTGTAATTGATGGTATGGAGACAAAAGAAGAAAATTGTATAAAACACGTTTACAAGAAATGGTTTGAAATTTTTTATCCGGAGACATCCTTCCTACTAGAGCCATTAGAGGAACAGAAACACCACGGTCTTCCACATGTAAAACGAAAACTTGGTATTGATGCATCATCTACAAAACGAGATAAATGTCACTTGGAACATGTGGATGCTTCTAATAAGGCCAGCAAAGCTTCGATGCTAAACCTCTTTAAAACTCCAAAAGTGACCGCTCGTATAGTAGTTCCAAGTGTGAATACTATTCGTGCAGATGTGTCTATAGTCCTTCCTAGTTCTTCGATTATCTCGTTTTCTAGCAATACCATACCATGTTATGTTGTTGGTGGGAAAAACTGAAACATGATCCGAAAGGATTCTTGTATTGGTTTCTGATACACTTTATTCCGTTTATAACTAATATAAACGACGTTAGGCCTGATGGCTATTATGACTATCATGCAGTTTCATATGGTTTATATGGTCATGAATAAGGTTGGCAGGTGACTATGAAGGAAATTTATGATAAACTAATGGATAATTATGTGGTATATAGCAAGATATATAACGAAAAATAAGAATATCTGAAGGTGGATGAAAGCATAAACTATTACGAAACACCAGTTGGAACCAAATATTGGATGACAATGTTAGAGATGGGTATAGCAATTTAAAAAAAGTTACAATGTATTGTTCAATCTGTATCACAAACGGGATCTCACAATTACTGTGAAACCTTTCTACCCGTGCGAGGTGTACTCTCTATGATGCCCAAAAGACGTGAAATCGGGCATGGTTTTCTTAATACTAATCATTTCGTCAATGTAAATCTTTTGTCTCATTCATATGTTTTTTAGTACACTAAATATCAACCCTCATAGTCTAATTCTAAACTGTTTTTACAACTAATCATTACCGCTCATAGTCTGTGTGCACGTATGCATCCTACATGGAATGCATTGCACAACGATAACGCTTCCACTTGTAAGTTACCATTACTTAAATGCTACAAGACATGTATGGAGCTCGAAGGTCGAAAGCCAATTAGTTCTTATCCAGAAGTAACTGATCTTGATGAATTTGTTTAGTTGGTTAATGTTATTTAGTACTTCAGTTATGTATTACTTCAAACTTGTCATACTTCGGTTTTACAAGCTATGTTGTGTTCGTGATTAATATCTTCTATTCTAGTTAATATGTTGTCTTTGGTTTTATAATGATGATAAAGCAATTGATTACTAAAGGAACAACGAAAACTTATAATTTCATAAAAGTTCATAAAATGAACAATGATGACTTGTAATTTTAAAAAATAGAAGATAAAGCAACGTTACATAACTTAAGATCAAAACAAAAATCATTCGAAATCATAGCCTCCATTGCTCGTAAGACTATGTAGTTCTTCCTCCTTTAAGATGATTTAATATTTAACATATTGCATCATTTGTTTGGACAAATAGTCTGTGATTATTAAACCAAATGAGTCGAATGCTTCATTCCTAATATTTGGTGACTGGTTAAACACCAAAAACATTGGTCCACTTGTGATATACATGTACCTTTTCGCTACATATTCACAGCTACGTGGGGGAGGCATTCATGTAGTCGTAGACATGTCGTCTTATATGAAATACATCATACATAATACTTCGTCAAAGAACTCATCGGTATTATAACCGGCCGAGTAAACTTCACATGTTTTGCAACTTTGAGTAGATGAGTATCCTCAAAGATTCTCTATCCTATATTGATACAAATTGTAAGAGAATAGTTGAAATTGTGTGTTTAAAATAAAGCAAGGCAATAACTTTTATAGTATAGTTAATTTCTGGATTGGCCGGAACAATTGAGTGAGATTGGTGCAAATCGGGGTTCGGGTATCCACATGTGTATCGAGAAAGATCTCGTGGACGGGAAAGATCTCATTTCTTGTAACTAAACCTAGGTACAAATGGGGGTTCGGGTTCATCCCGAACCTGTCCAAACTGGTGCATAACTCGATCGGTTATGTATCCCTCTACCGTGCTCATCATCCGCCATGGATAAGAAATAGTGCGGATCTCTTGGACGCAGAACTGGACCCTAATGTGCTCGTACGGCTGGATCACGACATGTAAAACAAAATAATATAACATTTAATTACAAAAAAAGACTAAGTAATAGGTAAATCATTTTTAATGTGGTTACTTACGTCATTCTCATTGCGATCTGATAGAATCCTACACATCTTCTATTTTGGGCGGACGTTGGTTCTGATAATCCTCTTGCTTAGACACCTAACAATCTTCGGATGTCTCCATATGTAGTCTGGGTTCCTAGGGGATTTCAATGTGAGGAAGTGATCGTATATCCATCATCTGAAGCACTATATAGAGAAGCCAATGCAATAATCCCCCATGCTATGTCCCATAAACCCGAGTCCATGTTCTCCAACTCGTAAAGATATACAGCCTTCACGCTCTTCTGATAAGTGTCCGCAAATATTGTGCATCCAAATAAGAACATCAAGTCCCCTTGTTATACTTGGCGGGCAATATCATCGTTAATCTGCTCAAGGTAGCGACCTTTGGTAAATATCTCCCGCGGACATTTAATCTTGAACAGAACAGCTCTAATGGACTCCAGCTCTGCACGAACTTCCTCGACAATCAGTCCTAACATACTTGCATAATAGTTAAAAGCCTCGTCTCGTGGAGCCGTAACCACATCCAAAGTCCTACCTACTACATGAAAACCTGTAATGCAGCTAACGTCATCTAAAGTGATGGTCATCACCCCGAAGCTGAAGTGGAACGTGTTGGTCTCCTGATGCCAATGCTCGACAAATACCTCATTCCGTACAGAATGTGTAAAGTACGGAGGCAAGTAAGCAATAAGAGGCCCAAAGGGAGTGTGAGCTAAGTGGCGATGCACGTGTAGCTGAGCGCTCAAGTCCCACATACGTAGCACATTATAATGTGCATGTACGCCTAAAGAACTACGCGTCTGTAAATAAAATAGTAAGTAAAAAAACATACAAAGTAGCACATTATAATGTGCAGATTGGATTGCCAACCCAATCTGCATCAGTTTATGCTGAGCGCTCAAGTCCCACATACGTAGCACATTATAATGTGCATGTACGCCTAAAGAACTACGCGTCTGTAAATAAAATAGTAAGTAAAAAAACATACAAAGTAGCACATTATAATGTGCAGATTGGATTGCCAACCCAATCTGCATCAGTTTATGCTATAACATGTAGGCATGCGATCATTTGGATTGCCAACCTAATGGAGGTCTTTTTTCAACAAAACGGGGTCTCATTATAGCCTAGCCCTAAATAAAAAAGGGATAAATGAGTGACCCATAGATAATTTAGTGAAGGGCTGTGCTAAAATGAGACCTCCATTAATTACAAAACAGTCACTAATATAAAACGTATTTTCTATATATAAAAAACCAACAAAACTCTTTAAAAACCAATAACTCTCTCTAACTAACATATTTAAAAACTTTAGACTTTCCATATCCGAATCTACCATTCTGTTGAGGTATGTATTCTTACTTATTTATATAGTTTTTTTCAATTTAGATATGTATTTTTAGTGATATTTAGAGTTGAATATTATGTTTGAAAAAATGAATTTTTATATATTTTTAGTTGTCATTTTAAATTCTAGTTAGTTTTATAGGTTAGTTTAGGTCTAGATCTTCGATTAGGAATTATATTTGTTTGATTTGGGGTAACATGCAGGGATTGTAAAGTTTGAAGGGTTAAAGGTTGTACTGAAGAATCGGGCATGCATCGCGCGAAGAACAACCGGATTTGTGCAACCTGGGTGCGCAAATCCGACTGTCCTTCGAACATGAACTATAGTGGACGTACAATAGCACAAAGCACAATAGTATACAATAGATTGGTTCTTGAAAGAGAAAAAAGTAGAGTCGAAGAGTGTTAAAAGGTTGAAGATTACTTTATTCATGGCAGACCATACATTTCAGCAAATAATGGAGAAAAGTATAGATCTGATATGAATGGATTTGAAAGAAGACATAAACCATATATTTATTATTTTCTAGAAAGTCATATGGTTATTAATTAATAATCCAAATCAACCTCATAAGTAATTCCATACTTCCCATGTATTTTTATCGGAAACAAAAAAATGAGTTAATATTTCATAATTCTGACAAGACTCACAATTGGAAGCTAGACTAAAAGTTTTCTTTTAAAGATTGAATCCCCATAAATAAGACCTTTGAGAATCTTGCAAAGAGTAAAGGAACACTTCTTTGGAGTTATAGAAAACCAAATTTCAGTGTGTATTATTAACTTGGTTTCAACATCTCTTACTGCTTTCCAAGTTTATTTTAGGAAAAACTTACCATCTTATGAAATATTACACAGAGTAGTATCCTTATGGTCTCCATTTAATATAAGTTTTGTTATTCTTTCAATGTCATATATAAGGATAATTTCTTTGAATTCTATAATTTTCCATGTACCATTAAATCCAGAGTTTATCAATATTGAGTTGACTATAGAGACATCCTCATTTGAAGATAGATATATAAAATGATGAGAATTATTCCATTTATTAATCCAAAAATCAATTTTCATCTCCAACTTTCCAAAATATAATTTTTCCTGCTAAGTGTCTAATATTAATTAACATTTTCAATATTTTAGATTCTTTAGGTTTGGATTTAGTTTGAAGAGGGTGTGAATTTGGGCAGTATATAAAGTTGATTAGTTTAGACCAAAGTGTTTGTGTTCCCTTAAGATATACCAAAGCTTGGAAGAAACAGAGAGTTGAATATCTTTCAACTTTCTAAAATTTAGATTATTTTCATCAAAAGGTTTACAGAGTTTGACCCAATTAGACCGTATAATGGTTTTGTTATTATCTTGAAACCCTACAACAATTTGTTTAAAAGGTTATTAATTCTGGTTATTACATTGTTTAGGAGAAAAGAACTCTACATATAATATATTGTATATGATTATAAATATATTGAATAAGGCCATTATGCACCAAGTGACATGTTGATGATATCAATCTAAAATTTTATTTTTCATTTTGGTTACAAGTTTATCAAGAAACTATTTCTTGTTACGTGAATAAATATATGAAGCAAGATGTTTAAAAGTTAAGATGTTGCGTTTAAATTCAGTTATATTTTCTATTGATTCGATTTTGTCTCTAGTCATTTGAGTGGATGTAATAAATGTTGTTTTTTTGTTTATTTACTTACTGGCCAGAAACAGTTTGATAGTAATCAAGATAATCGCAGATTCTCTTGATATTAAATAGATATGTTCTTGAAAATAATGACAGCACATGCAAACGCAAAACAATGAATAATAATATGACTTCTAGATTTGTATCTCATAGAGTGATAAAATTGATACATAATTTTAATTCCTTATTTTAGAATTGTTTCAGCAATAATGAACAAGCTGGGTGATAAAAGATCACCCTACCTGATACTATTGCTAGAGTTGAAATATCCATAGGATGTTCCATTAATTATTATAGTGTAATTAACAGATTCCATACCTTTTTTTGGTATTCAATTAATTGGTTGTTAAAACCAAAATTCTTCATGATAGTATATATAAATCTAAAAGTTATCTTATCAAAGGCTTTAGCCGTGTCCAAATTTAAAACTATATTACCACTTCTTCTTTTTTGAGATCATGTATTAGTTCACGAGTAATCAAAATATTTTCATGTATATTTCTGTTTTTAACAAATCCAGATTGCTCCTCATAGATTATTTTGGGTAACAAATTCACTAGTCTTGAATTGATAATTTTAGACAATATTATGTTGAGTACTGTACACAGACTAATGGGTATGTTGTTTTTCCAAGTCTTAGGAGAGCTAGTTTTTCGAATCAAATATATTGTAGTAGAAAATATACTATTAGGAGGAGTGAAACCTTTGAAATAATAAAACATTACACGACACAAGTCCTTTTGAATAATGAGCTATCATATTTGATAGAGCTTGAAGTTGAATCCATCAACTCCAGATATACCAGTGAGATTAGGATATTTGATGGATCTGTGGATTTACTAAATTGAAGAGATAGCCGTTAAATATGTATTATCTCATAGATTATTTCATTAATTTATCAAGTTTAGATGGATTGTAACGATAATTGAGAATGGGATTGAAATAGTTGACTATAGATTCACCTATTAAGGTTGGAAGAATCGTTAATTAAGATTCCATTGATTCTATTTTTAACATCTTTTTTAACAAAATTGTGAAAGCATTTAGTGTTTTCGTCCCTTTATTTGATTCATGGCAAAATACTATTTTATTGTCAAAATGTTTCTTGTCTAGCCAGAATTTTTAAATGATGAGCTCTAACTTTTGATAGATACATTTTATTGTCTAGACCATTAAATTCGTAAAGGTTGACTTTAGCTATTCGTACATCATAAGACTATCTAATATTTCAAAACTTATAAGGTCTAATAATACTTATAAATTGAATTACGAGACCATGTAAGTATTGTCAAACAAATACTCTAATCGGTAATATTAAACTTCCTTAAAGTGCAGAGAGATCCAATTCTAAACACTAAAGGTTAAAACATCTCGTGGAACATTAAAAATCATGGATAAATTTTGATCTTAAAAGCAAACATTATGACAAAATACTGAGGTTTATTCACCATATATTAAAATAAATTCAGTTAATGGTAGAAAAAAGGAACCAAATAAAAATCGAGAGAAGTAATTTTTATACCATGTTTTTATGTAGATGAGTTAATGGACTAGTGGTTCCAGAGTCGGAAAAAAATTGAAGATGATATTTTTCGGGAGTTCAAGAACGAATATGGTGAATTAGTACTAGAAAAGAGACGGTTGATTTATATAGTTATTTGGGCTAAAGGGCTAATAATCCAATATGGTTTAGATATATTAGTTTGTCAGTTAAATATGGCGAAGCATTAGTTAATTCATGTTCCAAAATATTATAAGTGGTTACAAAATGTATTTTTTTTTTAATTTTTGGATTTTACTATTTTATCTTTTTTATTAATTTTTCTTTTAAGTTTTGTGATAATAGCTAAGCATTAGTTAATTCATGATTTTAATGATTACATTTTGGCTATGTAGTTTGAGGAGCGTTGTTCCGAAGATTATAGTCATTTTCTCTACACGAAATCCAACTACACACAACGACAATTGATTGGTCGGGTTAAGCTTATCGCAAATGACAACGGATTTGTAGTTATATTACGATGTCGCGACGATGCCAAAAACACGAAAACTCATTAAGTATTTTGTATGCGAGAGATCCGTAAAGTACACAAAGTTGTTCGAACTAAATGATCTTAATAGGCGGTCTACTGGGACCAATACATGTGGATTCTCTTTCGTGCTTAAAGAAAATAAGATAAATGATTGTTTATGGTCCTTAGAGGTCATATGCGGGGTTCACAATCACAAAAATATATAATTCAGTAAAGATCATTCACACTTAGGATGATCATCTAAAGAAGAGTTGGATTCTGTAATTACTTCTACGAAAATAGGATCCCATCCTCGTGATATTCTTGGCGGATTGAAAAAGTTAAACCTTAACAATTTGTGATCTTTGCGCACCGCGTACAATGCTCAATTAAAATAATGGAACATCAAGAACGGTCGTTCGTAATTCCAATGCTTGTTAGGTGAAGTGAAAAGATTAAATTATCACGAATAGCATAGATCGTGCGAATAATGAAGCGATATCATAACTTAAATTGTCTTTGCACACCCGGTAGTTTGGATTTCTTATGGACGTTTCTAAATGTGCTAATAATGGATAATACATACAAGGTAATAAGATACGGGATGCCATTGTATGAGGTTATTGGAGCCACTTTTACCGAGAAGAGTTTCTACATCAGATTTGTGTTTATGTCCGGACATAAATTTGAAGGCTACATATGGGTGTTATAATCTTTACAATCATTGATGGTAACTCACTCAATTGGACACCCTCCATTATTTTGACGGATATAGACTTAACATTGATGAAGGCAGTCGACGAAGTGTTCCCCAATGCAACACACATATTGTGTCGATGACACATTAAGATGGATGTCTTAGCAAAAACGAAAAAAATCATCAATGATAAAAAATGGTATGATGAATTTTTCAAGTGTGGAGTCAAATGATGTTGTCGGAGACGAAGATATCCTTTAATAATTATGTTCGGAAATGCTCTATGATTTCAAAGAATATCCTAAAGCAATCAAATACAGTGAAACTTGGTTAGAGCCTTACGGTAATAAGTTTACTTATTGTTTCTCTTCTTGTTAGTCTATTATGCTTGAAATTATTGTGTTCAAGATTACCATAATTAATGTTCTTGAAGATAATAATCACATGAAGACTAAAATATTCAACAAAAATTTAGGTCATTATTAATGAAGACTAAAATAGTTAACATATCATTAATGTTATTATTATTATTTCTTTTTCATAAAAAGTTAGTTTCCTCCAAAATTCCTTTTAACATAGTATCAGAGCAGTATTCTTCTGGGATTCAAAAACATATTGTATCTTCAACGAAAACACAAATTAGTCAACACGTATCTTCAAAACCAGATATATCAAATTAAAAAAGACAAACACCAGCAAATAAATTACTTTATTCTTGTTGTTCATGTCCAAAATGTCAAAATAAGTTCAAGTAGTACCAGAAACAACAACACATATATTGTTGACGAATTAACGATACAAATAACAAATCTTCTCAAAAATGGATTGGGCAATCAACAACCAACTGAAATTATTTCTAATAGCCTCTTAATTTGCTTCAAACTCAACAATGAAAAGTACCATTTATGGGCATGTCTTATGAAAATAAAATTGGAGGAATATAGAAGGCATATCATCTCATTGGTACACCACCAGAGGCAACAGATCCCACATATGCAAGATGGGAGAAATATGACCAACCTGTGTTTATTTGGATAGTTCAAATATTTTATTATCTTTGATTAATCATGTTGCACAGTATCATACAGCTAGAACCTTATTTAATGGATTAGCGCTAACATAAAGTAGCAACGAAGACTCATATCAAATATATGAACTGCACAGAAGGACGAGTACAATACATCATGGAAGTGATACTCTTACAACGTTTTAGAATACTTTATAAAATATTTGGATAGAATCTATAGAAGATCACCAAATTCCATGATGGATTATAAGAATATAGCTATATATAATAAAAATTTGGCTGAACAAATACTTTACCAGATTTTTACAGCCATTGATGACAAATACGAAGTAGTTCGGAGAGATATCTTGAAATATGATTCCCTTCCCTCTGTTGAATCAATATATGTAATGGTAATAAGAAAGATAGTCAGACCACAAATATTAAATCCACCAACCAACAATGAGGCTATTTCATCATTAGGAGAAATCGGAAATGGAACTAACATCAAAATTAGTAAACTTTAAAAACAAACTAGAATCATGAAGAAACGACCAAATGGTCATTCATAATCTACTAGAAGTCAGTGGAAATCCTCATCACGGGAGGATAAATACAAGTTAAAGTGTACACGTTGTGGAATACATGGATATACCAAGGAGATTCACTTTGAGTTGGTGGGATATCCAGAATGATGGAAGACAACCATAAAAAATACAAGGTACATGTATTTAATAACATTCCAGAGGTCCATTCAGGCAATGTCATTAGTCAAGGGAAGAAAATAAAAAAGGCAATAATGGACAACAAGGCTTTGCACGACTAAGTCATGAAGACATAATGACCCATGGCCTATTAGATATTATTAATTGAGTACCACCTTCAAAATCTTATGTTGAAACTGCAAACGGGGGTTTAACCAAACTCAAATGAGAATGATCTATTCTTATTTCTTCATAGTTGAAGTTAACAAAATATCCTTACATTCCATCACTATCTTGGAAACTATTATCCTTGAGTTATGTAACACATGAAGTGAATTATGTAGTACTAATATATCCTCAATTGTTTCTTTTCCATGAGATTCATACAAAGAAGATCACTGGGTGTGGTACTGAGCGTTGAGGTCTTGAGTATGTTGATGAAGTGGTGCACTAAAGAATAACCTAACTTTCTTACAATACATCTAATAGACCAATTTGGTTGTGACACCAACGCTTATGTCACCTCTCCTTTAGTTATCTTCATATTTTATTTCATGCCCTTTCAGAATAATGATACTCAGTTTTCATATGAAACTTGTTTATTTATAAAAGGTCATCAAACTTCTTTTAACAAATTAATACGCGGGTTAAGTCTATGTTTTCTTTGGTAGACTCAAATGTGTGACTCCACTATACTATAACAAGAATAATTTTCAATATTTTGGGTTATTTGTTGATGATTTCTCTCGCATGACTTGGGTATACTTTATAAAACATAAATCTGACGTGTACAAGAAATTTGTTCATTTTTTCCAAACGATCCAAAGTCAATTAGAAAAAACAAAATTCTCTACTACGATATCGAATGGGAATATGTTAACCATCACATGAGATCATTGTTTAGAAAAAATGGCATTATTCATCAAACCTCTTGCACTAATACACCATAACACAATGGAGTTGCTGTATGATAAAATTAGATTCTTCTTATAACGACTAGACCTATGATGATTGAGTCTAATTTTCCCAAATACTTTTGTCCTGAAGCTATTTCTATATAAGCATATATAGTTAACCATTTACCAACAAAAATTCTTATCCAGAAAACCCCACTTCAAATCCTAGAAACCCAAATAAATATACCACATACCCTAACTTTCCCACCTCGTATCTTTGGTTGTTTTGTATTTGTTTATATTCCAAAAGGTGATAGTTCTACCTTCATACATACCAATGATCTACCTTCAAATGATTTAATGCAAGATGATTATGTAAATCTCAACATTAGTGTAGAAGTGATCGAATAAAATAGATATGTTTTAACTCGTATGAATGATCGTGGAGTCTCTCACCTACAGGTTACTCACCCAAGCTTGTTCCTCGAGCCAACAAATCTTTTATGGGAAACTTGGTTAAAGAGAGGATGTAAGAAGAGTCCAAGGTATTTACTAAATTCCTTAAAGCCATGAAATTCCAAAAACTGTCAGAGAAGAAAAACAAAAAAAGGAATGGAGGTTGGTCATAAATGGAAATGGATTCCCTTGCAACGAATGATATTTGGGAGAAATGCAAACTTCTAACAGGAAAAGACATGTTAGATGTAAATGGATCTTCACTATCAAACAAAGTTTTATGGAACCATAAAGCGATATAAGGCTTGACTTGTGGTAAAAGGATACACACAAACTTAAGAAATTTATTATATTGAAACTTTTTCTCTAGTGGTAAAGATAGACATAATTCGAGTTTTATTCTCAGTTGCAGCAAACGAAAATTGGCTACTTCACCAATTCAATGTAAAAAATGCATTCCATCACAAAGACTTGAAATAAGAAGTATATATGAAGGATGCACCAGAATTCTATAATGGTTTTTAAAAACATTAAGTATGTCGGTTTTGGAAGGAGTTGTATGGGCTCAATAGTCTCTACGAGCATGGTTTGGAAGATTTACTATGATAATGAAGGAGTACAAGTACAAACAAAAAAACTCTGATCATACTTTGTTTTTTGAAAAAAAGAAGATAACATGATCACTTCGTTAATAATCTATGTAGATGACATTCTCATTACTAGTAACGAATCTAAAGAAAATACAAAGCTAAAGAATAACTTGTTCGTAGTATAAGATGAATGATCTAAGAGGGTTAAAATACTTCAAAAAAAATTTAGGTTTTATGTTCCAGCAAATAAATCTTTATATCTTAGAAAAAATATATTTTTTTATCTACTTGCAAAACCATTAATGGTTCATTGTAAACTAATCCAGACTCCAATACAAGTTAATCACAGGCTCATAATGGTTGAAGGTCTTGTCCTGGCCGGAAAAAAAATATCAACGACTAGTTGGAAAATTAATTTACTTGTCATATAGTTGACTAGACATAGTCTATGGAAGCAGTCAGGAGGATAGTATGATATTAAAAGGCATGTCGGCGAATGAAATTATGTTCAAAATTAATGAGCATCTAAATATTTAAGAATACACTAATGCATATTAGGATGGTAACCAAAATGATTGCAGCTTTACATCAAGGTACTTTACAGTAGTTGGGGGAAACTTAGTGACATGGAGAAGCAATAAGCTGAACATGGTGGCGCTTTCGAGTGCTTAGGCAGAAAGTTGGGGAATTTTTAACGGAGTAAGAAAAATCTTGTGGATCAAGAAATTAATGGCTAAAATTGTATTTCCATCATCTCTTCCGAGTTAACTCATGTGTGACATTAAAGCTGCAATAAGTATCTTGGGAAATCATGTTAACATGACAAATAATAATAAGAAGAATACCAAGATATTATCTGAACATTAATTATGAATACTAAAAGATTCAACAAATAATTAATATCATTATTAAGGAAGACTAAAATATTCACATATCATCAATGTTATTATTATTGATATGTTTAATTTAATATAAATTATTAGCATTGTATGCAGAAAGAAAACCACAAAAAAATTATTTTCCCCCAAAATTCCTTTTAATAGGTGGGTTTATAGATAATTATTAGGTCGAATTCTATATACTTATACTCTCAATTTCTCACAATAGTAGAAATGTTTTGGAGGGACTCCTCATAAGTGTCGTGGTTTTTACTCTTTGTATCGAATTGGTTATTCCAAGTAAAATAAATTTTGTATGTGAATATATTTTATTATTGCTTATTTTCCATGATTATATTTGTAGTTTAATTTGGTTAATTGATTGTTGAATCGTTGGTTGTGAATTGAGTTTCTTGTTTGTTGGTTGATTGTCTTGAAGTTTATTGGGTGGCTTGATATACTACGCTTTGGGATCCTATAGTTGGCAGAGCTATTGGTTTGTTTAGAAAATATGGATTATAGACATGGTAACTCCATGATTCAATTGAAATCCACAAAATATTCTATTTGAAACTGATGAGGGAGCTTTTTTGTATTACAAATATTTGTTTGGTCCAATTGAGCTAATTAAAGATGTATCTAGTAATTCTACTAAACCTGTAAAACCCCCGCAAGATAAGAAAGAAAAATATTGGGTTACTGGAAATAATGATGTATCCTTAATTTATGTTATTGGTGAGTATTATCATGGTGGTAGTTCAAATTCAGATGGCTTGTAGATACATATGCTTCATATTATTGTGTCTATAATAAGGAATATATATATATATCTTGAACTACAAAAGTGGCAATTTTGGTATTATCAAGATGGAAAATCAGAGCTCCACTAGTATTATTGGGTTAGGTGATATTTGTGTGAAGACTTGTGTTAGGTAGATACTTACACAACGTGCACCATATTTCTAATATACGTCTGAAGTGTTTTCTAAAAATGTCCATGATCAAAAAGGTTTTCATCACACTTTTGGTAATGGTAAGGAAAAATGTCCAAAGGTTCTATGGTAGTTGCTCGAGTTGATTTGTGTTGCTTATTGTATAATACATTTTTGGGTATATGTTCTTTTGAGCTAAATGTCGTTGAAAAATATAATTCTCCTACCTTGTAGCATCAAATATTAGGATGCGTGAGCGATAAGAAGATGAAAACCTTGGTTGGTATGTCACTCACTTATAAAGATAATTCTCATACCTCGTGGCATGAAAGTTTAGGATGCATGAGTGACAAGAAGATGAAAACCATGGTTGTTATGTCACTCATTCATGTTGAAAAATCTATCATTATTGACCTTTGTGATCATTGTTTAGCAGGAAAGAAACATAGAGCTTTGTTGTCTACGAAATCCATTATTAATGAGATATTTTTTTGAGAAAGAAGTTATGGAGGAAGAAGTTCATTAGAAGGAGGAGCAATCTACCCCTCATATGGAGGACGCACATGTTCGAAGGTCAACTAGAGAGAGAGAGAAAATATTCAATAAAGCATTCAAGCTCAGAGTTTATTCTATTCATTGATAATAATAGTGCTGACATATTGACTAAGGTTGTTTTCGGAAGCAAGGTTGATATTTTGTAGTAAGCTCACTGGGATGAAACTTAAGTGATTACCTCATGATTGTATCTTCACCATGATAGGCAAGAAGGGGAGATTGTTAGGTTCCATCCCAAATTAGGCACACTTTATAGCCTAGGGTTTTCATCTCCATAGGTTTATATATATAAGGGAAATAGATAAGAAAGTTTGAGACACCCAAATACACACACAAAATCCAAGAATATATAGGATTTTTATTTTTGGATCTGTTGAGTGTAGTCACAATAAAAAAGTCTGATCGAGAAATCATTGGAGACATTTGAGACTTCAATCTAACAAGTTGTCTTGTGATTTGGTGCTAGAGATTAGGAAACAACTACTTTAACAATGTAGTAGTTTTGGTGATATTCTTCATTTATGCTTCTCTTCTTATTAGTCTATTGTGCTTGAAATCATTAGTGGGTTTATAGATACATATTAGGTTGAATTTGATATACTTGTACTACCAACTTATTTAGTAATAGATTTGGATGGAATCCTCATAAGTCATGTGGTTTGCACTCTTCACATCGAAAGAGTTTTTTCCACGTAAAATAAGCAACTGTGGAGTTAAAGAAGAAGATTTCCTACAAGTTTTGAAGAATAAATTATATGACTGTGTATTAAATAGGGTGGTTGAGTTTGGGTTTTGATTAGTTTTAGAGTTAGATAATAAAATCCAAACCGATTATAACCCATTAGATTAGTTGGTTAGCTAAATAGTAAAAGGTAAAAAATTAAAATTTTACTTTGTTTAAATGTTATCCGAGGTGGTAGGTGAGTTGGCACTAACAAAAATACATCTAAGCGGAATTTTAGAATGAATACAAAAACATTATTGTTTATGGTGATATTTGACATTTCCAAATCAATCTCATGTGAGGGATCCAAGATAATATTAAAACAACAAAAGAAAATATTTAAATACAATAATGAGTGAAACAATATTAGATGTATACAAAATGGTGAAGTACCAACTAAGACCTAAAAACTGAACAATGATTCACTTACTATCCTTATTTCTATATATCTTTTATAAAACTCATTTAGCTTGTCTATTTACTATCTAAGACCCAACTACTTTTCTATATATTCTCTCTTTTGATTTTTTATTTTAATTTTTAAGAGTTTGTATATTTGGAATTCAAAAAGTATCTAAAACTAATATCAATTTTGTTTTCTTTAAAATGAACAAAACTAGATCCATTAATAATAATATTTTACGAGACACACATAGGATAGACGAGAGACGGGGAGATTGTTAGTTAAAATGTTCAATTGTATTTAGTTTTATGTTTAATGTCCGTTTCTTTTGTCTTCTGTAGGTTTTCTATTAAATGTAATTGAATTGTATTTTTTAAAGTTTTAGATAAATTTTCGCGAAGAAGATGAAATATTTACGAGACGAGAGAAATCCATAACTATTACATGAGATACTTCTTTATTTTTCATACAAGACTCATTATATCTCCAACATTTTCATTAAAAGCTTAATATTTTTTAAATTTTCATTAAACTTTGAATATATCTCTAACATTTCCATTATAAATGAATGTTTTTTACGATTTTTATTAAAGAGAGTATACCACTAGAATTTTTATTTGTGACTTTTATAAACATTTGAAATCACTTAGTCTTTTTGTAATATTTGTCCATTTAAGTAAATTGATTTATGAAATGGCTTTTTTAGGGACAAGAGTGGATGAGGAGAGAGAGTAAGAGATAAAGGAAGAGGAAGGAGCCGTATCATGTTGTTTCGATAGAGAATACACAAGTTCCCGTTTCTCATTCATGGTTAAGTTATTGGTTTTTGGTGGAACAAGATTCTTACCCTCAAAAGATGAATCCATGGTCTAACTCAATGCATATTCACATTACAACAACAACCCAAATATTTAAACCTTCAAATATGTGGGATTCTACGGCAACAAAAAAAACCCATGACTTCGTTTAATGACTATCGGCTTGTATCTTCTTCTATCTCTAGAAACGTACGAACAACAATTTATTTCTCTCTAGAAACAATTTTCTTATCTCAATATTTCATGTACAATTGGCTTAAAAGTGATATGTTTTAGCAGAGTAGTGAGAATAATGATTTGTTAAACTAGTTTTAGAGAGAGAAGGTTTCAGAGGAAAAAAAATAGCAGCATAGAATAATTGTTTTTACAATTTTGACCCTCAAGCGAGAGTCAATTCATCTATATTTTTATAATTTCATTGCTGAAACTAAAAGTTTATTTATTACTTTCTCTTTGACTCTTACTTAGATCCAGAGTGAATAAAAGAGAGGTGAGATAGGTATGAGAACAAGGTTTCACACGGGACTTAATTGTTCATACGAATTAGAGTGAGAGAGTGATGGTTAAGATTTAAATTTGGTAGTAAATGAGGGAGTTTATTTTAAATTTAATAAGCTGACACGGTTCAAGGAAAGTTAATGAAAAATAAATAATAAATAGTAAGTTAATAAAAATAAATGATAAAAAATAAAAATAAAAGGTAAAAAAATTAAACTACGAATATTTTTTGTTTAAGTTGTCGAGCGATCGTATTTGCAACCGAAAATTAAACCATGAGCAATTTCTTCATAACCCTCTTCTTCCAGATAACACCAAAAAAAGTTATTAGACTACTTTCCTATTTCACCATCTTCCTTCTTCGAAGGTACATTAAGACACAATCGAATCCTTCTAGCCTGGAAAATTTAAATTCCTGGGGTATCAGACAAACGTTTATTCTCAACGGTCCTGACCATCGACATTTTCTTAGCACCCTTAACAACAGACACTTCCTCTTCATATTTTCCAAGTCGTCTCATGGGAATCTTTAATACAATACCATTTGGATTCTTTCTATACATTATCTTTGATATAACAGACGCCACCCGATCGGTGATGGTCGTTACAATTTCGTCATTCGACATCGTACTCTTTTGCACAAGCGACAACCTTGCGAACAGTAATTTTACGACGGTGAATAAGCGAGGATAT
This sequence comes from Limnanthes douglasii subsp. nivea, assembly GCA_036936605.1. NCBI lineage: Eukaryota > Viridiplantae > Streptophyta > Magnoliopsida > Brassicales > Limnanthaceae > Limnanthes > Limnanthes douglasii. Next base: position 150,020,509 of record JAUPFV010000002.1, on the reverse strand, counting down.
ATTAAGATATCAAGGCAAAAACACAGCAACTGACAAACTTTTCAAAAGAGGCTAAATTTTTTGGTTAGTCTCTAGAGTTGGTCATCTATTGCGACACACCCATTGAGAGTTTTTTATTCTAAAAGTCTTCACTTTTGCTAAAAAGCATTACATATACAATCTGATGGCGTGGCGGAAGATTAGAACAGAAAGCAACGATAAAACCCTAACCCTAGGTTAGAGCAATAAGGAGACTTAGAGAAATAATTCCCGAAATTTAATTAATCAAAGTCTGACAGCAAAATAGGGTATAGATGCTTTATATAGCACTAACCGAAACCCTAATTCCAAATAATAGAAATTACATAAATATTTTAAAATAAAATAAACAAATAAAATTAATGCTAAAATATTAAAACTGGTTTTCGAAGGCTTTACCGGTCGAATTTGGGTATCTAACTTTGTGACATAGTCACAGTTTTGAAATCTGACGAGCTCGTCGAAATCTTCGATTGGAGTACCTGTTTAACCCAATTCCAATACGTGAGAGAGAAACCAGTCTGTCCGCAGTCTTCGCTATATCATCCTTCCCCGGTTGGGAAGAATTCGACGTCGAATTCAAAACGTTGAAACATTGAAAGCACTGCAAAAACATTGAGGTTTTCACCTCCGATTGCAACTTGTATTTATAAGTGTGTGAGAGGTGATAATTTGAATGTTGTCGCTCTTGTCAAGAAGTGGTTTCCTAGCTTTGTCCATTTTTACCATGTCATCGGCATTACTGTGGTCAACAGTCATAAGTTTATCTATGTCAGCTTTATCAACCCACTTACTAAGCACATCAGCACCCTTGCAAGTGTAAAAAGTTGTAGTCTTTCTAATTCCAAACTGTGCTTGTTGTATCACATCAAGACCCTTGCAGAAAGGAACAATTCCTCTTTGTTGAATATTAGATGACTTCTCAAGTTCTTCAGAGTATATTTGTGCCAGCAGATTCAAAAAACTGCAATCTTCTACCATTAAGTTTTTATTATTTCTTTTATTTCTCCAACTATCACCTAAAAATCCTCCAGCTTGTATTACAAAATCTAATCTTTTATCCATTAAAATACTATTCTTTTCTTCTATCGATCTATTTATAATCTCAAACATAAAAATATCATCTTCCATTTTTTCCAACACGACAACATGTATCCACAGAAACTGTGTAAGTTTATGTTCACAGCTAGGAACGCCTTAATCAAAGGCGGATGGCTTAATCTATCAGAGTTAGAAAATGTACAAAAAGTTGAATGGAAAAGGCGCATTGCTGGAGGCCTACCTACTTCCCCTGTCGAGAAACTAGAAATCCCAAACACTGAGCCTGATCAGGCTCTTCTTCAACCAGAAGTGTTAAACCGAGGAGATTGTTTCAAACCAACCTTTCTTCTATTGTTTCAGGTTCGTCGGTTCAAGAATCAGAGCCCACTGTTGAACCATGGCGAGAAGTTACCAGTTTCAAGAGCCCTTCCCCATTTATCGCCATGGGGTCAGATGCAGATGTCTCTCCCAATAAACTAGTTGATCGGAGAAGAGGTCGCCTGGTAAAATGGCAGGCTTCAAAAGGTACACCTTCAAAATCAGGGACCAAAGACAACAACACGGGGTCAAAGGCACCCATAAAACTTCCTAAGGACAAGCTGTCCGGTCCAGAGGCATCTAGCTCAAGCCTCCGAAAAGAAACCACCTCATTTGAGCCCCAGTCGGAGGTCAGAGTTCAGGAAAGCATTGAAGCCCAACAGTTCGGAGGTCAGACTGAACCAAATCATAACTCCCCTCACCCAAAAACAACTGAAAACCCCTCCTTGGTAATGGAGGAAGTAATGGAGGATTCTATTGAAGAGGCACCGTTTGAGTCCGAAGTCTCCGGACAAACGAGTGATGTTGGTGCTGCTAAGAAGGATAAAGGGAAAAAAAGCTATGCCTAAGGCATCCGGATCTGCCGGAGATCCTTAAGGGAAACGTTGGACCTTGTTTCAACAAGGTCAATGTTAAGTATTTACTTGCTTTGCAAAAAATTAATTATGCCTTCATCCACACAGCCAAACTGGGTCGGATGCGAACGAAGTAGGGGATTCCAGAGAATGTAAAAATAAGGATTCCAATAGACCTTAAAACACTGATGGACTGCAAGCTTAGTGAAGTAGTCATCTTTACTGAACTTTTTAACTAGGGACTAAGGTTTCCCTTAGATCCGAAGATAGTCAAATATTTTCACCTCATCAAGCTCTGCCCAAGTCAAATGATCCCTAATGCCTGGTACACTCTCATGGCCTGTATCATGGCTTCCAGGCTCTTCGGAATTCCTCTTCCGATGGAGGAATTCGCTGCTGTGGCCAGCCTCTGCAGAAACCCCCATATCCCCTTCTATCACTTCAACATGGGTGATAACTATAAAGTAGTGGATGACCTGCTCGAGTCGGAGAGAAATTGGAGGACTCACTTCTTGTTCGTGAGTGGCGCTTGGGAGAATGGGAGGAAGATCAAAGCCGGAGTCAACTCGAGTCTCCTCACCAGAAGATGGCGAAGTGATAGTGAGAATCCCACCTTACATTCTCATTTTTATTTTTAGTGAATTTGTTTAACTCACTTGTCTTGTCTCTTTTCTCTCTTTTTTTTTTGTTTCTTGACAGTGCTGCCCAAAGACTTCAATGATTACTTAAAGGGCGGGCAGATTACTTGCACCAAGATAAACACTTGGGCTGCTGAAAAGTGGGATAATCGCTTCCACAACGCCTTGACTGGAGGCAATCTTGCAAGGTCTCACCTCTGGAACACTACTGACCGGAGGGACTTAACATGTGAGGAACTTACCACTCCACCCCCTCCGGATGTAGTCCTTAAAAGAACACACGCACCGGATGGGTCACTGTATTTTCCTGGTCGAGCCAAGGCCCCAAGTAAGATTGAAGGAAAAAAAGGGAAGGGCAAGAAGAGTGTGGTTGAAGCTAACCCCACGGAAGCGGAGGAAACTGCTCCAACAAACCAAGAGGGGCCAATTCCAAGTCAGATTGATGCTGCTCTTCTAGAAGTTGTGGAGCACGAGAGTACTAGGGAAGAGGCAGGATCTCCAAAACCTCCAAAAGTTCCCAAGAGAGACAGGAAACGGGGAGCCAAAAGCAAGGATAGGAAGGCCAAGAAGAAAAAGACCTCCAGGGGTGACAAACTTTCTCTCCAGCCTCCAGAGCCCCTCCCTCCTGTTGACCCTACTGATCCAACAAGAGCAGAAGAGATCCCCGGTGACTTTCAAACCGATGAGGTTGGAGGAGGAGACATCAGTATTGACAATGTCGACATTACAGGTCTTGAGGGACTTGGTGACTACTTTGAAAACCTCCCCAAAGATGACTTTGCTGGGCCATACCTCCCTCCAAGCACTTCGAACACCGTTACCTTCAATGGTAAATCTTTCACTGTTTCAAGTGAAAGAGATGTTATAACTCACTCTATATTGAGTAGTGTTCAGCCAGTGCTAGTTCTGGAGAAACAAGTGCGAGGCCAGTCAGCAATCATTACTGCTCTTAATTATGACAAGGAGAGATTGTCCGGAGACCTCCTTATTGCCAACCAAAACGCTGATGTTTTGAAGAGAGAAAATGAAGAGTTAAAGAAGAACCAGGAGGGTTGGGTCACAAAGGTAGCTGCCCTAGAAGATACTATTAAAGACCTCCGGGCAAACCAGTCCGGGTTGGAGAAAGATCTCTCCTCTTCGAAAGAGGAAATGAAGGCCAAGGACCAAGTCATTCATACTTTGACCAATGATAAGATCGCACTCGAGGACTCAGTGTCCAAGGCTACAGAGGAGAAAGCTAATCTGCTAAGGGAGCAAGAGACAAAAATCCAAGCCAAGATTGATGCTTATGCCAACAATGTGATAGATACTCAGGAAGAGATGTATGCCAAAGTGAAGTCGGACATGGTTTTTCTCTTTCACGAAAAGTTCTCGAAGAGGAATCTGGGAGATTTGAAACTTATGTAGAGTACGAAGACCTTCCCTTCCACACTATGGCCGATGGAGACTTGCATGATCATTCTAGTGCTGACTCATCCGATGAGGAAGAGAACACCGGGGAGAGTCCAAATGAGGAGAACGATGACCTCAAGAAGAAGAAAGCGACTGACGCTGAGCCATCTTCAAAGGCTCAGTCTTAGAGTAATTATCTTTTGTTTTGTTTTGATTGAACCAAAGTCCTTGGATGGGCAAGGCATTTTGTAACTGCGTCCGATCCTTGACCGGATAGATCTTTTTGTTTTGACACTTTAAAGTCCTTGGATGGCCAAGGCACTTCGGTTATTTTAATAGACATCTTTATTTTGCACAGCTCTTGCATTTTTTCATAGTCTTTTCAATTTTGGTGGCTAATGTTTAAACAACCCTTAGTTATTTCATAAATATTCTAAAGTGAGAGTGTTTAAATTCTCCGATGACAAATGTTTAAGTAGTCATCATTATTTTAATTCAATCCGGCCGGTGTTTAAACAAAAATTTGACAAGAAACAAAGTAAGAACACTCCGAATTTTTAAGAAGGCATCAAATTTTATAAAAGAGCCCGGACACCTCATTAAAACCTCCCCGCGCCACCAGGGTAGGAAAGAGTATACCCCCAAATATTTACATAGTTTATACTCCAAGTACATCTGGAGGTGCTCAATATTCCAAGGGTGATTCAAAACCCTTCCATCCTTGTCTTCTAGCCAGTATGTCCCAGGTTTAAGCCTTTCAATGACCATATAGGGTCCTTCCCAAGTTGGGGCTAGTTTGCCGAGCAACTTCTCTTTAGTGTGTAAGAAGACTTTCCTTAACACCTTATCCCCCGGCTGAAAATCTCTTCTTTTAACTTTGGAAGCAAACCTGCTTCTCATCAAACCCTAATAGTGTGCAGCTCTACGGTGAGCCTTAACTCTTCTTCCTTCTATTAAATCAAGCTGACCTCTGATTGCCACTTTGTTAGCATGTTCGGAAAAATTGTGAACTCGAAATGAAGGAAGAGTTGCTTCTATAGGAGCTATGGCATCCATCCCATAGACTAAGGCAAAAGGTGACTCTTGTGTTGCAACCCCAGGTGTAGTCCGGTAGGCCCACAAAACCTCTTGTTAATAACTAGGCCATTTTCCAGCAGCCCCTTCTAAATTTTTCTTCAGACCGGACAGTATAGTTCTGTTAGCCACTTCAACCTGATCATTTGCTTGTTGGTGGAAAGGTGAAGAGAAACAATGTTGTATACCTCTAGAGGCACAGAAACTCTCCATTTTCTTGTTTTCGAACTGTGGCCCATTGTCTGTTGTTATCTTCCGTGGAATTCCAAATCTGCAACAGAGATTGGATAAAATGAATTTTATGACAGCTTTTGATATTGTACCTGCCAATGGGGCTACTTTGATACAGTTCGAAAAATAATCAATAGCAACAATTATTGTCCTGCGTCCTCCAGATGCCATAGGTAGAGGTCCCACCAAATCCAACCCCCATCGAGAAAAAGGTATAGGCTCAGAAATTGACTCTAAAGGGATGGCTGGGATATGAATTTCATTGCTATATCTCTGACATGGGTCACACCTCCTCACCAGCTCCTTAGCATCTTGCATTATAGAGGGCCAATAATAACCATCCAATAAAACTCTCCTTGTTAGAGCCCTGAATCCACATTGAGCTGATCCCTCACCATCATGTAATTCGGAGAGGAATATTTGAGATTCATCAACCCCCAAACATCGTAAGAGGGTTTTACTGTAAGACTTCTTATAAAGAACATCTCTTAGTATGATAAAACACGAGCCTTGTACTTTACTTTTCTTGCTATTGACTTATCTGGAGGCAAGATGCCATCAGAGAGATATTGAAGGAGAGGAAACCTCCAATCTTGAGGCTGTTTCATTTGTATATCGAAGCTTTCTTCTTCCTTACCCATATTGAGTTGAATGGAAGGGCACTCCAACACATGGATCCAAGGGTATGATTCAGTATAGGCTATGATTGCCAAGGAGTCTGCTAGTTCATTTTCTGTTCGGGGTATGTGTTCATAAACAATACTCTTGAACTTAAGTGCCACATCTTTGAGAAGAAGTAAGTATTTTATTAGCTGCTTCTTTTTGGCTTCAGATTGACCTTGCGCATGATGGATAAGAAGCTGGGAATCACTCATCAACTTGACCCTTTTGGCTCCACAAATAAGAGCTAACTTTAAACCAGCTATGGCAGCTTCATATTCGGACACATTATTAGAAGCCCTAAAAGCAAAACATATAGCTTGGTACATTTTGTCACCATATGGAGAGGTCAAGCATACCCCTGCACCACATCCCATAGTACTTGATCCACCATCGGTCCGGACGACCCATACCTTTTTATTTTTCACATCAGTTACCTGCTCTGTATCCCTATCTGAATGGAATTCAATTAAGAAATCAGCCACATCTTGGGCTTTGATTGCTGTCTGAGGAGCAAAATCAATATCGAAGTCCCTCAGTTCCACTGACCACTTAGTCATTCTACTCGAAATATCTGCCTTTTATAGAACGTTTTTCAGGGGATAGGATGTTCGGAAAATAATAGGATGAGCCTGAAAATAAGGCCTCATCTTCCTAGCAGCAATTACCAGGGCTAGTGCTAACTTTTTAAGCTTTAGATAACGTTTTTCTGCATCTATCAAGCTCTTGCTGATGTAATACACTGGACAGGGATAATTATCCACCTCTCTTACCAACACAGCACTTATGGCACAACTGGAAACTGCCAAGTATATGAAAAGAGTCTCTCCATCAACAGGTTTATATAAAGTCTTGGGGGAGGACAGATGTTTTTTGATTTCATTAAAAGCCTCATCACATTGTGAAGTCCAGTCGAATCCCTTTGCAACTTTTAAAGTTTGAAAGAACGGGGCACACCTGTCCGAAGACCTTGAGATGAATCGATTTAACGCAGCCAACCTCCCAGTCAACCTTTGTACTTCTTTAATATTTCGAGGTGGCTCCATTTGGAATAAAGCATTACGCTGGTCCGGATCGGGCTGTATCCCTTGCTCACTTATTATGTACCTTAGGAATTTTCCGGATTGTACTCCAAATACACATTTTCTGGATTTAGTTTCAAATTTACTTTTACTAAGATGTAAAAGTTTCTTGGAGATCTGCCAAGTCTAGCTCTTCATCCACACTTTTAACCATCATGTCATCGATATATACTTCAATATTTCTTCCAATTTGATCAGCAAAAACTTTGTTTACTAACCTCTGATAGGTAGCCCCGCCATTTTTTAACCCAAATGGCATCACCTTGTAACAATGAAGGCCCCTATCAGTAACAAACGTAGTATGCTCCTGATCCTTCAGATCTACTTGAATCTGGTTATACCCGGAGAAGGCATCCATGAAAGATAGTAGCTTATTCCCAGATGTAGAATCCACCAGCTGATCAATCCGGGGGACAGGGTATAAATCCTTTGGGCAAGCCCTGTTGAGATCTGTAAAATCAATACACATGCGCCACTTGCCATTTTTCTTTTTCACCAAGACCGGATTGGCTGTCCATAAAGGATACTGAGGCTCCTTTATGTGCCCTATTTTGGTAAGTCTGTCGACTTCTTGAACTATGACATCAGCCTTTTCTTTGGAAAAAGCTCTTCTCTTTTGTACTACGGGTGCTATGTCTCTTTGGATGGACAGATGGTGTGATATAATATCTGCTGGTACCCCGGTAGCATCAGCATAGCACCAAGCAAAAACATGCTGATGGTCTTTTAGAAACTTCAATATTTTACCCTTAAGTTCGGATGCCATTTTGGACCCTATCTTAACATTTTTTCCCTCTGCCAAAGAATGTGTTTCGACTTCCTCAACTGGTATTAAAACTCCAGGGGTCTCTCTGGGGTCATCAATTTTACCCTCACCCCTAGAAAGCCCCTCAAACTGCTATTCTTCATTGATACAAACTGCTCCCAACGTCCGCCGAGCCAGTGCTGCTGCATAACACTCTGTTGCAATCTTTTGGCTGCTCCGAACAACTCCCACTTGTCCTTGCACAACATATTTCAAACATTGGTGGACTGTTGAGGCTACTGCATGCACCCTAGAGAGCCAATACTATGACAAACAGTATTCTAACCATCTTCTTAAAAGGGCCCTTGCCCAACAACACTTCCTCTTCGAACTCCCCGATCACATCTGCTGAGCTTCCAGTGAAACCCACAATTGACCTGTTCGAACGCTGAATTACCGCAGGGTTTTTCATCTTTTTATAGGAATTTACAAAGAGGATATTGGCTGAATTCCCAGTATCCACCAAAATTCGTCTTACGTCATTGCCCCCAATGGATGCTCCTATGACAACAGCATCTTCATGAGGAACTGCTATATCCCTCAAGTCATCCTCATCGAACACAATGAAGGGAAATAGAATCTGCGATTGATAGGAAGTCATGCCTCCCTCTAGTTGGGTAGCTAAAGTATGAACATGCCTCTTCCTCGAAGAAGTAGTGGGTGCTGTCATGGTATCCCCTTCGAAAATTGTGAGTGACTCAAAAAAGTTAATAAGCCCGGACACTGTTTTAAAATATTCCTCAATGGCACCCACTCCGTTTCGAGTTGGATCAGGGTCTAAGTACTCTGACTCTACATCGAATCTCTCGATTATCACCATAGCTTCCTCCGGAGCGGATGTGCTTGCATTGTTTGGACCAGGCCGATGAGCATTATCAGGCCTATTTTCTCCTCTTTTTTTAACATATGCTCCCAACTTTCCTCTTTCAATCAAATTCTGGACTTCTTGCTTTAAAGCAATACAATCCTTGCCTTGTTCCCAGACTGATTTTGGTTGGGGTTTGGTGCAACCGGGAAAGAGCTCACCTGCCCGTGCACCCTAGTTTTCTTTGTCTCAACCACGTTAATTTTCTTTCCAACCTGATTCAGTAAACCTCCCCATGTCATGGCCTTTTTTATGGTCACTGAATCAGCCAAATTCCCAGGGTTTAAGCCCTGCCTCAAAGAAGCTATTGCTACTTGCTCGAAGCAATCAGCCAACCCATTTTTGGTATTTACAAAGCGACTTATATATTCCTTCAGAGATTCATTTAGTTCTTGGGCACAATGGATAATTGTATCTCCATTGCCCTTTACCTCCTTACTTCCAACAAACTGCCTCCGGAAGGCCACCCAAAAGGTATCAAAATTTCTGATGCACCCCTGTGGTAGGCTGTTATACCACTTCAGGGCACTCCCCGTAAAAGACTTGGAGAATGCTCTATAAAGCAACTTATCGTCATCATCGAAATTCATCATGAAATTTTTGAATTTTTCCAAGTGATTGTCCGGGTCTTTACTGCCATCGTATTTTTCCATCTTCGTGCTATCGAACCTCTTAGGGAGGTTCCAAAACAGGATCTTGGAAGACAATGGAGATTGTCTCCAATTCCGGTCACGACTGAAAACGGTATCTTCGTTAGGAGTTGCAAAGATACCTGGTTCATCATGGAAGGCAAAAGGATCCACCAGCATCCGGTCTATGTGTCTCCGGCTATGAGATGATCATTTGCCTATATGCCTCTTTAACTTTCCATACCTATCCCTTTTTCTTAAATACTTTTTAACCAACTTTTGTTTCTTTTTAGATCGGCCCTCATCACTGCTGGAGGACAAGGATTCTTCAAATCCATCTTCGCCCGAGGAACTACTGGAAGATTCTGAGTCTGAATCAGAACTCTCCACCGGCTTGGACCGGTGAGACGTTTTGGAGCTAGCATGAGTCTTCTTCGTACTCACATGGGTCTTCGAAGTCTCATGCTCTCTAGGGTTGTCAGTATGATGAGAAACTGATACCTTTGACTTCTCTTTTTTGCCCATCTTTTCCTTCTTTGTCCTCAGAGCTTCTATCTCGCCCTTTAATCTATCACGCTCCTCGATGGTATATTCATCATTTCCCCCCACCACTTCAAGCAAAGCTGGTGGTACTTATGGTATGTCCAGATTCATTCAGACTTATTTTTCTGATGGTTTTAAATGCTAGATTCAGGCACCGTCGCACTCCCACTGTGGTCGCCAATTTGGTGAGGTTTATTTTTGTATGAGGGTAAGTTTTTAACTTTTCTCTAGAGTTTTGTGGAATTTTGAGAGTATTTAATGTTTGGGTAGAATGTAGAAGGAGAATTGAGCTACCTAGTTGTATTTAATCTTCATTACCCTCATTTAATGTTGGTGGTTGGGTATTTATACCCTTATATTTGGGCCTCATGGGCTTACGGGTCATGTTTAGTTGACTCCGATCAAGTTAAAAGACCCATTAGTTGTAAGTAAGTATATAGGCAGCTTAGTCAAAAAGTGATTAGGTTTTAAGTACTTTAGTTCTGTTCGGATAGTTCAGTGGATGATAGTTGTCCGAACTGCCCCTATCCGGTGAGGTGGACATTGTCCGAACTGAACGTGTCCGGTTCCCATAAAGTGTGGTGACAGAATCCGGACTCATCAATTTTAATTTGAACATTTCGGAGAACGCCCGACACAAAACCTTATAATCATAGTTGAAACTCATCATGAGATTTTTGAATTGTTCTAAATGATTCTATGGATCCTTACTTCCATCATAGTTCTCCATTTTGGGGACATCTACTCGCCTATGGAGGTTTCCGGATAAAATCTTTACTGATAGTAGCGTCTACCTCCAATTACGTCCCTGACTGTATTGATGGATCTTGTCAGAATCAGAAAATAAACCTGCTTCAGATCAGACAAAAAATGGGTCACTAAACAGTTGTTCTATATTATGATCTGCTGACCCCTTGATTTTTCTCTGATAGTCGGGTTTCTTATCCTTTAGGAGCTTATTTGATGAAGTATCCTAATCTTTCAAATTTTTACCCCGAATAGTAATTTTCGCACCCTGATTCTTATCTCGATGTTTATCTTTCTTCTTTTTCTAACAGAAATCACTACTCGATGTGGACGAAATCGTATCCATCGATGAACACGAACTCTTACTAGACTCCAAAGAGCTAGAGTTGTTTTTAACATGAGGTTATTTTCTAGAGAGTTGATGGGTTTTTGGCTATTTATCCATCAAAGGCTGTTTTGGATAACCATATGTGTTATCTCTTGGCTCCACCAAATCCGTTTCAGTTTGAATATGTATTCCATTGCTTTAATTTCTTTTCGTAATTTGGAAAGCTCATCTCGTGATTGGGTTTTTTCCTCTCTTTCATCATTTTCAAACGAGGCTCTTACATGTATTTCTCATACCTGACTCTCTTCACTTACTAGGGGAATATTGACTTGTATTTCATTATCCATAGTTAAATCCAGGCTGTAAATCCTTAGACGCTTTGGATTTAAGTAAACCGGGTGCCCTTGCTCCCACTGTGGTCGTCAAGTTGATGGTGATAAAATATATTAAATGGGTAAATTCGGTAAGATGGAAATATGATGAGGTTATTTCAGTTAGTTGGATGAAAGTATTAAGTACTTTGGTAGAGAGTAGTGAGATAATTGATTTGGAGTGAAGCTTAGACGTAATCAAGAAGTTCCCCATTAATGAGGTCTTTTAGAGTACTTATAGTTAGAGTTAGGGTCATGGGTCAGGTCTAGGATTTAAGTGTTAATGATCTATTTAGGTTATGGGTCAACGTCAAATTTAAGAGGTTTTCAGCCCCTAATAGTAAACATACTGTTTATTCACAAGGTCATAAAGTAATTTTATTTTTCAGTCCAAAGAATTCCTTCAAAAATTCCCTTCGAAGATTAGTCTAAGATGCCCTTCGAATGATAGTCTGTCTGACCAAGTCTATCCCCCATTTTTTAAATGAGTCTGGTGGTGGGATGAAACTCATGAGTTCATTTGGTATATATATTGTATGAGTGACATCTTTGTACAAGAGCCTATATGTCGGCCGCCAACTTGGACCAATATAGTCTTGCCAATATGAAGAGTCTAATAAGACTTATGTATGTGCAATGGGTGTCGACTTTTTATTCGATGGCCAATGAGTGGCACATGACTCCCACGTCGACCCCAATAACCGTTTTACCAGTCCGCACAATACATTATGTTTTTGTATCAGTGCTATCAAATTACCTTTAAATAAACGATCGACTTTATTGCCTACACAGACGATATTTCTTTCTTCCAATATGAAGCTTCTCTCTTGTCCTAAGGGGTTTTATTATCATTCGTTCTCTCTCGGATCATCAACTTACATGTAGGTGATTTGGTTTATTGATGGTGATCCCCGCCCCATGGGCTTGCTAATTGCTATTGAGTCGGCTTTGTATGGTCGAATTTTATAGGATAACATATCATTTTTGTTCTTTGGTTGCCTCTACTTATTTCTACAAGGTTGTCATCGGTGTATTTGACACTGTCTAACTCAACACAAAATATCTTCGACTTTATGCAGCCATGGTTTCCCCATTATCGCATGAAACGAGCTTAGTGCATCAGCTAGCATGAATAGAGTTCTGAACACTTTCTTCGTGTTCTCATACCCCACCGTGACCGAGAATTCTACCTCACCCACGCACCTGGTTGATTGTAACTGATTGGTTTCATGTATGTAGGTTTAAATGGAGTTACCCCAACCATTTGTCCATATCTTTCATACCATTATCAACCCCAACTCGGGTGACCATTACTCTTGAAACAATGGCATTAATAGTCACGACGTCCTCATGAGGGGTGACCGTTCCCCTAAAGTTTTAGTTATTAAATCTAAGTCGATGACTGGCTCCTAATAATTATAGGATGATGACTTATGTACTAGATGGGTATCCAAATCCTCCATATGTCGTTTTTTAGAAGCACCGTCAGCCTTAGACATGGTTTTGGCCCCCGAAAATTATGTATAACCATTGTTTCTTCTCTTTCAACTCCTTAGTTTTGTCGGAGGCCCTGTCTCTAAGGCCACCTAGCTTTATGTCCTCACTTATCATGTTCCCCTTATAATTAACGAATTAGACGAGCTCGATGTTGTCAATCAACCATTGTACCTCATCTTTTAACTACTAGGACTCGTAAGTCGGATAACAGTGGTAAATTATGGTATATGCAGAAGTAATTAATGGACCTGCTACAGACGGATGTGAAGATAGTTCATTGAGCTTGGTATTTGGGCCTTCCTTTGGTTTTTTGTACATAGTTTCTTTATTTTTTATGATATCCGTAAATTTCTAAGCAGCGTCATTGGCATATAAAAAGTTTGTAGTCTACTTACTTGAGTTTTAAAAGAATCCATGTGAGGTGTCTCCTCATAGTCTGCCTTCTTTTTCCTTTTCCTGAAAGAGGGTGTTGGGTCCTCCTTCGTGGAGTCATCCAATCAAATAAACTTATCCGACCTAGTGATGCAGACAGTTCGGTGAATCAACAGTTCGGAGCTTCGGTGTCAGATTTTGACCTACAGCACCTTGTTTCGAAGGAAACGACGTCACGAACGGAAATCACGAGCTTTGCTCATGAGCTGTGGGCTTTTTTCATTGTTAGGGGAATTGTTTGAACTCTATATAAACCTATCTTCTATTCATTGTTAGGGGAATTGTTTTTTATTAATAAAAAATTAGGGTTTTATCCCTTTAGGCTTCTCTGCGTTTCACTCTATATCATAGTGGTATCAGACACAGGCAGTCCTGCGCGATGGTACGATGAAGAACCAGCAGTCGCGTTGGCGCTAGAGTGACTAGAGATACAAGTGATGTAGATGATCGTGAAGTTGGTGACCTACGCCGTCAGGTAGCCGATCTTACCCGTCATATGGCTGATCTTAACGCCAGGCAACAAGGCACAAAGTTTGAGGGTATGGATAACCCTTTTGGGGAGGGGATCGACCAGAATACTTCTCACACCCGCCGCCGGGAGCTTGGATTCAAGATAGACGTCCCAGACTTTGATGGTAGCCTTAAGGCAGAGGCACTTATCGATTGGTTATCCCAGATTGAAGAAGTCCTGGACTTCAAGGAAGTTCCGGAGTAGAGAAGGGTCGCATTAGTCACCATCCACCTACGCGGTAGGGCACAGGCTTGGTGGCAGCAGGTGAAGCAGAACCGTACGCGTGCAGGCAAGGATAAAGTCTAGAGTTGGGAGAAATTCAAAAGAAAAATCCGCAAGGCTTTCCTTCCCTACAACTTCGAGCGGGAACTCTACCAGCGACTTCAGAATCTTCGTCAAGGACCCAGATCTGTGGATGAATATACCGAAGAATTCTATCAGCTGCTGGCTCGCACAGATGTGACCGAGTCGCCGCACCAGCGGGTCTCCCGCTATATTGGCGGGTTACGCCTTCAGCTTCAAGATACGCTGAATATGTTCGATCCATCCTCTGTTTCCGAAGCCCATCGGCGTGCCCTCCAGGCAGAAAAGCAGCCGGCTCGCCGGACCCAGACTGTCGTAAGGACAGGTGCTTCTTTAGGGATTTCGGCGTCCAAACCAGTTCTCCGCCCAACACCTGATCGGATCCCTCCTGGGCGCCGCCCAACACCTGATCAAATCCCTCATGGGCGCGGTGCACCAAGCCGTTCTTCAAGCAATTTACGGTGCTATGGCTGTGGCGAATTAGGGCATCGTCAGGTAGAGTGTCCAAATGTTGCGGGTGCTAGGGGTATCTTCTCTCAAGAGGCGTTTGAACCGAATCCTATTGTTCTTGATGGCCCTCCGAAATTCGATACCTATGATGATGACTTGCCTGAGGATGCAGAAGAAATTGTGACTGGCGATGTTGGAGCAGTGCTGGTGCTGCGCCGTACTTTCCTGTCTCCTCGCGTTCCTGAGCAGAGCGACTGGCTGAGGAGTAATGTGTTCCAGTCGACGTGTACGATCAGCGGGAAGGTGTGCACCTTCATCATTGATGCTGGCAGCTGCGAGAATGCCGTCTCCGAAGCAGCGGTTTCGAAGCTAGGGTTGAGGGCAGAATCGCATCCCAAGCCGTACAAGGTCGCCTGGTTAAGCAAAGGTACTGATATCACCGTCTCCAAGCGCGTGCTTGTTTCTTTTTCTGTAGGGAAAACATACCATGATGAAGTCTTTTGTGATATTGTCCCTATGGATGTTTGTCATCTACTGTTTGGCCGTCATTGGCAGTACGATCTGTCTGTCATACATGATGGGCGTGCAAATACCTACTCATTCCTCTTTCGGGGAAAAAAGATCGTTCTTATGCCAGCAAAGCCTCGACCCCTGAGCATTCACTCTACTCCTTCCACATCGACTTTGTTGTCCCGTCCTTCTTTTCAGACAGCAATGGAAGAGGTTGGCGTGGTTTTCCTATTGTTCTGTGACCCTGTTGTGCATAATTCCAAGGCGGACATAGTCCTATCATTCAGTCTCTTTTGCAAGAGTTTGCAGATGTGTTTCCAGCGGATTTGCCACCCAAGTTACCTCCTCTGAGAGATATTCAACATCAGATCGACCTAGTCCCTGGTGCTGCTCTCCGAAATCGACCCCACTACCGAATGAGCCCGAATGAGCATGAAGAATTACGACGATAGGTGGAGGATTTATTGGAGAAGGGACATATTCGGGAAAGTCTCAGCCCTTGTGCAGTTCCAGTATTACTGACACCGAAGAAGGATGGTTCTTGGCGTATGTGTGTGGACAGCCGAGCTATTAACAAGATCACTGTTTGCTACAGGTTTCCTATACCTCGCCTGGATGATCTGTTAGACCAGTTGGGTGGTGCTTCTGTGTTCAGCAAACTTGATTTGACGAGTGGATACCATCAGACTCGGATTCGTCCTGGTGATGAGTCGAAGACGGCGTTTAAGACGTGTGAGGGCTTGTTTGAGTGGATGGTGATGCCGTTTGGCCTGTCCAACGCGCCTAGCACATTCATGCCTGTCATGAATCAGGCATTGAGGCCTTTCATCGGTAAATTTGTTGTTGTTTACTTCGATGATATTCTGATCTATAGTTCTAACCATTCTGTTGATCTATCCCATTTACGTGAGGTGTTATTGGTGTTGCGTGGAGATAAGTTTTATGCTGCTATTGCCAACTGTTCGTTTATGTCCCCAGCTGTTCAATTTTTGGGTTATATTGTCTCTGTTGACGGGTTACGAGCTGATCCGAGCAAAGTTGCTGCTGTGGACCAGTGGCCTCGACCTACTTCCATTACTGAGGTTCGTAGTTTTCATAGTTTAGCATCGTTTTATCGGCGTTTTAATTTCAGCAGTATTATGGCCCCGATTACGGATTGCATGAAGGGCAAAAAAATTAGTTGGTCCGACGATGCTGATGCAGCATTTGTAGAAGTTAAACGGCGTCTCACCACAGCGCCTATTTTGGTGCTGCCCGACTTTTCACAGCCATTCGAGCTTCATTGTGATGCGTCTAAATTTGGTATTGGGGCAGTTCTCTCCCAATCAGGGCGTCCTGTGGCTTTCTTCAGTGAGAAATTGGCAAATGCCAAACTGCGATTTAGTACTTATGATATTGAATTTTATGCGATAGTTCAGGCTATCAAACATTGGCGTCATTACTTGTTTCAGCATGAATTTGTGTTATATACTGATCATGACTCTTTGCAGTACCTTGGTAGTCAAGACAAAGTATCTCATAGACATGCTACTTGGATAGCTTATTTGCAGCAGTTCACTTTTGTCATCAAGCACAAGGCCGATATTACGAATCGGGTTGCTGATGCTTTGAGCCGACGTCACACTCTGTTGACTAAGATGCGCGTTCAGGTTCCTGGCTTTGATTCTTTTGTTAACCTTTATGTTACTGAATCATTCTTTTCTCGGGTTCTGGAACTGATTCAGCAGGGTGAACATTCTGATTTTTTATTGGAAGATGGCTTTCTCTTTCGTGGCGTACAGCTGTGTATCCCTGACTGTCGTTTGCGTCCTCAGCTGATCCAGGAGCTGCATAATGAAGGTCATGTGGGCCGTGGTCGAACATACCAGTTGTTGTCGTCATCCTATTTTTGGCCATCGATGCGGAAGGAAGTTGGTCGTTTTGTCGCCCGTTGTCGAATTTGTCAGTTGGCCAAAGGAACATCCACAAATGCAGGTCTTTATTTACCTCTGCCGATTCCAGCTCAGCCCTGGACCGACATCAGTATGGATTTTGTTCTTGGTTTACCCCGGACTCAGCGTGGATTCGATTCTATTTTTGTGGTGGTTGATCGTTTTTCTAAGATGGTACACTTCATTCCCAGTAGAAAAACATCTGATGCAGTGTGTATTGCACAGCTTTTCTTTCGGGAGATTTATCGTATTCATGGCCTTCCCAGTACCATTGTTTCTGACTGTGACACCCGGTTTGTGAGTCATTTTTGGCGCAGCTTATGGCGTATGGTGAATACACAGCTCAACTTCAGTAGTGCTTACCACGCTCAGACGGATGGTCAGACAGAGGTGGTTAACCGATCTCTCGGTAACCTGTTGCGCAACCTGGTAGAAGATCATCTGAAGGCTTGAGATCAGTGCTTACCACAGGAGGAGTTCGCCCATAACCATGCCCTTAACAGATCCACGGGTTTTTGTCCTTTTCAGGTGATGTATGGTATTGTGCCTAGGGGTCCAGTAGACTTGTTAGCACTGCCTAGCAAGATTCGTCCTCATACAACTGCTGAGGAACTTGTCTCACAGATTCGCCAAACCCACCAGCAGACTCATGATCAGTTGGTCTTGAGCACCGCCAAATATAAGTCTCAGGCAGATTCTCATCGTCGTCCTGTTCAGTTTGAAGTTGGTGACTATGTATGGGCAGTTTTAACAAAGAATCGGTACCCTGCTGGTGAATACAATAAACTGGCCGCCTGGAAGATTGGTCCAGTAGAGATTGTGGAGCGGATCAATCTGAATGCTTATCGACTACGTTTGCCTAGCCATGTCCGCACGACTGATGTTTTCAATGTTAAGCATCTGATTCCTTATGCAGGTGACTCTTCTGACGGGGAGACCGGTTCAGATTCGAGGGCGAATCTTCTCTACCCCGGCGGGAATGATGCAGACAGTTCGGTGAATTAACAGTTCGGAGCTCCGGTGTCAGATTTTGACCCACAACACCTTGTTTCGAAGGAAACGACGTCACGAACGCAAGTCACCAGCTTTGCTCGTGAGCTATGGGTTTTTTAGGCATTCGGGATCATCTATCCTCTTGTTTTCGCAATTTTAATACTTTAGGCTATTTTTGTAATTTTCATATTTTTAGTTTTAGGGTTTTGCTTGAACTCTATATAAACCTATCTTCTATTCATTGTTAGGGAAATTGTTTTTTATTAATAAAAAATTAGGGTTTTATCCCTTTAGGCTTCTCTGCGTTTCACTCTATATCACCTAGCTATGACGTTTCACATTGTTTTAACACGGAATAAGAGAAGGTCTATGAAAATGGGCCCCTCGCGATCCAGTCCCCTCTTAAAAGCAGCACCAGCCACCAGTTCTTCATAGGTTGATAGAGAGTTCATTTCATAAATGAACCTCTGAACATAGATTTTTAAAGTCTCCCGTTTTCACTCCTATAGAATAATAGTAGAGACGGCCTCCCACTTATGCTCTTTGTTTCCAATGAAACAGTTTGTGAAAGCGATCTAAAGCCCTTCAAAATCTCTTATCGACCCCTTCGAAAGAATGTCGAAACTGTCGAGGGAATTTCCTTTGAATTTCATGGAGAAAGCCCTCCATAGTAAGATGTCATCGAGTTGAATTTTATCATCATATTCTTAAACTACTCTGAGTTATGCTCGGGGTCTCCTGATCCGTTACATACGGTGCTAAAATCTGTTGAGGGATTTTAGTAACAATAATTAACCAAAATATAGAGAGGAATCAATCTTATTTTTTTATCAATTAATCAAGTCATGATTATACATTTTCCCAAGGTTATAATCCCTTTATATATTACAATAATCCAACGCATTATCCCATTATTTTCTCAAACACTTACCACTCCTTGATCGAGCTCACCTTGTCCTTGTTGATAAGTGTATTCCATCTGAGGGTTATACCTAATCAGGACTCCCCCTAGTCGTTTGAAAACATATTCTATCTTTAGAATATTTAAATATGTGAGTTCATCTATAAAAAAAATGAGAGATTCAAACAAATACAAAGAAAACTACTCCATTTCCAAGTATAACAATTCTAAATTGAAACTAAAGGTCAATTCAACATAGAAGTAAAGATAAATTTGAAAATAGATAATAAAGAACAATTCACCAACCTATGAACCAAATAAACAACAACAAAAATATATAAGAATTTGTCTTAGGACGTTGAGTCCTTACGCAATAACGTTGTGCCCTCTAGCTCCTTATGTAGGATCTTCTGCATTTTTCATCCTTGTTGGTTCCGGATTGTTGCTTGTTTAGAATTCTTAAAGGGTCGATGGGATATAAGTAATGCTAAAGATTTCTATGCAGATCGACTTTAGTCTCTACGAACTAGGAGTTGGCTAATTTCACAGGGATATTCTGTAATTTTAGGATGGATCCCTCATACAACTTCATCAAGATTTGGTTTTTTTTTAGAAATTCCTTATAATGGGGTCGGTATTAGAGGAGGTATAGAAATAATGCTAGAGATTTATGTGAAGATTAAGTTTTGTCTCTATGAACTGAGAGTTGGCTAATTTCAGATGGATGCTCTCTAATTTTAGGATGGAGCCCTCGTGTAAATTTATCAAGATTTAGGTTTTTTCCTATTTATTAGCTGCAATGTATTTAGAAATGACTTGTAATCGGGGTCAATTTTAGAGGAAGAATTTCTAGAGTTGTTTGGGTGTTCGAAAATTAGGGGTTATGTATAAAATATAAATTTAAAGTAAACAAATAAACCAACTATTGAAGTTAGATTGTAATAATAAGCCTTATATAGTTAATATAGAGTTTTTTTTACGGTTTTATGTGTTTTATTCATCTCAAATATTGCAAGTATCTGTTTGACAAGTGACATTTTCATAACCAAGTACATTTAGCATACGATTATACTAAAACTACAACATGCGAGACTACTACAACTACAATGTGTGAGACTATTGTAACTAAACATACGATTACAACAACTAAATATGTGATTATACTTAAACTAAATATGTAATTCTAACATAACTAAAATATGAAATTCCATTATAACTAAAACGTACGATTCTACTTCAAGTAAACATGCGATTCTACTTCAACCAAACATGCGATTCTACTACTAACTAAAATGTGTGATTTCATTAGAACTTACACCTGTAATAATACTACAACTAAACAAACGATTCTACCTTTAGAGTATGAAAACATGCAATTCTATATATAAAGGCATGAAAGTCTCTCTATAAAAGTGTTGAAGACTTGAATAAATAAAAAAGGGAGTATCAGAAAACCTACAATAATTGAACTATACCAGACCATACATATTGGACATGCAAATATGCGAGATGAGATAAATAGCATAAAATAAAGATCAAATATGTTGTTATATTTATATAATCCAAAGATGAAATTGTACGATATAACAACAAAAGCATTAAAAATAAAATTTCAAACATCAGAAGAAGAGTCTCCTTCATCAGAATCTTCTTCTGATACCGCATATTCTTCTTCTTTCTCCTTGTCTTGCTTCTCTTATTATTCCTCTTCTTCCTCGTCCTCTTCATCATTATCAAGTGTGCTAAATTTCCATTTTTTCGTTTGAAAAACCTAAACTTTTAAGTTAAATACACCGTTTTTGTCTCCATGATATGAAAAAGAGTCTCGAGAATAATATTCAACAGAGGAAAATATATCATCCTCATAAGAACTGGGGAACTCTTCCTTGGTGTTTGTCATTTTTATGGTGTCATAAACGAGCTTGAGTATCTAGAATCACTATTGGAGTGGATGTCAATGAAATGAGCCATTCTGAATTTTTTGAGTTTATTTCGGAACAGTTAGTGACTTATATTTGTATGAAATCCTACTGAAGTTGTAAACTTAATTTATAGGTAAAACATTTTTTAATGGTGATTTAACTTATTCTCGATACCATTTTGAAGTAATTATTTTAGTTTTCATTAGTTATATACATTTATCAAATACAAAAATAAGTTATCTAGTGAAAAATAATTAACAAGTTTAAATATTTATTCGAAACAATTGGTTGGAAAATGGTGGTTTATAATAATTACACGCCAGACCACTGTATTTTTACTTTCAAAAATAGGTAAGACTCGCTGAGGAATATGCGAGATTGCATAGAATTAAACATGTGAGTCGTGAAGAGATTAAGTAATTAACTAACGAATGGAACAAAACATGCGAGACAATAACAATTAAAACATATGATATCATACAAAAATAAGATGCGATACTTTTACAAATAAATTTTTGATTCAACTACAACAAAACATACGAGGCTATTGTAATTAAAATATATGAGACTTGCAGTACTTTATAAAATTATTTTTGTTTGTTTACTTACAAAATAGGTAACGTCACAAAACATTATATTAATAGAGCGTCCAATTAACGTTTGTTTCATCATCATTAACAAAATAATAAAACATATGTGCTCACGTCAACAAACACATATCTTCATTGTATTTGTTAGGAACAAACCCATTATGGATAACTTCTTTGGCCTATTCGCATAACAAATGCTGCAGTCAGGGTTTCTGGTTTTTGTTGCGGGATATGTCTCCCTCTTTTCACAATATATGGCTTGTCTTTCATGGGTATGAATGTTTTCCAAAGTTACACCAACTGTTAACAAGAGGCGATCCAAGTTAAAAGGATATATGCGAGACCATTATACAATAAGAAACATGCATGAATTTAAATACTTACTATTGGCTCATTAGGTTTTCTTATTATTTCTGTGCATTTACTGGAACGAACTAATGAGTTATAGTTTGTTGACACTCCCGACTCTAGGTCAATAATTAGCAATTTCCAACGGTTCATTATATTTTACGAGATGATTCATATTGGACCACCAACACATAATATGTGTCTGTAGGCTTAATAAGAAATAGATCGTCCATCATTTTTTGTTAGATCTTTCTTCATGGCCAATGAAGTCTGCATGAAACAAATGATTATAAATGGGTTTTATTTAATAATAAATACCTAAGTTTAGGTATACTTACCATTGTATGAACATAAAGTGCTATCGTGTGGCATTTATCTTTGTATCGCTCATCGAAACCTATGGTTGGTACTTTCCAATTATTTTCTTTAAGTATCTTGTCAATAATATACCAAATGTAAACTAGGGGACATATTATACAAGAATGTGAGACTGAGCAGTATTATAAATAACTCACGCGATACTGGGTCATTGTTATAATGCAAGACTTGAATATTGTACCTTAAATTATAGGTTACATTCATTAGGTACCACTATCATATAACTTACACAGACACTCATTCAACAGGGTCGATGGTAAATACCATCCTTTTGGATCTTCATGTTTTTATGCCCTTTTTGTATTACACATTTTATGGTATTCAGATACACCAATTGATTTGTAATGTTGTTATATTTATATACTAATCAAGGAGAATCAGCTCCTCCTATTGTATCTCACATTATGTATTTTCAAAAAATGTTCATTCATGATACTCATCGTCCTCCCGCACTTGTGCTTTGCATGTCTGAAATATTACAGACACGGTGTTAAATCATGTGCGAGACATGTATGAAACATTAGGCGAGACCAGGTTTCCATAAATTAAATATGTAAGATCATTTATCCATGTAGTAAACATGCAAAACCAGTTATCCGTGAAGCAAACGTGCCAAACCAGTTATACATGAATTAAACATGTGATCCATCGACACGGCTCATTAAGAAACGTGTGAGACTAGATATAAATACATGATTGATACTGGTGAGTTCAGAATATTCAGACACAGCCCACTGCATAATCCGGACAATGGTAATTCGAACAATAACATGCCACTAAATAATCCGCACAGGACAAAAGTAAAACACATTTTGACTAAGTTATTTGCTAATCTACTAAAAAGATTAATGGATCCTTAAACTTCACCAGGTTTCATAACTCAACCCGTAATCCCATGGGTCCTTAATTAAGAGTACAACTATCCTAACCACTTTCATTAATGAGGGTAATGAACATTTAATACAACCAAGATGCTCAATTATCTCACTAAATTCTACACCAAACAGTTAATACTTTGAAACTTCACAAAACACTTTACTAAACTACCCTCAGCCTAAAATAAACCAAACCAAATTGGCGACCACGGTGGGAGTGCGAGGGTCCCTGAATATTGCATTCAAACCCAGTAGAAAAGACCAGTTTGGATGGATCCGAACGAGCAGGGAACTCCACCACCTGTGGTGGAAGTAGTTGGGGAAAACAAAGAATACACCATCGAAGAGCGAGACAAGTTGAGAGCAGAAATAGAGGCGTTAACGGCCATAAAACAAGCAGAAGAGGGTATAAGAGAGAGGTCATGGGCGTCATCTATTCATCATACTAACAACCCTAGGGAGAATGATCCATCAGCAAAGACTCATTTGAGTTAAAAAAAAAAACCATGTTAGTTCTAAGAAGACTCACTGGTCTGAGCCGGTTGAAAGTTCAGATTATGAGTCCTCCAGCAGCTTTTCGAACGAGGCTGAGCTTGAAGAGTCTTTGTCATCAAGAAGTGATGAAGGGAGGTCCAGAAAGAAACAGAAACTAGTTAAAAAATATTCAAGAAAAAAAGATAGGAATTGAAGGCTTAAAAGGCATCTGCGCAAAAGGTCATCTCACAGCCACAGCCACAAGCATGTTGATCAATTGTTGATCGATCCTTTTGCTTTCCAGACTGAACCAAGTATTTTTATAATGCCTAATTAAGACACAGTCTTCAGTCGTAATAGAAATTGGAGACAGTCACCTTTGTCTGGCAAAATACTGTCTAGAAACCTACCCAAAAGGTTTGACAGCTCCAAAATGGAGAAGTATAATGGAAGTAAGGATCCGGATAAGCATCTGGAGCAGTTCAATAAATTCATGATAAATTTCGATGATGATGACAAACTTCTGTGTAGAGAATTCTCCCAATATTTTACGGGAAGTACTCTTAAGTGGTACAACAGTTTACCCCAGGGGTGTATCAGAAACTTTGATAGATTATGGGTTTCCTTCCAAAGGTAATTTGTGGGAAGTAAGGAGGTGAAGGGAAATAAGATACTATTATCCGTTGTGCCCAAGAACCAAATGAATCCTTAAAGGAATACATAATTCGGTTCATGAATACCAACAACGGGTTAGCAGATTGCTTCGAACAGGTGGCAATTGCTTCCTTAAGACAAGGGTTCAACCCCGGGAATCTGGCCGATTCGGTGACCAGGAAGAAAGCCATTACTTGGGGTGGCTTGTTAAATCAGGTGGGAAAGCAGATTAATGTGGATGAAACTAAGAAAACCAGGGTGCACCGTCAGGTGAGACCCACCACAACAACCCAAAACCAGTTCGGATTCAAGGCTAAGGAGACCATACAAGGGTCTAACAAGGCTAAACAGACTCAGTCTAACCAGAATCAATCTTAGAGCCAACAATCAAGGAGTAAAAGATGTCCTTCGGTTCAACCGGAGTGGTTTGCAGAATTGAAAGAAAATGTAGCCACAATATATGACAAGACCGAGAAGGAAGTTCATTTCCGGAAACCAGTAGCACTGCAGTCCCCTAGATAGAGTCAAAATACTTGTTTTTACCAATATCATAATGATATAGGTCATAATATTCAAGACTGCATAATATTGAAAGGGGAAGTGTAGAATCTTATTGAAAGGGCCAAATTGGGAGCTTATGTCAAAAGAAGAAGTGGAAACAGGCATGACAATGCTCCTCACACAGGTCCTACAAACAATGTGGGAACATCTGCCCAAGAAGGGGCAATGGTGATCCTTGAAAGATTTGATGTTGATTCTGAGTATTTGGATCCCGATCCAACTTGGAATAAAGTGGGGGTCATAACAAAACAGACCGAGATGATGTCCGGACGGATCAGTTTCTTCGAGTCACTCACCATTTGTGGAGGAGATACCATGATAGCGCCCACTTCTTCATCGAGAAAGAGGCATGTTCATGGTCTGGCTACTCAGTTGGAAGGGGGAATGTCATATTATCAGTGCCAAACCCCTTTTCAATTTATATTTTTTGATGAGGATGATTTAAGAAATATTGCTGGACCTCATGAGGATGTTTTGGTGATAGGAGCATCTATTGGGGGCAATGATATCCGACAATTTTTTATAGACACAGGCAGTTCAGCAAACATCCTCTTCTTGTGCTCCTACAAGCAGATGAAAGATCCGAACATTATTCCACGGTCAAACATAACCATTGTGGGCTTCACATGGAGCTCTGCGCATGTAATCGGGGAGTTTGAGGAAAAGGTGATGTTGGGCAAGGGGCCTTTTAAACCGCTGGTCATGGTGTTATTTGTTGTGGTAGATTTCCCAACATGCTACAATGAAATCTTTGGAAGGTCCTGGCTCTCTAGAATGCATGTGGTGGCCTCAACAATGTGTTTGAAGTATGCAGTTCAAGGGCAGGTGGGTGTTGTCCGAAGTAGTCAGAAGATAGCAAGGGAGTGCTATGCAACTGCACTTGCTCATAAAACTTTGGGAGCAGTTCGGATTAATGAAGATTAGCAGTTATTGAGGCCTTCTGAGTGAGAGGTGAGATTGACCCCAGAGAGGCCCCTAGTGTTATAATACCAGTGGAAGATATTGAAACCCACTCATTGGTAGAGGGTAGAAATATCAAGGTTGGATCCAAGATTGCGCCAGAGTTGAAAAAGAAATTGCTGTCCTTTTTATCAAATAATCAGCATGTCTTTTCTTGGTGAAATGGTGATGTAACCGAAATACCTGCAAGCGTTATCTCACACAAGCTGTCAATCCGGAGTGATGTTGCTCCTGTTGTGCAGAAAAGGAGAGCTTTCTCTAAGGAGAAAGCTGATGTAATAGTCCAAGTAGTTGATCGACCTACGAAGATGGGGCACATAAAGGAATCCCAATATCATGTATGGACTGCCAATCCGGTGTTGGTCAAGAAAAAGAATGGTAAATGGCGTATGTGTATTGATTTTACTGACCTCAACATAGCTTACCCAAAATATCTGTATCCCGTCCCTCGGATAGATCAAATGGTAGACTAAACGTCTTGAAACAAGTTGTTGTCTTTCATGGATGCCTTCTCTGGGTACAAACAGATACAAGTGGATCCGAAGGACCAAGATCATACTACCTTTATAATAGATAGAGGTCTCTATTTTTACAAGGTGATGCATTTTGGGTTGACAAATGATGAGGCTACTTATCAGAGGTTGGTGACAAAAAATTCGCTATCCAGATTGGCAGAAATATGGAGGTATACATAAATGATATGATGGTTCAAAGCTTGGAGGAGAATTTGTCTGTAGTTGACCTTCAAGAGACATTTGCTAATTTGGAAACTGTTAATTTGAAACTGAATCCAGAAAAATATGTCTTTGGGGTTCGATCCGGAAAATTTTTGGGGTATGTAATAAGTGAGAAAGGGATACAGCCTGATCTGGATCAGCTTAATACTCTACTGGAAATGGACTCATTGGAAGGTTGGCTGCCTTGAATCTTTTCATTTCCATGTCCTCAGACAAGTGTGCTCTATTTTTCCAAACCTTGAAGAATGGTAAAGATTTTAATTGGTCTCCACAGTGCAGCCGAGCTTTTGTTGAAATAAAGAAACACTTATCCTCACCAAAGAATATTTTTAAACCCATTCAAGGAGAAACACTCTATGTATACTTGGTTGTGTCAGAATATGCTATAAGTACAGTATTAGTGAGGGAAGTGGGAAATTACCCTCGTCTGGTGTACTACATTAGTAAAAGTTTGATAGATGCTGAGAAGAGGTACTTAAAACTTGAAAAGTTGGCACTAGACTTAGTAACTGCAGCAAGAAAAATGAGCCCATATTTTCAATCTCATTCCATCATTGTCTGGACATCTTTCCTATTGAAGAATATTCCTCAGAAGGCAGACATATCAAGCAGGATGACCAAGTGGTCAGTAAAGTTGGGTGATTATGACATTGATTTTTCCCCACGAACTGCTATCAAAGCTTAATCAGTTGGTGATGTTCTGGTAAATTTCCACTCGGACAGGAGCTCTAAACTAACTTCAGAAGAAAAAACCAAGAAAGAATGGGTAGTCCGAACTGATGGAGGATCAAGTACAATGGGTTGTGGAGCTGAAATTTGCCTAACCTCTACATATGGTGATAAAATGTACCATGCTATATGCTTTGGATTTAGGGCTTCTAATAATGAGTCTGAATATGAAGCGGTTATAGCCGGTCTTAAATTGGCTTTCCTATGTGGGGCTAAAAGGGTTAGGTTGATGAGTGACTTCCAGCTTCTCATCCATCATGTTCAAGGTCACCCTAAGGCCACGAAGGAACAACTTATTAAATACTTACTCCTTCTGAAAGAAGTGGCAGCCAACTTTAAGAGTGTTTGTTATGAGCATATTCCTAGGTCAGTAAATACATTGGCAGATTCCTTGGCAAGTATAACATATTCTGAGTCCCACCATTGGATTCATATACAACAATGCCCATCCATACAATCAAATCGAAACAAGGCATAGGAGGAAAGATTGAGTATACATGTGGTTCAACCTAGAGATTGGAGATTTTACCTTCTTCAATACATTTCTAATGGGGCTTTTCCTCAGGATAAAGCTATGGCAAGGAAAATTCAACACAGGGCTCGTGGTTTTTTTATCGTAAGGGAAGTTCTCTATAAAAAAATCTTTGAGTAGACCTCTCCTGAATTGCTTGGGGATTGAATAATCTCAAGTCGTTGTATCTGAACTACACGATGGAGAAGGATCAGCCCATTTTGGGTACAGGGCACTAACCCGGAGGGTATTGTTGGCTAGGTATTATTGGCCATCTATAATGGCAGATGCTAAAGAAATGGTAAAGACATGTGATCTATATCAAAGGTATGGAAATGAGATTCATGTGCCAGCAGTACCTATGGAGTCTATTTTTGAGCCAGTACCTTTTGCTCGTTAGGGATTGGACTTAGTTGGGCCTCTGCCAATGGCATCCGGAGGGTGCATAACTGTTATAGTTGCTATTGATTACTTCTCGAAATGGATAGAGGCAGCTCCTTTGGCAGGAACCACTTCGAAGACTGTCATTAAATTTATCCAATCCAATATATGTTGCAGATTTGGGATTTCTCAAACTATTACCACACACAATGAGCCACAGTTTGATAACAAGGATATGGAGAATTGTTGTGCTTCTATGGGCATTCAACACTATTTTTCTTCTTCTTTCCATCCACAAGCAAACGACCAGTTTGAAGTTGCCAACATGACCATTTTGTTCGGATTAAAAAGGAATCTAGAAAGAGCTGCAGGGAAGTGGCCAAGCTATCTGCAAGAAATATTATAGGCATACCGAACTACTCCTCGGGCTGCTACACAAGAATATCCTTTTGCTTTGGTGTATGGGATGGATGTCATTACCCCTGTAGAAGCTACCCTACCATCATACAGGGTCCATAACTATTCCGAACAAGCTAATGAGATAGCAATTAGGAATCAGTTGGACTTAATTAAAGAAAGAAGGATTAAAGCTCACTTGAGAACAGCCCACTACCAAGGCTTGATGAGGAGCAGATTTGCTTCTAAGGTCAAGAGAAGATATTTTCAACTGGGGGATAAAGTGTTTAGAAAATGTTTCTTACACACCAAGGAGAAGTAGTTCGGTAAGTTGGCTCCGAACTGGGAAGGCCCCTATGAAGTCTCCGAAAAACTTAAGCGTGGGACATATAGGCTTCAAGACAAAAAAGGAAGGTTTTTGAAGCAACCATGGAATATTGAACATCTTAGGTTATATTTAAAATAAAAAGTTGTGTGTAAATATTTACTTGTTAGATATCAATGTAAATATTAGGGGCATACTCTTTCCTACCCTGGTGGCGTAGGGAGTTTTTAATGAGGTGTCTGGTTTTTCATTCAATAAAATGTGATGCCTTCTTAAAACATCCGGTGTGGTTTTACTACAATTCAATTCAAGTACAAATCATTGGTTCAACACTTTGGATCCTTAGTATATCGGATAAATCTGGTTGAGTGATGACCATTAAATGCATATCATCGGAGATATTAAACACTCTCACTATAATGCTTCTAGAATACTAGGGGTTATTTAAACATTAGCCATTAAAATTTAAAGGAAAGAAAGTGTGAAATAAATACATATTTGATAAATAAACCTATTCGGACTTTACCCGAACAGGAAAAACAAAACATGCATTGGCCATCCAAAGACTTTAAGTATTTCAAAGACTTATTCGGACTCTAACCGAATAACATTACAAAATGTGCCTTGGCCATCCAAGGACTTTAACTGTTCACAAAAATAAAAGAAGAAAACAAAGATATGATTAAACCTTAGGGCTTTTTCCCTTCGGATGTTCCTTCACCACCACCACCTTTCTTGGGACTTCTGAGTTCAGCACTCGAACTCTTATCGGTTCCCTCTTCATCATCAGTAGTGGAATCGATTCCACTAGAGTAGTTGCGCTTATCATCATCAGTAAGGTCCTTTTCCAATCCAGAGTACTTAGTTTGAAGCTCAGTTCTTGTAGTTTCTGAAGTGACCAACTTGGTTAATGAATCTTCCTTATTCTTCTTGAATGCCTTTATCTCCTTCTTCAGTCTTTCTATACTCTGATTGGCATTGAGAAGACTGGTTGACATAGATTCCTTGTAGAGGTGAGGGAGTTGATGAGAGTGGTCTAGCTTTTCACCTGTCTCTCCAAGTCAAGCACAGGATGGATGTGACCAAGAAGGGAGTGGCTCATAACATCTTGCTCTCCGGAGACGGTGAAAGACTTACCATTGAAAGTCACCATGTTGGCAGAGCTGGAGAGGCGGTAGGGACCTGCGAAATCATCCTTCTCAGAATCATTGAAGTATAAATCAATGTCTTGAAGGGCACTAATGTCCACTTCTTCAGTCCCTCACCCACCAACCTCTCCGGACTACAAACCTGTTGGGATCTTCTCTTGTAAAGTTGGATCAACAGGGGCTGGTGGAGGTAGAGTCTCCGAAAGGGAGAATAATTATTTTTTCTCCTAAGGTGACTTTTTTCTTTTTAGAAGCCTTCTCGTCACTGTTAGCCCTTCTTTTCCAGTCCTTCTTGGGAGGCTTTCGTGGGTTCTGCGACTCTCCCGCCTCCCTTACTGTTTCAGCCTCTACTACTTTGAGCAGGGCAGCGTTAATTCCCCCTTGGTTCCCCAAACCAGTCCCCTTTATGGCTGCTTGAACCGGCTCTGTTGCAGTTTTTTTCTTCTTGTTCTTCATCTTGCTGGAAGATTTTGCTCTAAAAGGTAAAACCAATTTACCATGCTTGGCCTCCGTTCGTTTGAGAATTACACCAGGAGCAGGCGGTGTAGTTATCTCATCCCATGAGAGGTCCCTCCGATCTGTGGTATTCGACAGATTGGACCTCACCAGATTGCCTGAGGTGAAGCATTTGTGGAAGGCATTCCCCCAATGCTCTGCAGCCCATGCATTAAGCTTTGTACAGGTTTTTTGCCCCTCATGTAGATATCCGGTGAACTCCTTCGGCAGCACTGAAAAAAGAGTAGTGAATTAATAAGAATGGGAACACTTGTAATTCAAGAAGGAGAAAAGCATGAGAAATAAAGATAGGAAAGAAACTCACAAGTAATTTTCCACCTGCTAGTCAGCATGCTACGGTTGGTGTTGGCCTTGATTTTTGTGCCATTCTCCCAAGTCCCACTGACAAGCAGAAACTGTGTGCTCCAGTTCTTTTCGGACTCTAGCAAGTCATCTACCACTTTCAAGTTGTTCCCCATATTGTGATGGTAGAATAGATACTAATGATTCTTGCATAAGCTTGCCATATCATCAAACTGCTCCATTGAGAGTGGGATTTTTTACAACCTTGATGCCATTATGCAGGCAAGGAGAGAATAGCATGGATTTGGGCTTAACTGGCTTGGGCAGAGTTTAACTAGGTGGAAGTATGTGACGATTTCTGGGTCAAATGGAAACCGAAATGCCCAGTTTAGCAGTTCGTTGAAAATCACCACCTCGTTGAGCTTGCAGTCCATATGATTCTCCAGAGTGATAGGTATATTTACTTTCACTCACTCTGGAATTCTCCATTTTCTCTGGATCCAACCCAACTCACTAGTGTGGGTGTAGATGTAGTTTATTTTTGTAGAGCCAACAAGTATTTGACACTAACATTATTGAAGCAAAGGCCTACCTTGCCTTCTAGGCACTCCAGAAGCTCAGGATGCGTCAAACAGACCATGACCTTGTTTTTTCCCTTCTTGTCAGAAGTAGCATCTACCATTTGACCTGATGCCTCAATTTCAAAGGGAGCCTCCTCAATATTATCTTCCACTACTTCTTGCATCACTGTGGAAGGTTATCAGTTTCCTTGGATTGATGGGGGTCAGTTTCCGGTACCAAAGGCTGTTCGGATGGTTGAGTACCTCTTGCCTCTGAAAGCCTGGTGTCCGGTTGAGGTTTGGATCCGGAGGGCTTGGCCCTTGGGGCTACTTTAGATGCCTCCGATCCGGAGGGCTTATCTCTTGAGGTTTCTTTAGATGCCTCCGATCCGGATGGATTTGGCAGTGAAGCAGTAGATTGAGTTTTATTTAGACGAGTCCTCTCGTGAGGGGTTATCTTCTCCAGACACTTCTTAGTGTCAGAACCCATGGCTATGAAGGGGGGAGGTTTTTTATATACTTGAAACAGCTCTTTCTTTAACAACAAAAGGTTGAGAATCTTGAACAGAAGAGCCTGAGGGAAGATGTGAAAGGATGGGTTTGAATAGTTGTCTAGGCCTGGGGTTTTTGGAAGAGGTGAAAGGATGGGTTTGAATAGCTGTTTAAGCCTGGGTTTTTTGGAAGAGGATGATCCTTGATCAATTTCTTGAGTCGGTTCACTAGATTTCTCACTTGGAGAAACTGAGAGGCCATCAGAAATGTGATTATCTCTTTCTACTTTTTTCGCCCTTTTTAACTCTGATAAGTTTAACTAGTCGTCTTTAACAAGTGCGTTCCTGGCTGTGAACATAAAACCTCTCAAGAACAAGTTGAAGGTAAGAATGAAAATCTCTCATCTTTGAGTGATGAAGACAATGAAATAGTGAAAGAGAATTTATATAGCATTAAAAAAGTAACTGTTACCTAGGAGAAGTTGAAGAAGGTTTGGTAATGATTAAAGGTTGCGCAAACGTGTGAAGGATAAAATTCCTATGTAACTTTCTAGATTTAGTGGGTGCGCCGATCTAGGTTGAATAACAGCTGGTAGGTCGAACCAGATATTGACACGTGTCCCACAATCCAAGAAGAAAACCCTTAGAATTCTGGAAAGAGAAACCATTTCGGACAAGGGTAATTTGGACAAGGGTAATTCAAACAATGACATAATCCAGACAAGGGTAATTCGGACAATAACATGCCACTAAATAATCCGGACTTGACAAAAGCAAAACACTTTTTGACTAAGCTATTTGCTAATCTACTTAAAAGATTAATGGGTCCTTAAACTTGACACAGTTTCATAACTCGACCCGTAAGCCCATGGGTCCTTAATTA
The DNA here is from genome assembly GCA_036936605.1 of Limnanthes douglasii subsp. nivea. NCBI lineage: Eukaryota > Viridiplantae > Streptophyta > Magnoliopsida > Brassicales > Limnanthaceae > Limnanthes > Limnanthes douglasii. Next base: position 149,987,943 of record JAUPFV010000002.1, on the reverse strand, counting down.
AGAGTATAAATACCCCAACCACTTTCATTAATGAGGCTAATGAATATTTAATACAACCAAGCTGCTCAATTATCTCACTACATTCTACACCAAACACTTAATACTTTGAAACTTCACAAAACACTTTACTAAACTACCCCCAACCTAAAATAAACCAAACCAGATACGAGATATTGACACATGTCATTGTCTTTGTCTCCTTTACGACCTAATCAGTAGCAGCATCCAGGATACCATTAGCATTCTTCTCCTCCACGACAACGGCCCAAGTTCGTTGCAGGGCAGCATCAGCCGTAATCTGATCATAATAGGACTATGTAGGCCATGTCAAAATATAAATTTTCTTATTCTTATATACATGCTCTTTTAGATGGTGTATTAGCTAAGATTGATGGTGATGCTTCTCTTTTTCACTTTTCTAGTTTTTGTTGTTCGGGATATCCGTGTTGGGGTTCTTCCACCAGTTGTCTAGCTAAATGTAGTTTTCATTGATGGAGTTGGCCTTCTTCTACCTGTGGGTTGGTTGGCTTTTATTCTTGTTGGTCGTCTTAGGGTTATTTTGGTTATGAGCTAATTGGTTCTGGATGTTGGTGTACGCAAGTTTAAAATAAAAAAAACAATAAATATATACCATACCATAAAATTTATAATGTGATACTCGTATAAGCACATATACAAGATGAAACATGCGATTCTGGTACAATATTATAGTGCAAGATTTGTGTTAAAGGTATAGGATAAAGTAGTTGTAAAACAAAAATGCGAGACTTATGGGAGCCGCATAGTACTAAATTTATGGGAGCCGCATAGTACTTAATAGTGGTACATGGGCTTCTCTTGTTTTATATGGTATTTTTTTATTGTTCTCGTTGATGTTGGTTTTTGTATTGTTGTTCTTATAAGACTAGATGGTTCAATTGGTCTGGTTGGTGGAATGGTTAGACTGTTGGGTTTACTTGGTGTTTTGTTTGTTGTTCAAGTTGATCTTCTGGTTGCTATTCGAATGTGTTATCTGTTTTTTGTTTAGGTGAGTGTTCATGTGGGTGTTCTGGTGGGTATTCTATTTCTTGTTCTCGTGGGTGTTCTTGTGGTATCCGTGGTATTTCTTTATTGACTGTTGGTGGTGTTATTGTTCATTTGGATCACAAATAGGTACAGATAATGTTCTATCACGGTATTCAAGATCAATCTGTAGACGTAAGTCAGCTATCAATTTATCTTTCTCCTCGACCTGTAAAAACAATGCGAGACATATTGGTGTGAGATGTGCGAGACTGCAAGAAATATGAGAGGAATAAAAAATAAAGACTAGAAGAGAAATATATATACTTACTATTTTCCTTTCTTTTTAAAGTGAACGTTTGATACGGTAGAACTTAACAGGCTACATGCACGCATATCTTCATCTTTTACGTTCTAGTTTGTAACGTAAAAGAGAACTCATCTTGTAGGAAATCATATTCTTTCTTTTAGAAGTGGTTTGACTTTTCTTCGTGCGGTTGCAGTGTTCTTGGAGCTTGTACATTATTTTTGGAGGTGGTTGTAGTGTTCTTTGAGGGGGTTGGAGTATTCTTATAGGGTGTTGGAGTCTTTATTTTTTGTTTTAATAAAGGGAATGGCTAAAACAAGACCCCGTTTTGTTATAGTGAGACCCCAATTCTAATTTTTTCATTGAATTTGAAATTACAAAATACCCCTACATATAAAAACCTTAACTTTTTCAACCACCTTACTTTCTACCTCCTCTCCTCTCTCTCCCTACCACTTTTCTCTCCAATATTCAAGGAAAACCCATAAACCCATAAAAAAGTCCCAAAAAACATAAAATCAACTCTAAATCCAAGAATTAAAAACCTAAAACTCATAAACCAACTAAAAACAACCCATACTATGGATTTGAGTGACTATGACAACGATTTCAGCTTCAATGTTGATGATTTTCATTCGGACGAGGAGAAGCCGCTTCCTGACCATCCAAAGAGTGGCCTTAAGGTAAAATTTGATTTGTTTTAACAGAACAGAACCTCACATGAAAGCGTGCCTTGAATTGTACACTTACACGCTAGAACACGCGTGGAAGACACAAAATCACACAATTTGGTGCCAAGATTGTGCAAAATCTTCACACGCAATCACGTGATTTTGTCCAATCCTTGGACAAAATCGTGCCAAAATTTGACCAAATCACGCAATTTCATACGAAGATTTTGCACAATCTTGGCACGATTCTGTGTGAGGATTGGACAAATCTTGGCACAAAATTGCGTGATTTTGTGAAATCTTGGCAGAACTGTGTGTGATTTTGGTATGTGTTTGTTTTATATGCCTGTTTACAATTGAATGAGTTACTTTTGTTGGCGATTTGAATGAATGGTGATATTGTTCCCATTTAAATGATATTTCTCTGTGAAGGATCTGGGAGAAGCACCATGTAACATGGCCGATTATAGCTAAATGTTTACTACGGATAACGTCTACACCAAAGCGGAATTTCTCGCATGGGTTGATAAGGAAAGCAAAAGTATAGGATTCATTGTTTTGGTCGATAAAGATGACGATAGTAGTCAAAATGGTAAAACTCCGAGGATACATTTTAAGTGCGAGAGGCACGGTATTTACAAGCCGAGGCCGAAACCGGGGATTTTGAAAAAGCGACGAGAGTGTCAATCCAAAAAATGCAGTGGTCAGTTCACACTAAGGGGAAATCCGATGTTAGAACTACCCGGTTATTGGAAATTGGTAGTTAAAAATGGAAAACACAACCACCAACCTTTATTACACTTGGATGGTCATTCACGGGCTGCGAGGCTATAAAAACGGAGGAAGAGGAGTATGTTCGTAAACTCACAACAATCGGTTCTCGGCTAAGAGATATATACCGTGGTTTGAAGTTAAAATATCCGGAAAATGTATCTAGTATGGGTACCATCTACAACATGCGGAAAAAATACCATTTTGTAGATAAAGCGGGCAAATCCCAAATGCAATACTTATTCGGTCAGTTGAAAGAGCACGAGTACTATGTTTGGGAGCGAACAAACAAAGGAACAGACGAGATCCTTGAATTGTTTTTCGCCCATCCTACAAGCATCGATTTGTTGCGCATTTTTCCTCAAGTTTTTATAATGGATAGCACGTACAAGACTACAATTTATAATATGCCTTTGCTAGAAATAGTTGGCCAAACTTTGACGAAAAAGACCTTTTGTATAGCTTTTGTTTTTATGAGCTCCGAGAAAGAAGAGAACTATATGTGGGCATTGAGCGTTCTAAGGAGAGTGATGGTGAATAACATGTGCGCATTACCAAATATTATCGTTACCGATCGGGAGTTGGCTTTAATGAATGCTATCGATGATGTATTTCCAGATGCAAGTCATATGCTATGCACTTGTCATATCAATAGGAACATTAGCTCCTACGCTAAGAACGTTTTGCCGAAATTGGACATGGGTGAAGAGTTCTTAGAATTTTATGCCACGGTTGCCCATTCGGTGATGATCGAAGAGTATAACCTTGCCGAGTTACACCAATCATACGCCTATTGTCCCAAGGTTTTCGATTACTTGATGAAACAATTGATAGAGCCTTACAGACACAAATTCCTAATATCTACACGAACAAAATTAAACATTTGTGCGACCACACTAGCAACCAGTGAGTTATATTATCATATCTATACATTACTTTAGTTTATTAATTGTTAGACTTCTAAATAATTTAATTTTATGTTATAGGGCGGAGAGTGCTCACTCGAGCCTAAAACGGGCAATAGACACAAGTCTTTGTACGTTTGAGAAATTTTGGGATAAACTTCACTCGTTGCTTCACATTCAACACTCCACCATCTTAGAAACATTGGAACAAAGTTTGTTTCTTCCTAGATTCGTATCTAGGGGGATATCTTTAGCGACATCAAAGGTAAACTTTCATGTACGACCATAGAATTATTAGAGAAAACTATTAAAATGGTCGTGGATTTATGGTTCACTCCCGCAATCTGTGGTTGTGTTAATAGGACAACGCACAATTTACCATGTGCGTGCGAGTATGCTATGATTGCGAGAGACGGTATGGTCATTCAAAAGAGTGAATGTGATGTTTATTGGAGTACTTTAGAGATCAAGTCTAGAGATAACATTGGTACCGAAGATGAGCTTAAAAGAAAACTATCCTTATTAGATAGTACCATCCACGGTTACGGTCCACAAGTACAAGATCACATAAAAAATAGGATGATGCATATCCTAGATCCCGCTAGAAGCCATGTTTTGGAACCTAAAGAACCGGTTGTCACTAAAGGACGGAAAAAGGTCAGTTCTGACATGTCAACTAAACGGAACCAATCTGAGCGGGAATACGGTGATAGTTTAGGGGCTAGTACTCTCGGTACGATAGGTAGCACGACCGTCTCGGCGATCAAGGATTTTTTAGTAACCAAATCCAAGTCCAAATCTTAAGCCCAACCGAAAAAAGAGAAAGTGACTCGATCTAGAAATCGAATAAGGGAAAAGGATTTAGCGCGTACGAGAGTTGTTTTCCCGAGTACTTGCACAACTACATAACTATCGTTAAAGACGTTGCTCCTAACGGTAATTTTGGATTTAGGTTCGTAGCTTTAATGATTAAAAATAATGTTTATTTATGGGATCAAGTAAGACAATATTTGATGTACGAATTGTCGAGTCAACGTGATCTATGGGAGAGGGTTTATGACGGTGCACAACATATTGATAATCTATTACGAAGCTTAGATTGTTTAAAAAATCACGAGAGCGGTTCTAGGCACTAGATGACATTACCCAACTTTGGCTTGGTGATAGCCACTCGGTATCAATGTATAGTATACCACGTATCTCTCGAACTATCATACACGTATCTTCATTTGCGTGGTGTGCCTCCCAGTTCTTGTCCTATAGTAGAAGTTGGCATCGGTTTCGTGCACAGTAATCATTCTATGAAAGTAAGTAAACAAATATATTCTATTTATGCTTCTTTGTTATTTTGTCTTTAATTTCGTTAGTTATTTAATTCTTCCATTTTTTAGAAATTTGCATATTGTCTTAGATGGACCATTGCCGGATATATACCCTTGCTGGTTTGCGTTCCGGACTAGCGATGACGTTACAAATTAGGCCATCCCATTAGGCGAACGTCTCAACAAATATCGCCAAATTAAACCAGCACAACCACCAACATTACACGATGAGGATGATCAGTTCTATGATTTATCCGGGGTTTCATAATTTGCTATAATATTTTTATTATTTCGTGTGTTTGTTTTTTGTTTAATCCATTCGATGCATTCCGCTACCTTCGACTTTATTGTTTTGGTTTGTATTAATTAAGACTTTTTATGAAGGTCACAAAATTTATTCTTAGAATTATAATTTAAAAAAAAGTCCAAATCGGTACAATACCATTTTTTTTAAACTTATAGTGCACTCTCTCGCACCACCCTGCATGTATATGTACATATCCACGCACAGTCATGCGAAGACGTGTACATCGGCATGCATAGCTGTGCGTGGATATGTAAATATGCACGCAGGGGAGAACGAGATAGTGTTCTGGAAATTTTAAAAAAATTGGCTTTAGTCTTATTTATGGATTGTGAAATGATACTCCATTATAGGTAATGATTTGTTCACGGCGTTTAACCAACTTTGGCACAAAATAACTTAAAAAAAAGACAAAAAAAAAAAATCAGACTTCGACACTCCATTATAGGTAATTACTAAATAAGACACTTGAACAAAATATATAAAAACTAAAACAACATGTAAAAACCTTAACTTAAACAAACAACAACAACTCGAAACATGCAAACTAAAAATATAACCAAATAAATCAAAATTCTCAATCGTCGAAGTGGTATAACAAGTTGTCGTCATAATCAATCCCTTGCTCCCTTTATGCAATCCTATCCTCAAGATACGCTACCATATCCCTAGTGATGTAGTCTACCACCATCATGTTCCAGATGATGGCTGCTTCTTGCTTAATTTTAAATGGCAAGAACAACAAACGCTATATCATTTTGATAAAAAGGTAGATGTTCTTGATTTTTTCACGGTTGCGCACAACAAGACCTCCCATTCCTAAACATCCGTAGTTGAAATACATATTACAGAGGACACGCTCAAAATATGCATCGCTAGTATCTTCCCCTATCTCTTGGCGGGCAACCTTCACCGCCTGAAACAAATGGTAGTCTTCATCAGCCGTAAACTCCATTTGTTAAAGTGTTTATGTTTTTTTTTCTCTATAAATGTTTGATGGTTGTTATGTTGCATGATATTACATGTCGTTTTATAGGGGTTTTCAAATTTAGGCAGGAATTTTAGTTAGACGGGAGTTTTTAATAAAGTGGAGTCCAAGTTGGCGGAAATTGATGTTAGGTCTCGTTATAGCGAGAACCCTAATAATGTAACTTACATTATAGCGAGACCCCTAATAATGCTCCACTAGATGCCTGTACTTTTGTAAGTATTATGTGTCACACAATTATTGATCTACTTGGATTGTGTTATCCTTATCTTACAAATGTCGTTTATTGATTGGTCTACTTGGATCAGGCTATCTGAAATGAAAATGGTTAATAAATAAAACTCCCTCCATAATCACTTTCGCGCCATATACTTACTTTGCGCCAAATACTTTTTTTAAAGGGATATGAATCCCACTCTAGTAGTTAATCCAACAAACATTAGGATACTTAAAAATAACAAGAAACCGTTGATGGATTTTAGTGTGGTTGAAGACTACCATTTGGTTCAAGCGGTGAAGGTTGTCCTTCAGAGATGTCCAAAAACTCGAGCGGTGCTTTCATCGATTGCGTCTTGTGTAGGATGTGTTTTAATTACGGTATATTTGGGGTAACTAATTACAAAACGTGCAACTGTGACAAAGTGAAAATCAAGTACTTGGTTGTCCAACCGCTCAAGCGATTGATGTTCCTCTCATTCAAAATTATGAAAAAAGAAAAAAGTTTGTGGAAAATGACAGTCGATGATTTCATTACTATGGGGATGATACTGTATCTGGACGATAGGATTGCATTTAGGGATGATGATATTGCCAATGGCGTCGATATTGAAGACAACATGGGTTACAACTCTGACTTCTAGAGTCTTTGTTGGTGTTGTTTCATGTTCTCTTTTTATGTTTCGTTTATTGATTATTCTTGTGTTGTGGTTTTTATATTTTTCTATGTTTTTATTTTTATGCTTTTTAATGTTGTTGATCTTGTAATTGGCAAACATCGTATGTTATTACACCATATGTTTTCCTAGATGTCACGTAATTATGTCTCAACTTGGATTGTGTTATCCTTTGTGGGAGTATTTAGTTAGGCGGTAGCTTTTTTTATTTTATTTAGGCGGGAGTTTTTAATAAGGCATAATCCCATTTGATAGGAATGGATATTAGGTCTCGTTATAGCCAGACCCTTAATAATAGAACTTACGCTAGAATGAGACCCCTAATAATGCACAAATTTATGTGTGTACTTTTGTAAGTATTAGGTGTTACAAAATCATTCGTCAACTTGGATTGTGTTATCCTTATCTTATAAGTGTCGTTTATTGAGTGGTCTACTTGGATTACGTTATCTAAATTTGAAAAGGCATATTAATAGACACTCTTGGAGGTAGTAACAAATAAACCAAATATAGAATTACAAAAAATATGTCTCTTTGGACTTAGTTGGAAGATGAATATTTGATGAAAGCATATGTCGAAGTAGGCAAAATGTACATGCAAAAATGGGGAAAACCATATTGGGAGGCAATTTTATGCGAGATGTATTTCCTATACGGTAAGGATGGGGTGCAGCCTCCTAATATTTCAAGGTGTTTGGATGAGGTTAAAGCTCAGTGGTACGTTATAAAGAAATTTCTTGTACATCTCGTTTCCAACCTCAACGACTTGGAACGTCATATCGCATTTAACATGTTCAAATGCTAACTCATGGATACTATAAGGAGGCTCAGCTGGATCGTGTCCAGTCCAACTTTGTTACCATCAAGGAAGAGGAAATGCGTCTTGCTGCGGAGGAGTACTAGAATGTGAATACTACCTATAAGGCATGAATACTACCTACAAGGAGTAAAAACCACAATTTTAACATTAGAGAAGGAGAGTATATTCAATTATTATGGAAATTAAATATGAAGATAACTATAACTTATATCGTGCTCGGTGAAGGCAGCTAGGTAATCTCGAACACAGTTTTGAGCCTGCTGGCTTTGTCGAAACGGTGGAGGCGCATACTTGCACATCGTCGGATGTGAGATACTGAATCTAGAGTATTGCGGAGCAGAAAATGTGTGGAAATGATCGTAAATCCAGGTCTTTAACAAGCCCAAGAATCTATACATACGGGAAGTAGAGTGTAGGCATCCTCTGCCTAGCTGAAAATAGAGATGAGCGAGTATCATATGTCCCCAATCGTACCTACCCGAGATACTGTATCATCTATGAACTGTAAGTAGTCGAGGAAAATGTTATTGTCTGACTTGTTGGCTAGTATGGTACAAGCAAAGAAGTGCAACAAATACACCCTAGTAGCTCGGCGAACATCAGCATCAGTAATCTCATTGTCATAATATTAATGCGTGCAAAATCTCCTCTCCAACCATGCAAGGTGAACATGCCTCCTGCCACCCCCTTTGTTCTCGAAAATCTCCTTCGCCAACTCCTCGATAGTGCACCCAGGTAATCAAGCGTATGCCGCATTGCGTGCATCGGCAGTAAGATTTCATACGTCTCACAGTTCACACCGACCACTGGTAGCCCCGTGATGATGTAGACACCATCCAGTGTGACAGTCATCTCTCCAAAAGAGAAATGAAATGTGTTCGTCTTTGGATGCCATCTCTCAAAAAACACCTCTATCAGATGGACGTTTGTAGCTCATCGAGCGAGAGCGTCAAATATGGGTCCAAAACACGTGCCCATCACTGCATCACGTACCCGTGTCTAATACACTTTCAAATCTCAACCACGGTGTATTTGGTACATATCATAGCACCGCATATCTACCCTCGCCTGCATAAATAAATACAATATAAACATATATACAATATAAACTTAAAGTGTTACATTATAATCTACATAAACCATTAACCGATATCAATGCATTCAAACCTAAACGAATCAATTCAATAACAAACATAACATATAACATAAACTAATAACCAATCCAATGCATTGAAACCTAAACGAATATATTCAATAACTAATATAACATATAATACAAACCAATAACCAATCCAATGCATTCAAACTTAAACGAATAAATTCAATAACAAATATAACATATAACACAAACCAATAACTAATCCAATGCATTGATACCTAAACAAATAAATTCAATAACAAATATAACATATAACACAAACCAATAACCAATCTAATACATTCGACAATGTTTTAAACATAAACCTATAACTATAACATAAACCACACTGCATCCAAAAATTATAACCATAACAACTAAAAACTTTACATCGTTTTTGAAGATGATATAAGCCTCGTGGTCTTTGTAGGAGTGGAATGTCGAATATAGGTCAATGACGTGTCGGTTATATCTGCGGAATCAATGGTTCATAGTTCGACGCCGGGGAACAGGGGCGACATTAAGGTCCCCTCTAGCACTGTGACGTATGATCCGTGATGTATCGCCTACTAACATCTACTCGAGATCATCATCGGTATCTCACTCCACCATATTGGGAGAACGGGGGCATGGATGTATCCTACAATCACGCAAAGAAAATAATTTAATCAATATTTTCCATTAAACAAACATAATTTACTAGGATAAGAAATGCATCGTACCACGTAACACAATTCATCGGAATAAAAAACAGGGCTAAAAATCAAGGAATTGTAGATCCACACATTCAATTGTATGGATTGTAGAAATCCATGTTATGTGAATTTCCCCAATCCACGTTATATGGATCAGACCAATCTACGGATCATCGGTTCAGGAAATCCACCCACGATGGATTGGGTATTTCCTGGCACTATTTCGTGCCAGAAAATAGTGCTTGGAAATACCAAGAACATAAACTTTGCCCCAAATCCTAAAACTATCATAAACTACCACAAATCTAACAAAAACATCCCAAATCGAACCTATTCGTCTAACTAAACATCTACATGCATTATAAACATCAAGAAAATAACTATAACTAGAGGAAAATTTGATTTCTCTCTCTGAATACTAAACTCTAAATATCTCTAAAACCAAACATGGAAATTAAAAAACAATTACACCAAGATGTAGAGAATTCTTACCTTAACAAGTATTTGGTGTTGGATATGAAAAATCTTTATTTTGAAAATCATTGGTTTAGAGATGTTTAGGGTTTCAGAGGAGAGAAAGTTTTGAAATTTGGGATTTTTAATATTTATATGGATGCCAATTTTGTAATTAAGAGGGGTCTCGTTATAGCCAAGTTGGGTCTCACTATAACCGGGTCTAGTTACAAAAAAACGGGCTTTGAATTAGCCTAGCCCTTTAATAAATTCACCTAGAGTGCGACCAACATCAAATTTATCTCTGAAACACCCGGTTTATATTGGGGATGTCTTAATTTTTGCTTCTCTGGTTGTGGGCTGGTGTGTACGGGTTGGGGTGGTTGGGTTATACCGGTTATTCTGGTTGTGGTTATCTGGGGTGTGAAGGATTGCTTCTTAGTTTTATTTCTATGGATTTAGTTCTCTTCTCAGGTCTTGGATCTGGTACATGATATGTGTTCCCAATTTGATCATCCCCTATATCATCCCCACTATCTTCATGCCCACCAAATGTTCTTATTTCTGTCGTTTTTAATGTTAATTCACCCTCCAAAATCTATGAAATAATAATCAACTCAGCAAAACATGCGAGACTAGTTCAACTAAACATGCAAGATTAATGCAGTTGAACCATAAAACTTTACTACAAACTAAACCATGCGAGAATAGTGCACTAAAACATGTGATTTTACTTCAGCTAAATGTGTGATTCGACTGTAAACTAATCCATGCGAATTTACTGCATACTAAAACATGCGAGACTACTTCTATTAAAACTTGTGATTTTACTTCAGCTAAACATGCAATTCTACTATAAACTAAACCATGCGACTTTAGTGCAAACTAAACCATGTGACATCACTGCTACCAAAACATGCGATTCTACTTCAGCTAAACGTGTGATTCTACTGCAATCTAAACCATACGAATTTACTGTAAACTAAACCATTTAAGAATACTGCTACTAAAATATATGATTCTACTTTAGTTAAACGTGCGATTCTACTACTAACTAAACCATTCAAGACTAGTACAACCCAACATGCGATTCTACTTCAACTGAACATGTGATTCTACTTCAGCTAAACATGCTATTATACTATAACCATCATGTGCGAGACTACAATTACCTAACATGTGTTTTTATTTTAACTAAACAAGAAATTATACTGCATATATAATGTGTGAAATTAAAATATTCCATACCTCATCATCTTTGGGCTTGTTTATCTTTTGAATTATATCTGATCCCCATATTTGTATCATCAGGGAATCATGTTAGCCATTTTTTCTTCTTGCACAAAGGTTGTATGCTCCATGATAAATAGCTGCATCAAAATATATATTAGTATCATTATAACAATTTTTGTACTTGTTTAATTATGTAGCAATATCCTTGCCATAAAATTTTCAACACACCCGTAACTCTATCAAGTTTTTCAAAGACATATGTTTGAATTGACCCAAGTAGCTTCTTCTTTATTGCTTCAGACCAATCATAGTTGTTGATGTTTTTAAGGTCTTTTATATAAAAGACCGTTGGTGTATCATGTACATCTCCTGATACTAAATAGAATAATATAGAGTACATCTCTTGATACTGAATAGAACAATGTAGAGCACATAAACATAATCAACAAAATAATCACATCATTCATAACTTGATCCCCCTCTTCTTATAAAACATAACACAATTATACATGCGATCCTGTTGAAACAATACATGCTACTATGGGTTAAATAAACCATGCAAGACTAGTGAAATTTAACATAAATCCTGGTGAAAAAACCACATGCTAGTGTTGATCAAATAAACCACGTGAGACTAGTGCAATTAAACGTGCTATCCTGGTGAAACAATATACATTCCAGACTAGTGTAAGTAAAACATGCAAGACTAATGTATGTAAACATGTAATCCTTGTGAAAAAACTACATGCTAGTCTTGATAAAAAGAATAAGTGAGACAATTGAAATTAAACTTATCTACAACTGACATGCGCGACTAGTGATAAACTCATACCTTTATCAAATTATTTGATATTGGTTTTGGTTTTTTTGCCCATTTTTGTTAAATATTTGTCTAAAATGTATGTTTTTGTGATCTTCAACTTTGGTTCTTGACCACCGATGTATCGAAGTTTGAATCCACTTTTTAAGTTTAAATATATTTCCTCGTAACCATGTTTCAAACCAAACATAATATTTACATGAGTGGTGCTTAGTTTACAAGTTTGGACTCAATGCGGAAAGCGTCTTCTTCTACCGAGTATGTTCTTGTGATCTTGGTTATATTTGATATTATATCACACCAACTACCCATCCGAAGAGATATAACACCTGTTATACAAAAGAAGAGAGCTTTTTCTAAGGAGAAAACTGATGTCATAGTTCAAGATGTTGACCAACTTACTAAGATGGGGCACAAAAAGAAATCCTAATACCCTTTACGGACAACCAATCCGGTGTTAGTAAAAAAGCAAAATGGGATGTGGTGAATGTGCATTGACTTTACAGACCTTAATAGGGCTTGCCCAAAAGACCTATATCAGGTCCCTCGGATCGATCAGTTGGTGGACTCCACATCTGGGAACAAATTATTGTCCTTTATGGATGCCTTCTCCGGGTATAATCAGATTCTAGTGGATCTAAAGGATCAAGAACACACTACTTTTGTTACTGATAGGGGCCTTCATTGTTATAAGGTGATGCCTTTTGGGTTAAAGAATGCTGGGGCTACTTATCAGAGGTTGGTGAACAAAGCCTTCGCTAATCAGATTGGAAGAAACATGGAAGTCTACATTGATGATATGATGGTAAAGAGTGTTAAAAATACACTTGGCAGATCTACAAGAAACTTCTGTCAACTTGGTGAAAGTAAATTTAAAGTTGAATCCAGAGAAGTGTATTTTCGGAGTGCAGTCCGGGAATGTTTTGGGGTATGTGATAAGTGAGAAAGGGATACAACCTGATCCAGCTTAGTGCTTTATTGCAGATGGAGCCTCCTCGGAATATTAATGAAGTACAAAAATTGATAGGGAGGTTAGCTGCTCCAAAACCGTTTTATCTCAAGTTCTCGGGTAGGTGTGCCCCGTTTTTTCAAACTTTAAAAGTTGCAAAAGAATTTAACTGGGCTCCACAGTTTGACCAGGCTTTCGATGAAATTAAAAAACACTTATCCTCCCTCAAAACCTTGTTTAAACCTGTTGATTGAGAGACAATGTATTTATATTTAGCAGTCTCTGATTGTGCCATAAGTGCAGTACTAGTAAATGAGGTGGATAATTATCCTCGTCCGGTGTACTACATCAGCAAAAGCTTGATAGATGTTGAAAAGAGGTATTTAAAACTTGAAAAATTAGCACTGGCTTTAGTAATTGCTGCTAGGAAAATGAGACCCTACTTTCAGTCTCATTCTATCATTATCCGAACGTCTTTTCCTTTGAAAAACGTTCTTCAAAAGGCAGACATGTCAAGCAGAATGACCAAATGGTCAGTGGAGTTGGGAGACTATGATATTGATTTTGCCCCTCGAACTACAGTCAAGGCTCAGTCTGTTGTTGATTTCCTAGTTAAATTCCATTTGGACAGAGGCACTAAGTAAGCATCAGGTGAAAAGACTAAGAAACTATAGGTTGTCCGGACTGATGGTGGATCAGGTACCATGGTTTGTGGTGCTGGGATATGTTTAACCTCTCCGTATGGTGACAAAATGTACCAAGCTATATGCTTTTCTTTCAGGGCTTCTAATAATGAGTCTGAATATGAAGTTGCCACAGCCGGTTTAAAGTTAGCACTAATTTGTGGAGCCAAAAGAGTCAGGTTAATGACTCCAACTTGGGAAGGACCCTATGTGGTCAGTGAAAAGCTTAAGCCTGGGACATACAAGCTTCAAGATAAAGATGGAAGGATCTTGAATCACCCCTGGAACATTGAACACCTCCGGTTGTATCTAGAATGAAAATTATGTAAATATTTACTTGTTTAAAGTCCATGTAAATATTAGGGGCATACTCTTTCCTACCTTGGTGGCGCGGGGAGGGTTTAATGAGGTGTCCGTGATTTTTAATGAAATCCAATGCCTTCTTGAAAAATTCGGAGTGTTTCGATTGATAGCTTCTTTGAAACGTTTTAAAGTATCACTGACAGACCGGATTGATTTGGTAGAATGATGACCATTTAAACATTTGTCATCGGAGAATTTAAACACTCTCACTTCAAAATATGTATAAAATAACTAAGGGCTATTTAAACATTAACCATCAAAATTGGATAACTATAAGACAATGCAAGAATTGTGTAAGATAAAATTGCCCGGTTAACACCAGGGAGTGATATTAAAATATGTAAAGTGCCTTGGCCATCCAAGGACTTTGAAGTTTTAAATGAAAAGGTTTATCCAAACAAGAACCAGACACGGTTACAAAAATGCCTTGGCCATCCAAGGACTTTAGTCTAACACAAAAATTAAAGGAAAATAAAAAGATAGTTAAAATTTTAAGGCTGAGCTTAGATGGTCCAGCCTCATCTGGTTTCGTCTTGGAGTCTTCGGCTTCCTCATTAGGGCTCTCTCCGGTCCCTTCGTCTTCATCAGTAGTATCATCCCAACCACTAGAATAGCAGTGCTTATCACCATCGGCCATAGTATGGTAAGGAAGGTCTTCGTATTCCACAAATCACCACAAATCTCCTAGTGTCATCTTCGGAAATTTTTGATGAAACAGCAAGACCATGTCTGATTTGACTTCATCATACCTTTACTCTTGGGAATCTATCACCTTGTTGGTGTATGCATCAATTATGGCTTGGATTGTCTTCTCCTGCTCCTTTATCAAATCATATTTTTCCTGGTTAACTCTAGACACAACATCTTCGAGCGAAATTTTGTCATTGGTTAGGGTCTGGATGACATTATCTTTGGCTTTCACCTCCTCTTTTGAAGTGGAGAGATCCTTCTCCAAGCCAGAACACTTAGATTTGAGTTCTTTGTTAACCCCATCCAAAGTGGCCAACCTGGTGGCCAAGTCCTCTTTCCCTTTTTTCAACTCATTGATCTCTCTCCTTAATACCTCAACATTCTGGTTGGCGTTAAGGAGGTCATTAGACAAGCCCTCTTTATCTGCATTGAGTGTGTTGATGAGGGTGGATTGAATTTGCACTTGTCTCTCCAAGATGAGCACCGATTGAATATTGCTCAACAAGGAGTGGGTCACCATGTCCTTCTCCCCTGAAACGGAAAAAGACTTACCGTTAAAAGTAACGATGTTCGAAGAGCTAGGATGGAGGTACGGGCCAGCAAAGTCGTCCTTCTCGAGATTTTCAAAGTAAAGTCCAATCCCTTGAAGGCCACTGATGTCTACTCCATCAATGTTAATATCCCCTCCGGTACCCTCTCCGGTGTGAAAGTCACTTGGGATTTTCTCTGCCTGTGTTAGGTCTATTGGGTCGACCGAAGGGAGAGACTCCGTAGGCCGGAGAGCTACTTCATCCCCTTGGAGATTTTCTTCTTCTTGGCTTCCCTATCTCCATCATATGCTCCCCGTTTTCGGTCTTTTTTGGGAGCCTTTGAGAGTTTTGGAAGTCCAACTGCCTCTTTGGTACTCTCATTTTCCACCACTTGAAGCAGAGCAGCATCAATTCCTCCTTGGTCCTGCACCTCCTGGTTTGTTGGGACAATCTCCTCAACATCACCTTGATTGACCTCAGCTACATCTTGTTTTTTCTTGCCTTTCTTGTCTTTCATTTTACTTGGCGCTTTAGCTCTGCCTGGCAAGGCCAGTTGTGTTCAATTCTTCCCAAGACAAGTCTCTCTGGTCGGTTGTGTTCCAAAGGTGGGATCTCACAAGGTTGCCGACAGTAAAACAATTGTGGAAGTGATTTCCCCATTTGTCAGCAACCCAAGCATTCAGCTTGACACAAGTTGTCTGCCCCTCCTCCAGGTAGTCGGAGAACTCCTTCGGCAGCACTACCCAAAGAAAAAAAAAAGTATTTAAGTAAACAAACTTTTTATAAGGAAAGAAAAACAAACATGATGAAATATTTACCTGTGCTTTTCAATCTATTGGTAAGCATGCTTGGGTTGTCACCAACTTTAATCTTCTTCTCATTTTCCCAACCTCCACTAATGAACAAGAATTGGGTCTTCCAATTCTTCTTCGACTCGAGCAGATCATCCACCACTTTATAGTTATCATCGATATTGAAATGGTAGAAGGGGATGATGTGATTCTTGCAAAGGCTGGCCACAGCAGCAAATTTCTTCATCGGAAGCGGGATTCCGGAGAGCCTAGAGGACATGATGCAGGCCATGAGGGTGTACCAAGCATTAGCACTCGGTTTTCTTGGACATAGCTTTATCATATGGAAATATCTGACGATCTCTGGGTCCAAGAGAAATCTAAGCCCCTAGTTGAACAATTCTGTTTAGAAAACTATCTCACTCTGTTTGCAGTCCATTGACGTCTCCGGATCGACTGATATCCTCACTTTGACAGATTCCGGAATCCCCCACTTTGTCCGGATCCGGCCTAATTCAGCAGTACGAATGAAGGCGTAGTTAATGTTCTGCATGGCTAGTAGATACTTTACGCTGACCTTGTGGAAGAAAAGTCCCACTCTACTTTCAAGGGACTCCGGGAGGTCCGGATGTTTTAAACACATCTTCTCTTTACCCTTGCCCTTCTTGGCAGTGGCAGCTTCCCCCGTCTACCCGGAGACATCAGTCTCAAAAGAGGCTTCTTAAACCCTGTCCTCCATCACATTTTCCATCACCATGGAATGATTGTCAGTTGTCTTTGGAAGAGGAGTGCTAGTGGCTGAGCATCGCTTTCCCTTTTTGGTCTGGTGTCTGGCTGGGGCTCAGATCCGGAGGGTTCATTTCGAAAGCTTGTTCTGGTAGCCTCCGGACCTGACAATTTATCCTTAGGAACTTTGATGGGTGCCTCTGACCCTATAGCTTTGTCCTTGGCCCCAAACTTAGAGGGCCCTGATTTTGGAGACTTAGACTGTTGAACAACAGCCTGGCCTTTTACTAAGCGGCCTCTTCGTAAGTGTCAGCTTTTCTGGGGAATTTTCAGCATCCGATCCCATAGTTATGAACGAAGAGGGTTTCTTTATGCTTGTAACAACTTTTTCCCGTTCCACAGTGGGCTGTGACTCCTGAACCGATGAGCCTGAGACAATGGGTGAAAGACTTGGTTGAAATAAACTTGTGGGTTGAGAGCTTCTAGCAAAAGATAAACCTCGAGCATGCTTTGAGTTTGGTGTTTCAGACTTGTCGATTGGAGAAACCGGAAGACCTGCAACAATGCACCTTTCTCGCTCAACTCTTTGTGTTTTTTCTAAGTCCGAGAGATTAAGCCACCCACTTTTTACAAGTGCGTTTCTTGCTGTAAACATAAACTTACACCAAAAGTATTTTGAGAAGGGAGATGAAAGCTTTGAAGTAAAGGAATGAAAGAGTAATGAAGATGGTAAAACAGTGAAAAATGAGGTAATTTATACTAAGGAGACAAAAAGATACCAAAAAACCTAGGAGAATATGAAAAGACAAAAGTAATGATTGAAGGCTGCGCTGACGTCACATGCATTAAATGAAGAGGTTACTTTTTGGGATTAGTGGGAGCGCCATTCTAAGAGAAAAACAACTGGTGAGGCAAATCAGAAGATGACACGTGTCCCATAATCCATGGCGAAACCTTTGAACTTCTGAAGAGTTTTTCAATCAGGATAAGTCCTTTACTAAATACTAAATCCGTCAGGAAAATGTCACAAGTGCCCAAAGCCGATTTTTTAGGTTTTTCCAAAGGCTTTCGAACAAACCCTAAAAAATAGGCTATTGATGAGTCCAGAAATTTTCACCACTCACTGTAGAAACCGGACAGGGGAAATTCAGAAAAAAGCCACCCACTGAACCATCCGAATTGGACAAAAGTATTAAAAGCTAATTACCTTTTGACTAAGCTAATTGCTAATCTGCTTAATAAACTAATGGGTTTTTGAATTCGACCCGGTTTCATAAGTTTGACCCGAAAGCCCATGTGGCCCATAATTAAGGGTATAAATACCCAACCACTTTCATTAATGAGGTTAATGAACATTTAATACAACTAGGCAGCTTAAATCTCTCACTACAAAACACCTAAACATTAAATACCTTTGAAACACCACAAAATTCCTGACTAAATTACCCTCAGTCTAAAATAATACACACCAATGTCGAGCTTTCTCACAAACTCTTTAAAGGAAGTTCCCTAAAGTGGTATAACAGTCTCCCAAATAGATCTGTTATTTGTTTTGATATGTTCTGGGTGGAATTTTAAAGGAAATTTATGGGAAGTAAGGAGCTCAATGGAATGGTGATACCATTATCCATTGTGCCGAGGAGCCGAACGAATCATTAAAGGAATATATCAGTCCATTTTTAAATACAAAGAATGGGTTAGCTGATTGTTTTGAACAAGTGGTTATCACCTCTTTAAGAGAAGGATTAAATCCGGACATGTTAGCTGATTCGGTAACTCGAAATAGGGAAATTACTTGAGGATGACTGTTAAAACAAGTTGGAAAACATATTATGGTTGAAGAAACTAAGAATTCTAGAGTACCGCGTCAGAACATGTCTACTGCTACAACATTAACTCCACAAGCTACTACTCAATCCCAAGCCACTGTTAATTATAGGCCGAAAGAATCCGGACAGGGATCAGATCGGCCCAGAGAAATTTAATCTAACCACATCCAACAAGCTAGACCAAAAAGGGGTCAATGGGTTCAGCCTTAATGGTTTGTTGAACTGGGTGAAAGTTTAGCTATAATAAATGATAAAACTAAGAACGATGAGCATTTTAGAAGGCCACCCCCAATTTAGTATCCTAGAGAGAGTCAAAATACTCGTTTTTGTAAATATCACAAGGATGTGGGTCATGATATACATGACTATATAGCCTTAAAACAAGAAGTACATAATCTCATTGAGAAAATAAAGTTATGTGCCTTTGTTAAAAGGCAAGGAGGCAGTAGAAAAGATAATACCAACTCTCAACTAAATAACAATGCACCCTGAACAACCTTACTAACCGTTCAAGGGAAAAGTATGGGGGCATCCAGGAAAGAAGATGCCATGATAATTGTGGAAAGATTTAACGTAGACTCTTAATATCTTGATCCTGATCCAGATCATAATCAAGTTAGGGTAATAATAAATAAGTCTGCAACTGTTTTCGATTTGCGCAAGCTTCTCGAATTATTGACTATTTTATGGAAGACACTGTAAGAACATCCCTAAGTTGTTCAAGGAAAAGACATGTTAACAATTTGACAACTCAGTTAGAGAGAAACATTTCCACATATCTTTACCAAATCCCTGCTTCATTCATTGTCGTTGATGGAGATGATTTAAGAGATATTACAGGCCCATATAAGGATGTTGTTGTGATAGGGGCATGTATTGCGGGCAAGGATATACATCGGATCTTGGTTGACATGGGTAATTAAGAAAATATATTATTTTCAACTGCTTATGGACATATGAAAAATCCCTCAGTCATCTAATGTTCGAACATAACCATTGTAGGCTTCAATAGGAGTTCTGCCGATGTCATCGGGGAATTTCAAGAGGAAGTGTTATTGGGTAAAAGACCATTTAAAAATGGTAAGGGTGTTGTTCATTATGGTTGATTGTAAAATATCTTACAACTCCGTATTCGGTAGATCTTGGCTCTGCAGGATGCATGAAGTGGCTTCCACTGTTCACCAAAGTTTAAAGTATGTTGTGGGAGGTCAACTTGGTGTCGTCCGAAGTAGCCAGAAAAGCTTGTGAATGCTATGTCAATGTTATTGCCTCAAAGTTATTAGAGGTAATGAAATTTAACAAATAATATCAGTTAGTGGAGCCTTCTACAAATGAAAGTGAAATAGATGATTGGAGGGAGGATCTCAGTGCTGTAATTCTAGTTGAAGAATTTGAAATTCATTGCCTGGTAGAAGAAAAATGTGTTAGGTTTGGAGCCAAATTACCATGAAGTTTAAAACAAAAATATTGTCATTTTTAATCTAACAATCTACATTTGTTTTCATGGTCTAATGAAGATATGACTGGAGTGTTATCTAATGTGAAATGTCACAAAGTATTAGTCTGATCGGATGATGGGTCAATGGTATAGAGAAGAAGGACTTTTTCCAGAGAAAACCCCAAAATGTTTGTTCAAGAAGTAGATCAGCTAACCAAGATGGGCCATATTAAGTAATCTCAATAACCTATATGGACAGCTAATCCAATTCTGGGAAATGACGTATGTGTATTGACTTCACAAATCTTGATAGAGGTTATTCTAAGGATCCTTTCCCAGTGCCCCAGATAGACCAAATAGTATACTTTATGTCGAGAAACAAATTATTATCTTTTATGGATATTATCTTTGGGTACAATCAGATATTGATGGACCAAATTATCAAGATCATACTACTTTTATTACTGATATGGGGCTCCATTGCTATAAGGTGATGCTATTTGGGTTGAAGAATGCTGGAGCTACTTATCAACGATTGGTGAATAAGGCATTTGCTAACCAAATTTGTATAAATGTAGAGGTTTACATAGAATAACATGATGGTGAAAATCCCTTAAGAGTAATATCACATATCTGATCTCCAAGAAACATTTTCTAACCTAGAGGCTATCAACTTGAAGTTAAACCCTGAGAAATGTACATTTGGAGTCCGATCTGGTAAGTTTTATGGGATATATTATAAGTAAAAAATGGATTCAGGCTGATCCAGATCACTTAAATGCTTTATTAGCCATGGATCCACCTCAAAATACTAAAGAACATATACTAACCGAAAGATCAACTACTTTAAATCGGTTTATTTGGAGATCATCAGACAAGAGCGCTCAGGTTTTCAAAGTGTTAAGGAATCCTAAAGACTTCAATTGGTCTCCAAAGTGTGATCAAGATTTCTTCGAAATAAAATAACACTTGTTTTTGCCCAAGACATTATTCAAGCCTATTCAATGAGAGAGACTTTATATATATATCTAGCACTATCAGAATATGCAATGAGTGTTGTGTTGGTAAGAGAAATGGATAATTATCCCCATCCGGTGTATATATAAGAAAGAGTTTATTAGAAGATGAGAAAAAGTACTTGAAGTTACAAAAATTATCCTTGGAACTAGTGATAGCAGCTAGAAAAATGAGACCCTACTTTCGAGCACACTCTATCATTGTTTGAGCATCTTTTCCTTTAAAGAACGTGCTGCAAAAGGCTAACATATGAGGAAGATTGACTAAATGGTCAGTTGATCTTGGAGACTATGATATTTGCTTTGCACCTTGAACTACAATCAAGGCTCACGCTGTAGCTGATTTCTTGGTAGAATTTAATACGGAGAGACCTCAGGAAGAAGCTCAATTTAGTAAATTTCATAAATACTGGGTAGTCCAAACAGATGGTGGGTCTAGTACGATGGGATGTGGAGCTGGAATTTGTTTAACTTCTCCTTATGGTGACACCATCTACCAAGCTATATGCTTTGGTTTCAGAGCATCCAATAATGAGTCATAGTATAAAGCAACAATAGTTGGTTTCATTTTAGCTCAGTTATGTGGAGTTAAAAGGATTTGGTTAATAAGTGATTCTCAATACTTAGTCATGATGCTCAAGGGTAGTTTGTAACCAGAAAAGATCATTTGATAAAGTATTACAAGTGTTAAAAGAAATCACCACAAGTTTTAAATCCATCCTATATGAACATATCCCCAAATTGGAAAATGTTATGGCAGATTCTTTAGCCACCATAGCTTACTCTGAAGCATATCAATAAATCCTTATGCAAGAATGTTCTTCCATTGAATCAATTCTAGAAAAGAATGGTGAAGTTGAAGAAAGTATGAACATATCCGGCATGCAATCAAAAGATTGAAGATTTAAAATCTAAAATTTTATTATCAATGGAGTTTTACATTTGGATAAGAGTTTGGCTAAGAAAGTAAAATACAAGGCTGTTGGTTTACTGATACTGTGAGAAGTTCTTTATAAAAAGTGTTTCAACAAGCCTCTTCTGCGCTACCTTGGTTTTAAAAAATCTCAAAATGTTTTATCTAAATTACACGATGGATAAGGGTCAGTACACTATGGTTATAAAGCTTTAACCATGAGAGTTTTGTTAGCAGGATACTACTGGCCCAATATAATGGCAGATGTTAATGATTTGGTCAAAAGATGTGATCCTTGTAAAAAATATACAAATAAAATTCATGTGCCAGCAGTCCCCCTGGAATCAATTTCTGAAGCTATACCCTTTGATAGATAGGGACTAGATTTAGTTAGGCCCCATCCCATGGCCTCTGGTGGTTGCAGAACTATAAATGTGGCAATAGACTACTTCTCTAAGTGGATAGAAGTTGCACCCTTATCTGGAACAACATAAAAGGCAGTGATAAAATTTATCGTCTCCAGCATATGTTGTCGATTCAGAATTCCTAAACGCATCACTACAGATAATGGTACTCAGTTCGACAACAAAGACACAGAGGTATTTTGTACTTCAAGAGGAATTCAACACTACTTTTATTCTCCTTTCCATCCTCAGGCTAATGGGCAAGTTGAAGTCGTTAATCGAACGATTTTGATTGGTTTGAAAAAGAATGTGGAAGGAGCTGCAGGAAAATGGTCGAGCTATTTACAAAAAGTGTTATGGGCCTACCGAACCACTTCTCAGACAGCCGCTCAAGAGTCTCCTTTTTCTCTTCTTTATGGGATGGATGGAATCACACTATAAAAGCTACTTTCCTTCATTTATAATACAAAATTATTCCGAACACGATAATGACATGGCTGTAAGGAATCAGTTGGATTTAATTGAAGACAGAAAATTGAAAGCACATTTGAGAATAGCACACTACTAGGGTTTGATGAGAAGCAGGTTTGCATCTAAAGTTAAAAGAAGAGATTTCGAGGTAGGGGACAAAGTATTAAGAAAATTATTCTTACATACCAAGGAGAAACAATTCGGAAAGCTGGCTCCGAATTGGGAAGGCCCATACATGGTATGTGAAAAATTCAAGAATTAAAAATACAAACTTCAAGAGAAAGAAGGCAACCTTTTAAAGCATCCTTGGAATATAGAGCATCTCAGGTTATATTTAGAATAAAATCATCTTGTAAATATTTACTTTGTTTTACTTCAATGTAAATACTTGGGGGCATACTCTTTCATATCCTGGGGGCGTGGGGAGGTTTTAATGAGGTTTTCGGATCTCAATTAGTATATTATCGTTTTTCTTTTAAGGAAATTGTTATGGATATGGAGGTGATCAGATGAGTTAAACACCCATTAACACCTTGGAATACATATGAATGGTTCAGCTAAATTAAACACCCATTACACACCTTTAGCCTTCAAATGGAGTGCTTTTGAATGACTCAAACGTATTAAATACTGGTTAAACTTTACATTTTAAATCCTCGATTGGGTTCATATATTTTTAGTGCTTACCATCTTTAAGTATTGGCGGATTTTAATGGAAGTGTAAAAAAGATAAGGAAAAATACGAAATAAACGAAGCCAAGAATTGCATTAAATATTGGTTGGATCATCAAAGAGGTTTGATCCATCTTATAGAAACTTCCTCGGCCATCCAAGGACTTTCGTTCACAAAACGAAATCCGAATAAAACAATAAAATTCCTTGGCCATCCAAGGACTTTAGTTCAAAAAACAAAATCCTAATAAAACAACAAAATTCCTTGTACCATTTCAAGAACTTCGGTTTAAAACATAAAGCAAAAAATAAAGTAACCTTAGGGCTCATTCCCTTCGGTTTTCTCTCTACCATCACCTTTCTTTTGAACTTTCTCTTCCCTATTGTCTTGCTTTGGATCCTTAGTATCAGCATTTGAGCTTTTATCGGTCTCTTTATCCGAATCAAATCCACTTGATGAAAAAAATGCCGAGTTTATCACCATATGTCAGAGTGTGAAAGGGTATTTCTTCGTATTGTACGAACCTCCATAAATACTTGATCTCCTTAGAAGAATTTGTTTGCAGTTCGGTATACTTGGTTTAGGATTATTCTTGATCAACCTTAGCATGATTCAAATCGGTGCTCAATTGTTCTTTTGTTATCCAAAGTTTCAACCTTCTTCTATTCGGGTATGAGGGAATCCTGCAAGCCTTGATTGTCAGTTTTAAGGGAAATAATGTCCTTAGCTTGATCTCTGACTTGTCTTTCCAAGTAAATTATTGGCCTTATATAGCTTGAGAATGCATGACCCAAGGTATCATGCTCACTAGATACTTCAAAAGAATCACCATCATAAATTAATTCATTAGTTATGGTGACTGATTGGGGGAAGGTCCGGTCAAAATCATCTTTGTCAAACTGAGTGAAATACATGTTGTTAAGATCCTCTAAATTGACATCACCTTCAAATAAGGTGGATCGGCTGTAGGATATGCTGGAGAGGGAGGATCACCACGTACCTCTTCTTGGGGAAGAATTTCAGTACGGAGGGCATGAGGAACGACCTCGTATCGGAGTAATATCTCTGACCCCATGGTTTCCTTCTTCTTCTTTGCTGCCCTTTTGTCACTCCCCTCGTTGCATATTTTATGAATTTTTTTATTCTTAATTTGTGGTGAATGTTGTGGCCCTTTGGCCTCGCTTACCGTAATAGCAACTGCCTCTAATAGAGCATCGTAAATCTCTTCTGGATTTCCCGAACTACCCACATCAGGAATCTGGTGGGATGCATCAATCTCTTTCTTTTTCTTCTTCTTTTCATCTTATCTAAGTGACTAGGGGCTCTACTACTAGCTCGAAAGTAAACTTTCACATCTCGTTCCTCAGTTCTTTTGAGCCCTTATTTGAGCCTGTACTCCATATTCCATGCAGTAAAGTAGTTATGAAAGGTTAAACCTTAGTTTTCTGTGGCCCACTGATTTAGTTTGGTGAATGTAGTCTTTCCATCTTTTAGATGGTCTGAAAACATGTTTGAAAACACTACAAAATAAATCCAATATTAAAATATAAATTCCAATGTAAACAATAGTATCGTAACATTATTAAGGGCATCCGAACAGTGATTACATGAACGTTTCCAATATTTGGTCAATAGACTTGGATTCCCTTTGGACGTGATCTTCTTACCGTTCTCCTAAGCCCCGCTAATGTAGAGAAATTTAGTCCTCCAGGGTTTGTCTGCCTCCAGTAAATTATTAACCATCTTATAATCATGTCCCATGTTATAGTGGTAGGAAGTGATATGGTGATTTCAGCATAAATTAGCCACGACAACAACTGCTCCAATTGCATATACCAATCATTGGAACTTAATTCACTTCGGTAAAGCCTCACCAGATGAAAATCTCTTACTATCTCTGGGTAACCGAAGGCCCCAATTAAGCACTTCAGTATACACCACTATTTCCCAGCGTTACAATCCATCAGAGTTTCTGGAGTAATAGGGATCCTTACTTTAACGGACTTTGGAAATCCCCATTTTTTCCTAATTTTATCTAGTTTGGCAGTGTGGGTATACATATAAGAATTTTTTGAAGGGCCAGTAAATACTTAACACTAACCTTGGAGAAATTAGGCCCCACTATCCCCTCGAGGCACTCCGGACGTTGTTCGGATTTCTCTCTAGCATTCCAAACCACTCTGGTATCGCCAGTATTTTTGGACGTCTCTAGTGCGGTATATTCCCCACTACCGTCGATGTTATCCTTCATTATTTGTGACCGTTGGTCGCCCGATTTAAATCCAATATCCTCATTTGCAGTTGGAGAAGGCTCCCTGGGTGGAAGTGATGGATTTGGATCCATAGTAAGAGAAATTGGAGGCTTTACTATCCTAGAACCTTTGATAGTGTTTTCAACATCCTTAGTAGATGGAGTTATAATTTTGGCTTTGGAAAGCCTGGTAACTCTTCGTGGTGTGATATTTTCTGCATCTGACCCCATGGCAATAAACGAAGATGGTTTTTTGCTGCTTGTAATGGTTTTGACTTTTGACTTTGGTAAAAGGGTATACATATATCTGAATTGATGGTTCAAGATCTGTCCCATATGAAGCAATGTGTGGTACAGTTGGGACAAAATACGTTTTTCTAGAAATTATCGATGACTTAGAAGAAGATGAACTCATGCCCGGCTCCGATATCGTTTGTATCATCAATCCAACATAGAAGTAGGTAGTCCGACAATGATTCTTACTTCTTTTTTCTCACTTTCCAGTTCGGAAAAATTCAACCAGCCTCCTTTAACCAAGACAATTCTAGCCGTGAGAATAAAAGTTCTTAGAATAGTTAAACTAAGAATAAACTGATGATTTGAATTTTATCTATTTAGAAACTGAATTTGAAATTTTCTCTCACTCTAGGAATAAAAACAACAAAACAATCACACTTATATAGTTTAGAAAATCACTTGAGTATTTTACAGAGGGGAGATGAATTGCTTGGATAATAATTAGAGGCTATTCACCATGGACCAATTATGTTTAGAAGAATAGGTGCAAATACCTAGGAAAAAACGGTTGAAAGGTTTAATTAGAGACTGACACGTGTAAACAGAAGTTACTTGTTAAAATTGTGACCTTTAAGTTTTTTTTTAAATGAAGAATCACTTCGGGCCCTGATCAGATTTGCTCTATAATGGTTAGCTCTTCCAATGTTTTTCTGAAAAACCTAAAGAGGCTAATGTTGGGTTCATATATAATTGGAAGTGCACTTTAAGACTATCTGAAGGGTCAATTCGGACAGATTCAACAAAGTTTGATGGATGAACAGTGAGCTCAAGTGGATCACAACTCAGTTGTATGCTAAACTATTTTTTGGTCTTGGGCTTTCGAGTATTTAAGGTTGACACGAATCCAAGATCTGACCCGAATCACCCATGGGTCTTTAAACAAAAGTATAAATACCCCAACCAACCACATTATATGGGTTGGAATTTTTCGTAGAAACATAAATACTAGCATACACCTCTCTTATCTATCTACCTTCTAGTTACAAATTATATACCTAGTTGATAAATTACCTAAAATACCCTTCGATTAGAAATCATCCACACCAGCAGCAAAAACCAAACAAATTTTATTAATTTCATCTAACTCGTCTTCGGTTTTAACTTCAGCTGCACTCTTTGAAGAGCTTTCCTTGTTTTCCTTATCATTTTTGTTTCGATGACTGTGGGTTATGCTCTTGGTTGGAAGATATAGCTTTCCAGCAACATCTTCAATTCTCTTTAGAATGACAGAAGGTCAAGGAGGAGTGGAAAACTACTCCCTTGTCAACTCACGCTCAGGGTTAGTCCTCCAAAGGTGACTTCAAACGAAGTTAGCAGAAGTGAAGCATTGATGGAAGCCATTAGACCATTTTGCTTTCGCCCATTAATTTAGCTTCTTCAAAGTGACATTCGCATCATTTAGGTGATGCAGATAAGGATTTGAAATGGATGTTAAAGGTAATAATTTAGAGACAATTAATAAGAGATTTGAAGGAAAGAATATGAATTCAAAGAATTTCGGACAAGTCTACCTGTATTCTTCTAGAATCGAGTAAGACGGCTCAAATTACCCTATGAGGGATTTTCTTACAATTCTCCAAAAAAACCAATGATGAAGAGAAATTACATCGTCCATAGTTTACCTATCTTCGGAAGATTATCCACCACTTTGTAGTCAGTCCCTATGTTGAAGTAGAAAAAGGGAATTTGGGAGTTCTAGGACAACCTTGCAATAACAGCTAGTTGTAACATTGGCATCTGGATTTGAATAGCCTAGATGCTATAACGCATGCCATTAATATGGACTAGGCATCTAGACTAGCCTGGCTTGTAAACAACCCTATTAAACTTAGATAGTTTACGGTTTCAGGGTCCAAGGGGAACCGGAGGCACCAATTCAGCACATCCGTATAAACCACTAGCTCCCTAGGACCGCAACTCATTAGAGTCTCTCTATGTTTTGGAATCCTAACCTTAAATACTTCGAAGAACCCTCACTTAGCATGAATAGAAGTTAATTCTTTTCCGTAACAATAAATATATGGAATTTTGTCTAGAGCCAAGAGGTATTTGACGCTTACCTTTGTAAAGTTGAGCCTGACGCGTCCAACCAAAGACAAAGAAAGTTCTTCAGATTTTGTTTTAAGGGCCTTACCTTTTCCCTTTCTATCTTTCCATAATTTTCCTTCAGAGTTTTTCTTTTCACTGGCTACGAAATCTCCTAGTTTGCTCAGATGTCTCAAGAGGGGAATCCTTACTGATATCTTCAATTTTATATTCCATTACCTTCTGACTAGATCCCGAAGGTTTAATACGCTGAGTGTTAACGTTCTCTTCTTCATTTGGTTGTTGAGGAAGAACTTGTTCGGATTGAGTGGGATCAGCTGGTTGAGACGTAGGGTTTTCTTTGCTCTTCATATTTTTATGGGGAGGGATTGTTGGAGCGTAATTTATGTTGTATAGGGTTCAGAATAAATATTATATTTATTGTATATATACACTCCTCCATAGTCAGTAGATTGAGTTACGACAATTGTGCCCCGTAACCCAACAACAACCCTAGATTTTTTCTTCTATTCGTCTAACTTGAAAACAAGATTCACAGTGGTTGAAACGGTGGAGGGGAAGAAAACATAACCGGTGTATAATTAAATATCAATAGCAAAGAACATTTTATCTCTCTAAGATGTAAATAATATATCAATAGCGAATAACAAGATTCACGGTGGTTGTATATATAACTTATAAAGAAGCTAGACTCTTCGGTACCCTACTAGGGAAGTTGAAGCACTACTGACAGCTACAACCCCTAGAGAAGTGAAAATGTTTTCACTTGATTGGCTCGCTTCACATAGGGTAAATAAAAATCGTGGCTCCAATAAATTAATGACACGTGTCAAGAGGTACAACTAGATAAAATTGTAAATTTTGGGAAATAACTGTCTTTGAGTTGCGTTATCGGATGAGATTCGAATATACTCACCACTTGTGTTAAAAAGTACTGAGTAATGAGATTTAACAAGTGCAAGACGGATATATGCCACTTAGACCTCCTGAAATGCATTTGAGAGGCCCAATGAGGCTAGTTCATAGGGTCACAAATATTTGAGGGTGATTGCTTTAGGAGGGATTAGATTTCTTCGAGGGTCAATCCTAACCTAAGGAAAATATTATTTGTTTACCTTTAGATTTCTTCGAGGGTCAATCCTAATGGGCCTTTTCAATATTTGGGATTGACCTATAAACATGACCTGACCCATTTAGGCCATTAACCCAAAGTCAGCCTATAAAGGCTTAGAAGAACAACATTTAAGGGGGTTGAAATTTATCTTTTCAAATATTAAATATAACAGCTATATTATCTCTTTACTCATCACCTCACCTTTATTACACTCACTATATTACACAAATATCTTCTGAATCAAAATAATCCTTATCAGTTTAACCCACTATTGGTGCATTGTGGATCCCAACATGACCCATATCCCCGCACCAAATTTTCTCTGGCTGTATAATATGGCGTTTGGTCTCCATGGTCCCACACTCATCCTCACCAATATATATCTTTGCCCTTATCGATTTCTACCTAGATTATTTAATGTATGGATAAATGATTTTCAAAATCTAACTCAGATTTCTCACGCTATATGCAATCAAAACCTATAACCCTACCTTTGTCATGCCAAGTTTTTAAAATTTTGGCCTCCCTTGTAGGGACCCTTGTCTTTGTATTTATACCCATCATGAGTTCATGGTGTCCTCATCACCCATCATTTTTACCGCCCTCTATTCTGATCAAATTAGTCACCCTACATCAACTATGTACCTTCTTAAAATGGTTGTCACCCGCACCAACTCAAAACCAGAAAATAAAAGGTCTTCCTCATCTAAAAAAACTGGAAATATGAGGAAGATAACGCCTAAGTTGAACGGGAAACCTCAACCTAACATCAATAACGATGAGCTACTACCCATTATTTCTACGAACGAGACACCACTCTGTCCCTTGAAACCAAACCCTCATCATCTACTCCAAACACATCTCCATCAAGGTCTCTATCTATAAACACAAGCTAATACCACTCCTTGCATGACCTCCCAACCTATGTGCATTCCTCACATCCTCCTATCCCTATCACTCCAAGATAAAATCTTAATCTTATTGAGGTCAATATAGTGGCTCTGCATGAGATAAAGAGCCATATGGAGGCTGCACTTCTTTCAATCTCCTTCCCGAAGGCCACCTCAACACAATCTTTGCTGAAGCATCTCACACTGTTCCTCATGCAATCTACAACCGATCATGCATTTGGGCTTAATCTGGTTGTCAACCTTACTGGACCAGGTGTTTGGCCAAGCCTGCCAATCTCATCTATTCTATCCATGCAACCTCAAACCGGTGACTATTTTCCCAAATCCATACCATCCCCCAAGGAAAACGTCATTGGTATATATATATATATATATATATATATATATATATATATATATATATATATATATATATATATATTCCAGCCTAACTCAACTAAGACCAATCAAACACAAAACCCTAGCCCAACCGATCAGTTCTGAGTTACAAAATATTACAGAACCCACAACCTAGAAAGCACACAACCACCTAACCTCTACACCACCCCATTACACATACATCTTAATCCATACCTCAACTTCCATCGCCTTATTATGAGCCATTCTACCATTGGGCCCCTTCTCTCTCTTGGAAATGCTTGCCTCACTTTCCCATAAAGTTTCATGGGTAGGAATAATAGAAGTAGACTGATAACCAAATCTAAGGTATATTGAGGTTTCACTGTCTCTCAGGCACTAAACTCTTGTCCTAGAGCCTCTTACAGATCTTCTTTTAGTGTCTCCGCCAGAATTATTTCACCAAAAATGGTATACAACGCCCCTGCCTCTCTGGTTAGCATGCAGCCACCAATTCAAGTCCAAAACTCATCAACATCAAACACCATTCCCACCACTATCCCTATCCATGCCAGATAAACTTGGGCTAGTATTATGGTTGTTCCCCAGGATATCAGTTCAAATATACATGTTGAGAAGATCTTCACTCTCATAATTGAAAAGGGTATTCTTGTTTTTCCTCCCAACGTCATAGCCGGTGAGCGCGCTCAATGGGCCATGTGTCTCTCTAGCTACTTCTGTATGAAGAAGCGCGTCACTTACCACATCCACTCGATTACCCCTGTGATTTGAGGAATTCTTGGACTATAATAATGCAAGTCCCATATGGCCACTATTTTTTCAAGTTTTCAACTTGCGATATTGCCACTCAAGTTTTGGAAATGACACCATGATTCTTCAACAACCATCATGTTTTCCTTAAACGGTGGGAACCAATAGATAACTGAGTTAAGGATTTGCTGAAGAACATTTTATTGTGAGTTTCTGGTCTGAAGGTGGCCTAAGTATCCTGGGCAGCTATCTTGGCAAGACGGTCTATGTCGATACTCACGCCACCAGCCTGGTAAGATTAATTCTTGCTCGTATGTGTATAATAACGAATGCTACAGATAGTCTCCCAGCCACCATAAGTATAAGATGCATGAAGAATGAAGATATACTCAATGTGGCATACCAAGGGCTGCCACCAACATGCAGCAAAGGCAAGATGTTTGGTCATAGCAGGTTGATCACCTCTAAAGGGAAGTACATCAGTTACCCAAGTGTAATCGGAGACTAGAGACAAATAGAACGTGTTCAATGAAGTCACTTCACCAATGATGTAAGACCGAGCTACAGTTATGAACAATCGTCTAAGCAGGAGGATTCCTAACACTTAATGCTGCTCTAGTATTGTACGTGTTTATTTCAAATATATGTTTTATTTTTGTTACGTACTATATATGAAAGTTCATCTTGGAATGTGATACAAGAATGTTAAAGAATTTTTTTTCTCCAATGGTATCACTCTCATTTTCTTGTTAGAGACCAAAGTTAGTAATGATAAAATTGATAGAATGATAAACTCGTTACTTCCTTTTTGGCATCATAAAACCAACCATGTGGACCACCTCTTAGGAAGAATTTGGATCGCTTAGAATCCAAGAATCTATCAATTAAACATTGGCCTTAAATCCCCCCCAAATCATAGATTGTGCCATAACTTACATGGTCAAATACATAGTCTTCCATCACTCCACTATCTATGGTATTAACAAACTAGCAGATCAAACTCCTCATTAGCAAAGTATTTCCAACCTGACAACCACTAGAGAAAACATCCCTTGGGTAGTCCTTGGGGACTTCATTGCGATCACGAACCCTTCAAAGGGTGTGGGCACCTCCCACTGTTGGACCAAATCCATAAGCGAGTTCAATCAGTGTTGTCTTTTTAAGTGAGTTAAGTGATCTTCATACAGGCGGGTTTCAAAACATACATGACCAAACCCATTACTAGCGAAGACGCCAAGAAGTCCCTCTTTAGTATAGACAATAATAAAGTGCCCAAAACTGATGGCTTTAGTCCTAGTTTCTTCAAGTCTAGTTCGGATACTATTAAACCTGACTTTCGGAAAGTCATTCATTATTTTTTCAGTTATGGAAAAATGGATCCCTCGTGGAATAAAAACTCGTATTTTCCTTATCCATAAATCGGATTCTCCTATCTCTTCATCAATTTTAGACCCATTGCATGTAGGAATGTGATATATAAAATCATTTCCAAGATCCTTGCTTCGAGAATCAAGGACACCCTTCTTATATTAATTTAACCTTCACAATCAGCTTTCATTTTGGGTCAAAACATCTCAGATAATATCTTCCTCTCTCACGACCTGCTGCACGAATACCATAGTAATAGAAAAAGACCTCGATGTGAGCTCAAGATTGATCTCCTGAAGTCATTTGACAACATAATTGGAAACTACCCATACATACTTATTTGCAATTGACTTTCCCCTAAAGATGATTTGTTGGATCATCAAA
The DNA here is from genome assembly GCA_036936605.1 of Limnanthes douglasii subsp. nivea. Taxonomy (NCBI): domain Eukaryota; kingdom Viridiplantae; phylum Streptophyta; class Magnoliopsida; order Brassicales; family Limnanthaceae; genus Limnanthes; species Limnanthes douglasii. The sequence goes on along the minus strand of JAUPFV010000002.1, from coordinate 149,954,667 downwards.
TGCATATCCAATCCATCATTCTCCATTAGAAATATGAAAAAACCATGGATCCTTTAAAGGTAAGAAAGGTCTTAGGAAAGGCGACCCTCTCTCCCCTTATCGTTTCGTGATTATCATGCAGGTACTCTCCAATATACTCCAGGAACAAGGTCATCATCTTAGCTTTGTTATCATTAGAAGTGCCACAAACTGAAAATCATCGACCTATGCTTCGCAGATGACTTGATGATTTGATATCGTGCTAACAACCGCAATATCACACTAATCAAAGATAGTCTGAAATGAATTTTTCAAACACTCTCGGCTTCGGTTCAACCTAGATAAAAGTGAACTATTTGAATCTGATACCTCTTTGGATACCCGGGAAGAGATTAAATATAACCGTGATTTCAAAAAGGCACCTTACCTATCAGATACTTGGGTGTCCCTCTTACCACTTCGAGGATAATGTATAATGATTACCGCCCCTTGTTTCACAAAGTTACCAGCCGCATCTCCTCATGGACCTTGAAATACCTTTCATATACATGAAGGCACTAAATTTTAAAAGTTGTCCTCTTTGCTAGCCATGGTTATTGGTCCTAATTTTTATCCTTCCAGTTCGAGTCCTTAAGGAGCTCGTGCAGCTTTTCTGTAGATTTTATTGTAGTGGCTCGGAAATAAAAATTACTTGAGAAAAAGTCGCTTGGAAAATTTTAACCTTGCTCTTGGACGAGGGCGGTCTTGGAATTCTAAACTTCAAATATTTGAATCAGGTGGTCACCCTAGAAAAACTTTTTATTCTATCCATACAAACAATTCCGCTACAATTTGGTCTAGATGGCGTTTCTCCACCTTATTAGTTGAGCGTTATGGCAGTAACATAATTAGGATTACTAGAATGCAAGGTAAAACCATGGTTTCAGACATTATCACCAACAGTTGGTAGAACTTGCCCCCACTAATCCGATTAGGGAGTAGAATTCACCAACAACATTTATCTGAGATTGGTAACTCCATCAACCTGCCCCCCTCCCCTCTTTCAATAGAGGATGAAAATTTACATTGGATCCCAAGAAATAATAATGGATTATTCTCTATAATAAACATCTATATGCATATTCGGTTGGCGACCCCAAAGTTCCTTGGGATGCCTTAATCTAAAATAAATTCAATACTCCAAGACATTCATTCATAATTTGACTGGCTATTCATGGTAAATTGATGACTCATGATAAACTCATTACTTGGGGCTATCCTTTCACGCCAGATTGTACCCTCTGTGACTCTGATATAGAGACTAGCGACCAAATTCTTTTGGATTGCCTATTTTCCACCCAATGGCTCCTCACAGTTTCAAATTAGAGACCGTCCACTAACAATATTGGCTACATTTGGCGGACCACTTTTTGTGGTGGTCATCTACCATATATGGCGTGTGACGTGAACCTCACGGACTAGCAATACAGTCATCTACCATATATGGCGTGTGACGTGAACCTCACGGACTAGCAATATATTGTCCGCTTTGCGCTCGGAGGCGCGCACGGGTTTGCTCTTGGGTGTACTCCCAAAAAACCTCTTACTAGTTGAGGTTGGTCCACACTTATATACACTCTTTTATGTTCAATCTTGGCAATATGGGATTGGAGTTCCTCTATGGGATGAAGTTTATTCTTCACACCATATAGTCTGCTAGTCTATCATATCACTTAGTTTTGTAATGTGGGTTACAGACCATCTAACAAAATTTTTGTTTACCTTTCTTTCTTTAATCCATGGAATGTCTCGTGAATTTTGTAAACATTTATTTTCATCTATAATTGTTCTTATAAAAAATATGAAAGTATAATAAATTATTATGTAGACACAATTTGAATTAAAGTGTATTGTAATAGATAATGTTTCAATCCAACATTTTAGTTATTGGACTCAACGAATCATATTATATATAAAAAAGATCATATAAGAAAATAATGTTCACTAATTTATTGCTCCACTTACCACCGCGAAAAGAATCCAGGGACCCCCAAGCTCAAGAGCTCCATGTGCAAACGGGCATTGCTGATGTGAACAACTACCTCCCCCTTTCGAATTCTACACACAACCTCGTCTTGTAAGGATTCCTTTCAGACATGACTCGAACAACTCTAAAACATATAGACTCCTTTAATCGGAAGTGAAACGTTGCCGGTGAAGAAGCAACCAGAATTAGTCGATGAAGATGATTTCAATACTATAGTCGAACACGAATGAAATTAGTTTAATTGAGGTCAACCCAAATTCCGGGTTCTTTCTTCCATACATATATGATATATGGAAATGTACATGTTCATGCGCATATCATTATGGCTTTCCTTTCGCTCCACATATTCCTCGATGCCTCTTATAATATATATCATTTCAAAAGTATAATCTTAAACCATTTAATTTAGAGTAAAAGTATCCCGAATATCTATGAACTATCTCCCTATTTAATAGGTAAAATTTGCATACTATCAATAATAATTTTTATCGGGATAAAAGTTCACAAAGTAATTTTTTTTATTTCAATCAATTTTATTATTATTTTCATTTAAATTTTAATTTTAATTTTATTTTTCAAGACGTAACTCGGAAAAAAAATCAGAAAGTATGATCGGTTTTTTTTAAAACGAACAAAAGTAGATCTATTAATAATATTTTTTGGATTTATTTCGCAATTAAAAATATACAGAACTCTCATGGTAAAAAATATACACAACTCGCACGATTGGATTGTAATAAAGAACTCTCATATTTAATATTAAATAGACTCGCATGATTAAAAATATACACAACTCTCATGTCTAATATTCAATAAACGCACATACTTAAAAATATACTGAACTATCATGGTTAAATATGTAGAAAACTCTAATGGTTGGAAACATAATGTATGGAAACTCTCATAGTTAAAAATGTACATAACTCACATAGCTAAAAATGTAAAGAACTTTTATGGTAAAAAATGTACAGAAATTCTCGTGGTTAAAAATGTATAGAACTCCCATGCTTAAAAATGTAAAGAACTCTCATGATTGAACTCGCATGATACCGACGATTTGTTTTTTCAAAAATTCAAAAAATATCATTAATGGATCTAGTTTTGTTCGTCTTAAAAAACCAAAATCGATGGTACTTTCGAATGTTTTTCAGAGTTTCGGTTTGAAAGATATGGATTTTTAAAATAAAAAAAAAGTAAGAAACATATTGATTTGTTCGAATATTAGAAGTAGTTACATGACTCGTGATGATGCGTGGGTATTTGAGATATTATTAAAAAAATTAGATACTAATTATAAGTTATATAGTTGAGATGGGTATTAAATAAACATAGTTTGGATATTAGATGACAATATATTATGTAAATTGGTACCGCATGTACCATTTTCCTTTAATCTAAAACACATGGTATAAGACGTAAATCACCTCAATGAAAATGATAAAATTTTATTTACAAATAAAGCATTTGCGAAGAAAACTCAAATGGAAAATATATAATAGTCGGACCATTTATTTTCAAATACAAGATGAAATGGTGATGATATCGACAATTGTTAGTTGTTTGAAGATGATTTGGATAATGAAAGGCTATATTAGACCTCTCACAAATATAAAATTTTCTTTTTTTGAGATGATTTTGGTTATGTATCAATAAGAAATATTAAAATTTTATTAAAATAAATTCAATCTAAATAACATATTAATAAAAAACAAAAAACAAAAACTGTTAAAATGGGTTAAAAGTAACGTTTTATCATATATACAATTGAGATTGAAAAAAACAATGGATGGATCAACTGAGATTATAGTGGTACGAATTGATGAAATTTTTAGGTGTAATTTGGGCCGAGATTTAAACGTAGAGACGTCTACTGGAACCTAAAAGGTCAAATGAATTGTCAGGACTTGTTGTTATTGAGCCAAATGAGAAAGATTGAGTCAAAACATGTAGACGAAAGGTGTTGCCATAAACTGGGTCAAAGCATGTAACCGAAAAGCTAGGTGAAAATAATCTGACAAAGCTTCATATGTTAAAGTTGCTTAAATGATTCTTTTTATTTCTGCTTGGAACTAGGTTTCTTCATATGGGTTTCTAAAATATGAACCTTCCGATCTAAAGTGACAATAGGACTTTGCTTGTTAACTCTATGAATATAAGAAACAAAACAAGGTTTTATGGTGTGGCGTGACTCACTACCTAATCAGTGAGTTTGTATTCTCTAAAGTAGAACGTGTGTTTCATAGAAAGAGAAGTGGGGTAGAAAAGATAAACACAAAGAACAAATATTTTGATTCATATTCCTTTGTAATTCCTAAGTGATTTGTAACATAGAGAGTGATTGAGTTTTTTGTTTTGTTTGATAAAGTCTTCCTTGTAACCTCATAGGTAATAAAAAAATCGATTACATGTAAATGTAGAGTTAATTTCACAATTTGAACCACGTTAAATATTGTATAGTGAACTTATATTTTTTTTTACGTTTTTTTTTCTATTATTTGTTGTCTCCATCGAATATGATGACCTTTTTATCTTAGGAAAAATAATTCCGGAACAAGTGATGCGGTGAGCGTTCAACAACAAGGAAGGCAGGCGTAGATCGATTACCGCTCTGAAGGTTAGAGAAATATGTCTCACCTAGAAACTGAAAAGCGACAAAATATTAGCTATATGGAGTTTAATAATGAAAAATTTGATGGATCAAACGAATTTAGCCTCTAAAGAATTGTGATTAAAGATTTCTTAGTAAATATGAAATTCGTTAATTCTATCAACGGGAAATCTGCACAGGTTGATATTTTAGCACTATCTAAAGGTCATAGCGCCATAATATTGAGTTTGGGAGATGAAGCAGCGCGTGAGATTTCTAAGGGAACCATTGCGCTAGGAGTTTAGAATCATGTGAAAACGATTTATATGAATAAATCCCTACAAAATATATTATATCTTTAGAAACGGTTGTACACAATGTCTATGAATCGTATAAAAGATATTTAAAATCACCTAAACGACTATAACATAATCATATTCCACTAGAATGCAGTTGGTGTAAATATGGAAGAATAAGACCAATAAATCATCCTCTTATTCTCTCTGGTGAAGGTGTACAAACATAGATAAGAGCACCTCAAACTCCAAATATCTTTAAAATAAGATGGTTCTGACTGGTGACTTCGAAGTACATAGACCGAGTGTGATGGACATGTTATAAAAGAGATAATCAAGCAAGAAGAGAGGAAACTCTCGGTCGAGTTCTAGGGGGATTTGGACTTGTTATAAAGTAACGTGTTGGGTATGAAATAAGAAATAACATATCTGTAAGAACTTTCCAGAAAAAGGAAAGAGAAACAAATATACGAATATTAAAGTCATAGATCTTGGAATATTGTCCGATGATTGTGTATACAATGATGGATTGGTGAATTTTTATTCTTGCAAGTACCAAAATAAATAGGTAATGGATTTGGATGCATCATTCCATAGGACTTCCAATAAGCATTGGTTTGAAAACATGGGTATTATTGATGATGGAAGGGTCATCTTATAAAATAGAGAATCATGTGATATCAAATGGATAATGATTGTGGGGGCTCAAGTTGTCTACATGACTTGAGAGAGTTACCATGTGAGACACGTGGCTGAATTGAAAGAACACCTTCTATCTATTTGGATGTTAGACAAATAATAGACTACATATAAAGTTGGAGACAACAAATTGAGAATTTTGCAAGGATCACTTGTTGTAATAAAAGCCAATAAAACTAATAAATTTATACTTCTTGAAGGCTATGTAGTAGTTGGGGGAGTGACTAGTGCAAATAAACATTCCACTAGGTTATAACATGTTCGACTGGAACATTTAAGTGAGAAAGGACTTGGTGAACTAGAGAAATAATGATTGTTAGATTCTATATCAGTATGGAAGCTGGGATTTTTGTGAAAGCTATGTATTGGGTAGGAACAAAAGGGTAAATTTGCCTAACAACAAGAAAACTAATGGAGTGTTTTAGTATGTTCACTAAAATATTTGGGGTCCAACACGTAAATCTGCAAAAGATGGTGCAAGGTGTTTTAGGTTGATGATATATAATTATTCAAAGAATTATGGGTTATACTTTTGAATGATAAGGATACAACATTAGCTTATTTTGTGAACCAAAATATATTATTTAGAATTAAACCAATAAAGTGGCAAAGAAAATTTAGACCGATTATGGCTTGAAATATATGAAAATGAAGTTCATGAGCTATTGTGGATATCTTAGAATTACTAGATACCAAACAGTAAGTAGGACTCCCCAACATAATTTGTTTACTAAATAGATGAAGCAAACTTACTAGAAAATGTTAGGTTTACAAACAACTGGTATGAGCCAAAGGATTTGGGGAGAAGTCGTGACTATGGCTGCGTATATTATCAACATAAGTGCATCTACAAAATTTTAGTTTATTTCTTCTCAAAATTCCTAGACTAAAGAGAAACCTAAGTTGGGGCTTTTGAGAGTGTTCGGATATGATGCATACGCACATGTGAAGTAGGATAAACTTTGGTCAATGGAACCTAAATGCTTCTTCCTTGGCTATTTGAAATGAGTTAAAGGGTATAAGTTTGGGTTTAAAATATATAGGAAATTCTATTAAAGAAGGTTTTGCACACCCAACCAAGTATAACCAAGAAAAAATATAAGTTTTATGATAAGTGTGATCTATCTAGTAAAGTTGGGGATGTTTCTATCTCGCAAATGACTTTGGTTCTAGTCTAGCTTCGACTTATGTAAAGGAATTTCATAACATTGGCTGAAGATGGTCGAGGGTCTAAGGCTCCATGGAATTTTGAATTATCATACTGAAAAAAGAAACTCAATCTTATTGGCTACCAATTGGCGAGAGATAAAGCAAAGAGACCAAGCAAGTCGCCGCAGAGGTATGTTTATGATGATTTAATTGGTTATTCTTTATTGATTGAAATACAAAGATGTTCTTATCATGGTTTTATGAAGAGAAGTGATTGATATAAGTAGTTTAATGCTATAAGAGAAGAACTGAAATGTCTAAAGGCTTTATGCAAAAGAAATGAGTTGATTACAATGAGATTTGTGAGCCAATTATGAAACAAACCTCAATCAGGGTTCTGTTGTCAAATATTACTAAGTTTAATCTAGATTTAGATAAAATGGTATTACTATTTTCGCCTTGCATGGAGAATTTGAAAAGGCAATCTACCTGTGTGAGCCTAAATGGTTTGAATAAGATAATAAATGTGATGTGTGTTTGTTGAAGATACCTTTTTATGGTCTGAAATAGTATCCAAGACAAGTGAATAAGAGATTTTATTCTTTTATGAGATCCATCAACTATTTTCGTACATGTTATGAAAATTATATTTATTGGAACGAGGAAACAGATGTAGAGGCAAGTCTTATTGTTATTTGTATGTGCATGATATCCTAATAGCTGGAAGAGACATGAAAATGAGAGGTTGAGATGAAGTATACAAGATATGTTATGAGGATACTTCGTATTAAAATCAGAATGAACATGCCACAAGTGATTTATTCTTATCTCAATAAATAAATATACACAAGATCCTAAAGAGCTTCTCAATATTTAAAGTCAAAGCAATTGGAACTCTCATTGGTGCATAATTCAAACTCAATTCCAGTTAAGTACCAACCAAAGTTACAATAAATGAGTACATATTGGTTTTACCTTATGCCAATGTTATTGATAGTATTATGTATGATATAATTTGTACAAGACATCATATTTCTTACGGTTTAAGTAGTTTTAGTAGATTCATGTATAATTAGGGAAAGTCAGATTGACATGCACTCAAGTGGCTTATGAGATATTTTAAAAGTTAGATTGTTTTAAGGTTTTGTTATAATCAGAATGATACAACTGATATAGTGCTGAGAGGGTGTGTTGATGCAGATTATGATGACTTTCTCGACACAAGAAAATCTAAGTCATGTTATTTATTTACTATGATTGGATAAGTTAGGTGAAAGTATTACATACAGGAGGTCGTCTCACTCTCATCTAAAAAACCGAATATATAAGCTGTTATGGAAAGCATGGAGAAATCTATTTGGTTGAAGAAATTATTAAGTGAAATCACTAATATTGAGCCAAAGCAGATAAAACTCTCATTCGTGCATAATTCAAACTTAATGTCACTCAAACACCAACCAAAGTTACGGATAAGAATTACACATTAGAGTTACATTACGTATATTACGCTAATATGTTTGATAATATTATGTATGCTATCATTTATATGAGACATATTATTTCTTACGACGTAAGTATTTTTAGTAGATTCATGTCTAATCCAGGGAAGCTAGATTGCCATGCAATCAAGTGATCATGAGATATTTGAAGGGTTCGTTTATTGTAAGGTTCTTTTATAATCAGAATAATACAAGTAATATAGTGTTGAGAGGTTGTGTGGAAGCTCATTATGAAATTCAAATATATATGCTACCATGGAAGCCATGAAGAAATCTATTAGGTTGAATAAGATGTTGAGTGAAATTACTAGTATGGAGAAATATGTTATCCAGTTCTAATACGACTATTTTTTATTTAATGAAGAATCTGAAGTTCTATTAGAACACTAAACACGTGGGATGCTCTGACCATGGGATAGAGACAACACGAAAGTGGCTAAGGTTGCTAGTGAGGAAAATCCTTGGGATGCTCTGACCATGGTCTTAACGATTTTAAAGCTCACAAACTGAAACATAGTTGAGCAAGTTTGGAAAGCAGCCGAGCTGGTCTCTAAATATATGAAAATGATTTAAAGGGTTAAAACCTAGGTGAATTAAGAGATTGAGATGAACTATAAATGAGAGACTCTGAGGATACTTGGTGTTGTAATCAAAAGTAACATGCTGCATGGGATTTATTCTTATCTCAATAAAAATATATATAAAACATCATGAAGAACTTCTCAATATCTGAAGCCAAAGCACTTAGAACTCTCATTGGTGCACAATTTAAACTCAATGCCACTCAAGCAACAACTAAATTTAAAGATAAGACCTTACGCCAATGTTATTGCTAGTGTTATATATGCTATCATTTCCATGAGACATGATATTTCTTACGGCGTACGTATTTTTAGTAGATTCACGTCTAATTCGGGGAAGCCACATTGACATGCACTTAAGTGGCCCATGAGACATTTGAAGTCCATGATGAGATGGCGTGTGGACGCTGATTATGATGGTTTTTTTATACAAAAAAATCTACGTTAGGTTATTTGTTTATCATGTTTGGATAAGTGGTTAGGTGGAAGTATTGCATACTGAATGTCGTTCTGATGTCATTCATGAAATCTTTGAGTGAAATCACTACTATGGAGAAATATGTAATCAGTTCTACGATAATACGAATTCTTTTTATTTAATGAAGAATATGAAATTCTATGAGCGAACTAACAACGTGGATAACAAGCTGTAATTCATTGGAGACATTGTGGAGAAAGAGAAAGTGAAGGGGGCTGGCTGCTAGCTAGGAAAATCCTTTGAATGCTCTGATCATGGTGTTAATGATTTCAAATCTCACTAACTACAAAATACTTGTGCAAGTTGGGGATGCACGTAAGTTAGTCTCTAAATATATGAAGATGATTGAAAGGGTAAAGCCTTAGGTGAAATGAGAGGTTGAGATGAACTATATAGGAGAGGCTATGATGACACTTGGTGTTGAAATCAGAAGGAACATGCTGCAAGTGAATTATTCTTATCTTAATAAAAATATAGATACAGAAGATCCTAAACTACTTCTTAATATTTGAAACCAAAGGAACTGGAACTCTCATTGGTGCATAATTCAAACTTAATGCCACTGGCACAACAACCAAAGTTACAAAAAAGAAGTACATATTGGGGTTACCTTACACCAATATTATTGATAATATCATATATGCTATCATTTGCATGAGATATGATATTTCTTATGGCATAAGTATTTTTAGTCGATTCATGTCTAATCCGAAAAAACCACATTGACATGCACTCAAATAATCATGAAATATTTGAGGGGTTCGTCTATTATAAAGTTTTGTTATAATCAGAATAATACAACTAATGTAATGCTGAGACGGATCAATAACAAAAAATAATTTTATTAAAAACAATACATATTAATTTTGAAATAAAATATATAAAAATATATAATGGTATTTTTTTCTAAATCAAGTGTAATATTATTCTCCAACGAGTCTAGTATAGCTAGATTTATCGCAAACTACTCATATGGGTGTTTTGAACGAATGATAACTTTTAAATATTTGCAGGTGATTTTTTGTGATCTCCAATTCAAAAAAAATTCGTTAATAAATGATTTTGAATTACAAAATTTATTATGAATATTATATATAAATTTTAAAAAGTATTAGTAGAGATATAGACGCAATTCAAAAACGATACGAATATGATCTGAAAAAGTTAAGAATAAAATCAAAATATTAATGATCGGATGTAATTTAAATTTAATACAAATACAATACAAAAAAATATATCAAATTCGTGTCTATCTTTAATTTTTGAGCTACTTAAACGTTATACATAACGTTTTTGTCGGTGTTTTAGGTATATCAATTTTTTCGTGTTAAAATAAAAATTTCAGTCAACTAATTTTTTAAATTTAACATATAATCCGGTTTTTCAGATTTAGTTAAGTTATGTCTATGAGCCGAACAAGTCTGACTTTGGAATTTTCATGTTTATAGCCTATTTGATTTGTAATTAAATATTAATAAGTTTTTTTGAATTCTGATCACGTTTATAAAAACAACAGTTTAACACGAAACAATACTACACAAACGCGTGACACGAAGAAGAAAAGTTGCGAATTATATATTATATTTTTTAAACTTAAAAAAACTAAAATATAATAAATAACAAAGCGCCCCCAATGGGGTAGTCGAGTTGGTTGAGTATGACATTCTTATGATCAAAAGGTCATGAGTTCGAGTCCCTCTACATACGCTTTCTCGGCTGAGCCTGTCACCCTGTGTGGTTTACCTTCTGACGTTGGTTTGTAGGCTATCGCGTCAGACTGAGGGTTTACCCTGTGCGCAGTCATTGCACTCTGAGTAGCGGCTGCAGGTTCCCTCCGAAAATAATAATAATAATAATAATAAATAACAAAGCGTTCATTTTTTGGTTTTAATAAATTGTATATTTTTTTGTCCAAATCTTTTGGGTAATTGTTATTTTTTCGCTATTATTTACAATGTATTTATGCAATTAACTATAGATTTTTTTTAAAAAAGTTTTGTTTTGTTTTTCAAATCTAAAAAAGGTTTTCATAATAATAGTGTACCTATTTTATACACTAAATATATAGTAAGTCTTCATACAAATTTTGTTTTTGATTTTTCAAACCTAAAATGATTTTACATAACCAACTTGAACGTAATTTTGTACCCAAATACAATTAGCTTTCAAACAATGTTTTTTTGTTTTTCAAATTTAAAAAAAAATTGCAACCATATTGCACATATTTACGCATCCAAAATACAGTAAGTTCCAAAACAAACTTTCTTTCTTGTTTTTAAAACCAAAAAAGCATTTTGCATCCAAATACAAATAGTTTCCGACCAACTTTACTTTTGGCCAAACCTAATTTTTTTCCCGCAACCAATATAAACTTATTTACAAACCTATACACAGTTTGTTTCATAGTTAACTCTTTTTCTTGATTTTCACACCTAATATAGTTTTTATATAACCAATTTGCATATTGTTTTGCACCCAACTTACAATATTTTAAATATTAATTTACATGCTTTTTTTTACTTTGTAATGCTGATGAATAATGTCAAAAGGAACAATATAGTACAAATCAGGATTTGTACCTTTAATTCAGTTGCTTAATTCATCACCAATAAGAGAAGCTCACCTCTGTAAAATAAATTTTTCTAACGTAAACATAGTGTTCATGCTTCAAAGAGAACTGAGATGTCATGACAAAAATAATAAAATTGTCTTGGACTAAGAAGCGAGTTTTTATATTTGATATAAAACCTGTTAAAGTGACAAGAAGTGATGTAGTACTCATTTTAAGAGTCAACTCATGGAAAAACAAACTTAATATGAACAAAAAGAGGACTTCAAGATTTTTCAAATAATTAAAGACAATAAAAAAATCATCACAATTTATTATCCAAATTCGTGGCTCACAAAAAAGATAACAATAATAAGTAATTTTTTTTGTATTTATTATAGCAATTAAAGTCCTATTTTCATGACCCCTTTACTTTTAATTACGTAACGAAAATATATTTTTGTTTTTTCAAAACTGAAAAATCTATTTACTCAACCATGTTACATATAATTCTGCAAGAAAAAGTAACAATTATAAAAATATATTGCATGATGCAAACAAGCTTACCGTAATTTTACCATGAGAACAAAATATCAAAGATGTAGATGTACTCCTATTATTGTATATTTGTGCAATATTACTTATCACAACATGTGGAGAAAGATTAGCTACTTCAAAAGTGAAATATATTGAAGATTTTTATAAATATCAGTGACTATGATTTGGCAGAAAATATAACAAAAAACCAATAAGTTCAATAAAAAAATAGTGCGTATGCAAACCAGAAAATCAGTTATTGTGTAGCGCACTTGTGATAAGTACTAATTTAAACATATATATGTATTTAATAAATTATAATAAAATAAAGTAATCCATATACTAATTCCCTATTAATAGCAACCATTTTTTCTATAACGCAACAACTTTCAACTCTACACAAGATATAAAGAAACTATTCCATGATGTTTCACATCGATAGCATTAGAGAAAAGTGATACGAATATACTTGAAATATTCTACCATATAACACCAAACATAAGTTTATAAATGATATTTTCAAGATGTGAGTTTAGAAATGATTTTTTCTTCACAAAAATCGTTTTAAATTATAAATTTAATTAATAAACATTCCTATTATAATAATAGATTATCATATGAGAACTATAAATAAAAGATAGAGAGATGTTGGAATTCACAAATGAAGTAAATAAAACTGAAAGTAATGAAGATGTTAATGTTGATGAATGTATTGATGTTGATGAAGAAATGAACGAAGGTGTTGATATTGATGCTCATGAACCTATTAATGAAGGTATTGATGAAGGTGCTGATGTTGGTGGTCAGGAGTTTGATAGTCAACCAACAAGTTCTTCAAAAAAGAATAATAATAAAAAAAGAATCTTTTGTTTGAAATGCAGATGTGAGAAAACTCAAGTTCGTAGATTATAATTTGGAAAGACCTTGTGACGAAGATAATATCACTTTAATGAAATGTCAAAGAACATGCGATCGAATGAACAAATAAGAGAACTTCAAGAGCCTCCACAATCAATGAACTTGCCAAATTGTTTGAAAGACTTGAAGGAAAAAATAATGAACTCATTGAACAAAATCAAGAACTGAAAAAAAAAAATTAAATAATTCTCTTACAATATAAATTAAAAAGTTGAAAAAAGAAAATAAATCTGCGACCAACAATCTTTTTGCTTTAAATGATCAAATCAAATAGATCAGTGCTACCATTACAAATATAACTGGGAGAATAATTGCTAAATATTTTCTAATCAATGATAAGGATGATGTTCTCAAAACACAAGAAGCATAAATTGATAGACATAGTCTATCAAGAGAATTGACATTCACTATATTGGATAGTTGAACAAAATCATAATTTGGTTGATACAACAAAAAATACAAATAAAAGAAAGAAAAATATCACATATTGACGGAGGCTTGATAAAAACGAATGAATGTCGAAAAAGAGACTCCAACAAAGAAAGAGAAATAAAAAGAATAAGAGGTTCCACAAGTTGTAGAAGCTTTCTACTTGTGCATTAAAAACGAAAAATGAGGTTCAAAAATATGTACAAGCTCTTAATCTACCAAAAAACCTAAAAGAGTTGTAACACATTCAACAAACGAGGTTGAAGTAGACTTGACAACTATTTCTAAAAATGAAAGATTTAAAACCGTTGAACAAAAATGTACAAACAGTTGTAAAACTTCATTCTCCTCCTCCTCAATATATAGTTCTACACCATGGTAAAACTTCCTCCTCATCCTCCTCAACACACAGTTGTATAACAAGGTGTAGAAGATCATTAAGTAGTTGAAAAAGATGCAGATGATGATATTCCATATTATGATAAAAAATCATATAAGTGGAATATGATTGGTCAATAAATAGCAAAACAAAGATATTAATATTGTAATAATATGTCAAAAATTTGTTCATTATCAAGAAGATCACTTCATTCTCAATCCTTTGTATGGTCATTTCCATCATGAAATTAGTATTTTAATTTATTATATTAAGGTAAATGTTTAAATTTCTTATTCTATACAATTAATTTCATTGTATGTATCATATTATAGACATCAATACAAGACGAAAACGATGTTACCCGGTGGTTAAAGATACCTACAACGCAATACATAAAGAAGTAATATATATCATCGTTCCAATAAGTACAAAAACTAGAGTAAAAAGAGATTTTATTTTTACATATTATGTATATTTGATTTAGAAAAAGACTGTATATACAACTACTAATCTACACTGCATAGTAAAACTGACACGATATTGAAGTGGACTAAACAAATGGTAAGGATTGTCAAAATATTACATTATTTGATTTATATTTATATTTTCTTTAACAACATACAAATGATTGTGCCAACTCGATTTTGGAGTACAAATGTTTTATCGAAATGAAACTCATCAGACCAAATTCAGTAACACAATTTGGAAGTCCATTGGACATTCCACAATAGAAATATAGTTCTCTTGATTGTGAAATTTTTATTGGTGAGTATGCGAGGTGCTTCATCCAAACTGGAAAAATACCCAAAATTTTGAACCAAATTTTGCGACACTGAAAAGAGATGAAATGTTTACTTTATTGCTTAATAATCAACATATATTATCATATTGGTAGATGCTTAAATGTTAAATTCACAATAATATTTTCTTTTTAAAACTTGTTTGTCTTTAAAGTACAATATTTTTTGTTTGTAGTACTAATTTACTTTTATAATTTCTTTATATATTGTTATTTCACAATTGCAACCACTTATAAGATAATTATGTAACTAATTAAAGCAAAAAAATCATAAGCCAATTATAATTTTATTTTACAAAACAAGGCATAATGTAATTTTGCAACTCTTTTATGCAACCACTTATTACGTAATTTTGCAACAAATTATCACATAATGTTTCTTCAAAAAATATATTTGTATTTTATATAACATATTTCTTTCTATGAAACCACATTATACATAATTACGCACCCAATTAACACGTAATTACACTAGGCACACATGCAAAAAATCCAAAATCTCCAAACATGTTTTCATAAAATCACTCTTTTTAGATAATTGGCAAACCATTTACGTTAATTTACGAAATCAAACAATCGTCATAACTAAAACAATCATAATAACTAAAAAAATCATATAAATCATTAGGCAACTATGCAATAATCCGTCACAAACAAAAACCACAAAAACTAGTAAACTAAAATCACATGTGAATTAATAATTGATCAATAATTGTAGAAGCATAAATAAAATCGATCGAAAGAAGAATTAAAAAGTGTTAAAAAACTACAAAAGAAATTGATCGAACAAATAAAATAACTTTTAATCCAACAAAGACGTAAGAATCTGAAAAAGAATACATATAAGAGTAACAAAACAAAGGTATGATTGATATTTAACTTTAGTTTCAAAACCATGTGATTATCCATTGTTTTTTATGAACTAGATTTTTATTCCTTAATATTTTGATGTTGAGTGGTTATTGGTTGATTATCCTTATTTTAATATATATATATATATATATATATATATATATATATATATATATATATATATCATAAAAATACATTTTATATTTTTCTTTTTTATATTTCTTTTTTATCTTACTCTAACATTTATTATTATAAAGTTAACAAAACATAATAAATGCAAATGTATATCAAATATTAGAAAACCCAATAATTAAAAAAAAATGTAATTTCTATTTGGAGTTGTGAATAAAATAGTTTTATGTTTAATGATCATCTTTTTATTTCCTTTTATGGTGATATATTTTTCATTTTTCTAATTATTAAAACAATGTATTGTTGTTTAAAAATAATAACAATATAATTCATATATCAACATAATTAAAGATTTATTAAATAAAATCTTCTTCTTTTGATTTTATTATAAAGTCCGAACAAAAATAAAATTAGATTTTTTAATTTTTTTATATAATTTCATTTTAAATAAAAATACAATTACGATGGTATTGTATTATTTAAAATCATAGTCTCCTTTGTAATTATGATAGTTTTTAAGATTATATCAATATGTAATCTCATATATATATATATATATAATTTATGCTGAAATGGTCTTTATACTTTCATGTTATGTGTTAATACTGTCTTGTATTTTAATGCATGGATAACATCTCATACTTTTACTATTTTTTATATTTAGTATATTTTGTTTTCTTTGTTTGACCTGAAGTTCTCCTCACTCGTTTTTCTCACAAAATAATGATATTCAAAATTGACATATATGAAAGTGAAATAACCGTGAAACCACGATAGTTATATATTTTTTATTTAAACCGAAAGTAGGTAATAAATTTAAAACTAATAACTTGTAAAATTGAAAACTTAAAAGAATCTCCATAACATACATAGACACCAGACCAAATTACTGCTATATCATATATAATCAAAACCAACACTAGGTAATAAACAAAATAATTAAACATTCGAAGTTCACATAAAGTCATTAAGTTAGGTTTAGGGTTGTCGTAGGGATAAATCAACAGTGAGTGATGAATTTGTTTTTTTTATCATCTATGTGCTCTATTTTTCAATAATTAGATAGTTGATCCTTCTTTACAAAAAATCAAATCTTTTTCGATTTCCTCTATAGAGAAACAATGCGCATAACCGTTATAATTCTTATTTCTGTGATTTTTGATTGTGCATATCTATTTGAGATATTATCCTTGTAAGAAGCCAAATATCTTCTTAAATCGGGCATTCATCTTTTTGTTTTGTTAAATTTATAGATTTATTTTTGTTAATTTTTTTTGATGGTTTTGTTATAAACTATATATGTAAAATGAGTAATTAAATGAACTACTAGGTTCTTTCTAGTCGTCGATGTTGTTTTATTATATTTTATTAATTTTAGTTTAACAATATTTATATATTTTTTGTTTAATAACTTTAACATCATTTTGTATATTTGATTATATACTTTTCTTAAAGCAAAAACTAACTTTTATGTACTAATGTAAGTATTATAAATAAATCCCTAAATTAGAAATACAAAGAATAACTTGCTTTACAACTAATTGAAAGAACACAAGGTCTAAATTTAAACTGAAGACACTTGCTTGAAGAATGAAGGCTCGAAAATAATTCAATCTTTCATTTCTAGAATCAACAACAACATATCTTGTCAAAATCCATCATGAACAGCTTCTAATTTCAGCAACCATTCAAAGCCATTCATCTCAAAGGACAATTCCTCAAAAGCATCTACATAATCCATTTGATGATTGAAATACCTAATCCTTAATTAGAATTGATAGTCCTGTAAAAAGAAACTGAATATACGATCGGAATTGACAATGCTGTAAACAATTGAGAGAGATAAATGCACTTATTCATCTCAACCTATATAGTCGGTTTCCAAGCTTTCTAAAAACAATATAGCTCTTAAGGGATTAGGAAACTGATTCTTATTATAGTCATACTTCATTTTGCATCTTAATGGAGTATGTTGGAAGAGACATGAGTACTGATTGAATCAATACAAGTCTTCCACCATAAGACAAAGATTTAATGTTATATGGTAGATTATATGGTAAATTCAACTCGTTAATTGCTGAAATTAGGGTTGTCTTAGATGGTTTTATATAAGGCTTACAAATATTACACCACCTAGACTAATGATTAGTTTTACTACAATCATTCGGACCCCAAAGGAATCTATTGAAGAGAGTTTCAATTATGTCAATAATGTTATATGAAATATACAACATTGAATGTAGTATGTAGGAAGAGATGTAAGTACTAATTGGATCAGTACAAGCCTTCCATCATAAGATAAAGATTTAATGTTCGAGTCCTGAATCTTAGATCTAATTCTGCTAATTAACTCATCATATTTATTAGCCTTGTTGTTGTTCCGAATTTGAATACCCAAGTATTTCATAGGAAGAGGTCTATTTTTAAGACCAATATATTCTTCTAAGATCTTAACTCTATGAGGATTAATATTAGTAGAGGCAATAAGACTAGACTTATCCATATTTATGTTTTGACCATAAATATGTTGATAGATCTTGATAATTTCTTTTGACATATCAAGCCTATTCTTATGACCATTACTAAATAGAACGAAGTCATCAGCATAGGCAAGAAAATTTATGTTCATTTAACCTATAGTTTTCAATCTCATTTCAATATTGTTGTTGATAATCTTATTAATACCTCCAATGATATCTTTATCAACTTATATAAAGAGGTCGGGGGTAATAAAACCCCTTTGTCTAATCCCATTTAAACATTTAAAGAATATATTAAGCTCACCAATAATAAGACTAGAGAAGAAAACATAACATATACCATTTTTCATTAGTTTAATGAAGTTATTATGAAAGCCAAAAAATTTCATAACATTAAAGATAAAACTATGAGAAATTTTATCAAAAACTTTTGATATATCGATTTTTAAAACAATAATTACTCATCTAATTTTTTATTAATGTTATGGATGATCTCATGAGAGAGAAGTATTTGGTCATGGATGTTTCTTCCATGAATAAAGCCTTCTTGTTCAGGAGAAATACTGTTAGGGAGAATTTGAGCGAATCTACCATTTATAATTTTAGAGGTTATCCTATTAAAACATAACAAAGCCTAATCGGTCTAAATTCTTTCTAAGTTTTAAGGTTTTCCGTCTTAGAAATTAAGAAAATAGTGGTTGAGAATATTCTTATAGGACCAATTTTTTCCCTTATAGTATTCAATAATAGCAGAACACATATCACTTTTAATGATTGACCAACAAGTTTTATAGATAGTGGCATTAAAGCCATCAGTACCAACAACACTTTGAGTTTTAAGGGATGTAATAGAGTTTTGAATCTCCTCAATTGAAGATATGGCTAAGAGATATTCATTGTCAATATCAGCAATGAGATTAGGGATGATGTCCATATGGTCATCAAAAGTGTTAACTAATGTGTTATTTTCTAACATATCTTTAGAATAGGTTACAACCAACTCATTCATTTTAGATTGATCTTCAATCCAATTGCCATTATGTTTTATACTAGTAATCATGTATTTCTTTGACCTTTTATTAACAAAATTATGGAATAATTCAGTGTTTTTGTCACCATTTTTAATCCAATTCATACAACTCTTTTGCTTCCAATATTCCTTTTCTCTTTCCAAGAGAATAAGATGATTGGCCGTAGCTTTAGAAAGAAATGTTTTATCATCAATATAGCTGGAATCTTGAAAACAAATTTAAAAATAACTGAACATCATCTTCAGCTTTGGCAATAACATTGAAGATATTTTCAAAGAAACTATAATTCAAAGACTTAAGTTTAACCTTGAGTCTTTTAAGCTTATGCCAGAAAACATGCAAAAGATTCCCAGTTAAAGGGTTGTTCCAAGATTATTATATAATTTTATTAAAATCATTATGATAAGTCCATATATTTTGAAATCTAAAAGAATCTGTAGGTCTATTATTATTAGATATATTTATTATAATAGAGTCATGATAAGAGTAAGTTTTAGAAAGATATCTAGTTTGAACGAGATCAAAGTAATCTCTCATTTTAGGATTAATTAAAACAAATTATAATGTCTTCCAACTTCTATTATTGGTCTAGGTGTAAAAGGAGACTATAAAACCAGTATCTTCTAAGTAATAATCCAATATTGTGTTATTGAAGTCATTCATACTTCGTAAACACGGTGTGGGACAAACAAGTTGTTCATTGGAGGCATAAATACAGTAGAAAACACCAACCACAATTCACTCAAGTGTATTGGTGGATAAATCTCTTAATTTATCTCATATGGGAATCTTGTTTGTTCTATCACACTTCGCATAAATTAATGTTATATTAAGATCTTTGGTTATTTAAGTATAATTAAAATTTAAATAAAAGAATTGGTTCCATGAAAACTCACATACACCTTGAATGGGTCTTTTCAAATGACCCATATCTTATTGAATTTGATTGAAACATCATATTGAAAACCAAGGATTTTAATAAGATTGTTAATTTCTGGAGCTTTGAACCATAGGTTCCTCGATGGCGAGGAAGTCCATGTAATCATTTTAACAATAAATTTAAATCTTTTAATTGTTTCTTTATTACCAACCTCTCTAACATTCCAATTTGAAATTTTAATAATCATTTTGATTATGTGATGTTGGGTATTGTGACTCTATCTGAATTCCATAATTATCTTTGTTAGAATTTTCTCTATCATTTGCTTTGTTTTTTTTCTGCCTAACTTTATGCAAAGGAACCTTATGTACTTTGTTACTTCCATGTTTATGAGATGATTGTAAGCTACCAGTTATAATTGGCTTAGCGGAGTTTAATTCAGATTCATCCTCAAATGACTAATTTAGGCTAGTAAATCTGTTACAAAGCTTTATAGAGTGTAGAGGTTCGATAATTTCTAGGTTCAAGTCTTCCTCAATAATTTTATTATTTGAAATTTGAGATTTTTCCTCTTGGACACCATTATTTATTTGAATAGACTATCTATCAAGACTTTTGTTATTTATCAATTTATTATCAGATTTTGTTTTAGGGATAAATTTATCCTTGAAAACTATTGATTTAACTTGTTGGTGTCCATTTTTGAATTAAGTTATCATTCAATTCATATTTTTTAGAATTAAATTTGTTTATAAAATCTTTCGTATCGGTAACATTTTTGGTCTTTTTGCAGTAACTGTTATTATGTCCAAGATGGAAACATTCAAGACAGTACAATGGTATATTACCATATGTAATTTCTATCCAATATCAATCTTGAGCATCAAATTCAATCCAAATTTTGTTGCTGAGAGGATTGGATACAACAACTTCAATTCAATCCTGACAGAGATTATGATTATGAAGATATTTATTAGGTGTTCACATATCCAAGGGGGGGGGGGGGGGGGGGTCTTATTGATTTAGCTATATTCTTTATGATATATTTAGCATATATAAATAATGGTATTTTAGGAAACGTAACCTACACAGAGGTTACAAGAGATTGTTTCATTGGATTGAAACCATGATCCCAATTTAAGAAACACAGAATGTTGGCCTACTAGCCAAACATTCCTTATCCAGATGCATGATTAATAAGCAACTGCGAATCACTGATTATGTGAATTTTTTTAGAACTACTAATTTATGCAAGCCTTAGCCCTGCTAATGTTTTCTCGTACTCTTCTTCATTATTTGAGGCTTTAAAACCAAAGAGTATTGCTTGATAAAATGGAATATTCGAAGGGAGATATCGAGTAAAATCTTGAACCTGATATACTTCAACTTTCATATGCTTGAACTATCATTTCACTTAGAGGTTTATCAATATTTAACCCAAGCTCTAATCGGTTGGATTAAAATTCAATATAAGAATATTCCAAAGTTTGTGTCTTGATTCTTTTCGAGAAAATTCAATATCATAATCTCGAAGCTCTATTGACCACTTAGTCTCCCGACTCGATAAGTTTGGTTTTTGAAATGTATTTTTAAGTAGAAAAGAAGTTCGAAAAGTTATGAATGGGCTTAAAAAGACACCCTTATTTTTGGAGCATCAACTACTAACGATACAGGTAACGTTTCCAACTTTAAGTATCTTTTTTATAATCTAGTTAATTTTTACTTATATGATACACGAGATGCGGACACCCTTCAACTTCTCTAACCAAAATTGCACTTAAAACATAATTTGACAATGCTAAATATATGTATAATCCATCTCCTGCAGTTGGTTTGGATAATGTTTCCGAAGAATATATATGTTCATTAAGTTTTGTATACAATCATGTGAAAGCAACACAATCTTAATGGTTATGAATTGGCGAGAGATAGAGAAAATAGACCAAGAACGTAGTCGCAGAGGTATAATTATGATGATGTAATTGGTTATTCTATATCAAATGAAATATAAGGATTTTTTTATTATGTTTCTATGAAGATAAGTGATAAAGATAAGTAGCTTAATGCTACAAGAGAAGAACTAAGATTCCCCATGAAGATGAGCACTTGGATTCTTGTGATACAATAGAATGATCAAAAGCTTTTTGGGTGCAAATTTATATTCAAGAGAAGGCCATGTATTATTGGTGTTGTATTACCCAGATACAAGGCTACGATAGTGGGTAAGGGCTTTAAGAAAAAGAAATAAGTTGATTTCAATGATATTTATACGCCAATTATGAAACAAACCTCAATCGGGGTTCCGCTATCAAATATTACTACGTATGTGGATTATATCTTAATTGTTGGAGAGATATGAAAATTATTTAAAAGGTGAAAACTTAGGTGAAATGAGAGGTCGAGATGGACTATGCAATAGAGACTATCATGATACTTGGTGTTGAAATCACAAGGAACATGTCATAATGGATTTATTCTTATATCAAAAATATATATATACACAAGATCCTAAAGATATTATCAATATCTAAAGGCAAATAATTTTGAACTCTTATTGGTGCACAACTCAAACTCAATACCTCTTAAGCACCAACCAAAGTCACATATAAGTAGTACATATTAGAGTTACCTTACACCAATGTTATTGATAATATATGTATGCTATCATTTGCACGAGACATCATATTTCTTATGGCGTAAATATTGTTTAGTAGATTAATGTGTAATCCGGGGAAGCCATATTGACATGCACTCAAGTGGCTCCTGAGATATTTGAAGCGTTCTGTTGTTGTAAGGTTTGTTATAATCAGAATGATAAAACTAATTTAGTGTTGAGAGGATGTATGGACACTAATTATGATAGTTTTCTTGACACATGGAAATTTAGGTCAGGTTATTTGTTTACCTTGTTTGGATAAGTGGTTGGGTGAAAGTATTGCATACAAAAGGTCATTCCGCTATAATCTACGAAAGTAGAATATATAGGCTACTATGGAACATATGAAGAAATCTATTTGGTTAATGAAATTGTTGAGTGAAATCACTAATGTCGAGAAATATATGATTCAATTTTACGATAATATGACTTTTTTTTATTTAATAAAGAATCTGAAGTTCTATGAGCAAACTAAAAATATAGATATGAAGCTATGATTCATTTAAGACATAATGGAGAGGCAAAACATGAAGGTTCCTAAGGTTACTAGTGGGGAAAATCCTTCGGATGCTTTGACCATGGTGTTAATGATTTCAAAGCTCATAAACTACAAAATACTTGTGCAAGTTCAAGATACAGCTGAGTTGGGTCCTAAATATATGAGGTTGATTTAAAAGGTGAAGACTTAGGTGAAATGAGAGGTTGAGATGAAGTATAAAGGAGAGGCTAGGAGGATAATTGGTGATGAAATCAGAAGGAATATGTTGCAAAGGATTTATTCTTATCTTAATCAAAATATATACGGACAACCCTAAAAAATTTCTCAACATTTGAAGCCAAAGAAGTTGGAATTCTCATTGGTGCACGAATCAAACTCAATGTCACTCATGCACCAACCAAATTTACAGATAAGTACATATTGAATTTACCTTACGCCAGTGTTATTGATAGTATTATGTATGCTATCATTTCCATGAGGCATCGTATTCTAACAGTGTAAGTATTTTCAGTAGATTCATGTATAATAAGGGGAAGCCCAATTGGCGTGCACTCAAGTGGCTCATGAGATGTATGGAGGATTCACCTATTATAAGGCTTTGTTATAATTAGAATAATATAATGAATGTAGTATTGAGAGGGTGTGTGGACGTTGATTATGATTGCTTTTATTACATAAGAAAATCTAAAATAAGTTATTTTTTACTATTTTTGAATTAGTGGTTCGGTAGAAGTATTTCATATAGAAGTTCGTTCTGTTATCATCTACAAAAGTTTCGTTTAATTTCTATGAGCGAACTAAATACGTAGATATCAAGCTGCAATTTATTCTACACATGATGGAGAGAGAAATTGATGTTGGCTAAGGTTGCTAGTCAGGAAAATCCTTTGGATGCTCTGATTATCGTGTTAACGATTTTACAGCTCACAAACTACTAAATGCTTGTGCAAGTTTGGGATGTAACTAAGCTAATCTCTAAAGATACAAAGATGATTTAAAGGGCGAAAAATTGGCTAAAATGAGATATTGAGATGAAGTGTACAGGAGAGGTTATGAGCATAGTTGGTATTGAAACCAGAAGGAACATATTGTAAGATATTTATTCTTATCTCAATAAAATATATACAAAAGTTAAATGAGATATTGAGTTAAATGAGCTGGAACTCTTATTGGTGCACAACTGAAACTTAGTGTCACGTAAGCACCAACTAAAGTTACATATAAGAAATACATATTGGAGTTACCTTACGACAATATTTTGATACAATTATGTATGCTATCATTTTCACAAGATATGATATTTCTTATGGTGTAAGTATTTTTTGTAGATTCATGTCTAATCCGGGAAGCCACATTAGAATACACTCAAATGGGTCCTGAGATATTTGAAGGGTTCGTTTGTTATAAGGTTTTGTTATAACCAGAATAATACAACTAATGTAGTGTTGAGAGGATATATGGACATTGATTATGATGGGATTCTTGACACAAATAAATCTACGTCATGTTATTTATTTAGTGTGTTTAGGTAAATGGTTAGGTGTAAGTATTGCATACATCAATGAAAGCCGAATATATAGGCTGTTATGGAAGCGATAAAGAAATCTATTTGGTTGAAGAAATTTTTGAGTGAAATCACTAGTACGGAGAAAGATGTGATTCAATAATACGATAATACGACTTTTTATTTATTTAATGAAGAATCTTAAGTTCTATGAGCGAACTAAACACGTAGATATCAAGTTGCAATTCATTGGAGACATGGTGGAGAAATAGAAAGTGAAAGTGGCTAAGGTTATTATTGAGGAAAATCCTTATCTACCTTGACTATGGTGTTAACGATTTCGAAGCTCACAAACTACAAAATACTTATCCAAGTTCAGGATGCAACTCATATGGTTTGTAAATACATAATACTGATTTAAATATGAAGACTTAGGTGAAATGAGAGGTTGAGATGAACTATACAAGAGAGGATATGAGGATACTTAGTGTTAAAATCAGAAGGAACATGGTGCAAGAGATTTATTCGTATCTCCATAAAAAAATATACAGAAGACCCTAAAGAACTTCTAAATATTTGAAGCCAAAGAAATTGGATCTCTCATTGGTGCCCAATTCAAACTCAATGACACTCAAGAACCAACCAAAGTTATAGATAAGAAGTACATATTAGAATTAACTTATGTTAATGTTATTGATATTATTATGTACGCTATCATTTTCAAAAGACGTGATATTTCTTACGATGTAAGTATTTTTCATAGGTTTATGTGTAATCCGGAGAAGCCACATTGGCATGCAATCAAGTGGATATTGAGATATTTGAAGGGTGTGGCTATTGTAAAGTTTTGTTATAATAAGAATTATACAATTAAAATATTGTTGAGAGGGTGTGTGGACGTTGATTATTATGGATTTCTTGACACAAGGAAATCTACGTCAGGTTATATGTTTCATGTGTTTGGATAAGTGGTTAGGTGGAAGTATTGTATACAGAAGGTTATTCCGCTGTCATCTACGAAAGCAGCATATCGATGCTACTTTGGAAGCCATAAATAAATCTATTTGGTTGAAGAAATTGTTGAGTGAAAACACTAGTATGGAGAAATATGTGATTCATTTCTACGATAATATAACTTCTTTTTATTTATTGGCGAATCTGACTTTCTATGAGAGAACTAAACACGAAGACATCAAACAAAAAATTATTCGAGACATGGTGGTGAGAGAGAAAGTGAATGTAGCTAAGGTTGATAGTGAGAAAAATCCTTCGGATACTCTGACCATGGTGTTAACAATTTTAAAGTTCACAAACTACAAAATACTTGTGCACGTTCGCGATGAAGTTGAGATGGTGTATATAGATACAGAGCTAATTTAAATGGTGATGACTGAAATGGAATGAGAGATTGAGATGAACTATACATGAGAGGCTGTGAGGATAGTTGGTGTTGAAATCAGAAGAAACAAGCCGAAATTGATTTATTTTTATCTCAATAAAAATATATATACCTAAGACCCTAAAGAACTTCTCAATATCTGTAGGCAAAGCAGTTGGAACTCTCCTTGGCTCACAATTCAAACTCAATACCACTCAAGTACCAACCAAATTACAGAAAATAATACATATTGGAATTACCTTACGCCAATGTTATTGATAGTATTCTGTATGCTATCATTTGCACGAGACATGATATTTCTTACGACATAAGTATTTTTAGTAGATTCATGTCTAAAGCAGGGAATCCATATTGGCATACACTCAAGTGGCTCATTAGATATTTGAAGGGTTCGGCTATTGTAAGATGTTTTTATAATCATAATGATACAACTAATTTAGTGTTTATAGGGTGTGTGGACGCTGATTATGATGGCTTTCTTGACACAAAGAAATCAAAATCAGGTTATTTATTATTGTGTTTGGATAAGTGGTTAGGTGGAAGAATTGCATACAAAAGCTCATTCTGCTGTCATCTACGAAATCCGAATATAAAATCTACTATGGAAGTATTTTATACATAAAATTCAATATCATAATCTCCTAGTTCCAATTACACTTAGTCTTTTAACCCAAAACGTTTGTTTGGAAAATGAGTTTGAAAGTTCTGAATCGGCTTAAAAATACGGTCTCATTTTCCAAGAGTAACTACTAAAACCAAAGCTAACTTTTCCAACTTTAAGTATCTTTTTTATGCATCTAATAATATTTTGCTTATATGATACAGTGGACGCGGATACCCTTCAACTTCTCTAATAAAAAATACGGGTACATCATAATATGACACTGCTAAATATATGTACCATCTATCGGCTGCAGTTGGTTTGGTTAATGTTTATGGATAATATACATGTTCATTAAGTTTTGCAAAGGCTGCTTCACACTTCGAAATCCAATCGAACTCTTTTGCGTATCTCAATGATGCACACTTATCCGAAGACCTTGATATAGATATGTTCAAAACTTCTATCGTTACAGTTAAAGTTTTTACTTCATTGATGCTTCTCGGAGGATTCATGACAATTAAAGCATTCAACTGTATTGGGTAGTTTGAAATCCTTTTTTATTGACAGTATACCCTTAAGAATTTTCCAAATTGCGCCTACAATGTACATTTTTCTGCGTTCAATTTTAAGTTAATGGCCTTTAGATTAGAAAGCATTGATAAGTAGCCCCAACATTCTTTAAACCAAAGGATATTACTTTAGAGCAGTGAAGACCCTTACCTGTTATGAATGTGATATTGTTTTGGTCCCTCAAATCCATCTATATCTGTTATACCTGCAAAAGCATCAATAAATGACAACAACTTATTACCAGAAGTTGAGTCTATCATTTTATCATTTCCATGGACAATGGAAAAGCCCGGTTTAGATATGTGAAGTCAACACACATATGCCACTTCTCATTTTTATTTTTAACAAGTACCAAGTTTGCTTTCTATAAAAGGTATTGAGATTCCCGGATGTGCTGTACTTTTCTTAACCGATCCACTTCTACAACAATGACTTCTCATTTTTCAGCTAGAAAGATCTCTTCATTTTTGTATAATAGGGTTAACATTGGATCGTATTGCTAATAGTTGTTCCTTTATAACTGGTGGAAACTATGCCCCAAGTTTTACGTTTTTTTTATTTGGAAAAGTATATAGTTTAATAACCTCGTCGAGAATTACCGAACTTAGAGTCTCCATTGGATTATCCACAGTATATGATTCCAAAATGGACTATAATATTTGCTATTCGTTTTTGGTTTTCGCATTCTAGAGTATCTTAGGATCTAAGGCAGTAGTATACCACTCTCTGACCACTTTCTGGCTACTAGGAAGGTGTAGGCAACAACTTACATTCTAAATTACCATGATCTACCAAAGATATCATTGTATGAACTCGGGAAATCCACAACAATAAAGATTACCCTCATTGTCTTTTTGAAGGTCTTTTCCGAGTAGAGCATAACATTTGAATTCCCCGATTAAATTTGCAGTAATCCATATGAACCCCACTATCGTTTAATTTGACCAAACTATAACGGGAGGGTTTTTCATTTGTTTTTAGGTAGACATGAACAAGATTCTTGCAAAACTACATATGTCAATAAGAATCTTTCAGATTTTGGTCCCCTCGACTGCTGCTCCGATTAACACAATATCCTCATGTGGCCCACAACATCTCTAACGAAGCGTTTAGTATAATTTTTAAGCTTTCCTCAATCAACTAACGACACTAATTATTGTATCCTCAATTCCTCGTATTTATTTTCTTCCAATAAATTACCTTCGGAAAGTAACCTAAAACATATCAAAATTCTTGATAGAGTCATGCAGAATTCAATTATACAATTTCAAACCACTATCTTTGAAAGTTTGGGAAAAACCATCATAACAGCTTATCATCGTCGTCGTAACTTATTATGAAGTTCTTGAACTGCTCCATGTGGTTATTCGGATCTTAGTCCCACTGAATTTCTCCATTTTAGAAATATCAAACCGCATGGGAAAATGTCCACAGAGATATTTTGTAGGAAAATGAGACTATCTCAAATTATGCCTTTGTTTAAATTGGTGACCCTCATTGATTGTTGCATAAATTGCCTCTACGGAGTGTATGGAAAATATTCATTCAATTGATAATCAACATTATATTTTCTCGAACCTCATATAATCGCTTCAATTTTATTTTTTTACCTCTTTGGTCTCCCTTCTTATCCGAGGAAGTATGTTGTTTGCTAGATCTTTGATGTCGACTAGAATATTTCTTTGAAAAGTGGTTATCATCACAAGTTCTTCTTTTTTTACGACGGGGATCCCAATTTAGAGAGGATGAAGACTCCTCAGACTCATACATAGGGTACTCGCTAGACTCTGGAGGACTATATGGGTTTTCGGTCTTACGCTCCCTCTTCTAGGAATGGTGTATTTTCCGTGATCGATATTTTTGATACTTTTTTCGGATTGTGTTGAGCATCTGAGTCTACAACGTTTTTATCAGATCCCTTTTGTCCTTTGAGTTTTGGACTTTCGATTGGATTCTTTCTAAAAGTTTTATTTTTACTTCTTTTTAAGATCTTAATAACTTCATCTCACTTCGGAACTGGTCACACTCTTCTTGCATGAGATGTTGTTCTTGTTTTTTGTCGGTCATACATAGTATTTGACCAGACCCTTTTCTGAATATGACTTCATTAATCACCGGGACATGATCCACCTATATTTCAAATTCCATTCATCGGTATATTCTGAAGACAAATTCATACACCTTAGGTTTTGGATTTCGTTATTCGGGTACCTCTGTAGGCTCTCGATGTGGTTGCCACCGATAGCGTCAAATATTTTTTAAGGGTGTTTAAGTAACAACATAAGAAATATTTAATTTTTGGATGGGTTGTAGAGAGAGAATTTACTTTCTTATGAAATATTTTAGAAAAACACACTTTATCATGTTAGGTAAGGAGTAAAGGTTTTTCTCTATATCTCACCAACTGATTTATGAGACTATTTATAATAATTTGGGCTTAGTCGGCTTGCATGGTATATATGATCATTTTTGTAACCCAAGCTCAAATACCCACAAAGAATATTACTATATATAATACCTTTAAATATTATGTTTTATTATATCTGGCATGGTTTATTTCTGTTCAAGGGTAATTTTGTAAACTAGTTTGGGAATTTAATGTTTAGAGTAAAGAGTAGTGAGATAATTAAGCTGTATGCTAGCAGTAAATTCTGATTATCCCCATTAATGAAAGTGGTTGGGGTATTTATACTTAATTACCGACCCATAGGCCTATCAGGTCAGATAGTGAAGTCGGGTCAAGTTTAAGGACCCATTACTAATTAGGTGTGAAGTGACCATCATCTAACTTAGTAATCATTTATTACATTTGTCATGTTCGGTGTTTTTATAATAGTGGTTATGGTCTGAACTGCCCATCGGATTAAGTTAAGACTTAGCAACTAAAATATCTGATCTCATTAGTAGCCCCTTTAGTCTTGCAAAGAACCTTTGGAAGAGATAAATCTTATAAATCAATACCAACATTCTCCGATCTGTTGTTGTATCCGAACTGTAAACTTTTCTCTCAAAACTGACTTTGTTCAAATTGTGGTAGAACTAATTTTTTCAATTCAGAATTCTAAGAGTCCTTTTCCAATCGTGGGACACATGTCAGACTCTGGTTGGACTTCTCAACCATTTTCTACTAGATTATTGTACCTACTAGGCTAGAAAGTTACCTAGGCTTTAACTCCCATACTTTCCAGCTTTTAATCATTACTTAGATCATTTTACCTTCTCCTTGATAAGTGCTATTTTTCACTGTTATACATAAATATTCTTCACTGTTTAAGTGTCTTCAAAAATTACAAGCATTTATAGTGAGAGAAAGCTCAGTATACCTTCAAATTTGTGTTCAAATCATATATGTTCAAAGCCAGAAACGCTCTAGTAAAAGGAGGTTGGTTATGATGGCTCAATAGTTGTTTAGGGAGTATATTTAGGATCTTGTGCCAGATGTGACTAGAGAGAGAAAGTGTAGAGAGATAAAGGAAGATTCGTAGAAATAGTATTCAATGCCCCTTTTCAGGCAAGTGGGTCACCCTTTTATACTAAAATAAGGCGGACCCATTTAAGCTCTTAGTGGGCCGTTCATCACATATCAATGAGGCCCCTTAACTACTTTTATCTTTGCACATTGGTCCTCGAAGGACTCTGAACACTCTATCAGCTATATCAAGTATTATTTATTGTGTTTTTACCCCTATGACTTAAATCGGCGAATTCCACCCTCATCAGTAGCCCCCAGTCTTCGGGAGTTTTATGAGCGGAGACTTGCTAACGGGCCATCACCAATCGTCCGATCTTTATTCAGTCTTCAGGTTCTGTCAGTTTCGCTTTCCCGACGCTTGAGGCTCCTTCATCGGTCACGTGCCCGCGCCCCCTCTTTTTGTTCTGCTGGGGTTTTCAAACCAGGCCTCATGTGATGGGCCTGCCTCTCTTATCGATCGCGGTCACGACGGCCCATATCGAAGGTGGGTTCGTGATGTGTGGCTTAGGTCAGCCCTTGTCAGTCAGTGACCAGTACGTGTCATCAGCTAACGGGTCACCTCCCGATCAGACTAGGTTCCTAGGGAGACTCTTCGTCTTCCCGCTGCGCTTTCGTCGATTGGTATCCCCCGATCTTTCAATCTTGCCTATAAATACCCCAAGATCCATGATGTCTCTCAGAGGCATCTTAGAGAGAGAAAACGCTGTCAGACCATTTCTAGAGAGAGAGAGAAAGCTCGTCCGACCCTTCTTTATTTTGGCATGTTTGTTGTATGAAACCCGAACATCCAACAAAAAAACCAACCAAGAAGAAAAGAAAAACCGAGTGGAGTTTTGAAGAGTGGTCCAGCATCGGAGACCGAGCAGAAGAATACCGACGTGCTAGTCTGATCTGGGGGTCTAACTCCAAACCTTTTGTTCCCGCTCCGCTTCCTCACGATCCCGTTCTCGCCACCCCGATCCCCGCTGAATCTTTCCTTGTATCCGACCCTCCGGTTTCTCCATATCCCGAGGCCAGTCTTTCCCCAGAGACCGTTATCTTTTCCTCCAGCGGTAGTTCTTCTCATTCCCCGGTAGTTGGGTCGAGAAATCCGACCTTATCGCCCGTCAACTCGCACGCTCCCCGACCTGCTCGCAAATCCAAATTCCTGATAATGGGAGAAGACAATCCCTCTAAGCCCCCCGTAAGAGGTAATTATCTTGAAATGGTTCAACTTACGCCCTCGATTAGAGGGTATCGGACCGGTACTAACATTGCGGTCACTTTTTTAGGTTTGCCTAAACTTCAACTGACTCCCGAGGAAGTGGAAGCGGCTCATAGGGCCATGGCGGGCGGTATTGCCGATGCTTCTACTTCTCGGGTCAGAGCATCAGAACCAGACGCTGCTAACGCCCGAAGCTCTAATCAAGTTCCGACCCAAGAAGCTGGAGATTCGGAAGTCGATGTGGCACCCGCGGAAGTCTGTGTTGCTGCCGCTGGCCACGCGGCTAACCCCCCAGATGACCCCTTGCGCAAAGCAGTCGCGGCAGCCATCACCACCAAGTATTTCAGCTGGCTTCAAACAAGGGACGTGGTTTCTCTTTTCGAAGGGAAGTACCTATACTTCCCCGAGTCCGATCATAGAGAACTGCTGATCCGCTGGGGAATTCCCGAGTGTGTCAACGTTCGATTCCCGCTCCCCGGGGAGACCCCTGTTCACGTTAGACCCCGAGAGATTGTTGTGTTCACCGAACTGTTCAACTGGGGGTTGCGCTTCCCCTTAGACCCTGAAATCACGCTCTATTTCCGCACTCTCCAAATCTGCCCGTCGCAGCTGACGCCAAACGCTTGGTATACCCTAATGTCCTGCGTGATGGCTTCCCGTCTTTCAGGTCGGGTCATGCCGATGGAGGAGTACATTGCCATGTCGGGTTTGTCCAAATCCCCAAAATCACCATTCTTCTACTCCTCTCTTGGAAATACGTGGAAAATTATCAACGATTTCTTGGAAGGGGACAAAGGGTGGAAGCATCGGTTTGTATTCCTGAGCGAGTGTTGGGAGAACGGTCTTCCGTACACTTCGGAGAACCCGAGGCAGCTGCTCCGGACCTGGGTCCATGATGGTACTACCCTTCCCCATTTTTTTTTATATACATGTATTTACCGACCCTTTGCGTAGTGTCGAAGGACTGGCTGCAGGGGGTGAAGAAGGACTACTCGAAAGCTGCTGAGGCCACTTTCGAGGTGCTGAAAAGCTACTCCCGGAGGCACTGGGGTCGGGGCATGCACCGCACCTTCATGGATAAAAACTTGTTCATGAGCAACCTCTGGCGTTGCTCATCCGAGGTTCTTACCATCGAACAGTTGCGGGTGCCCCCGGATTTGGACGACGTGGTTGCTCGGACCGGGCTTCCTGGGTTCATACTGTACCTGCCTAAACGCAACAAGGCGCCCAGCAAGCGTCCAAAGTCAGAGGACGAAGAGGGGGAACAGGAGGCCGTAGCCGAGGTGGTTGGTGAGCCGACCAGGATGGAGGCGCTCGCGGCAGTACGACTGGATGTAAGTCAGAATCTGGCCTTGGTGCAAAAAAGGAAAAACCGTGCGGAAACGGGGGGATCCAAGGTGAAGAAAACCAAAACTTCGAAAGAGGGTCTGGCGGTTGTTAGCGCGGGGGCGGGTACTTCAGGTCCTAAACTTCTGGATGAAGTTGGTGACGTCGGAGATCTTCCAAGGGCTGACGTGGTGTCAATTCCAGACGATCCTGAGCCCCCTGAGGCTTCAAATCCAGACGCGTCCTTGTCAAGTGGCCCAAAATTCCTGGTGCTTACAATGCTTGGTAGTCCGCACCCCTTTCCTCTTCGGAGCACTGATGGTCTAGCTTTATCACTATATAATCTGCTTGTGCCGGCAGCCATGAAAGAGCGTCGGGCAAAGGAGCTTAGTCAACAGTTAGCCTTAGCAGAGACAAAGATTTCCAGTCTTACTGCGGAGGTGGAAACTGCCAAGGGGGCGCAGGCGTTGGCGGAGGATCGGGTTGCTGACGCTGAACGTATTGCTACTGAGGCGAAAAAGGCCGCGGAGGAGGCGACGAAGGCGATGGAGGCGGAAAAGAAAACCGCAGAGGACGCGGTGAAGGCTTCGGAGACGGCGAAGAAAGCCGCGGAAGACCGCGCCGCTGCTTTGGCACTGGAGGTCCAAAAGTTGAAATCCTCAAACGTTGCTTACATCAACCGGTGTAGGCAGTGGTCGGATAAGGAGACTGCGGATGCCAAAGCCGCGTACGTGCTGTCACTCCACAACCGCTTCCCAGACCTCCGCCTCGGGTCGATGTGGTTAGACGTACCAGAGAAAGACCGGCCCGAGGGAGTCGATTGCGGAGAATCCGATGATGCTGACGAAGATGAAGAGAACGAAGACGAGGATGGGGACAAAGACGGGGACCAGTGACACCGTTCACTCCCCTTTTTTTTTTAATTTTGTAACTATTCGGGGCCGTAGGCCCCTCTGTTGTTGTTTTGGTTGTTTCCAGAGGGTCGGGAAAACTAATATGTAGATCGGTAAAACCGAAAAACCCATTTAAGGTTCTGTAGATCGATTTGTAATCGAAAGTTTTCCAGAGGGTCGGGAAAACTAATATGTAGATTGGTAAAACCGAAAACCCATTTAAGGTTCTGTAGATCGATTTGTAATCGAAAGTTTTCCAAAGGGTCGGGAAAAGTAATATGTAGATCGGTAAAACCGAAAAACCCATTTAAGGTTCTGTAGATCGATTTGTAATCGAAAGTTTTCGAGAGGGTCGGGAAAACTAATATGTAGATCGGTAAAACCGAAAAACCCATTTAAGGTTCTGTAGATCGATTTGTAATCGAAAGTTTTCCAGAGGGTCGGGAAAACTAATATGTAGATCCATTGATATTAACAGAAACGGACGACGTCCAGCTCGTCAGCTGTCCAAAGTCGCAACGATTTAATATTTGGAAGGCAAAAGACTTTTTGATTAATATAAATGAGGGTCGGGTTTTGCTGATGCCTCGTTAAAACCTCCTCGCGCCACCGAGGTAGGAAAGAGTGCATCCCCGACCATTTACAAATTTAAACCAAGTGGAATACAATGTGAAATACAATGTGAAATACAAATTTATTCTAGATACAACTTTAAGTGTTCAATATTCCATAGTAGCCTTAAAAAGTGCCCGAGCCTATTCTGCAGGCGGTACGTCCCGCTCTTGATTTTTTCGACAATTTCGTAGGGTCCTTCCCAATTCCGGGCGAGCTTGCCGAGGCTCTTGTCTTTTGTGTGAAGGAAAACGCGTCGCAAAACCTTGTCTCCGACCTTAAACTCCCGACGGCGGACTTTGGATGCGTATCGACTTCTCATTAGGGTCTGGTAATGTAAAGAGTTTAAATGGGCGCGATGGCGCTTCTCTTCTATGAGGTCGAGCTCGAGTCGCCGGTTGGCGTCATTTGTCTCCTCCTGATAAGTTCCGACCCTGAAAGAAGGAAAGATGGATTCCGCGGGGGTGACCGCGTCCATACCATAGACCAGAGCATAAGGCGACTCTTGGGTAGCCGCGCGGGGTGTGGTTCGGTAAGCCCATAACACTTCTTGTAAGTAATCAGGCCATTTTCCGGCCTTTCCCTCGAGGTTCTTTCTGAGACCATCCAGAATGGTTCTGTTTGTTACTTCGACCTGGCCATTGGCTTGAGGATGGAACGGAGCGGAGAAGCATTGTCGGATGTTATGAGCGGTGCAGAATGCTTTCATCTCTGCGCTATCAAACTGCGGCCCGTTATCCATGGTTAGCCTCTGCGGTACTCCGAACCGGCAACATATGTTAGCCCAGATGAACTTGATAATATCTTTGGTCTTCGTGGCAGATAAAGGTTCGGCTTCGACCCACTTGGAGAAGTAATCTACCGCCACGACGATCGTCTGCCTTCCTCCCGACGCCATTGGTAATGGTCCGACGAGGTCGATTCCCCATCGGTCAAAAGGCAGCCCTTCGGATATGGATTCTAGGGGAGACGCAGGTACGTTGATGGCGTTCCCGAACCGTTGACACGTATCACAAGTTTTTACTATGAGTCGTGCGTCTGCCGTTATTGTCGGCCAATAGAATCCCGCGAGAAAAATTCTCCTAATCAGAGACTTATACCCACAGTGGGCCGCGCCCTCGCCATCATGTAGTTCGGACACAATTACTTGAGATTCGTGGAAGCCTAAACATCGAAGCAGAGGTCGGCTAAAAGATTTCTTGTATAGCACGTCCCCCAAAAGGACGTAGCCCCGCGCTTTATTGCGCAATTTTCGTACTGAGGCGGTGTCATCGGGAAGCCGACCCTCAGCCAGAAAAGAGATAATACCCCGCCGCCAATCTGAGGTTGCGACCGAAGAGATCTGGCATGCGATTTCAGGTCAGTTGTCCAACTCATGGCGTTTGACAATGGACGGGCTCTCCTGCTCTATCACCCATGGATAACTGCTAGAACAGGAAATTGCTGCCAAGGAATCCGCTGCTGCGTTTTCATTTCTTGGGACATGTTCATAGGTGATTTTGTCAAAAGAAGCAGCCAAAATTCTTAGAGCCGCTAGGTATTGTACCAGATGTTCCTTCCGAGCCTCCGCACTCCCCGAGGCTTGGTTTATTAAAAGTTGGGAGTCGCTTATGAGGCGTACTTGTCTCGCCCCGCACACCTGTGCCAATCGCAACCCTGCCAAAGCGGCCTCATATTCTGCTTCGTTGTTTGAAGTATGAAAACCAAAACGGATGGCCTGGAGCATGCTCACGCCCGATGGAGTTACAATTTGTATCCCCGCTCCACAACCACTAACCTTCGCTCCCCTATCGGTACGGACGATCCATTCGCCCTTTGTTGTTTCTTGTGAAGGCGCCTCCTGCTCGGGTCGTTCTGAGTGGAACTCGACTAAGAAGTCGGCCAAGACCTGGCCTTTGATAGCTGTTCGGGGTTCAAACTCGATGTCGAAGTCCCCTAGTTCTACCGACCACTTGGATATTCTCCCGGACATGTCTGGTCGTTGGAAAACATATTTAAGTGGAAATGATGTGCGAACGACGATAGGGTGAACTTGGAAGTACGGGCGCATTTTCCGCGCCTCCGTTACTAGGGCCAGCGCCAATTTCTCCAATTTTAGGTACCGAGTTTCGGCGTCCAGCAAGCTTTTGCTCACGAAGTATACCGCTGTTGGAGCCGGCCCTGACTCGCTGATAAGGGCTGCGCTGACCGCATAGTCCGTGACCGCGATGTAAAGGAAAAACGTCTCGCCCAGAGTAGGTTTAGTGAGGCGGTTCGGGGACGATATGTATTCCTTGATCCCTAAAAATGCCTCGTTACATTCGGGAGTCCAAACGAAATTTCTCGCTTGTCGTAAGACCTGAAAAAACGGAGCGCACTTGTCAGATGATCGAGAAATGAATCGATTTAGGGCGGCCAGACGCCCGGTCAGGATCTGGACTTCCTTAATACTTCGGGGAGGAGTCATGTCGGCTAGAGCTCGGAGCTGGATAGGGTCTGCTTCGATCCCCCTTTCACTGACGAGGAATCCCAAGAACTTCCCTGATCGGACCCCAAAAGAACATTTTTCCGGGTTTAGTTTAAGGTTTATCCCCCGTAGGTTACCAAAGGTTTCGCTGAGATCGGCCAGGTGGGACACATCGGTCCCACTCTTAACCAACATGTCATCTATGTAAACCTCCATATTCCTCCCGATCTGATCTTCGAATGTCATGTTGACTAGTCTTTGGTATGTCGCACCCGCATTCTTCAGCCCGAAGGGCATCACTTTGTAGCAGTATAGTCCCCGACCCGTGATGAACGTAGTATTTTCCTGGTCCGCGGAGTGTAGCTTAATTTGATTGTAACCGGCATAGGCGTCCATAAATGACAGTATTTTGTTACCCGACGTTGAATCCACCAGCTGGTCGATCCTCGGCATTGGGAAAGGGTCATTCGGGCATGCCGGGTTAAGATCGGTAAAATCTACACACATCCTCCATTTCCCGCTTTTCTTTTTGACTAGAACGGGGTTAGAAATCCATAAAGGGTATTTCGCTTCCTTGATATGCCCGATGCTGGTCATCCTCTCAACTTCCCGCAGAATCACATCTGCCTTTTCGGGGGAAAAAGCCCGACGCTTTTGAACGATTGGTCTGACATTTCTGTTGATGGTCAACTTTTGAATCGCGAAAGATTCTGGTACCCCCGTGACATCCCCTGAGCACCATGCAAACAAGTCTAGGTTCTCCCGGAGGAGGATCAATAGATGTTCCCTTAGGGTCGGTAAGAGGTTTACCCCGACCCGCAGATATTTTCCTGCCGCGAAATGATACAGCTCACACTCTTCGTCTATTGTCAAAAGACTTGGGGCCTCCCGGTGGTCATCCACCGGTTGTGATCCCGGGGGGATCCCCCTTAATTGCTATTCTTGAGCCGGAAACATCACTTGGTCTTTCTTTGGTGCCAATGCAGCTCGGTAACATTCTCGCGCCGCTTTCTGGCTGCTCCGGACTACTCCTACGTTGTTCCCGACCACGTACTTTACACATTGATGAATTGTAGAAGTCACAGCATGCATGCGCGATATCCAAGACCGGCCCAGAATGGCGTTGTGCGAGGCCGGTGCGTCCACTACCACAAACAGAACCGTGACCTCCTTTTTAAATGGACCGCGACCTAAATGGACCACGCCCTCGAACTCTCCTATCACGTCGGCTGCTGATCTTGTAAACCCGACAATGGTGCGATCGGATCACGCAATCACTGGCCGTGTTCTGAACTTTGCAAAAGTAGACGCGAAGATGATATTGGCCGAACTCCCGGTATCTACCAAAATGCGCCGAACCTCCTCTCCCGCGATTGCCGCCCCGATCACAATGGCATCCTCATGCGGTCCGTCTATATCCCTCATATCGTCGTCGTCGAAATGCAAAATCGGCGAGGGGGCGCTTCTGGTTTGGAAGCAAGTTCTGGCTTCCAGCTGGGTGGTTAAATTGATGATGTGCCTTTTCCTAGAAGAATGCGTGACTCCCGCCATTGAATCCCCCCCGAAGATTGTCAAGGACTCAAAAATATCACAAAGGCCTCGCACTTTACCGACGCTCTCCTCAACTTCTTCCTCAATGATTCCGATATTGTTGCGGTTAGCTTCTGTGTCGTCGGAGTGCAAGATCGGGGAAGGGACACTTCTGGTTTTGAAGCAAGTTCGGGTCTCCAGCTGAGGGGTTAGATTGACTGTATGCCTTTTCCTGGATGAATGCACGACTCCTGCCATAGAATCTCCCCCGAAGATGGTTAATGACTCGAAAAATTCACAAAGACCACGCACGCTATCGACGCTCTCTTCTGCCTCCTCCTCAATGATCCCGATGATGTTGCGATTCACTTCGGGATCAAGGTATTCAACGGAAACGTCTGTCCAGTTTGTTTTGGTTTCAGACCGGACGGGGTCGGAGGTTTGGTCAACACAGGTGGGCTTGGGTGTATCGTGCTAACTGGTTGGGCCGACCTGGCATAATCTGATCGGGAGCCCTGCCTTATTACGACCGACGCTTGGGCACTTTGCTGGATCTGTGCTTCCAACTCAGACGCTTCTGTTTCTTCGATTAATATCTGCTTCTCTATCTGTGCCAGAAGCGTGGAAAAAGTAAATGCTTGCTTCTTTGTCACGGCTTGCTTCATCGGCCCCGGAAGTAGGCCCAAGCGAAATGTCGTTAGAGCCACATTCTCTTCGCAATGGTCCAGGTCGGTCTTCGCATCGATGAACCGCCTGGTGTATTCTCTGAGGCTCTCCCCCAGCTTCTGCCTGCAATTCATGATAGTATCTCCGTTGGCGCGGAAACTCTTACTTCCCACGAAGTGTTGCCTGAATATCGTCCAGAAAGTTCCGAAGTTCCGAATGCAACCCTGCGGCAAGCGGTTGTACCACTTAGAAGCCATGTCCTTGAAAGTCATAGAAAATGCTCTACACAGGAGCTTGTCATCGTTGTCGAAGCTTAGCATGAAGTTTTTGAAAGCCTCCAAATGGTTATCCGGGTCCTTTTTCCCGTCGTATTTTTCCAGCCTAGAAATATCAAATCTCCTCGGGAGTTGTCCCGCTAATATTTCATCGGACAAAGGGGAGGCCCTCCAGTTAACTCCGAGCTCACACGCTCCTCCCCCAATACCCTCGGTCCTAACTCCATAGAGTCCCTCGACTCCCGGGCTGACGAATTGGCTACTGGTTCTGTAACCATGGTTCTGGCTATTCGATGGTTGCCACGGAACTGGTGGTAACATTTCCCGCTCTCCGCGACTGGCGGTATGCATTTCTTCTTTCCCAAAGGATACCGGGGTCGGCTTATCGGTGTCGCCCTTCTTATACTGCAGAGGGTCCGCCCTGGATCCTCTAAGGCGTCGGGATCGAGTCTTTCGCGTACTTGAACTCTTTCCCGCCGTAGGTATTCTTTGCCCGACGAATCGTCTGAGGGGTAGTCTGATATCATGGCCTGAAGGTTCTCAGGGTCCCGACGAATCCTAGCAGCTTCTTCGTCGTCGGGGAGAGAGTCCCTGTAGTACCTAACAGGTCGGGCCTCTATTCACGGTTCGTTGCCTTGGCCAGCTGTCCCCCGATCCTCCAGGATGGGCTCTTTGCCCTTTCCTTCCCGGGCTCTCTTCTCGCTCAATGCCCGCTCCCTTTCTTCTTCTAACCGAGCAATGTCCTCGAGGAGTTGCTTTCGGGTCATTATCAAAGTTGACCGCTTGTCTCGTCCGCAGTGCCATTCCCGACCGGGAACTCCTGCGCCTTCCGAACCAGAGACGGCTCGGACGACTTCTCTTTCGTCCCTCTCTATTGCCGCTTCGCTGTTCATCCCGAAAAATGTGATTTTCAAAGAACAAAAGATTCATTTTCGGTATCACTGTTCCCACAGACGGCGCCAATGATGGCTCAATAGTTGTTTAGGGAGTATATTTAGGATCTTGTGCCAGATGTGACTAGAGAGAGAAAGTGTAGAGAGATAAAAGAAGATTCGTAGAAATAATATTCAATGCCCCTTTTCAGGCAAGTGGGTCACCCTTTTATACTAAAATAAGGCGGCCCCATTTAAGCTCTTAGTGGGCCGTTCATCACATATCAATGAGGCCCCTTAACTACTTTTATCTTTGCACATTGGTCCTCGAAGGACTCTGAACACTCTATCAGCTATATCAAGTATTATTTATTGTGTTTTTACCCCTATGACTTAAATCGGCGAATTCCGCCCTCATCAGGTTAAACTTGTCCGAGTTAGAGCGAGCGAGAAAATTTGCAAGAGATGAACGAATTGTAGCTGGTCTCCCTGTTTCTCCTGGTGAAGGAACCAATCAATCACAAGTGAATACAAACTAGGGTTCGTTGTCTTCAAAAGCACCCAAGGTTAGAAAGTTACCTTTTGTTTCTAACCTTTCTCCTCTTCCATCAATGCCCAAATGTCCCAAAACCCTCTCCCTAAGGATAAAGCTATATCTAGCATTAGAAAATCCTCGTCTTTTATTGCAATGGGTTTAGATACAGAGAAATCCCCAGATTAATTAACCCCACGCCGAGTCACTCGTCAATCCAAATCGAAATCCACCTCTACCTCTTCAAAATCCTCCAGTTCGTAGGTAGTAAATTTTGTGCCAAAAACCAAACCATCCGGACACCATCCCCTGGCAGAAGCCAGACTATCCGAACAACCTTCCACTGTCATGGA
Organism: Limnanthes douglasii subsp. nivea; assembly: GCA_036936605.1. Lineage (NCBI taxonomy): Eukaryota > Viridiplantae > Streptophyta > Magnoliopsida > Brassicales > Limnanthaceae > Limnanthes > Limnanthes douglasii. The sequence goes on along the minus strand of JAUPFV010000002.1, from coordinate 149,912,975 downwards.
AGAGAACATGGAGGACAACTTAGATGACGCCCCTTTTGACACTTCCGGGAAAACGGATGACACGGTTACAGATCGGAAGGGTAAGACTCAAGTGGGTTTGACTCATGTAGATGCGCTTCCGGAGAGTCTGGAAGGGATAGTGAGGCCAAACTTCAAGAAGGTCAGCCTGAAGTACTTGTTGTCTCTTCAAAATATAGCCTACGTGTATACTCATGCTGTTGAACTAGGTCGTATACGTACAAAGTGGGGAATCCCAGAGTATGTGAAAGTGAGAATTCCAGTAATCCCAGAATCTTCGATGGACTGCAAACCCAATGAGCTGGTGGTCTATGCAGAGGTGCTGAATTGGGGACTCCACTTTCCTTTGGCCCCAGAGATAGTCATGTACTTCCATCGAACCAAGTTGTGTCCCAGTCAGCTAAGTCCGAACGCTTGGCATACCTTGCTGAGTGGTAACATGGCATCCAGGTTGTCTAAGATTCCACTACCAATGGAACAATTTGCTGTTGTGGCAAACTTGTGCAAGAATCATCACATCCCTTTCTACCACTACAACATGGGGAATGACCATGGTAAATCTTTTGGAGTCAGAAACTCCGTGGAGGATGCAGTTTTTATTCATCAGCGGGGCCTGGGAGAATGGTAAAAAGGTCAAGGTTGACTCAAACCTAAGCCAGCTGACCAGTCGCTGAAACAGTATTGGTAAGTTTTTTTTATGTCCTTTTTAATCATTTTGAAGTATTAAGTAATTACTCTGAACTGATTTATATCTGTTCAGAGTGCTTCCGAATGAGTTTTTGGACTATGTAGAGGTTGGTCAGGATAATTGGGCCAAACTGAACGCTTGGGCCTTGGAGAAATGGGACAACGCTTTCCAAAAGTGCTTCACATCGGGAAAATTTGTGAGGTCTCATCTGTGGAACACCACAGGAAGAAGAGATCTTACATGGGAAGAGCTGACCACTGCTCCTCCTACAAATGTCATCCTGAGGAGGAGAGAGGCTAAATATGCTAAAGTTTACTTGCCTTCCAGAGCCAAAGCCCCGAGCCATCTGAACAAAATGAAGAACAAGGGAAAGAATAAAACCACAACAGACCCTCCTCAAACAACCACTGAAGGGACCGGTTCAGAGAACCAATGAGGCATTAATGTTGCTTTAATGGAAGCAGTAGAAGTTACTGTGAAGGAGGCTAGTGGGTCAGCTCTGTCGATCCTATTTTACAAGAGGAAATTGCACCCAATGTTTATTTCGAACAGGCTATTGCTGATGGTAACGTAGAGGTAAATATTGACACTTTTCAAAACATCAATATATATTTTAATGATTTGGAAAAAAGATGATTTCGTGGGGCCTTACCGTCCTCCCAACTCTTCTAACGTTGTGACCCACAATGGCGAAACTTATGCGATATCTAGTGAGAAAGATACCTTGAGCCATGCCCTCTTGGGTTATAGTCGTCTAATGATCGATCTGGAGAGACAAGTGAGGGATAAAATTGTTGCCATCAACTCCCTAACTATAGAGAAGCAACGCTTGACAAACGATCTTCTCAGCGCTCAGCAAAGTATAGAATTATTAAGGACGGAAAAAGAGGATTTAGCTGCCAAACAGTACTCCGATCTAGAGACTTCTTCCTTAAATAATATCATAGCTTTGAAGGACAAACTACAAACTAAGAACAACACTATCCAGAATTTATTCGATGATAAAGTCAAGTTGGAGAACACTGTCCATGAGAAGACTAAAGAGAAAGTTGTCTTAGAATGCTAGCAAGCTCAAGCAATAGCTGCAGGGATATAAAAGTATGCTAGTGGAATAGGGGATTCTCTGGAGAAGAAGGATGATGGAATCAAGTCCGATATGGTCTTATTGTTCCATGAGACCATTCATAAGAGGATCCTTGGTCCTTTATGGAAATATGTGGACTATGATTATCTCCCTTTCCACACGATGGCTGATGGTGATAAGAACAACTACTATAGTGGGTGAGAGTTCAAGTGTTGAACTCAAAAGTCCTAAAAAAGATGGCGGTGAAGAAACAACCGAAGGGAACAAACCCTAAGGTTACATTGTGTATTTTTTGTTTGAATGACTAAAGTCCTTGGATGGCCAAGGCATTTTGTTGCATTTTTTGTATAATCTTTACGTTGTAAAACTTCAAAGTCCTTGAATAGTCAAGGAATTCTGTGTATCAGAGATCGTTTTTAGTCTGACCAGAATCTAATTATCATATTCCCCTTTGTTTAAATTTTGTTTAACTCTTTGTGGCCAATGTTTAAATAGCCTTCTATATTTAAGATGCGTTGAACAAAAGTATGAAACATTTTCAACCACATGTGTTTAATAAATGGGATCAAGTGTTTAATATATTCGATCAACTCAAAGTCATTTAAGAGTCTAGGTGTTTAATAAATGATTAACATCCGACCTGAAACAAAATTGCACCATAATTTTGACGAAGGCATAATATACTATTGAAAAACTTGGGCAACTCCTTAAAAAGTAAATATTTACAAAAGAGTTCTATTCTAAGTATAACCTGAGATGTTCAACATTCCACGGGTGTTTTAGTGCTCTCCCTACTTTGTCTTGCAGCCTGTACGTTCCTAGTTAAACCTTCTCATAGACCATATAAGGGCCTTTCCGGTTCGGAGCCAGCTTACCGAATTGCTTTTCCTTAGTGTGTAAAAAGACTTTTCTTAAGACTTTGTCCCCTATTTGAAAATCATCTTTTTTAACTTTGAAGGAAAATTTTCTTATCATCAAGCCTTGGTAATGCGTTGTTTTTATATGTTCTTTAACTCTTTTTTCTTCAATCAAATCCAATTGATTCCTAACTGCTATATCATTAGTTTGTTCGGAATTCTTTTGGACTCTATGAGATGGTAAACTAGATTTTATGAGAGTAGTTGCATCCATCTCATATACCAGAGAGAAAGGAGAATCTTGTGTAGAAGCCTGAGGTGTAGTTCGGTAGGCCCATAATACTTTTTGTAAATATATTGGCCACTTTCCTGCAGCTTATTCCAATTTTTTATTCAATCCGGACAAGATTGTCCTATTTGCTACCTCAACCTGACCATTTGCTTGAGGGTGGAAAGGAGAAGAAAAAAAATGTTGAATTCCTCTGGAGGTCCATGTCTTTATTATCAAAATGTGGCTCATTGTTTGTAGTAATCTTTCTGGGAGCCCCAAGTCTGCAACATATGTTAGACAAAATAAATTTAATAACTGCATTCAAAATGGTTCCAGCCAAATGAGCTGGCTCTATCCACTTAGAAAAATAGTCAATAGCAACTATGATTGTTCTACATCCACTAGATGCCATGGGAAAAGGCCGAACTAGATCCATACCCCATCTGTCAAAGGGTATTGGTTCAGATATAGATTCCATAGGAAGTGCTGGCACATGAACTTCATTCCCATACTTTTGACAAAAATCACAGTTTTTCAAAATATCTTTAGCATATGCCATTATGGTTGGCCAGTAGTATCCCGCTAATAACACTCTTCTGGTTAGCGCCCTATAGCCACAGTGGGCAGAATCTTCTCCATCATGTAGTTCAGACAACACAACTTTGGATTCTTAAAATCCTAAGCAACGTCGGAGAGGTCTGCTGAAAGTTTTCTTGTAAAGAACTTCTCTTAATATCAAGAAACCATGAGCATTTTACTTGGTTTTCTTATCCATAACTTTATCCGGAGGCAATATCCCATCGGAGATGAACCGGAGAAGATCATATGTCCAATCTTTAGGTTGAATAACAAGTATACTCATACTTTCTTCACTCTCTTTTTCTTAGCCTCTCTGTAAGGATTTACATTCCTGCACAAGAATCCATAGGTAAGATTCAGAATAAGCTATAGTTTCCAGAGAGTCTGCCAGAGTATTTTTCGATCTAGGAATGTGTTCATAGCATATATTTTTGAAGTTTGCGGCAACTTCTCTCAACATAAGCAAGTATTTAATAAATTGTTCTTTCTTTGATTCAGATTGTCTTTGAACATGGTAAATCAGCAATTGGGAATCACTCATTAATTAGACTCTCTTTGCCCCACATAGGAGAGCCAACTTAAGACCAATTATTGTTGTTTCATACTCAGACTCATTATTAGAAGCTCTGAAACTAAAACATATGGCCTGGTACATATTGTCACCGTAAGGAGAAGTTAGACAAGTTCCAGCTCCACAGCCCATAGTACTTAATCCACCATCAGTTCGAACTACCCAATCTTTCTTAGAACGGTTTTCTGATTCATGTCCAGAGGATCTATCGGTATGAAATTTTACCAAGAAGTCAGACACTGACTGAGATTTAATTGTTGTTCGGAACACAAAGTCAATATCATAATCACCCAGCTTCGCTGACCATTTGGTCATTCTGTTTGATACATCAGCTTTCTGAAGATCACTTTTCAAGGGAAAAGATGTTCTAACAATAATGGAATGAGCTTGGAAGTATGGTCTCATCTTTCTTGCTGCAATTACTAGGGCCAGTGCTAATTTTTCCAACTTCAAATATCTTCTTTCAGCATCCAATAGACTCTACTGATGTAATACACACGATGAGGGTAATTGTCTATCTCTCTTACTAGCACAACACTTATTGCATATTCTGATACAGCTAGATATACATAGAGTTTTCCCCCCGAACATGTTTGAAAACCTATTTAACACATCCAATCGTCTTGTCAGTCTTTGAACTTCTTTAATATTCCGAGGAGGGTCCATTGCTAGCAAGACATTAAGTTGATTTGGATCAGGCTGAATTTCCTTCTCACTTATTATGTAGCCTAAGAACTTTCCAGATTGGACCCCAAATACACATTTTTCAAGGTTCAATTTTAATTTTATAGCCTATAAATTGGAGAATGTTTCTTGAAGGTTAGATATATGTGAATCTTCCTCCAAGATTTTAACCATCATATCATCTATGTAAACCTCCATGTTTCTGCCAATATGATTAGCAAAAGCTTTATTTACTAACCTCTGATAAGTGGCGCCATCATTTTTAAATCCGAACGTCATCACCTTATAACAATGAAGACCTTTATCTATGATGAAAGTATTGTGATCTTGATCCTTCAGATCTGTTTGTATCTGGTTGCACCCTGAAAAAGCATCCATGAAAGACAATAGTTTGTTTTCATAGGTAGAATCCACCAACTGATCTATCCGTGGAACATGATAAAGATATTTGGGGCATGCTCTGTTAAGGTCAGTGAAATCAATGCACATGCGCCACTTGCCATTCTTTTTCTTGATCAGAAAAGGGTTGGCAGTCCACAAAAGGTATTGAGATTCTTTAATGTGACCCATCTTGGTTAAGTAGTCAACTTCTTGAACAATCACATCTGCTTTTTCCTTAAAAAAATACCTTCTATTTTGTACGACTAACGAAATATGACTCAGGATTGAAAATATATGGGAAATAATATCAGTTGGCACTCTAGTGACATCACTATTACATCATGAAAAAACATGTTGATTATTCATAAAAAAATATAATAACTGGTGCTTTAAATCCGGTGCAAGCTTAGAACCAATTTTAACACTCTTTCCCTCTGCAAGGGAGTGGGTTTCAACCTTATCAATAGGTATTATAACACTATGAGCCTCCCTCGAATCATCAATTTCATTGAATTTCTCTTTTTTATTTCCAAATTCTATATTTATATAAGAAAAGTGGATTCTTTTATAAATTTTATAAATCTATACAATTTTAATTATATAAATTAAGATAATATCAATATTATCTATAATATTATCTCTATAACTATAGAAATTGATACTAGAAAAATGAAATAGAAATAGAAAGAATTCGCATTAGACTGAATGAGTTATGAATCGAAATCACGAATCAAAAAATGATAAGGAATCAAAAAAGACGAAAAAACCTTTGAGTCTATTCATATCATTATATTGATATTGAAAATTTTCAAAAACTGTTCATACTATGAACATAGTATGATGGTGGTCGAGCAAGGATGCCCCCATCGTCTAGTGGTTCAAGACATCTCTCTTTCAAGGAGGCAGCAGGGATTCGAATTCCCTTAGCTGATGGCTCTAATACATGATAATCTTTGTTAACTCTGACTGCCTTTAAAGTCTTAAGGGCAAGGGTTGTTGCATAGCTTCCCTGGCTATCTTCTGGCTGCTCCAGACAACACCTACTTGTCCCTGGACAGTATACTTCTAACATTGGTGCACCGTAGAGGCCACAACATGCATCCTAGAGAGCCAAGACCTCCCAAATATTGCATTATAAGATGTTGGGAAATCCACCACAACAAATAGTAGTTTTACCATCTTTTTAAAGGGTCATTTGCCCAACAATACTTCCACTTCAAACTCCCCAATCACATCTGCAGAACTACCTGTGAATCCTACAATGGTTATGTTCGAAAGTTTTACAACTGAAGGGTTTCTCATTTGCTTGTAGGAGCTTAAAAACAGGATGTTTGCCGAACTGCCTGTATCAATCAGAATCTGCCGTATATCGTTTCCCCTTATTCATGCCCCTATTACTACCGCATCTTCATGAGGCCCTGCAATGTCTCTTAGGTCATCCTCATCAAAAAAATAAAAGGAGATGGGGATTGATACTGGTGGATGGATATTCCACCATCCAACTAGGTGGCAAAATTATAGACATGCCTCTTCCTTGATGAAGTACAATGCACAGTCACACTGTCCCCTCTGAAGATAGTTAGTGAGTCAAAAACGTTAATCAGACTGGAAATTGTTTTGGTCTTGTCTGTTATCACGCCCACCTGATTTCGACTTGGATCTGGATCAAGATACTCAGAGTCTACATCGAATCTTTCAACAATTACTATTACACCTTCTTGAGTAGATGTCCTAGGATTGTTCAAAGGACCAGTCCAAAACGTATTGGTTTGCACATTATCCGGTCTGATTCCCCCTCGTGTTTTGATGCAGGCCCCCCAACTTGCCCCTTTAAATGAGGTTTTGGACATTCTACTTCAAGGCTATACAATTATGAGTATCATGGCCTATGTCATTGTGGTATTGGCATAAACGAGTGCTCCGGTTTTCTCTGAGGGACTGCAATGCTGCTGGTTTTCTCAAATGCACCTCATTCTTAGTCTTGTCATAGATTGTAGCCATACTGTCCCCTAAGTCAACAAAAGACTTGGAATGAACCTAGGGTCCCCTCTTATTCCTGACCAGTTGGCTCTGAGTTTGGTTAGACTGATTCTTCCTTGACCGGTTAGACCTTTGTCCAGTCTTTTTTTCCCTATAACCGGACTTATTAGTAGCTGGAGGAGTTGTTGTTATAGTAACACACCTCACTTGGTGGTGTACTATATTTTTCTTCGTCTCTGTTATATTGATTTGCTTAACTACCCTATTCAACAAACCACCCCAGGTCATAGCCTTCTTCTGAGTCACTGAATCGGCTAGATTACCTGGATTTAAACCTTGTCTGAGGGAAACAATTGCAACTTGTTCAAAGCAATCTTCTAACCCGTTCTTTGTGTTCACAAAACAATTGATCTACTATTTTAAGGACTCGTTCAGCTCCTGAGCACAATCAATAATGGTGTCCCCATTACCCTTGAGTTCCTTACTTCCAACAAATTGCCTCCAGAAGGAAACCCATAATGTATCAAAATTTCTTATACACCCATAAGAGAGATTGTTGTACCATTTGAGGGAACTTCATGTGAATGTTTGGGAGAAGGCCCTAAATAATAGCTTGTCATCATCATTAAAATTCATCATGAAGTTCTTGAACTGCTCTAGATGGTTGTCTAGATCTCGACTCCCATCGCATTTCTCCATCTTGGAGCTATAAAACCTCTTAGAACGGTGTATGGAGAGTATTTTAGCAGACAAAGGTGATTGCCTCCAATTTTTGCTACAGCTAAAAACAGTGTCTTTGTTAAGGGTTGCAAAAATACCTAGGTTGCACTGGAAAGCAAAAGGATCAATCAACAACTGGTCAATATGCTGGTGGTTGAGCCTTTAACCTTGACATGGTGCTTCTTAAGTATACCATGCATATCCCTTTTTCGTGAATGTTTTTTAGTCACCCTTATTTTCTTTTTTGATCACCCTTCATCGCTGTTTGAAGTTACTGATTCTTCAAGCTCTGCCTCATTAGATGAGATGCTGGAGGACCAAAATGTTAAACTCTCCACAAGTTTAGATCGGTGTGTCTTCTTAGAACTGATATGGGTCTTCAAGGACTGCTTGTTCTCTCCAAGATTGTAAGTTTGGTGAAGTATTGACGCACTATATGTTTTCCTAACCCCTTTCTCTACTTGCTTTATTGCTCTCAGCGCCTCTATTTCAGTTCTCAATTGGTTGCGCTCCTCGATAGTGTTTTCATTTTTTTTTCTCTTGCAACTTCCATCTTAGGAGGTGGAACATTCTGATCATTCGAATCCATCCGAGCTACTTTGCTTGCTGGTTTTGAATTATAAAATTCAGGCACTGTCGTGCTCGCACTATGGTCGCCAATTTGGTGTGGTTTATTTCTGTTTAAGGGTAATTTTGTAAAGTGGTTTTGGAATTTAATGTTTAGAGTATATAGTAGTGAGATAATTAAACTGTGTGCTAGCATTAAATTCTGATTAACCCCATTAGTGAAAATGGTTAGGGTATTTATACTTAATTACTGATCCATGGGCCTATCGGGTCAGATAGTGAAGTCGGGTCAAGTTTAAGGGCCCATTAGTAATTAGGTGTAAAGTGGTCAACATCTAACTTAGTCATTATTTATTACAATTATCCTGTTCGGTTTTTTATAATAGTGGTTATGGTCCGAACTGCCCATCGGATTAAGTCAAGACTCAGCATCTAAAAATATCTGATCTTATCAATATCATAATACAAAATAAACTTTGAGTTCAATAACCCATTTGTCTGATTAGCCCTTCGAATAATTCGGTCCTCATCAATATTCTCGTCTAATTGGTAAGCCAAAAATGTTATCTATTGATAGCTTGTGGCACATAAATTACGTTTGAAATCGTGTTACATCATAAAAAATCCAAGCAAACATGTTTACGTTTCTCCGCAAAAAATCTAACAACCTGTACATGAGGTTGGTAGGAATATATATATATATATATATATATATTTAAACTTACAACTTGTTCCTTTATATAGCTTAACGGAAACGATTCCAGAGCCATGAGATCTGTACAAATGTACATTGCAACATGTAGTGGTAACATCATTCGTACACAACGTTTTACCAGTGTATTATCATTCTTAATCGTCAAGCACGCGTTAGACCAACAATTACTTGATCAACAGTTGAGATAAATTCGTCGATTCCAAACCCTTCAACATATTAGTGAATATGTCTCTTCCAGAAACACTTAAATTTATTCAGAGTCTTCGACAATATGTTATGCACCAAAGTCCAGCAAAAAAAATTATGCACCTTCCATTCCAACAGTGACATAGCACTTGTTTTTTTAAACTCATCCATCAAATTTTACTCGTACTCACTTACACTTAAATTTTAAATTTTCGGTTGAGTATCCGCTACAGATCTCCTATAAAATTTCTTTTAAAAATATTAATTTTATAGATTCATGATGAACAAAATCAGAGTAGAACAAATGAACTTAATATAATAGGTAAGAATGCATTGGTAAAATTGTTTTCAGATATTTTCATATAGTTTTGAGATAATGAAATATATTAAATGCATTTGACTTTTGATATAATGCAAAAATAAATTTAGTTTAAAACTTGTGTCTTGAGTGGTGAAACAAATCAAAACAATTTGAATAAAGTGAATGCTAACGTGTCTCTATGTAGATCAAAACATTTAATACACAATATCTTTATATAGTAAACTATTTAGCTTTAAAATTAACTTAGTAGCATTTTTTGGATTTTCTTTTAAAATATTAGTTTTTAAATCATTTTTTATAAATTTTAAATAAAAATATATAATACTTTTAAGATAATTTTTAAAATAATTTTGTTATCTATTTTAGTTATTATTTTTTATATCTAAGCTAACTATTTGATTTAAATCGAATAAGTTATCTAAAAGTTTATTTAGATGATTCAGTATAATTTTATAGTTATTGAAAAAACTAAATAAAAAACTAATTATATCATTAACAATAGTATTTAATGCTTTTAACTACCTAGCAGCATTAACTTTCATTAAATATTACTATAAGTAGTATTAATTGGGTTTTAATGGACTTTCTTAAATCTTTTAGAATTCATATAAAAGGATTATACATTTATTATCCATGTATGAAAAATTTCAAAATACTTGAGCTAATTCGGAATTCTATTCAATTTATTTAAAGCATTATACAATTTTTCAGCGAACTTTGTTAAACATTATTACATGCGAATAAGATTGGCCTTGTTTGGCTGAGGACAGGCGGAGTTACATGCGTCCTTATCCGGATAGCAATGTCTATTAGTGGGTACATCACAACACCAACATATAGAACCTTTTGGGCCGTCTGGGCACGGTTTTGTTCCACAACCGAAAGTAATGTCATTTCCTGATTAGAAGAACCAAACAAATAAGATAAAAGTATAAATGAATAATATATATTCTAAAATATTATATATATATATATATATATATATATATATATATATATATATAAATATATATATGTTTTTTTCTTATCATTTAGATATTTTATAAATATAAAACAAGATGGATTACCGATGAAGTGTTCTTCACAATGGGTTGGGATTAGAAAGCTCGCAAATAAGATGCTGAAGGCGATAACAATAGTTTTCATGGCTTATCCTTTTGTATCAAAGGGAGTAAGTTTTGTTTTACAATCCTGGGATAGATGATCCTCAATACCGATGATCTTATTTATTTATAGAATACAGAATTATCGAAACTGAAACTGACATTCAATATCTTTTTTTCTAAAACTAATTAAATTATAAAGTTAGTCCTTTGATATTAATTAGATTATCAATGTATTTGGAATATTTTTTAATATATAAAATCAATAAAAGAGTTTTGTTTTTTAATGGATTAGGCTATTTTGAGATCTGTTTTGGCTATAATGAGACTCTTTTTATAATCAGGCCTATTTTGACTATAATAAGATCCAAAAATGACCCATTTATGTTTAATATAAAAGCTGTATTCCGGATAAAGTTCATATTTTCTCTCTTCTCTTCACCAAAACCTCTTAAAAGCGGCCAAAACAAAATCAAATTTTCTCAAATCCGAACTCACAAACACGTTAAGGTATGAATCCTATACCTATTCATGTAATTTAGTTAGGTATTTTTAGTGATATTTAGAGTGTTAGGTTTTGCCTCAAAAATTGAATTTTCATTTATATGCTCTTGTTTCTTTTTTAATATAAGTTGTAGACACGTGTTACTCTACTGATTATCAACATTTTTTGTATGAATATTGTTGATTTTAGTTAAGTTTTTAGGAATCTAGGGTTCTTGGGTTTCGAATTGTGGGGTTTGTTGTTGGGGGCAAATCACAAACGTTCAACGCCTGATTTTGGGCAAATCGCGAGCGCCCAACTCGCGATTTGCCCAAAATTAGGCATTGGGCATTCACGATTCTGGATGAAATATAAAGACTCTCTTCTTCAATTGCAGTCTTGAAGCTTATCAGATCACCAGAAGCTGAATTTTCGAACAAAACTGGCATTTTTAAGGTTAAAGCATTTTATTTATAAAACCCAGCCTCCATCTCTGTACCTGATTGAGCTGGTAGACCAAAGAAACGTTTCTTTTATCAAACTCTCCTGCAAATTTGTGTCTTTCGTAAGTAATAATTATCCAATAAAATTCAAGGTATGGGAGAGTATGAAGGTACCAATTCATGTCTCCTCTACATGATAAAACCATCTCATTATTTCCCTCTAAAAGAATGGAAAATGCAAATGCAAATTCAAATGAAATTTAAATTCAGATGAAAGTCCATGCACAGACTTTGGGCATTCCCGATTCAGATGCAAAATTTGGTTTAGTGAGAGAGAAAGTTGCAGGATGAAGAAGAAAAAGTTAGTTTTTGGTTAGAATGTTTGTTTTATATATGGAAGGTAAAATTGTCATTTCACATTAACATAACTTTTTTTTGAGTTAGGGGTCCCATTATAACCAAAAAAGATCTCATCGTAGCATAACCCTTTTTTAATATACATCATCTCCATTCCTTTAATATACAATAATAGTAATAACGTTAAAGGCTAAGCTTCGTTGGGACTCATATCCAAATTCCGTCGCTTTTCATCTAGGTTTGTTGGATATAGATTTCGTTTTTCATTTTTTTTATAAAAATACTACTTTCTTTTAATTTCGATCTTGAAATTATAATTTTTCAACGCTAATTCGAAAAATTTCAAACCATTCATTTAAAAAAAAATAGATTTTAAAGTTTGATTTCACAATATTTTTGGTAAGTATTATTTTGTTAATGATGTGTTTTTCGAATTTTGATCTATATATACCTAGATTCATTTAAGTTTGAATTTTATTTTATTTTAAATCAAATTTGTATATATTTGTAGTTATTTGTTTGATTTTTAGTTACTTTTATTGTTTAGGTTAGGTGTAGAACTTCATTTTGGATATCTATGGGTGGGAACTAGTCGAGTATCGGAAGATTTTAAGTTTTGGATCGTACGTCAAATCTGATTGTGTTAGGAGATTTTTAAAATTTCATAACACTTCATATTCAATTCTACTATAATTTTACATGTTTATTTATTGTCTTGAGACAATTTTATGTGCTTACCAATTGTTTGAGGCAATTTTTGACTGTATCTTAGTTTTAAGTCTAACAAATGATTGCAATTTCTAGATGCCTCCTCGTCATCCACGATTGACATTCGAGTCAAAACATGAGAGAAATGATCATGACCATAATGTTATGGCTCAGACTTCTCGGAGTTCTAGAGTACACCGACATAGTTGTATGTTTATTATTTAGCATTAGATTACTCCTGACCAGCTGTTTCATCAAGTGAATGGTCATGTTCCTGATTTTTACTCTCAATTCAATGACTACATGACCCAAAGGGTGTATAATATATTTAACAATGATTTAAGTTTGTAAAGTAATTTTTTTTTGTTTTAGTGTTGAATTTTACTTATTGTAGTTGTTTGTCTTAGAGTTAATCATAGCGTACCTTATTAGTAATTTGGTTTTTATATTTTATAGACGATAGACTATTTGCGATGCTTAGCTATATACGTTACCCATCGCCAGTGGATCTCACTCATTAGAGTGGAGATCAGTTTATGGGACTAGAGGAATTCTTGGTCTGCTAATGTTAATGTACTAGAGGAATTCTTGGAGTAGTGGCATCCAAAGACCAATTATTTCCATTTCTCCTTCAGTGAGATGACGATTACGCTTGACAATGTACACACCATCACATGTCTACTCCTCACAGGTCAGAGTTTCAATCTTGTTACTTGGTGTAGATTACCAAAACCTTACTAATGAGCTTGAGTAGAGTCATGATGTTAGTCGCAAACATGTTCGTCTTAGTTTTTTGCGCCATTTTCGTATGCAAATTGAATATTACGATGATCATATTACTAATCAGATGGTTATTAATACGACAAGAGAGTGTTTGCTACATATGTTTGTTGTTTCGTTCATGGAAACAATACGGATATCAGTATCTATCTCGATTATCTATATTTCATCAAGAGCTATAACAGCTAGAGTATGTATCAATTGGGTCAGCTAATATTAGCTCCGTTATATTACGAGCTTGGTAGAAGTTGTTTACACACATCGTATTTTATTAGCTTCTTCAGATTGTTAGAGACATGGATCTATGACCATTTTTGAATGCTTGTGACTAAGAAATCCAATTCATATTCTATCACACAATCTACCATGTGTAGATATGCACCTATTATTTGTTCGTTTGAACCAAGAGGCTCGAGATAATACTTGTCAGTCTATAGGTATTTTCATAGAGCAAGATGATAGTTTTATTTGTTGGTTTTTATTATATTTCTCTTATTTTAACATGACTCTAATTTATACATATATTAATTTTAAAATTCTAAGCATGGTCATATAGACATTTATGTGACCTTAGAGCTTTATATGAGGTCACTTGAATAGATGCTACATTGAAATTGTAGGACATAATGAAATCTTATTATCCCATCTACATTGGTCGAAACTTGAGGAATGTCTAAAACATGGTCCACTATGATATGTTTTGGGAGGTGGCGGTAGAGCTAGACGTGCAAACACACATTATCTATAACATGATTCTATTTGGATTGGATGGAGGTCCCATATTGTTGACCCCATGTTACAAGGTTCCCAATATCTCCTCGACCAACCTAGTACTCGTTATACCATGTATGAGTTAAAACCAACTTATGGTACGTATTGATCAATCCTGATTCTTGTCGCGCTGATACATACATTAGGGTGGACCTCTCTGTGACCACTTATAAGGCAAGGTTTTACAGGATTTAATGGATCGTCTAGTCGAGTTAGATGCGATTTCCCCTAAGTTCAATATCAAATTGTTTGGTGGGCCTTTACGTGATTGCATTAGACTAGCACGTTAGTATCAAGATTGATTTTACAAAATGTTTTATTTGGTTATGTTATGACTCTTTTTTTATGTATCAATTTTTTGTTTACGTTTTCTTATATCATGACTATTTTGTATCACAACCATTTTGTTATGTACGAGTTTTATGTTTTACGTTTTTTTATGGGTTGAGTTTGATTTATACGTGTTGGATATTCATATGTCTATCCAATAGATGTTTTGAGAAAATTGGTTAAGTTCATTACATTATCCATAACTTATGAGTTCTGGATATTCATAGGGTTATTTTGTTTTTATTATCTAGTAAACTTAAGGGTAATGCTATATCTTGAACCAATTTTATTAGATATCGGCCTCTAAATTTAGCTGCTAATCGTCACGTGAGTTGATCATAACATACATCGGGAGTTACGTTAGTTTTATCCAATTCGTGTACCAAATAGATTGGTTAAGATGATTATGATATCCATAAGTTGGAAGGGTCCAATGTTGATAGGTCTATTTCGATTAGGTTATCCTTATATAAAATTGAATAAATAGACACTCGCCTCTTGTACAAACAAAACATTGAAAACTCACACCCTATGTAAAAAATATATGGATTGACAAATCTCGAACATGAATATTTGAAGAAAGTCTACGAATCGGATAAAACGTATTGGGAGGAAATGCTATAACAGCTGTAATACCTCTATGTTAGGAATCATATCGAGCCGAAAAAAATATTCTGACGTTTGGATGAAGTAAAAACTAGGTGGAAGTATTTAATGACACAATGGGTACACTTGATTTTCAATCTCAACGGCGAGAAATGTCACAATGCGTTTCAACTTTTTAATTGCTTGGTAAAACTTGGATGAGGTGCATAGCCGAATAAAAAACAAGTAAGATGAAGCTATGTACGATGATCGGATGAACTACAAAATGGAGAAAGAAAAAAGAAAGCTAATGGAAAAAAAATGGTCTCACATGTAAGCAATGATTTGTATTATCGTAAAATTATATTTGTTTATTTTTATGAATTACCATGTTATTTCTCTTTCAGAATAACTGCGTTATTTATGTTTTTATATCGTTATTTATGTTTCTATATCGTAAGTTCTAAGTTAACGTTGTTTAGAATTTTTAAATTATTGTTGTATCTTAATTCAAAAAAAATTAACGTTTTTTTTATCGTCTAGAAAAAAATGTTGTACGAGCTTGTTCAAGACCAAAAATGGCTAATTTAATTTTTTATATTAAAGAATTTGGTGTTGAGAGGTCATTCTTTACGTTATGGAACACATACCACTATGACAAAGATCTGCTTTCTTCGGTCTTATTTCTTACTTTCAAATTCTGAGTGTATGAAACAACAAAGAAATACCGAGTATTTTTAATTATTACTCCTCTATTTGGATTCTTCAAGACTATGGGCCTAATGGGCTCATACCACAAGACTAACTCAAGTGATTGCACAATATCACTATCACAGACACAAAACTGTACCGTCGGACACAGTACACTGTCAAGGCACTATTCGACTCATTCACAACAAATCTTCCCCTTGAGGAGAATACACTTTTTTCACTATCAACAAAGAACCTTCTCTTCTTCTGACACACCAAATGCCCTTAAGGCATTCACTCTATACTGCGAACACCGATCCAGTTTAGGCACTCCCTAAAATTTCGAACTGATACTGCCTTGGTCATTATATCTGCTGGATTATCGTGTGTAGACACTTTCTTCACATCAACAATCCCCTTTGATATTATATCACGAATAAAATGATACATGACATCTATGTTCTTTGTACGATCATGGTGCATCTGGTTCCCTGTAAGGTGTATAACGCTTTGATTGTCACAAAAAACTTTTGTAGTAGTCCTATCCAAGCCCAAATCTGCCACCAAACCTTGCAACCATATTGCCTCTTTAACTGTTTCTGTTACTGCCATGTACTCTGCCTCTGTTATAGACAAAGCTACAGTAGCTTGCAACTGTGCTTTCCAACTGATCGCACTCCCAGCTAGAGTAAATACATATCCTGTCAGAGATCTTTTTTTTTATCCATATCACTTGCAAAATCAGAATCAACTAAACCAACCAATGATCCTGCAACATCATTCAGCGATTCACCAATATCGGTCTTGTTAAAAGTTAAGCCAACATTCACAGTATTATTTTGAAGAGATTCAATCTCTTCCCCCATAGCACCAATCCATCGATATGTCTTTGAACTCGCTATAGCTTCTCTGTAGCTACTAGGTTCCTGCATCTCAACTTCTTCTGCAACTGACAGAGCATATGCAACTAGATTCACATACCTTTTTGGAAGTCTAATATCTCTTCGGTCTCTGCCCAATGCTATGCTATAAGGTTGTTGTTCTCATTCAGGCGCATCATCGTCACTATCATCCGATGCTGACGCTTCACCTCCTGATTCTGGATCCACCTCAGAACCACTTGAATTATTGGACCTGCTAGGAACTGATTCTACTTCAAGCTCCACCTGTTTACTCACAACTGATCCTGATTCGACCATTTCTCCTACTTCTTTCCGATTGTCTAACGAAGCAAACTTATTAAAAGTAACGTCTCTACTGATGAGAAAACCTGGAGACTTTGGAGAGGTACACCATAACCTATATCCCTTCACTCCAGTAGCATATCCTAGAAATATGCACCTCTTTGCCCTCGGCTCAAGCTTACCGTCTCTCACATGAGCATACGCAGGACAACCGAACACCCTCAAATGTTCATAATTAGCCGAAGAACCAGACCCAATCTCAAAAGGATTTTTACAATCAATAGCCGTTGATGGAGACCGATTCACCAAGTAACACGCTGTATTGATAGCTTCAACCTAAAAATCCTTTCACACACCGAAATGCGAGAGCATACTTCGTGCCTTATCACAAAGCGTTCTGTTCATTCTTTCTGCGACTCCTGTTGTGGTGTTCTAGAACAAGTGCGATGGCGCACTATTCCCTCAACTTCGCAGAACTCGTTGAACTCACGACTGCAATATTCTAACCCATTATCTGTCCTAAGACGTTTGATTTTTCTTTCTGTTTGCTTCTCAATCATCGTCTTCCATTTGACAAAGGTTGAATATGCCTCATCTTTTGTTTTCAGAAAGTAAACCCACACCATCCTTGAATAATAATCAATCAAACTCATGTACTAGATGGCTCCGCTCTTCGATGGAATTCTGTTTGGACCCCAAAGATATAAGTAAATGTAGTCCACTGTCCCTTTAGTCTTTCTTACGGCCGATTTGCTGAATTTGACTCTAGTTTGTTTACCAAACACAGTGCTCACAAAATCCCAATGATTCTGCTTTATACCCTTTCAACAAATCTCTCTTTCCCAAAACAACCAATCCTCTGTCACTCATGTGACCAAGACGCCAATGCCACAATTTATTTTGATCCTGTCTACTTTGGCTATTACTCCCTGATGATGGTAATGCAGCATCGCTCATAACAACACTCCCCTGGAGAATGTAAAGACTCTTCTGCAAACTGCCTTTCATGCATACCATTGAGCCTTTTGTCACTTTGATTACATCATTTTCTACACGGTACTTGTAACCCCGAGAGTCTAGAGTCCCACGAGAAATCAGGTTTCTTTTTAATCCAGGAACATGCCAGCACGCCAAGATTCTAACAACCCCATCAAACATTCTGATTCTGACGTTACCAATACCACCAACAGTCAACGAATGATTGTTCCCTAAATAGACAGTTCCATGCATTGGATTGTACGTACCAAACCACTGCTTGAACTGACACATGTGATATGTAGCGCCAGTATCGAGTACCCAATATTTTTGCCCAATGTCTGAACTCACGGACAATACATCTCATTTACCACTATTTTCACTATCGTCGGAATCGTATACACCTTCAACAATGTTTGCTGCATTTTCCTTTTAATTTCCCTTCTTACCATTTAGTTTCGGACAATCTCTCATATAATGACCCTGATCACCGCATTCATAACAGTTTGAGTGCTTCACCCTTGACTTGGACCTCTAGTTCTTCCTTCTTAAAGAACTCGCTTTGCTTCTAGATCTTCCCCTAGTCATAAGACATTCCCCTTCAGCTTGGTTGTCTGGCTGCAACTGTCTCATCTCCTTTGATTTCAGTGCCCCTTTGACATCTACTAGTGATAATTTATCCTTACCATAGATAATGGTATCTATGAAGTTTTCATATGGAGCTGGTAACGATCTCAATACAAACAAAGCTTGATCCTCATCCCCAATATTGATATCTATGTTCTCCAAGTCCATTATAATTGATTTGAAATTATCTAAGTGCTCTGTTATGGACATACCTTCTTTCAATCTGAAATCATACAAACGCTTCTTCAAGTATAATCAGTTTACTACTGATTTTTCTGAGTAAAGATCTCCTAGATTTTTCAATGCGCATGCAACAGTCTTCTCACCACTAATCTCGCGAAGCACATTGTCTTTCACACTCATTAAAATCCAGCACAAATCCTTTTCTTGAAGATCTTGTTTCTCCTCTTCTTTCATCTCTTCTGGTAACTTATTCTCCATAGCCTTCTACAACCCTTGCAATACCAATGAAGATTTCAGTTTAATCTTCCACAACGTAAAGCTGGATCCCCCATAAATTTTTTCAATCATGTATTTTGTTGCTGTAGATGCCATTGTGAAAAACCCTAATTGCAAAAGCCTTAATTTCACCACGTGGCTCTGATACCAATTTCGTTATTAAATTACTATGCAATTATCAAAATGGCTCAAGCACAAAACATATACGAAGGAAATATTTAAATTAAACACAGGATTTAACGTGGTTCGACAATTGTCTACGTCCATGGGCGCCGCCAGAGAAAAGAGTTTCACTATGATAGAAAAGGTTACAGATTTTCAGATTTTGTTTTGTGTCGCCCTAGTAATCTATTTATAGGGAATTAATAGACTTACTAGACTATGGGCCTAATGGGCTAATACTACAAGACTAACTCAAGTGATTGCACAATATCACTATCACAGACACAAAACTGTACCGCCGGACACAGTACACTGTCAAGGCACTATTCGACTCATTCACAACAAAGTATAATATTAGTGGGTGTATGTAATTGAAAAATAGAAGTTCACTTCCAACTGTTAATTTAAATATATATTTTTTCATATTTTATCTTCTAATTTAGTTCCCTTTCTTCAATGAGAGTTCATTATTAATAGATTATTTTATATTTCCAAAACCCAAACAAAGCCCAAAATATTTAATAGTGCCACCGTTTAAGAAACATAACTGACAAAAGAATTTGTTAAGGTAATGAAAATTTTATTAGAATTTTAACTTTAAAGATGTCACGAGCCCATATTTGGACCAATGTTATAAAACAATGAATCTAGTATCACAATATGATACTTAGAATTCTAACTTAAGAATAAAGTTTGATTCTAATTGTCTTATAATTGTGTGTTACAAAGAAGTAAAATGCTCTTTATCCAAATTCCTTCTACATTCAACTTTTATCGTTGAGTCCATATTACTTATCCATCATCTATCTACATTGAGTTTCTGAGCAAAGCTCATCAACTTCTCGCACCTTCTTAAATTGTATATGTCATTTGCATGCATCTAAAAATATATCTTGGTCAAAGAATCCCTGCCTTGAATCGTTAGTTAAATAGTAATAGTATATTAACAACATCAACTGAAACTGAAGAGTTTTAAATTGAAAGTCTCATATATCCCATATTTAGACTTTCGAGGAGAATTATAGCTTTCAAAGGATTCAAAGAATTATTAGAAGCATTATTATGAGTATTATCTTAAGTAAAGTCACAATTGGATTTAATATTGAGTGTCTATTTGGCCACCAAATCTGTAGTAAAATTCCGTTCATAAAATATGTGTCTTATGACCACTTGAGAAGAAATAAGACTTCTTCAACATGTCAATAATGAGATAAGGTACCATAATGCCTTACCATAACTCGGAATTTTAAAAAGGATAAGTGAATATGTTTTTATCTATAAGTTATTGAATTCTTTCAACTTACGAAATAAAAATTATAAGTTATTTTGTTTCAGCAATTAGTGATGTGCTTTTTCCAATCAAATTTCTTAGTTGGACATTTTAGATCTCCCTTATCATTTCAAATAACGAAAGCAGAGTTGGATTCACCATTTCTTAAACAAGATGCATCACAATTCAGTTTTAATCTATTAGTTGTAGGAGGATGTCATTTAACATATGTAATTAACCTAGGGATAGGTAAGTGATAAAAACAACCAAGTGTATTGGCTGCTTTCATATCACGAGACTACTGCTTAAGTTTAAGAACTTTTGCACAATCAAACTTATTTAACATACTTATAACATTCTCAATAATAATTGTGAACGAAGTTTTAATTTTATTATATTTATAACTTGATGGGGGATGATTTTCCTTTTATTGATTTCTCAAAACTGAATGATTATCATTTTAAGGGAATATTTTCCTTTAATAAGAATATTGTTGATTGATGCCATTTTTAGTTTTAATTAAATGAGAGAAATAATATACAATCTTTTACATATCCATTAGTAATTTACCTTTGTGATGCCACTTAATTTTTTTTAATCTGGTAGATCAATTATTTATTTTAATGAATGTAAGTAAATAATTTTATATTTTAAATTCTTTTAAAATTTATATAAATATATAAATATATATATATATATATATATATATATATATATAACTGAAATTATTTTTTAGTATACCGTTATTGGTAAGGATAGTGCGTAAGTTAAATTTTGGATATTTAGGCTGAATTTTGGGTTTTTATATGTTATTAGTATTTTAGTTACTTCAAGTTATTGAGATTTAGTGAATTATAACCTAGATCTTTAGTGAATTATATTTATTAAATATAAGAGCATCCTCAATAGAGTTTGTATAATTTGATTAAAGGGTCAGGTTATACATACGAAAAACTGATCTAATTTTATCCAAAAAAACGTCGTTGACTTTAGTTTCACTTTTTTGGAAGAAATTACCCTCCAACTTTCATTTAATTACACAACTACCAATAAGTAAAAAAATAATAAGTATATCCTAAATAGACCCAAATAAAAAAAAACCTATTTGTCTAGCTTGACCTAAAAAACACTACCATTTACTAGATCAACTTGACCATTCAAACTACTCTCAATAACATTCAACCACACTTTGAAGAAAAACACAAAATAGAACATGATTGAGTCGGAGTTAGCGATTAACATTGAGGATTTGATGTCCCTAGAAGTGAGAGAGGAGCATATGTCTTTGAAGAATGAGTTTGAGTCGTTGGAGAAAGAGGTTGAATCGACAGAAAAGGTAATAGAAAATGTTTTCGGTCCTTGGTTGCAATTGCACCATCGGTTCTAGCCTTTGGAACAGTTGGTGCGTAGGCTTCTTGGCACCGGTTATGGGCCATAGGCACCACTGGTTCAAGGTACCGAAACCAGTGGTATTGGTGGTGCATGGCCACCAAAACCAAAATCGTATTTTCGGCCCCATATTTTAACCTGTTTAAGCCATCTATGTTTTGGTTCTCCTAACTACGTGTTGTGTTTTAATGTTGTTAATTAGGGAGCGGATGTTGCGCATGGATCCGAGGAAGCTTTTGCTATTGACTACACTCATGTATTTTTCACGGATGAGTATTATACGCAAGAAGCATTGGTTAAGAAGTGGATAAAGAAGACCGAAAAAGATAACGGCCTGGTTATCAACCTAAGGCGTCACGATAGATTAGAGAGTATAAAACATTCTCTGGTAGGTTTTCAATGCAAGAGGTCGGGAAAATATATTTTAACGGTGGCCGGAAAAAATCGTAAAAGAAAGTCGATGGGAACCAAAACATTGGTTATCCATTTGAGCCAAAGGGGTCATTGGTGGAACCAATCGATGGAAATTAGAATTTGTTTGTGGGATTGTTTGAAAAATCTTGACGGTCATTCATACGCAGACCGTTTGAATGAAGAGGAGATGTAATTTATTAAACGGTCGACCTATATGGGAACATACCCTAGAAAAATATTGAATGGTGTTAAGAAGTTGAATGACAATAATGTTACTTTTATACGCACTATCTACAATGCCAGATAGAAAAATAGGGTTTTGAAAAAGATGGGCAAGCCACATCTATAGTTTATGTTGGGAGATTTTAAGATGTATAAGTATTACGAATGGCATAAATCTGGTGAAGACGATGAGCAGGTCATTGCTGATATATTTTTTGCGCATCCAGTTAGTGTTGATCTGTTTCAAACATTTCTAATAGTTTTGATCATGGATGGCATGTACAAGATCATAAGATATGATATGTCGTTGTTTGAGATAGTAGCCGTGACATCTGCTGGTTTGATGTACTGTGCTGCTTTTGATGTCATGTTTGGTGAAAAATTAAACAATTTCAAATGGGTGTTAGAATGTTTGAAGTCGTTGATTTTTGCTCACGGGATTGAAGAATCGTCTGTAATTTTGACTGACAGAGATTTAGCATTGATGAATGTCATAGAAGTAGGCTTCCCAAAGACAACGCGTATGTTATACCGCTGGCACATAAACCAAAACGTTTAGGGGAATACAATGAAGTATTTCCTTGAGAAAAATGATTATGCAAAGTTTGTTTATGCTTAGAAGAAAATAGTGTACGCGACATCAGAGATTGAATTTGATCATGCTAGGCTTGAGATGTAACTAGACTACAAAGAATACCCTCTTGCATTTCATGTCTTGAGATGTATCTAGACTACAAATACATTTAAAATGCATGACTTGATAAATACAATGATAAATTCGTTGTTTGGAAAATGAACAATTTTATGCATTTGGGATATTGCACGACTAACTGGGTCAAGAGCATTCATTCTAGCTTGAAGTGTTACCTACGTACGAGCAAACTAAACTTTGAGTTATTTTGGGTAAGGCTACATTCACTTGTCGAAATCAAACATTCTTTAATTAGATCTTCTTTTGAAAAGAGTCGTTACATAGCACAACATGAATTTGTTGACAAAAGTTTTGATGAAATTCGAGGCAAGGTTTCCTACATATTGTTAGACTCTTTCTTACTGAATTAGAAAGTGTGCTATATTGTGGGAAAATTATTATCGAAGATGGGGTGGATGTTAACATTATACAACTGATGACGTTTGCATATGGTCGATAAGATCAACACACAGTATATTGTGCTACCACCAGAATCACGAGTGGCTTAATAATGGAAAAGTTACATCTTTAGAAGTGTTTCACAACCATTAGAAGAGGCTAGAAATACAGCCCCGTACGAACCGAACAACGATGACAATTCTCAAAGATGATTTGGAAAAACTTGTAATTGATGTTATGGAGACAAAAGAAGAAAATTGTATAAAACACGTTTACAAGAAATGGTTTGAAATTGTTTATCCGGAGACATCCTTCCTACTAAAGCCATTAGAGGAACAGAAACACCACGGTCTTCCACATGTAAAACGAAAACTTGTTATTGATGCATCATCTACAAAACGAGATAAATGTCACTTGGAACATGTGGATGCTTCTAATAAGGCCAGCAAAGCTTCGATGCTAAACCTCTTTAAAACTTCAAAAGTGACCGCTCGTATAGTAGTTCCAAGTGTGAATACTATTCGTGTAGATGTGTCTATAGTCCTTCATAGTTCTTCGATTGTCTCGTTTTCTAGAAATACCATACCATGCTATGTTGTGGGTGGGAAAAACTGAAACACGATCTGAAAGGATTCTTGTATTGGTTTCTGATACACTTCATTCCGTTTATAACTAGTATAAACGACGCTAGGCCTGATGGCTATTATGGCTATCATGCAGTTTCATATGGGTTATATGGTCATGAATAAGGTTGGCAGGTGACTATGAAGGCAATTTATGATAAACTAATGGATAATTATGTGGTATATAGCAAGATATATAACGACAAAAAAGAATATCTGAAGGTGGATGAAAGCATAAACTATTACGAAACACCAGTTGGAACCAAATATTGGATGACAATGTTAGAGATGGGTATAGCAATTTAAAAAAAGTTACAATGTATTGTTCAATCTGTATCACAAACGGGATCTCACAATTGCTGTGAAACCTTTCTACCCGTGCGAGGTGTACTCTCTTTGATGCCCAAAACACGTGAAATCGGGTATGGTTTTGTTAATACTAATCATTTCATCAATGTAAATCTTTTGTCTCATTCATATGTTTTTTAGTACACTAAATATCAACCCTCATAGTCTAATTCTAAACTGTTTTTACAACTAATCATTACCGCTCATAGTCTGTGTGCACGTATGCATCCTACATGGAATGCATTGCACAACGATAACGCTTCCACTTGTAAGTTACCATTACTTAAATGCTACAAGACATGTATGGAGCTCGAAGGTCGAAAGCCAATTAGTTCTTATCTAGAAGTAACTGATCTGGATGAATTTGTTTAGTTGGTTAATGTTATTTAGTACTTCAGTTATGTATTACTTCAAACTTGTCATACTTCGGTTTTACAAGCTATGTTGTGTTCGTGATTAATATCTTTTATTCTAGTTAATATGTTGTGTTTGTTTTTATAATGATGATAAAGCAATTGATTACTAAAGGAACAACGAAAACTTATAATTTCATAAAAGTTCATAAAATGAACAATGATGACTTGTAATTTTAAAAAATAGAAGATAAAGCAACGTTACATAACTTAAGATCAAAACAAAAATCATTCGAAATCATAGCCTCCATTGCTGGTAAGACTATGTAGTTCTTCCTCCTTTAAGATGATTTAATATTTAACATATTGCATCATTTGTTTGGAAAAATAGTCCGTGATTATTAAACCAAATGAGTCGAATGCTTCATTCCTAATATTTGGTGACTGGTTAAACACCAAAAACATTGGTCCACTTGTGATATACATGTACCTTGTCGCTACATATTCACAGCTACATGGGGGAGGCATTCATGTAGTCGTAGACATGTCGTCTTATATGAAATACATCATACATAATACTTCGTCAAAGAACTCATCGGTATTATTATCCGGCCGAGTAAACTTCACATGTTTTGAAACTTTGAGTAGATGAGTATCCTCAAAGATTCTCTATCCTATATTTATACAAATTGTAAGAAAATAGTTGAAATTGTGTGTTTAAAATAAAGCAAGGCAATAACTTTTATAGTATAGTTAATTTCTGGATTGGCTGGAACAATTGAGTGGGATTGGTGCAAATCGAGGTTCGGGTATCCACGTGTGTATCGAGAAAGATCTCGTGGACGGGAAAGATCTCATTTCTTGTAACCAAACCTAGGTACAAATGGGGGTTCGGGTTCATCCCGAACCTGTCCAAACTGGTGCATAACTCGATCGGTAATGTATCCCTCTACCGTGCTCATCATCCGCCATGGATAAGAAATAGTGCGGATCTCTTGGACGCAGAACTGGACCCTAATGTGCTCGTACGGCTGGATCACGACATGTAAAACAAAATAATATAACATTTAATTACAAAAAAAGACTAAGTAATAGGTAAATCATTTTTAATGTGGTTACTTACGTCATTCTCATTGCGATCTGATAGAATCCTACACATCTTCGATTTTGGGCGGACGTTGGTTCTGATAATCCTCTTGCTTAGACACCTAACAATCTTCGGATGTCTCCATATGTAGTCTGGGTTCCTAGGGGATTTCAATGTGAGGAAGTGATCGTATATCCATCATTTAAAGCACTATATAGAGAAGCCAATGCAATAACCCCCCATGCTATGTCCCATAAACCCGAGTCCATGTTCTCCAACTCGTAAAGGTATACAGCCTTCACGCTCTTCTGACAAGTGTCCGCAAATATTGTGCATCCAAATAAGAACATCAAGTCCCCTTGTTATACTTGGCGGGCAATATCATCGTTAATCTGCTCAAGGTAGCGACCTTTGGTAAATATCTCCCGTGGACATTTAATCTTGAACAGAACAGCTCTAATGGACTCCAGCTCTGCACGAACTTCCTCGACACTCAGTCCTAACATACTTGCATAATAGTTAAAAGCCTCGTCTCGTGGAGCCGTAACCACATCCAAAGTCCTACCTACTACATGAAAACCTGTAATGCAGCTAACGTCATCTAAAGTGATGGTCATCACCCCGAAGCTGAAGTGGAACGTGTTGGTCTCCTGATGCCAATGCTCGACAAATACCTCATTCCGTACAGAATGTGTAAAGTACTGAGGCAAGTAAGCAATAAGAGGCCCGAAGGGAGTGTGAGCTAAGTGGCGATGCACGTGTGGCTGAGCTCAAGTCCCACATACGTAGCACATTATAATGTGCATGTACGCCTAAAGAACTACACGTCTGTAAATAAAATAGTAAGTAAAAAAACATACAAAGTAGCACATTATAATGTGCAGATTGGATTGCCAACCCAATGTGCATCAGTGTATGCTATAACATGTAGGCATGCGATCATTTGGATTGCCAACCTAATGGAGGTCTTTTTTCAACAAAACGGGGTCTCATTATAGCCTAGCCCTAAATAAAAAAGGATAAATGAGTGACCCATAGATAATTTAGTGAAGGGCTGTGCTAAAATGAGACCTCCATTAATTACAAATCAGTCACTAATATAAAACGTATTTTCTATATATAAAAAACCAACAAAACTCTATAAAAACCAATAACTCTCTCTAACTAACATATTTAAAAACTTTAGATTTTCCATATCCGAATCTACCATTCTGTTGAGGTATGTACTCTTACTTATTTATATAGTTTTTTTTCAATTTAGATATGTATTTTTAGTGATATTTAGAGTTGAATATTATGTTTGAAAAAATGAATTTTTATATATTTTTAGTTGTCATTTTAAATTCTAGTTAGTTTTATAGGTTAGTTTAGGTCTAGATCTTCGATTAGGAATTATATTTGTTTGATTTGGGGTAACATGTAGGGATTTTGAAGTTTGAAGGGTTAAAGGTTGTACTGAAGAATCGGGCATGCATCGCGCGAAGAACAACCGGATTTGCGCAACCTGGGTGCGTAAATCCGGCTGTCCTTCGAACATGAACTATAGTGGACATACAATAGCACAAAGCACAATAGTATACAATAGATTGGTTCTTGAAAGAGAAAAAAGTAGAGTCGAAGAGTGTTAAAAGGTTGAAGATTACTTTATTCATGGCAGACCATACATTTCAGCAAATAATGGAGAAAAGTATTCTTTTAAAGTTTTCTAACAAGACTCACAATTGGAAGCTAGACTAAAAGTTTTCTTTTAAAGATTGAATCCACATAAATAAGACCTTTGAGAATCTTGCAAAGAGTAAAGGAACACTTCTTTGGAGTTATAGAAAACCAAATTTCAGTGTGTATTATTAACTTGGTTTCAACATCTCTTACTGCTTTCCAAGTTTATTTTAGGAAAAACTTACCATCCTATGAAATATTACACGGAGTAGTATCCTTATGGTCTCCATTTAATATAAGTTTTGTTATTCTTTCAATGTCATATGTAAGGATAATTTCTTTTAATTCTATAATTTTCCATGTACCATTAAATCCAGAGTTTATCAATATTGAGTTGACTATAGAGACATCCTCATTTGAAGATAGATATATAAAATGATGAGAATTATTCCATTTATTAATCCAAAAATCAATTTTCATCTCCAACTTTCCAAAATATAATTTTTCATGCTAAGTGTCTAATATTAATTAACATTTTCAATATTTTAGATTCTTTAGGTTTGGATTTAGTTTGAAGAGGGTGTGAATTTGGGCAGTATATAAAGATGATTAGTTTAGACCAAAGTGTTTGTGCTCACTTAAGATATACCAAAGCTTGGAAGAAACAGAGAGTTGAATATCTTTCAACTTTCTAAAATTTAGATTATTTTCATCAAAAGGTTTACAAAGTTTGACCCAATTAGACCGTATAATGGTTTTGTTATTATCTTGAAACACCACAACAATTTGTTTAAAAGGTTATTAATTCTGGTTATTACATTGTTTAGGGGAAAAGAACTCTACATATAATATATTGTATATGATTATAAATATATTGAATAAGGCCATTATGCACCAAGTGACATGTTGATGATATCAATCTAAAATTTTATTTTTCATTTTGGTTACAAGTTTATCAAGAAACTATTTCTTGTTACTTGAATAAATATATGAAGCAAGATGTTTAAAAGTTAAGATGTTTCATTTAAATTCAGTTATATTTTCTATTGATTCGATTTTGTCTCTAGTCATGTGAGTGGATGTAACAAAGGTTGTTTTTTTGTTTATTTACTTACTGGCCAGAAACAGTTTGATAGTAATCAAGATAATCGCAGATTCTCTTGATATTAGAAATAGATATGTTCTTGAAAATAATGACAGCACATGCAAACGCAAAACAATGAATAATAATATGACTTCTAGATTTGTATCTCATAGAGTGATAAAATTGATACATAATTTTAATTCCTTATTTTAGAAATTTTTCACCAATAATGAACAAGCTGGGTGATAAAAGATCACCCTACCTGATACTATTGCTAGAGTTGAAATATCCATAGGATGTTCCATTAATTATTATAGTGTAATTAATAGATTACATACATTTTTTTGGTATTTAATTAGTCGGTTGTTAAAACTAAAATTCATCATGATAGTATATATAAATCTAAAAGTTATCTTATCAAAGGCTTTAGCCGTGTCCAAATTTAAAACTATATTACCACTTTTTTTTGAGATCATGTATTAGTTCACGAGTAATCAAAATATTTTCATGTATATTTCTGTTTTTAACAAATCTAGATTGCTCCTCATAGATTATTTTGGGTAACAAATTCACTAGTCTTGAATTGATAATTTTAGACAATATTATGTTGAGTACTGTACACAGACTGATGGGTATGTTGTTTTTCCAAGTCTTAGGAGAGCTAGTTTTTGGAATCAATTATATTGTAGTAGAAAATATACTATTAGGAGGAGTGAAAGCTTTGAAATAATAAAAAATTACACGACACTAGTCCTTTTGAATAATGAGCAATCATATTTGATAGAGCTTAAAGTTGAATCCATCAACTCCAGATATACCAGTGAGATTAGGATATTTGATGGATCTGTGGATTTACTAAATTGAAGAGATAGCCGTTAAATATGTATTATCTCATAGATTATTTCATTAATTTATCAAGTTTAGATGGATTGTAACGATAATTGAGAATGGAATTGAAATAGTTGACTATAGATTCACCTATTAAGGTTGGAAGAATCGTTAATTGTGATTCCATTGATTCTATTTTTAACATCTTTTTTAATAAAATTGTGAAAGCATTTAGTGTTTTCGTCCCCTTATTTGATTCATGGCAAAATACTATTTTATTGTCAAAATGTTTCTTGTCTAGCAAGAATTTTTAAATGATGAGCTCTAACTTTTGATAGATACATTTTATTGTCTAGACCATTAAATTTGTAAAGGTTAACTTTAGCTATTCGTACATCATAAGACTATCTAATATTTCAAAACTTATAAGGTCTAATAATACTTATAAATTGAATTACAAGACCATGTAACTATTGTCAAACAAATACTCTAATCGGTAATATTAAACTTCCATATAAAGTGCAGAGAGATCCAATTCTAAACACTAAAGGTTAAAACATCTCGTGGAACATTAAAAATCATGGATAAATTTTGATCTTAAAAGCAAACATTATGACAAAATACTGAGGTTTATTCACCATATATTAAAATAAATTCAGTTAATGGTAGAAAAAAGAAACCAAATAAAAATCGAGAGAAGTAATTTTTATACCATGTTTTTATGTGGATGAGTTAATGGACTAGTGGTTCCATTTGGAGTCGGAAAAAAATTGAAGATGATATTTTTCGGGAGTTGAAGAACGAATATGGTGAAATAGTACTAGAAAAGAGACAGTTGATTTATATAGTTATTTGGGCTAAAGGGTTAATAATCCAATATGGTTTAGATATATTAGTTTTTCAGTTAAATATGGTGAAGCATTAGTTAATTCATGTTCCAAAATATTATAAGTGGTTACAAAATGTATTTTTCTTTTTAATTTTTGGATTTTACTATTTTATATTTTTTATTAATTTTTCTTTTAAGTTTTGTGATAATAGCTAAGCATTAGTTAATTCATGATTTTAATGATTACATTCTGGCTATGTAGTTTGAGGAGCTTAATGATTCCAGATTAATAAGAGATGAGCGTTGTTCCGAAGATTATAGCCATTTTCTCTACACGAAATCCAACTACACACAACAACAATTGATTGGTCGGGTTAAGCTTATCGCAAATGACAACGGATTTGTAGTTATATTACGATGTCGCGACGATGCCAAAAACACGAAAACTCATTAAGTATTTTGTATGCGAGAGATCCGTAAAGTACACAAAGTTGTTCGAACTAAAGGATCTTAATAGGCGGTCTACTGGGACCAATAAATGTGGATTCTCTTTCGTGCTTAAAGAAAATAAGATAAATGATTGTTTATGGTCCTTAGAGGTCATATGCGGGGTTCACAATCACAAAAATATATTATTCAGTAAAGATCATTCACACTTAGGATGATCATCTAAAGAAGAGTTGGATTCTGTAATTACTTCTACGAAAATGGGATCCCATCCTCGTGATATTCTTGGCGGATTGAAAAAGTTAAACCTTAACAATTTGTGATCTTTGTGCACCGCGTACAATGCTCAATTAAAATAATGGAACATCAAGAACGGTCGTTCGTAATTCCAATGCTTGTTAGGTGAAGTGAAAAGATTAAATTATCACGAATAGCATAGATCATGCGAATAATGAAGCGATATCATAGCTTAAATTGTCTTTGCACACCCGGTAGTTTGGATTTCTTATGGACGTTTCGAAATGTGCTAATAATGGATAATACATACAAGGTAATAAGATACGGGATGCCATTGTATGAGGTTATTGGAGCCACTTTTACCGAGAAGAGTTTCTACATCAGATTTGTGTTTATGTCCGGACATAAATTTGAAGGCTACATATGGGTGGTATAATCTTTACCATCATTGATGGTAACTCACTCAATTGGACACCCTCCATTATTTTGACGGATATAGACTTAACATTGATGAAGGCAGTCGATGAAGTGTTCCCCAATGCAACACACATGTTGTGTCGATGACACATTAAGATGGATGTCTTAGCAAAAACGAAAAAAATCATCAATGATAAAAAAGGGTATGATGAATTTTTCAAGTGTGGAGTCAAATGATGTTTTCGGAGACGAAGATATCCTTTAATAATTATGTTCGGAAATGCTCTATGATTTCAAAGAATATCCTAAAGCAATCAAATAGAGTGAAACTTGGTTAGAGCCTTACGGTAATAAGTTTACTTATTGTTTCTCTTCTTGTTAGTCTATTATACTTCAAATTATTGTGTTGAAGATTACCATAATTAATGTTCTTGAAGATAATAATCACATGAAGACTAAAGTATTCAACAAAAATTTAGGTCATTATTAATGAAGACTAAAATAGTTAACATATCATTAATGTTATTATTATTATTATTTCTTTTTCATAAAAAAGTTAGTTTCCTCCAAAATTCCTTTTAACATAGTATTAGAGCAGTATTCTTCTGGGATTCAAAAACATATTGTATCTTCAACGAAAACACAAATTAGTCAACACGTATCTTCAAAACCAGATATATCAAATTAAAAAAGACAAACACCAGCAAATAAATTACTTTATTCTTGTTGTTCATGTCCAAAATGTCAAAATAAGTTCAAGTAGTACCAGAAACAACAACACATATATTGTTGACGAATTAACGATACAAATAACAAATCTTCTCAAAAATGGATTGGGCAATCAACAACCAACTGAAATTATTTCTAATAGCCTCTTAATTTGCTTCAAACTCAACAATGAAAAGTACCATTTATGGGCATGTCTTATGAAAACAAAATTGGAGGAATATAGAAGGCATATCATCTCATTGGTACACCACCAGAGGCAACAGATCCCACATATGTAAGATGGGAGAAATATGACCAACCTGTGTTTATTTGGATAGTTCAAATATTTTATTATCTTTGATTAATCATGTTGCACAGTATCATACAGCTAGAACCTTATTTAATGGATTAGCTGTAACATGAAGTAGCAACGAAGACTCATATCAAATATATGAACTGCACAGAAGGACGAGTACAATACATCATGGAAGTGATACTCTTAAAACGTTTTAGAATACTTTATAAAATATTTGGATAGAATCTATAGAAGATCACCAAATTCCATGATGGATTATAAGAATATAGTTATATATAATAAAAATTTGGCTGAACAAATACTTTACCAGATTTTTACAGCCATTGATGACAAATACGAAGTAGTTCGGAGAGATATCTTGAAATATGATTCCCTTCCCTCTGTTGAATCAATATATGTAATGGTAATAAGAAAGATAGTCAGACCACAAATATTAAATCCACTAGCCAACAATGAGGTTATTTCATCATTAGGAGAAATCGGAAATGGAACTAACATCAAAATTAGTAAACTTTAAAAACAAACTAGAATCATGAAGAAACGACAAAATGGTCATTCATAATCTACTAGAAGTCAGTGGAAATCCTCATCACGGGAGGATAAATACAAGTTAAAGTGTACACGTTGTGGAATACATGGATATACCAAGGAGATTCACTTTGAGTTGGTGGGATTCCAGAATGATGGAAGACAACCATAAAAAATACAAGGTACATGTCTTTAATAACATTCCAGAGGTCCATTCAAGCAATGTCATTAGTCAAGGGAAAAAAATAAAAAAGGCAATAATGGACAACAAGGCTTTGCAGGACTAAGTCATGAAGACATAATGACCCATGGCCTATTAGATATTATTAATTGAGTACCACCTTCAAAATCTTATGTTCAAACTGCAAACGGGGGTTTAACCAAACTCAAATGAGAATGATCTATTCTTATTTCTTCATAGTTGAAGTTAACAAAATATCCTTACATTCCATCACTATCTTGGAAACTATTATCCTTGAGTTATGTAACACATGAACTGAATTATGTAGTACTAATATATCCTCAATTATTTCCTTTTCATGAGATTCATACAAAGAAGATCACTGGGTGTGGTACTGAGCGTTGAGGTCTTGAGTATGTTGATGAAGTGGTTCACCAAAGAATAACCTAACTTTCTTACAATACATCTAATAGACCAATTTGGTTGTGACACCAACGCTTATGTCACCTCTCCTTTAGTTATCTTCATATTTTATTTCATGCCCTTTCAGAATAATGATACTCAGTTTTCATATGAAACTTGTTTATTTATAAAAGGTCATCAAACTTTTTTTAACAAAGTAATACTCGGGTTAAGTCTATGTTTTCTTTGGTAGACTCAAATGTGTGACTCCACTATACTATAACAAGAATGATTTTCAATATTTTGGGTTATTTGTTGATGATTTCTCTCACATGACTTGGGTATACTTTATAAAACATAAATCTGACGTGTACAAGAAATTTGTTCATTTTTTCCAAACGATCCAAACTCAATTAGAAAAAACAAAATTCTCTACTACGATATCGAATGGGAATATGTTAACCATCACATGAGATCATTGTTTAGAAAAAATGGCATTATTTATCAAACCTCTTGCACTAATACACCCTAACACAATGGAGTTGTTGTATGATAAAATTAGATTCTTCTTATAACGACTAGACCTATGATGATTGAGTCTAATGTTCCCAAATACTTTTGTCCTGAAGCCATTTCTATATAAGCATATATAGTTAACCATTTACCAACAAAAATTCTTGTCCAGAAAACCCCACTTCAAATCCTAGAAACCCAAACAAATATACCACATACCCTAACTTTCCCACCTCGTATCTTTGGTTGTTTTGTATTTGTTTATATTCCAAAAGGTGATAGTTCTACCTTCAAACATACCAATGATCTACCTTCAAATGATTTAATGCAAGATGATTATGTAAATCTCAACATTAGTGTAGAAGTGATCGAATAAAATAGATATGTTTTAACTCGTATGAATGACCGTGGAGTCTCTCACCTACAGGTTACTCACCCAAGCTTGTTCCTCGAGCCAACAAATCTTTTATGAGAAACTTGGTTAAAGAGAGGATGTAAGAAGAGTCCAAGGTATTTACTAAATTTCTTAAAGCCATGAAATTCCAAAAACTGTCAGAGAAGAAAAACAAAAAAAAGGAATGGAGGTTGGTCATAAATGGAAATGGATTCCCTTGCAACGAATGATATTTGGGAGAAATGCAAACTTCTAACAGGAAAAGACATGTTAGATGTAAATGGATCTTCACTATCAAACAAAGTTTTATGGAACCATAAAGCGATATAAGGCTTGACTTGTGGTAAAAGGATACACACAAACTTAAGAAATTTATTATATTGAAACTTTTTCTCTAGTGGTAAAGATAGACATAATTCGAGTTTTATTCTTAGTTGCAGCAAACGAAAATTGGCCACTTCACCAATTCAATGTAAAAAATGCATTCCATCATAAAGACTTGAAATAAGAAGTATATATGAAGGATGCACCAGGATTCTCTAATGGTTTTTAAAAACATTAAGTATGTCGGTTTTGGAAGGAGTTGTATGGGCTCAATAGTCTCTACGAGCATGGTCTCGAAGATTTACTATGATAATGAAGGAGTACAAGTACAAACAAAAAAACTCTGATCATACTTTGTTTTTTGAAAAAAAAAGATAACATGATCACTTCGTTAATAATCTATGTAGATGACATTCTCATTACTAGTAACGAATCTAAAGAAAATACAAAGCTAAAGAAGAACTTGTTCGTAGTATAAGATGAATGATCTAGGAGGGTTAAAATACTACAAAAAAATTTAAGTTTTATGTTCCAGCAAATAAATCTTTATATCTTAGAAAAAGTATATTTTTTATCTACTTGAAAAAACATTAATGGTTGATTGTAAACTAATCCAGACTCCAATACAGGTTAATCACAGGCTGATAATGGTTGAAGGTCTTGTCCTGGCCGGAAAAAAAATATCAACGACTAGTTGGAAAATTAATTTACTTGTCACATAGTTGACTAGACATAGTCTATGGAAGCAGTCAGGAGGATAGTATGATATTAAAAGGCATGTCGGCGAATGAAATTATGTTCAAAATTAATGAGCATCTAAATATTTAAGGATACACTGATGCATATTAGGATGGTAACCAAAATGATTGCAGCTTTACATCAAGGTACTTTACCGTAGTTGGGTGAAACTTAGTGACATGGAGAAGCAAGAAGCTGAACATGGTGGCACTTTCGAGTGCTTAGGCAGAAAGTTGGGGAATTTTTAACGGAGTAAGAAAAATCTTGTGGATCAAGAAATTAATGGCTAAAATTGTATTTCCATCATCTCTTCCGAGTTAACTCATGTGTGACATTAAAGCTGCAATAAGTATCTTGGGAAATCAAGTTAACATGACAAATAATAATAAGAAGAAGACCAAGATATTATCTGAACATTAATTATGAATACTAAAAGATTCAACAAATAATTAATATCATTATTAAGGAAAACTAAAATATTCACATATCATCAATGTTATTATTATTGTTATTATTTCTGTTTAATTTACTATAAATTATTAGCGTTGTATGCAGAAAGAAAACCACAAAAAATTATTTTCCCCCAAAATTACTTTTAATATGTGGGTTTATAGATAATTATTAGGTCGAATTCTATATACTTATACTCTCAATTTCTCACAATAGTAGAAATGTTTTGGATGGATTCCTCATAAGTGTCGTGGTTTTTACTCTTTGTATCGAATTGGTTATTCCAAGTAAAATAAATTTTGTATGTGAATATATTTTATTATTGCTTATTTTCCATGATTATATTTGTAGTTTAATTTGGTTAATTGATTGTTGAATCGTTGGTTGTGAATTGAGTTTCTTGTTTGTTGGTTGATTGTCTTGAAGTTTATTGGGTGGCTTGATATACTACGCTTTGGGATCCTATAGTTGGTAGAGCTATTGGTTTGTTTAGAAAATATGGATTATGGACATGGTAACTCCATGATTCAATTGAAATCCACAAAATATTCTATTTGAAACTGATGAGGGAGCTTTTTTGTATTACAAAGATTTGTTTGATCCAATTGAGCTAATTAAAGATGTATCTAGTAATTCTACTAAACTTGTAAAACCCCCGCAAGATAAGAAAGAAAAATATTGGGTTATTGGAAATAATGATGTATCTTTAATTTATGTTATTGGTGAGTATTATCATGGTGGTAGTTCAAATTCAGATGGCTTGTAGATACATATACTTCATATTATTGTGTCTATAATAAGGAATATATATATATATGTATCTTGAAGACTTGAACTACAAAAGTGACAATTTTGGTATTATCAAGATGGAAAATCAGAGCTCCACTAGTATTATTCGGTTAGGTGATATTTGTGTGAAGACTTGTGTTAGGTAGATACTTACACAACGTGCACCATATTTCTAATATACGTCTGAAGTGTTGTCTAAAAATGTCCATGATCAAAAAGGTTTTCATCACACTTTTGGTAATGGTAAGGAAAAATGTCCAAAAGTTCTATGGTAGTTGCTCGAGTTGATTTGTGTTGCTTATTGTATAATACATTTTTGGGTATATGTTCTTTTGAGCTAAATGTCGTTGAAGAATATAATTCTCCTACCTTGTAGCATCAAATATTAGGATGCGTGAGCGATAAGAAGATGAAAACCTTGGTTGGTATGTCACTCACTTATAAAGATAATTCTCATACCTTGTGGCATGAAAGTTTAGGATGCATGAGTGACAAGAAGATGAAAACCATGGTTGTTATGTCACTCATTCATGTTGAAAAATCTATCATTATTGACCTTTGTGATCATTGTTTAGCAGGAAAGAAACATAGAGCTTTGTTGTCTACGAAATCCATTATTAATGAGATATTTTTTTGAGAAAGAAGTTATGGATGAATAAGTTCATTAGAAGGAGGAGCAATCTACCCCTCATATGGAGGACGCACATGTTCGAAGGCCAACTAGAGAGAGAGAGAGAAAATCTTCAATAAAGCATTCAAGCTCAGAGGTTATTCTATTCATTGATAATAATAGTGCTGGCATATTGACTAAGGTTGTTTTCGGAAGCAAGGTTGATCTTTTGTAGTAAGCTCACTGGGATGAAGCTTAAGTGATTACCTCATGATTGTATCTTCACCATGATAGGCGAGAAGGGGAGATTTTTAGGGTCCATCCCAAATTAGGCACACTTTATAGCCTAGGGTTTTCATCTCCATAGGTTTATATATATAAGGGAAATAGATAAGAAAGTTTGAGACACCCAAATACACACACAAAATCCAAGAAGATATAGGATTTTTATTTTTGGATCTGTTGAGTGTAGTCACAATAAAAAAGTCTGATCAAGAAATCATTGGAGACATTTGAGACTTCAATCTAACAAGTTGGCTTGTGATTTGGTGCTAGAGATTAGGAAACAACTACTTTAACAATGTAGTAGTTTTGGTGATATTCTTCATTTATGCTTCTCTTCTTATTAGTCTATTGTGCTTGAAATTATTAGTGGGTTTATAGATACATATTAGGTTGAATTTGATATACTTGTACTACCAACTTATTTAGTAATAGATTTGGATGGAATCCTCATAAGTCATGTGGTTTGCACTCTTCACATCGAAGGATTTTTTTCCACGTAAAATAAGCAACTCTGGAGTTAAAGAAGAAGATTTCCTACAAGTTTTGAAGAATAAATTATATGACTGTGTATTAAATAGGGTGGTTGAGTTTGGGTTTTGATTAGTTTTAGAGTTAGATAATAAAATCCAAACCGATTATAACCCATTAGATTAGTTGGTTAGCTAAATAGTAAAAGGTAAAAAATTAAAATTTTACTTTGTTTAAATGTTATCCGACGTGGTAGTTGAGTTGGCACTAACAAAAATACATCAGAGCGGAATTTTAGAATGAATACAAAAACATTATTGTTTATGGTGATATTTGACATTTCCAAATCAATCTCATCATGTGAGGGACCAAGATAATATTAAAACAACAAAAGAAAAGATTTAAATACAATAATGAGTGAAACAATATTAAATGTATACAAAATGGTGAAGTACCAATTAAGATCTAAAAACCGAACTATGATTCACTTACTACCCTTATTTCTATATATCTCTTATAAAACTCATTTAGTTTGTCTATTTACTATCTAAGACCTAACTAGTTTTCTATGTATTCTCTCCTTTATTTTTTTTTATTTTTTTTTAAAAGTTTGTATATTTGAAACTCAAAAAGTACCTAAAACTAATATTGATTTTGTTCTTTAAAAGGAACAAAACTAGATCCATCAATGATATTTTTTTACGAGAGACACACATAGGATAGATGAGAGACGGTAAGATTGTTAGTTAAAACGTTCAATTGTATTTGGTTTTATGTTTAATGTACGTTTTTTTGTCTTTTGTAGGTTTTCTATAAAATGTAATTGAATTGTATTTTTTAAAGTTTTAAATAAGTTTTCGCGAAGAAGATGAAATATTTACGAGACGAGAGAAATCCATAACTATTACATGAGATATTTCTTTATTTTTCATACAAGACTCATTATATCTCCAACATTTTCATTAAAAACTTAATATTTTTCAAATTTTCATTAAACCTTGAATATATTTCTAACATTTTCATTATAAATGTTTTTTTTTAAAGATTTTTATTAAAGAGAGAATATACCACTATAATTTTTATTTGTGAATTTTATAAACATTTGAAATCACTTAGTCTTTTTGTAATATTTGTGCATTAAAGTAAATTGATTTTCAAAATGGTTTTTTTTGGGACAATAGTGGATGAGGAGAGAGAGTAAGAGATAAAAGGAAGAGGAAGAAGCCGTATCATGCTGTTTCGATAGAGAATACACAAGTTCCCGTTTCTCATTCATGGTTAAGTTATTGGTTTTTGGTGGAACAAGATTCTTACCCTCAAAAGATGAATCCATGGTCTAACTCAAAGCATATTCACATTAGTGACATTACAACAACAACCCAAATATTTAAACCTTCAAATATGTGAGATTCTACGGCAACAAAAGAAACCCATGACTTCGTTTAATGACTGTCGGCTTGTATCTTCTTCTATCTCTAGAAACATACGAACAACAATTTATTTCTCTCTAGTAACAATTTTCTTATCTCAATATTTCATGTACAATTGGCTTACAAGTGATATGTTTTAGCAGAGTAGTGAGAATAATGATTTGTTAAACTAGTTTTAGATAGAAGGTTTCAGAGAAAAAAAATAGCAGCATAGAATAATTGTTTTTACAATTTTGACCCTCAAGCGAGAGTCAATTCATCTATATTTTTATAATTTCATTGCAGAAACTAAAAGTTTATTTATTACTTTCTCTTTGACTCTTACTTAGATCTAGAGTGAATAAAAGAGAGGTGAGATAGGTATGAGAACAAGGTTTCACACGGGACTAAATTGTTCAAACGAATAAGTGTGAGAGAGTGATAGTTAAGATTTAAATTTGGTAGTAAATGTATTTTACATTTAATAAGCTGACACGGTTCAAGGAAAGTTAATGAAAAATAAATAATAAATAGTAAGTTAATAAAAATAAATGATAAAAAATAAAAATAAAAGATAAAGAAATTAAACTACGAATATTTTTTGTTTAAGTTGTTGAGTGATCGTATTTGCAACCGAAAATTAAACCATGACCATTTTTTCAAAACCCTCTTCTTCCAGATAACACCAAAAAAGTTATTAGACTACTTTCCTGTTTCACCATCTTCCTTCTCCGAAGGTACATTAAGACACAATCGAATCCTTCTAGCCTGGAAAATTTAAAGTCGTGGGGTATCAGACAAACGTTTATTCTCAACCGTCCTGACCATCGTATTCTTTTTTTAATTTGGGTTATACATGATTTGCCTCCCGACTTTTTCTTAGCACCTTTAACAACGGACACTTCTTCTCCATATTTTCCAAGTCGTTTCATGGGATTCTTTAATAAAATACCATCTGCATTCTTTCTAATTTATCATATATATAATTTCTTGAAAAAGAATGGGATCACATTTCCACTGTATCGGAAGTTGATTTGCTCTTTCAAGCATTGCTTTTTTCACATGAGGGATTTTATATTTATTTGAACCTTTTCGCATAATTTCGATGTAGAGCAAATCAACTTCCTATACAGTGGAAATGTGATCCCATTTTTGTTCAAGAAATTATGAATATGATAAATTAGAGTTTGGAGTCTTTTTGTATTCTCAATTGACTAGGATGTAGTCACACAACTATGTTGGTTTGTTTCTATTGATATATTTTTTTGTTAGTAGATCTAAATTAAAATTTATTTATGTTTGTGTTTCTATCTAAATATTAATTAAAAAAATTGGTTAAAATAAAATTCCTCAAAATATCTCATCATATCGAAAAGAATTGTCCTAACATATCTTATATTTATCTATTTATTTTATTTTAAATTAAAATTAAACACAAATAAAAATTAAAAAAATAATCAAAATATCTCATGAAAAGAATTTTCCTAACATATCTCATATTTATATATTTATTTTATTATAAATTAAAATTAAACACAAATAAAAAATTAAAAATATAATCGACTAACACAGTTTTTTTTTAAATATTTTATCTTTATATATCTATTTAATATCCTATAATTGCTTAT
The DNA here is from genome assembly GCA_036936605.1 of Limnanthes douglasii subsp. nivea. Lineage (NCBI taxonomy): Eukaryota > Viridiplantae > Streptophyta > Magnoliopsida > Brassicales > Limnanthaceae > Limnanthes > Limnanthes douglasii. The sequence goes on along the minus strand of JAUPFV010000002.1, from coordinate 149,871,654 downwards.
ATATATATATATATATATATATATATATATATATATATATATATATAATTGAATTCAAAATAAAAATTAAACAAATATTCTATATTCTAGGAAAATTTATTTGTTATTTTTTTAACAAAACTATTCTAGGCAAATTTATTAGTCGATATTTTAGGAAACTTAGTTAAAGATTCTCATATATTATCTTATATATATATATATATATATATATATATATATATATATATATATATATATATAAATAATTTAATTGAAAAAGAAACAATTTTTCCTTAAAATACTCACTACATCTTTATATAATTATTTAATTATTGATATTATATTTATTTAATTATTGAAAAAGAAAGCAACTTTTCCTTAAAATACTCGCTATATCTTTATATATTTATTTAATTTCCGTATAATATTATATATCATATATATATAGATATACATAAAATTAAATCCAAATAAAAAAAAATTATAATCAATAATTTTAAAAGTTTATGTAAGACGTTTATTTATATATTTACTGGTGATTTTCTATATTAAAAAAAATGCAACGTAAATACTCCCCTATTCAAAATATAAAAAAAACTGTACAAATATTTGTTAAAATATTTTATTTAAAAATATTTAAAAATAAAGTTAGTTGAATTGTTTTCCTATAATATCTCATATGTCTATTTTACTTTAATTAAAATTATAATTAAACACAAATAAAAAAAATCCGCTTGGTTATCATATTTAATCTATAAATTGCTAAGAGAATCAGTTTACAAAAATTGCTTCTTCATCTATATCCAAAAACAAAACCAACACTTCCATCTTCATCTATCTAAAAACAAAACCAACACTTCCATCTTCATCTATCTAAAAACAAAACCGTAGAATGATATAAAACTTCAACAGGTAAATACATTCAGCATCAAACAAATTGCATCAATAAAATTTGGGAAGATCTATTTGTAGCGTACGTCGAACTACTTTTTTCATCTCTTTTTGAAAACCACCACCTTCATCTTCATCTTCATGATATTTGTTTAAATTAAATCCAAATTTACAAACTTTGTTGAGATCAAAATCTTTCACAACTCTTTTAGTACTTGAAATTACATCTTGATTGACATGAAAACCAAGATGAATGGAAAATTTATCATCTCTTAAATTTTCAGCAACATACTCCATACTTTGTGAAAAAATATTGTTTTTCAAAACCACTGTCAAATTTTTTTCTAAACATTTTACTATGATCATACATATATATATACGGGCATGTTCCTAGACATTAAAAAATTAAGAGAAGATAAAAAAATAAACCAATAAAAAAGAAAGAGTAAACTAGAAGTAAAAAGAACCTACTTTTCTGTTAGAATACACAGAACACGCTTACCGCAGAAAAATGATTGAAATTAGGGATATAATTGGAACAAATAAAATATGGGTACATCGATTTAGAAGAACGACATGGAATATGGAATTTGAAAATTTTGATAAAACGACCTATATTACGGAACGGAGGGAGTATATTTTTATAATTTCAATGATGAAACCAAAAGTTTATTTATTACTACATTTTTCAGTTATGACTCTCACTTAAATCTAGATGAAAAAGAAAAGAGGTGAGATAGGGATGAGAACAAGGTTTCATACGAGACTAAGTTTTCAAACGAATAAGACACAGGGTGATGGTAAAAGAGAAAGACAAAAATATTTTTGTGTTAAATTAGGATTTAAATTTGTTAACCTGAATTAGAAATTTAATAAGCTGACCTGATTTAGTTAATAAATTAGGTAAGTTAGTGAAAAATAAATAATGAATAGTATATTAATAAAAATAAATGATAAAAAGATAAAGGATAAAAATAAAAGGTAAAAAATTAAATTAGGGATACTTTTTATTTAAGTTGTTGAGGGACCGTTACGTGTGGATTATTACAGTGCGCCCACAACACTTTAAAAGTTTATCGGACCACTTCCCGTTAACACTTTCCAACTTCTTTTTTATGTACTCCAACATCGTTCAATTGTTCACTTAAATTTGTCAATTTTTCGGAAAAAGTAAGGGGTGGAAAATGGTGTTCGATGTATAACACTTACAAAACGTGATGATGACTCAATTTTAACATTGAAGGCATACTAAACCCAACTAGCTCTGGTAATGCATAAAATCACAAATGTTTTGGGCTCCCATACGGGAGAGAGCCTTTTCCTTGACCCTCTAAGTAAAATAATCTATAGCTACTAATAACTAGTGTTTCCCATGGCCATTGGCAATGGTCAAACTATGTTGATGCCCCATTTATCGAAAGGCCATGGGATTATGTTAGAAATATTTTGGCAGGAATGACATTGTTGGACGAGGTGCTCTGCATATGATGCCAGCTTGGGCTAGTAATAATTGGCTAGAGGAAACCGACAAATAAGGCTACGGTGACCATAATGTGCTCATGCACCGTCCGAATGTAAGTCGCGAAGATTAGGTAGTTTCTTCTTGACTTAAACAGTGTAGCAGTGGTCGTGTCGCACTTTTTTGATAAAGAACATTATCCAATATACAATATTTAGCAGCATGCATTTGTAGTGCACTAGTCGTTGTTTTTATTTGAGGGGAGGGTACCGTCACCTAGGGAGAATATATATGGTTTTCGCCAATTAGTATTAGTGTCGATTGTGCAGATTTTATTCTGGAATGTAAACGCCTTAGTGGTTGGGTGGGATCTGCAGTATCACTAATAGATGTTCTCCTGAGGCTGCGGATTTAGTCAAGGCATCAGATACAGAGTTATTAAGGCGGGGAACCTGCTCGTAATTAACTAGATGAAACTTAGACTCATATTCTTTTAAAATGGCTAGATAATTGCGAATTTCTTCTTTTTAGAATCGTAGGTACCCTTAGCTTGATTGACGACTAACTACGAATTATGTCAGATACGTAGCACCTTAGCTCCATATATATGGGCTAGCCTCATTCCTCCAATGACTCATCATATTCTGCCGCATTGTTGGTTACTGGGAAGCTAAAATGGATGGCGTGTCAGATTTCCTCACTTGTATGTAGCTTTATAATTATGTGGCTCCACCAGTTGATGTACTTATGGCTCCATCTGCTTCCAATATCCACTCCATCTTGGAGGCAGTTGTAGAGGGATCGGTCAGGCCCAGTTCACAGTGAGGTGTGAATAAATTTGTAATGAAATCGGCGATGACTTGTCTCTTAATCGCAATGCATGGCTCAAAATTGATGTCATATTCTCGTATCTCTATGGACCATTTTCCCTAGGATCATTCATTAGGTCAAGCGAAGGGGGGGGGGTATGTTGTTTGGTTGGTCATGCTCCCCCTTACTACTTAATTGATATCGCATCGGTTTGGTGGGGTCGACCGTCACCAAGTAACAGGTTTTGGCGATTCGATGGGTTCCCGTTATAGTCCCCACTAAGTTCCTAACTATAGACTTGATGAATTTCCCGAAAGTACAAGGCTAGCCTTCATCCAATGCAACCACAGTCGTCCAATAATGGCATGGTATAAGCTTGGGGCGCCAAAAATCATAAACATCATCTTGACCTCCCTCTCCATAGCCCCGTGTCCAACTTTAACCATTACCTCAACCTCACATACACACTGTGGTATCTTACCTTCATATCCCATCAAAGTTCATTATGTAGACTTATATGGCGGGACCTTGAGCATATGATCATAACTCATTTTAAAAATGATATTGGATAAACTACCCTCATCAACCAATACCTTGGTCACCATAACTTCTTCAATATCCAGGTTGATAGTCAATTCATCCTCGTGGGAGGGTAATAATCCTTTCAAATCTCCATCATTTAATGTAAGGTCACCTGATGGTTCTTGGTAGTTTAGGAAGAGGCCTCAAGTACATTACCTCCTGATTGGCCTTCATCCTCTTTTTGGACTGTTCATCTGCCAAAGATCCCCCCTCTTGAAATTGTAAAGAGTCATTGTTGATTTCCTTTGTCAACCTTTTTGTCCTCCCAACATGTCTCATCATTTCCAAGCGAGACTCTTCTTTCTTGTCATTGTGGAGATTGTGCTTTGCTTCTTAACAAATTGGATGAGCTCACCACTGTAAATTAGCCTTTGGATCTCCTCTTTGAGCTGCCAACACTCATCTATCGAATGAACATGATCATTATGGTAAGAACAAAAATGCAAGCTCGAACGCTTGTGGTTGGGCGCGCTCATAGTATGGGGGGGGAAGGGGACATAAGATCATGTCCTTAGTTACATCATATATGATAGAGATTTTATATATTAGTGGAGTAAAATGTTGCACTAGATTTTCATAAGGCGTGAGCCGATGGTTACTTGCACCCCTTGGCGTTTCACATCGAGGCTACTCCACAAATCTCCTTTTGTCGTACGATCCCTTTTTTGAATCTGGCGCAACTCGATCACGGGAGTTACATTTTGTTGCATCGTCCACTATGATCAATTATTCAGCTCAAACTAGGATATCTCATATCTTCTTAACTGGGAAATGAACCAAATCGGCATACAATTTACATTCCCCGCCGAGGCCTCTCTTCAACGATGCGACTAGCATGTTTTATTCCATATATGGAAAAGTGTTCATGGCATGTACAAAACGCATAACATGGATTCTGAGTGTCACACCCATTCTCTAGTAAAGGTCCATGATAATGTAACTTTCACGCCAAGACTCCTTATTACCAACAAATCTATTTCTAAAAGTACCCCACAGATCTGCAAAATCATGTATGGAATGTTTATGTAAACCGCTAAACCAACCTATGGTATTACCTTTTATCTTCATAGCGAGGTCTGAGAGTAGCATAGTGTTATTTGGGTTGAATACCATCATCATGCTATCATAAGTTTCCATACGGAATTGATCAAATTTTTTGGGGATCTCGACCTCAAGGATTTTCTCCATAAATGGAGATTCTTGAGCATGTAAGCATACATTTTTAAACGGACTTGGTCGTAATATTAGGCCTCGTTTTCCTTTTCCCTTTTCCTTTTTGGGTTGGATTTCCTACCCTCGCGATGTTGTTCTCGCTTTTTGGACCATTTTGTTGCGGCTATTTTCTCATTCTCCTTCACCATGCTCCTCACACTTGGATGACCCGTCACTTCATGGGGCCCAACTGGCATTTACTCCTGATCTATGTCGTCATATACTACCACCTTGCATCTAAGTCGTTAACGCATGATGGACATCATTCATCACCGCTAGGGTTGTTTTCATCGCTTGGATCACTGCCATATTAATCAAACATTATGCTCCAATCGCTAGATTCAGAAGCACCAATGGGGTTATAATCTCCGATTATGAGATCCACATGCTCCGTTGTGGCATCGGCTGTGCAGGTTGTGCACCAACTTGTATGTCTACCGCTCCCGTACTATGGTTTTCTTATAGAGTCCTATGGAAGGGAGGGACATGATTTTTTCCATCGACTTGGTTTGGTAGCATTTTTTGGTTTGCTATCATAACGTTTTCTTCCGAAGTATTCCTTTTCGATCCCGGAAGTTGTTGTTAGCATTGGTTCAAAATAGGTTGTATATGTGTTTATTTAGAGTTCCACTAACGACACAAAATTTGTTAAGGGAAAAACTCATACAGTTTTCAAGTACTAATTTGATTGATCCAAGTTATATTTATACTGTTTGCAAACTCCACTAATTATGATTCTGGATCTACATTTATGATAATAGACCTATAATCATAATATTTACTTTAGTCGTGGTACGTTACGTGAATCACCCAGTCAACAATGCCATTAGTACTTGTTGACCTCTTTAAGATATATTTATTATGCGTTGTTGATGGCTAATCATTAAATGCGTTTGTAAACGCGGGTCATTCCTTGATGGGCCTCGCTCTACACGTTACTTTTTGTATGCGACCTCTTCTTAGTAAGGCGTCTGTTTGGATGGGCCCTGATTGAGCTCACACTAGTTTAGCATCTCTACTTGGTCACTTTATTGGTTGGCGATCCTTGATCAGGTTATGTTACTCTTTTCGTGTGAGTTCTACTCGGTTGTTTGTTTTGTAAGATGCCCTTGATGTCCCTCTGTAGGCCCTCGACGCGGTCGCTAGTGATGATCTTGCCTGATGGTTTTATGGTTGCTTTATTTTGAGGCAAATACACCTCAGTTTGGCCTCGACTCATTGTCGCTACATGCCCGTTTCTCTCAGTTTTCTCTTTATAAAATCATATCTTGCCCAGTGGACTTCACTCCGATAATGGTGACCTTATCAACTGGTATTTTAAGTGGAGGTGAGTTTACATATAGTCTTTTTTTTTATTAGGAATTTTGGAGTATGAAGGTTGTGCTTATCTTCTTGTTTTGATGTAATTTGTGTTTATAGAGTCACCATAATCTGATGGTGGTGGCCAACCGTAAGATGACCCTAACCAACACTAAGGCTATGGAGGACTTCAAGCCTGAGCCCTTGGTATTTGGATCTGGTAAGTCCCTCAATATGGAAATATTGTGATACGAGCAGGCATATACCTCGTCCAATCTGCATTGTGATAAGTATATTAAAGAGAAATCAGAGGTGGAAGAGGTGTCAGCTGCACTTACATCCGAGAGGGATTCTTTAAGCGCACAAAAAGTGGAGCTCACAGGGCAGAATAATACTCGGGCGAAGCGATCCACCAAACTTATCCAACATAACGATGGGGTACTAAAGAAAATGGAGTCTACCAACAATTCTTGTGGTCTTCGATTGAAGAGCACCACTGTGAGAGCGTAGCTTACTTGGTTGACGACAAAAATGAGTGAGGATAAGAAGGAATGGGTCGATCTCCCAACAAAAGTTATGCCTATGGGGAAAAAGATACCACGGGGGTTGCTCAACATCTTCAGGAAAGGGTTCGAAATGATACAATTGTGGAGGTATGTAAAATGAACCGTGTCCTAGAACTTGGAAAACTGAAAGAGTTAGTACCTGCATCAGAGCGTTCATGGGAGACTGACAACGAAGATGATGAAAATGTTACTGAAAAATTCATCAATGTAGGTGAAGGAGAAATATGTGGCTAAGGAGCCGACTACTAAAGAGTTGACTTTGGTCGATTCAGAAGTGTTTAAATTTATCCTTTCAAAAGAGAACTAACATGTCAAGGAGAACGGAGATGATTGTTGTGCTAAGGTTGAAAATTTAAAGTGGTTATATATCCTTGTTGTCTCAACAATGAGTTAGTTTTTTGGGCTTATAATTTTGTTCAACTAATAACGCGTTGTTGTTGTGTTGAATATAATTTTATTTAGTTTGTTGGTGTATTATTTATGGTAATATATTAACTTCTCTATAATGTAAGGAGATGGAGGGGGGAGGGGGTCCATGGGTTAAGGATAATTTGGCTTGTTATGTAGCCACCTAAGCTTACCATATTAGCTTGTTCGGATATTAGGGTTTGTAAGCCTATGGTCAGTATGCCCTATAGAGTAGTCTCAATGACTTGCTAATTATGATTTTTCTCTTAATTGAGTGTTGTCACCTGACCCATAATGTAGCCTTATAGGCTTAGTTTGCACAAAAAAAATCACTTTTATTGAGTGGTTGAGTTAGGGCTTAATGTGACTCGCTGCATAGCTACATTAACAAGGTTTATTTTTTACTTTTTGTATTTATAACTTTATCTGACCTCCATATGCGTATGATGAATTTGATATATTATTGACGGAGACGTGTAGTTATTCAATTGATCTTTCAGTTTTTCTTATTATCATTATTTAAATGCAAAAAATAACGAATACGAATTTGGTGAGAAATGATATTTCGTTAAATTATTGGCTTACAATGTGCCTCATTAAAAACCCTTAAGCGCCACCAACAAAGGAAAAGAGTGCATAACCACACTAGATGGCATGGTAATACATTTTCAAATGATTAATGTTCCAAGGATACTTGTGTGCATTACCATCCATGTCGTCTAATCTATACCCCATGTGGTGTCCTTTAAAAATTACTTTGTATGAACCATCCCAAGGAGAAGTGTTTGTTTTTTGTGGCCGACCGGGGTGTATTTATGTACGCCCATAGCACATCGGCTAGTTGGTCTGACCACTTTCTTTTCGAGTTTTCTAGATTTCCTTCATTCTCGTCACGATTGTTCGATTCATGACTTCAACCTGACCGTTGGCCTGCAGGTAATATTATGTTTAATAATGTTTTCTTATTCAGTGTCGTTACAGAAGGTTGCTACAATCCCATTTTGAAATTGTGGCCCATTATCAGTTGTTAGGATTCGTGGGATTCTAAATTTGCCAATGATATAATTTTGTATAAAGGCATATATCTCCTAGACTCTGGTTCTTGACAAAGCTTTCTGTCGAACCATTTTATGAAATACCTGACTACTTCTATTTGATGGGGATAAAATGTATTAAAGGGGTAAATTCGGTAAGATAGAATTATGATGAAAGGTATTTCAGGTAGTTGGATGAAAGTATTAAATAATTTGGTAGAGAGTAGTGAGATAATTGAGTTGGTGTGAAGCTTAGAGATAATCAAGATGCCTCCCATTAATGAGTTCTTTTAGAGTACTTATAGTTAGAGTTAGGGTCATGGACTAGGTTAAGGATTTAAGTGTTAATAATCCATTTAGGTTATGAGCCACCTCCAAATTTAAGTGGTTATCCACCCATATTAGTAGATATGCAACTTAGTCACAAGGTAATTAAGTAATTTTATTTTTCAGTCCAAAAAAGTTCTTCGCAAATGGCCTTGGAACAATAGCCTAAATTTCCCTTTGAATGATAATCTAATATGTCATTCGAATTATTCTGATATTATGCTTAACTTACTTCTGAAGTTTTCCGACCCATCATATAGCCCCCAAGTCCTAACAAAGGTTTCTCCGAGGACTAGTAATGACGTGGAACCAATTCAGAGTTTCCATATTTGAAATTTAGTGTTTTATGTAATAATATTTTGAAATCGTTTCGAAGGCAAGGAAGTTATTGTTTTTCTCTGCTGCATTTTTGACACGTATCATTTCCTTAGTGGACTTTGAATTTACTATGCCCTAGGTAATATAAGCTAATTAACGAGGGAGTTTACACTTCCCTATAGATTTTGGTAGTGGGTACGCCTCTACCTAATTAATAGGGTACTAAAAAGTCCTAAAGTCTCATTAATATAGTTCTTAAGTACCCTTTTAGCTATTTTTATATAAGTTGATCTTCATTTTTCCAGTTTCACATATTTTTAGAGAGAGACATAATACATAAACAAGAAATCAAAATTTGGATGCTTGTATGTTTACTGCGAGAACAAATCTAATCAAAGGTGGTTGGTTGAATCTTTCTGAATTAGAGAAAGAGAAAAAAAGCCTGAATTATTGCTTAGTTACTACCCAAGTTATCGAGTCTAGTGAGTCTTATCCTTATTGTCGAAACATTCCCCCATAGAAGTCTACAGACGCTCAATCATCTACTTCACCCTAACACTCCGCAAAACCCTCTCACTCTCGAAAATCCTAAAATCGTCTAACACATTCGACACTCAAAGAAATGGGATAGGATTCAGAGCATATTATTCCAACTAGGGTGACCAGACAGTCGGCATCCAAAGTTAAATTTTTTGTAAAGCCGTTAGTACTGATTGATTCTCCTTCTTCTTTGAGTCCGAACACGCACTCATCTGCCTTAGAAGATGACGCTAGTAACCGACCCGCCGGTCTGTTAGAATCGGACCCTCAAAAAATGGTAGAAGTTATGGAGAACCTGAGTTAAGAATCTCCACTTGAAACGTGTGGTCAGATGGAGAAACTTTTAAACCCTTTATTGACTAAATTCAGAAAGTAAAGAAAACTCGGGGCAAGGATGACATTGTAGAAAAAGAGTCTGAGGAGCTGCAAATTGCGTTTGTAGGATGTGTTGGGCCCAATTTTAAGAAAGTAAGTATAAAATATCTCCGAGCAATACATAAGATATCTTAAGGAAGTAGATGATGTTCACACCAAATAGGGGATTTCCTGATATGATTAGAGTCAGCTTGCCTAAGGTTGGAGAAAATCCGATGAACTTTCGTTCAAACGAGTTAGTGGTTTTCATAGAAGTTTTGAATTGGGGTCTTAGGTTTCCCTTAGATTCCAAAATTGTTAGATGTTTCAATTGGTTAGGTTATCTCCAAGCCAAGACAGTCTGAACGCCTGGTTGACTTTGCATTCCTCTATTATAGCATCAACGATTTCCTGGACGCCTATGCCAATGGAGCAGATGGCAGTTATTGCAGGATTATGCCATAACTCTAAGATCTTTTTTTTCACTTCAACATGGGGAATGAGGTTAAAGTAGTTATTAACCTACTAGAATCAGATAGGATGTGGAAAATTCAATTTTTGTTTATCAGCCGACTGTGGGAAAACAGTCTAAAAATCTCTTCCTCAAAAGGGAATCCAAGCCAACTCACTAGATTCAGGAAGAGTCCATGTAATCTTGTTTCAAAACTTATTTGGTATTTTGTGTGTCTTATTTTGTTTTGAATTTCAATTTATCTTTATTTCCTTGTAGTTATTTCAAACTGTTTCACACATAATCTGAAGAGTGCAAGACTGGGTAGAGAGAAAGTAAGGCGACAATTTCTATGAATGCTTTACTACAACGAATTTTACCCATATTCATATTTGGAGAACTAGTTCTAAAAGGGAATTGTCATGGAAGGAATTTACTACTTCTCCATTAGACAATACCCTTATGTAAAGAATTGAGGCTACTGATAGGAAGGTACATCTTCCAAAGAGAAAAAGAGCTCCCAGTCAAGTGGAAAAAAAAGGAGACAATCAAAAGAGATTGATGCATTATTGTTGGATGTAGTTTTCGCTACTATGGAGGGAGATATTATGCTTACAGACATAGTTGAGCCTAAAAAGAAGGATAAAAAATACACAAATAAGTTAGTGATGAGAGAAGCAAAAAGAAAAACAAAACTTCAACCAGTTTGGATTTGACGTTGGATAAGGATATTCCAGTTCCTACTATTCATGCACCAGATGATACCTTTTTGTATTTTCAAATTTAGAGGGTGAAGGTACAGCCGAGATTAATGACCCGATGGATGTGTTGACAGGGTTTGATTACGAGGCTTTTAACAAGGTCTATCCAAGTTCAGCCCCTAATAGTAGGATACTCAATAATGGGATGTGTAAACCCGTTGTTGAATTGGAAAGGGAGTTTACATCTCAACGAGGAACTATCTCAGATCTTCAATAGGAACAAAAAAAATTAAAAACTCCCATGAAGCAGAAAAGACTAAGGCTGATAGTGCAGTTAAGGAGGCTAATACACTCAGATCCGAGGTGGGAAATGCCAAGGATGAGGTATCAAAAGTTTAATAAGAGCTTAAGGAATTGCAAACCTCTAGTACCAAAGAGATATCTAAATTACAAGATTAGTAAAATACTATTAAATAGTCTAGGGATCGTATCATAGGTGAGAAAGAAGATTTAAAGAAGACAAAAAGAGAATTAGAAGAAGAAATCAATGATCTAAAGGCTAAGTATACTCAAGAAGCTGATGATTTATTGCAAGCATATGTCGATGGTACTTTAGACAAACTAAATGAGTGTGATGCTTCAATCAAATCAAATATGGTTTTATTATTCCATAAAATATTTTGGAACTTAAATATTAGATCATTGTGAGGCTGGGTTCCAGAGAAATTTATGACGCCGAATATATCTTTGGCATATGAGATGGTTGCTACTGAATATTCAACAAATGAAAGTTCTGAAGGAAATGATGAACTGAATCCAAAGAAGGAAGTTCGGATGGGAAATGGGAGAAATCCAAAGGGACAGAGCCCATGGATTGATAACTTCTAATTTCAAATTCTGTTTAAGCCCTTGAGAAATGCAAGGCAATTTTATTGTTCTATTCGGATTATCTTTTAATAAGTCATTTAATGGCCAAAGCGTTTTGTAAGATTACATTGAACAATTTGTTTAGTGTTCAATCTCCAGTTTCTCTTTTTTTTTATTCAAAAGAGATTTATTACCACAATGAAAGTTTTACAAAAAAATAGGGCTCTAAATGAAGCTAGATCAAAATAAAAGCCTATAAGGCTAAATACAAACAAAATAATTCAATAGGTGCCAACATTTCCCTCTCTAAATGAAAATCAAAATTTATGACCACGACACGAAACAACGGCTCCAAAACATTCACCCATCAGCAGGTTATTCTCAACAAAAAACCAAGTCTTCATCAAGACGATGCAGACCAGAGCTTCAATAGCAGAGCCAGTCATCAGCAAGAAGACACGAATAGAGCAGTAGACCAGAGCTTATTCCCAACAATACAAATCAGCAACTCGAAACAATTCACCACCAGAAGCTTATTCCCAATAGAACCAAGATTTCATCAAGACGATGCAGACAAGAGCTTCATTAGAAGGGCCAATCAACAAAACGAAAAGAACGAACATACCAACACTCATATGATTCAACACTCTTCTTCAGCAATTTACAACTGCAACAACTTTAAAGATCCAAAACCAGCTCCTAGAACAACGCTTTAAGATCGACATCAACTGACAAAACAACATTTAAGTATTAGTTATCAGGAAACCTTATATACCATAGTCCTATGTTTTCGAGATTAACTATAGCTTGAAGATTTTTAGGAGTATTGGTGTTATTAAACTAAAATGTTTTCTTCTTGATCAATGTCCATTTTGCAGTCCAATCAGCAACCTGATTTTGAACACGAGAAATGAACTTGATGGTCATGGTAGGAGAGATTAACTATCTGCAAATAGATGATATTGAAGAAAGAAACCAAAGATACTTCCCTTCACCTAACATGCTGATAATGGAGAGGCAATCAGATTCTATATCAACATTGCACCAGTTCATCTTTTTGCAGTCAAGTAATCCTTCAAGCAGAGCTCTGATTTCAGCTGCTAACGGAGTGAGCCTCCCGAAAGTTTTTCCCAAGCCTTCCACCACTTCACCTTTTCAATTTCTAAAAACCAGGCCACCACTAGCTTCTCCATTATTCAAAGAAGCAGCATCAACATTAAGCTTAAGTCTTCCTCTTGCAGGAGCAAGCCACTTAAGGTAAATCACCTTCTTCTTTCTATAAGTTAGAGAAGTGCAACCAATAGAGGAACCAATAGACACATCATTTTTCCAATGCTTGTTAGAAAACATTCCAGAGGAATCAAGGCCTATAATGACTCTATTTATTATATTGATAGTAGAAGAGCAAGTCATATTATAGTTCTTAAACTTAGTGTTATTTTTGTTTCTCCAAATAACCCAGCAAATTAGAGCTGGAATAACATGAGTAATGTGCACCTTCTGCTTAGAAAACCAAAATCGGGTTCTCAAAATATGAGTTAACACCATGTATTTCTCAATTCTGATATTAACGAGACTATTGTAATGCTGCCATATTGTCCATGCATAATTATATGTAACAAACAAATGGTTGATGTCTTCACAACAATCATATAATTGGCATTTATAAGCCATAGAAATTGGGCGATTTTTCAAGACAAATTCAATAGGAATGTAACCTTTTAAGACTTTCCAAATGAGAAATGAGATCTTTTGAGGAGTGATGGAGTTCCATATCTTTTTGAACAAACCAGACTTAGAGGAATGCTTCCTTAAACTATCCCAAGTTAACTTGGTGTTGAAATTGAGACCAGAAGACAACTTCTAAATCAATTTATCATCTTTAATCTTGTCAATTTTGTAAAGCTTAATATGGTTTAGTCTTTCCTATATTAGAAGACCACTTCTGTTCTCAATCACCCAATCTTCATTCCTCCAAAAAGTGTTGACCTTGGGCTCAATGAAACAGTTGTAGTCAGCTTGATTATTGCAGTCAATGATAAAATTCTAATTGAGCCAATCTTCTCTCCAGAAATTCATGTTCCCCTTTCCCAGAATTCACCTGACATTGCTCTCAACCCGAGCCTTAATACCCGTAAGACGATTCCAAAGTAGAGAACCAAGAGTCTTATTAGTTTGAAGAGGATTTGTATTTGTATTGTAGATATTGTGCAATATATTTGCCACATGCAAGAATTCTTCATGTAGATGAACCAAATATTATGGGAGTAAGTATCTTGAATATTATAGAGTCTTCTGATATTCAATCCTCTCTCAGCAAAAGGCTTACAAAGCTTCTGCCAAGAAGACCAATGAATGTTAGGCTCAGTGAGCTTGGATCTCCACAAGAATTATTTAAAGATATTTTCAAGCCTATTAATAACACATTTAGGGAGAAGAGTGTTTTGCATCCAAAACAAGGAATAATCATAAGCACAGATGATATAAGAGAAATCCTTCCCCCGTAAGAAAGAATTTTTATGTCCCATTCTTTAATTTTGGCATTAATCTTGTCCATCATTGAGTTGAAATTCTTAGATTTGTTGTTGCTATTAAGGATGATCCCCAGATAAGTGGTAGGAAGGTTTTCGACAACAAAGCCAGTCTAAACTGCAAGGTTGCTGATTCTACTATGGTTAGCCCTGTTGGATAAGATTATCTTGGTCTTCTCCTTATTTATAGATTGGCCAGAGACCATCTGATAATTATCTAAGAAACGACATAGTTTATTGATAGATGAATGTATATCATTAGTGAATATCAAGATGTCGTTAATAAAAGCAATACATTGAACAATTATATTAGTTCTAGATGCATACAACATGTCTTTATTAGAAACAAACATATTATTCAAGACTTTCAGTAAAACCTCTTCCATAATAATGAAGAGGCTTAGGGACAAGGGATCACCTTGTCTTAAGCTCCTTTCATTCTTGAAGAAACCAATTACATTACCATTGATAATCATATACATATTGACATTACTAATCATATTGTCAATCAAACTAACAAAGATTTTAGAGAAACCAAAAAAGAATAAAACTTTGACAATAAAAGAAAAGGGCATTATGTCAAAGGCTTTTGACATATCCAACTGAATTAACAAGTTTCCTTTCATAGGTTTCCTATTGATGTCATGGATGAATTCTAGCAATCATGATATTTTCATGAATTGATCTATTTTTGACAAACACATCCTGATTGTTAGAGATGATTCTAGGAAATATAACAACAAGTCTATTATTTAAAAGTTTAGAAAATATTCTGTTTTACATAGAACAAAGGCTTATTGGCCTACAATTGCTCTAGGAAACAGGGTTACAGACCTTTGAAATCAGAAAAAGGCCAGTGGCAAATATACCACCAGGAATACTGAGGCCACTAAGGTAAGAATTTATAGCAACACAAAGATCAGATTTTATGATAGTCCAATAATATTTATAGAAAATCATATTATAGCCATCTATGCTAGTTGCACTTTCTTGGCTCATTGTATTTATGGTGTCCCAAATTTACTTCTCATCAATACTCTTCATAATAGCATCATTATCTTCCTTAGTTACTATCTTGGGGATAGCTCTGAAAATCTCATCCTGTATAATAATATGTTCTTTATTGCTATCCTTATAAGGATTGGAAGAAAGAATCTTGTTGAAGTATGCCTCAGCAGTCTTTCTGATGTTCACAGTGGCATAGATCCAATTGTTATCCACTTTTATGCTTTGCATGATGTTCTTCCTTTTTTTTGCATAAGCATGATATGATTTGGTATTGCGATCACCATCTCTGAGCCAAGAGTTGTAGCATTTCTGCTTCCAGAAATCCTCCTCATTCCTTAAATCTTGAAGATGCATACTTATACTTTTGTTAAGAATACTTTTAGAAGTGTTAGTATTATTCAAGATATGTAGATTTCCATATTTTCAACATTTTTTCAGTCTCTTTAACTTTACAAAAAATGTTCTCAAACTGATTAATATTTCAAGCCTTTAGACATCTTTTCAGCCTCTTCAATTTAAAGCAAAAAATTTCATTTGGACCTCCATCAAGCTGCAGATTCCAACTCTAGTTAACAACATCTAAGAAAGACTCATTATTAGTCCACATATTCATGAATTTATAGCTATTGTATTTGGAATGATAATCATTTGTATTGTTTTGAAAAGATTATATTAAGAGAGAGGCATGGTTAGAAAATGTTCAGACCATGTAAGGAACCCGAGTTTTGCTGACAATGTTAACCAAAGTATTGTTAAACATCACCATATCTAATATTTTCCATCTCGTATTTCAGTTCTAGGTGAACTTCTGGTCAGCATAACCAGCATCCTCCAGGTGACAGTCATTCATTATCTATACAAAATCATCAATGTTTTTTTTACTAATAACAGAGCAACCAATCTGCTCATCAATAGTAGCTATAGCATTATAATCACCCATAGTAATCCATCCAGCATCAGTTGATGAAGCTTTTCTTAATTGATCCCATAGGATAAGTCTTTGATTCCTTTGGCACTTAGCGTACACCATAGTAAGGTAGAAACTATTTTCAAAACCAAAGTAAACCACCTTCATACGCAGACACTGCTCATGGTCAAAAATCATAGATACATTAGTTTTATTATACCGGAATATCCATATTTTATTTGAAATATTCAGAGAGTACTTAATGAACCCAAGTTTCAAAGCAAATTCACTTATCTTTCTAAGACTAGTCATTGGCTCCTGAATAGCCAGAATTTTAATTTTCTCTTTGTAAATTAGAGTTTTCAGTCGACTAATTGTTAGCTTATTGTTGATGCCTCGAAAATTCCAGCTAAGCATCTTTATCATTATCAGATAATGATTTGAACCTATTTTTTGCCTCTGAATACTTCAAATATTATATAACTAATCTGTTTTGCTTCTTGATTTTTCCAGCAACTTTTAGTTTCTTGTTCAAAATGAAATTGAAGTAATGATCAGAACTTGGAGCATTTCCTTTCGGAGTTACATGGTTACTTCCTACATTTTCTTAATCAGTAGATTGTCTACCATGATTCAACGTTTTAATTTCTTGATAGGTGTTCTGAGCAATAGTATGGTTTAATATTTGAATTGCTTCATTTACTTCACGTTCTTCATGAGTTGAAACCTCTTTGTTGTGAATAATTCTTTAATTTTCCTCAAGGGATATTTGATTAATAACCTCCAGGTCTTGAACAATTTCTTCAACATTTTTTTTTGTTTTGAAAGACTTGAACGTCATTGCCAGACTTATTTTGAAGACTGTTGGCTTCTTTTTCTTTATTTTTTCCAGTAGTTTTCTTTTGAGCTTTCTTGCTGTCCGATTCTTTGTGGCCCATGTGATAGCATCGATTACAGTAAAAAGGAAGATTCTTGTAGCTTAAAGTTAGCCAGCATCCATCATTTAATCTGAAACTTATCCATATTCTATTATGGAGCCTTTTTTACAGATCCAATTCCACAAGAGCGAAAGCAACATTTTTCAACGCTCTGTTAGTCTCAGGAATCTTGATTTTGTAAGGAGTTCCTAAAGAACCAGAAATTTCATTAATAATTGAAGAATTATACATGAATTCATACAATTTATGTATCCTAATCCACACCAATGAAGTCGAGTTCTCTTTCTTTCCATTGAACTTGGGATTCCAACAAAACACACGCATAACAGAGCCATAAACATTCCAAATGTTTTTAGACCACGGTTTGATTACATTCTCTGTTAAGTCAAACTCAATGAATATATGACGGGAATCATTTAAATTTAAAATAATTAAAAAATGGATTACATCCAAACGTTTAGGCAAACCATTTGAGAATTTGACAACCAATGTTATCTTTGTGTTCTTCAATAGCCGATCTTTACAATCTTTGGAGTATTGAAAAGATATGTGATTTGATTTCTCTATAATATTTTATAGGCAAAGAACAACATGAGTAGTTTCTATATTTGGTTTGACAGAATCAACAAAAGATTTGTTGAACAAAGTGTTCGTGTAATTCTTTACACAATTTTCCGAGCGAAGAACATGAAATTCTTCTTCATGGAATAAAACATTGTTTCTAATTTCCATTGATAAAAGAATCAATTGAAGAAGATGGAGGATTTGCAGACTTCAGAAAATAGGGCACTTAAAGAAGACAGAGAGTTCTTCATTCTTAGAGGAAATGGAGAAAATGTTTTATTACTATTCATCTTCGGTTTCTCTTAACTTTCAAAACTCTTGTTCTTTTTTTGCAATATCCTTTCTTCCAATTTCTAATTTACTTTGAATAATTTATTATAATATGAGTATAAAATTCATGAATAGTTAAGACTTAAAACATAGATTATTTAGGAAAAACATTCATTCAAAGGTAAATACAATTTTATACGCTTATAAAATTTCAAACACAAGTCATTCTAAGGTTATCCATTGGAAGGAAAATAAAACTTGTAACACAAGCCATTTGAAGGCATATAAAATTTCAAACACAAGCTATTCGAAGGTAATCCATTTGAAGGAAAATAAAAGTTGTAACACAAGCCATTCGAAGGTAATCCATTCGAATGCATATAATATTTCAAACACAAGCCATTCGAAGGTAATTCATTCGAAGAAAAATAAAATTTGTAACACAAGCCATTCAAAGGTAATCCATTCAAAAGCATATGAAACTTCAAACACAAGTCACTTGAAGGTAATCCATTCGAAGGAAAATAAGATATGTAACACAAGATATTCGAACGTAATCCATTCGAAGGAAAGGAAAATCCCTTGGGATCAAGATATTTAAAGGCAAAAGGTGGTAGATTGATAAGATGGGCACCTCGTTAATACCTCATCGAGCCACCAGGGTTGGAAAGAGTATGCCTCATAAATACTTACATTAAACAAGGGTAACATAACTATCAACACTCTTTTACTCAAGGTACATAATCAGATTCTCTATATCCCATGGGTGCCTCAATGGAACGCCTTCTTGGTCGACTAATAAGTATGTCCCACATTTGATTCTTTCCACAACGGTGTATGGGCCTTCCCAATTTGGAGTCAATTTTCCTAATATCTTGTCTTTGGTATGTAAAAATACTTTCCTCAGATATTTATCTCCAACCCCAAATTCTCTTCTTTGTATCTTGGACGTGTATCTGGTTCTGATTAATCTCTGATAGTGAGCCATTCTAAGATGAGCTTTGAGCCTCTTTTCCTTAATCAAATTGAGCTGAGCCCTTACTGCGATCTCATTATTTTATTCGGAATAATTTTGAAATATGAACGGGGGAATGGTAGACTCTATTGGGGCTATTGAATCTATTCTGTATACCTAAGGCAAAAGGTGATTCCTAGGTTACAATGCGTGAAGTTATTTTGTAGGCTTATAGTAATTCCTGTAAATAGTTCGGCCATTTGCCTGCACCCCCTCCAAATTATTGTTTTGACCTTTTAAAACAGTTTGATTCACCACTTATACCACGCTATCGTCTTGGGGTGGAAAGGTGAAGAGAAATAATGTTGAATACCACTTAAGCGACAAAAGTCTCTTATTTTCTTTGTTATCAAACTGAGAACCGTTCTCGGTTGTAACACATCTGGGTATTCTGAACTGACAACATATATTGTATAAAAAAAAAAATTATTACTACTTTGGAAGTAGTTCCAGAAAGTGGTGTGGCTTCCGCCCATTTTGTAAAATAACCTATTGCTAAAATTATAGCACCACGACCTCCAAAAGGCCTTAGGAAACAATTCTACCAAATCAATCCCTCATCTATATTTTCCATTAGACTAGCTGGAACATGAATTGCATTTCCAAACCTCTAGCAATGGTTACATCTACTAACCAATTCATAGGCATCTGCCATGATGGTAGGCCAGTAATATCCTGCTAGCAAAACCCTTCTAGTTAAAGCTTTATAACCGCAGTGGGTTGATCCTTCTCCATCTTGCAATTCAAACAAAATAACTTGAGATTCTTAAGACCCCAGGTACCAGAGTAATAGCTTGCTAGAGGATCTTTTATATAAAACTTCTCCCAAAACTAAAAACCTATGTACTTTAAATTTTATTTTTTTAGCTATGTTGTTGTTTTCAGGAAGGATACCATTACTAATGAAGGTTTGGATTTCATACCTCCAATCTGAACTTGTTAGAGTTAACAGTTGACAATTTTCTTCCATAATTATATTGTCCCTCGGAGAAGCTGCTTTATTGAACGACATTCTTGTATTAAGATCCATGGATAGGCTTCAACATAGGCAATAGTAGCCAAAGAATCAACCATCGAATTTTCAACCCTAGGTATATTCTCATACTTCAAATTTTCGAAGTATGCTAATACCTCTTTCAATACTTTGAGATATTTAAGTAATTATTCTTTTTTGGTTTCAGAGAAGCGTTGAACCTCGTAAATTAGCCACTATGAATCGCTTATTATTCGGACTATTTTCGGCCCACAAACTTGAGCAAATATTAAACCAGTGATAGCTGCTTCATATTCAGTCTCATTATTCGATATTTTAAAAGTAGAACGAATAGCCTAGTACATTGAATCCCCAAAAGGTGACACTAAACACATTTCAGCCCCGCATCCCATTATACTAGATCCCTCATCTATCTGAACAACCCATTCTTTTTCTGGTGGATCAGTATGGTCTTCCAAACTCGGCTTATCTGAATGGAACTCAACCAAAAAGTGTGCTAACGCTTTCCCTTTGATCGTAGTTCGAGGAGCAAAATCAATATCAAAATCTCACAATTCAATTAACCACTTCGTCATTCAATCTGATACGACTGGTCTATACAACTTACTTTTAAGAGGAAAATAGATTTGAACTGTGATAAAATATCCCTGAAAGTAAGGTCGCATCTTTCTGGCGTCAATAACCAATGCCAAGGCTAATTTTCTAGTTTGAAGTACTTTTTCCTTTCACTTAGAAAGTTGTACTTCTCGAACTAACACGATACTTACAACATATTACAAAACATACTGATATATATATATATATATATATATATATATATATCTTTCCAAAAGTAAACAAAATTTTGGGGCAGGATAAATGTCTCCGTATTTTAATGAATTCTTAATCGCAGTTTGGAGACCATTTGAATTCCTTGGCGTTTCTTAATATTTGAAAAGAATTATGCACACTTATCCAATTATCTTGACACAAATCAATCCAAAGCATAGAATCTTCCTGTCAACACTTGTACTTCCTTTGTAGATTTGGGAGGGGGGGGGGGGGGAGGGGGGAGGGGTCCATGGCTAATAAGGAATTTAATTATGTCTGCTCCGCTTAAATCCCCTTTTCATTGATAATGTAGGCCAAGAATTTCCCGATCGGACGCCGATAATGTATTTTTCTAGATTGAACTTTAAGTTAATAGCCTCCTGGTTAGAAACAGTTTCTTTGAGATCGAAAAAATGACTCTTCTCCCTGATTCTTTTAACCATCATACCATCAATGTACACTACTACGTTTCTAAGAATTTGGTTGGAAAATGTCTTATTAACCAAAGGTTGATAAGTAGCCCCAACATTGTTTAAATAGGAACGAAATACTTTATGGCAATGCAGCTCCCGATCAGTGATGAATGTAGTATGGTCTGGAATTTTGGATCCATCTGAATCTGGTTATATCCAGCGAAAATGACCATAAAGGATAATAATTTGTTACCGGATGACCAGTCGATCCACATTCGTCATAGGCCATTTTTTTACCATTACTGGGTTTGATGTCCACAAAGAGTATTGTACATCTTTACAAATCGCTTCAAAGTTTTCTTTGAAAAATTCCCTTCTCCTTTGAATCACAAGTCAAGCAACATATTGTACTGGTAATTTGTGATAAATAACATCGACTGGTACGCCTGTTACATCTTCAGTACACCAAGAAATTACATGTTGATATTTAAACAAGAAAGTTAGTACTTTACTATGAGTCTCTTTTTTCAAGTCAATCGATAGATTCAAACCAATTCTAACATTTTTCCCATTGACCAAACTATGAATTTCTACTTCTTCAAGTGTAATAACTTTAATATGAGTCTCTCTTGGATAATCTATATGATTATAATCCAAAGAGGACTCTGGTAATTGTTATTCTAGTTTAGTACCTGAATGATTAAGAGTTTTTGGGGCTAGTGTCGTGACATATCATTCTCTGGCTACCTTCTGACTGCTTCGAACTACACCGAATTGACTCCCCATGAAATACTTTATACATTGATGAACGGTGGATGAAATAGCATCCATCATTGAGAGCCAAAACCTGCCAAAAATAACGTTATAAGAAGTTAGACAATTTACCACCACAAACAATATTATGACCGTTTTCTTGAAAGGTCTCTTGTCGAGGACTGCCTTTCCTTCGAATTCTCTAATTACATCTACAAAACTCTCCGTGAATCCTAAAATTTGGTTCGAAGGTTAAATCACCATGGGGTTCTTCATCTGTTTATAGGCTGATAGAAATAATACATTGGTTGAGCTACAAGTGTCGATGAGGATCCTTCGGATTTATGTATGTTTAATAGATTCTCCGATTAACATAGTGTCTTCATGCGGTCCCACAATGTCTCTCAAATCATCTTCATCAAAAACTATGAACGGTGAGGGGGCTTGGTATAAGTGACTCGACATCTTTCCTTTCAACTGAACATCTAAAGCGTTCACATGTCTCTTTCTAGAGAAATTTGAAGGCAATGTTGTTGTATCTCCTCTGAATATTGTTAATGATTCAAATAATTTACATAAACGGGAAACCTTTCCATTTCTTCCATTGACCATATTTACAAGACCCCGATTAGGATCCAGATATTTTGAAACTATATCGAATGGTTCCTTGATATGTTACGTGTTTACCATGACTTGTTCATCTTTAGAAACTTCTGTAGCTATATTTTGAACGTTCGATATGGCTGCTTGCTCTTTGCTAGTATTAGATACTGGTTTATTCGAATTTTAGGCTTTATTTGTTCCTTGCGCTTTTACAAAGTTTGTTAACTTCCCATTCTCGATTACAAATTGAATTTATTGTTTAAGAGCTATACAGTATTTAGTGTCGTGCCATGTATCCTCATGATATTTACAAAATCTGATATTTCGGTTTTCTATTAGATTTTGGATATATAAAGGTCTTCGAAGTTGTACGTGACCCTTTGACTTGTCACAAATTGTCATTATATTTTTTATTAACTCCTCAAAATAACTTGGTTTAACCCATTGATATCCTCTTGGCCTGTACTGCTGAGATTAGTTCGACCTGGATCGTTGGATCCCTGAATAGATTCCCGAGGATGAAAATTGGAGGAAACATGTGAGGGACCACCTACTTGTTGTTGTAAAGAAAATGAAATAGGTTTATTCAGTCGAGGTTACCTTAACAACTTAGTTTCTTCTATAATAATTTGTTTCCCAACCTAATTTAATAATTCATCCTAAGTCTCTGCGTGACTATATCAGCTAAATCTCCGACTAATAACAGTTTCCCAAGGGAAGCTATGGACACATGTTGGTAACAACCAGCCAACCCATTCATGGTACTTACGAACCGACTGAAATATTCATTTAAATGTTTTTAGGCCAGTTGGTAACAATGAATTATTGTGTCACAATTTCCCCTTAATTCTTTGCTCCCCACAAACTGCCTTCAGAAGGCCATTTAGAACATGCCGAAATTTTTAATTGACCCTTCTGGAAGTTTATTATACCATTTTTGGTGAGGTTTATTTTTGTATGAGGGTAAGTTTGTAACTTTTGTCTAGAGTTTTGTGGAATTTTGAGAGTATTTAATGTTTGGGTAGAATGTAGAGGGAGAATTGAGCTGCATGGTTCTATTTAATTTTCATTACCCTCACTTAATGTTGGTGGTTGGGTATTTATACCCTTATATTTGGGCCTCATGGGCTTTCGGGTCGTGTTTAATGGACTCGGGTCGAGTTAAAAGACTCATTAGTTCTAAGTAAGTAAATAGGCAGCTTAGTCAAAAAGTGATTAGGTTTTAAGTACTTTAGTTCTGTTCGGATAGTTCAGTGGATGATAGTTGTCTGAACTGCCCCTGTTTGGTGAGGTGGACAATGTCTGAACTGACCCTATTTGGTTCCTATAAAGTGTGGTGACAGAATCCGGACTCATCAGTCTGGTGTTCAAAAACCTTTGGCAAGACCTAAAAAAACAGTCTGTTGCTGGTCACAGTTACATCCGGACAGGTTCTTCGAACTGTGTTATAACTTTATCCGAACTGAAAAAGTTCTTGAAAACTAAACGGTTTCTTGCCAAAGTTCGTGGGACACGTGTCTCTCTCTGGTTCGTCACATCAGCCGTTTTTTCACCTAGAATGACGCTCCCACCTTCTTCAAAAAGTAACCTCTTAATTTAATGAAGATGACATCATCGCCGTCTTTAATCATTGCAATCCTTTCGAATTCTCCTAGGTATCAAAGCATTTTTTGCACATATACTATAAATTAGTTACTCCTTTATTGTTTGATTATCTTCTTCATTCTTACTTTGCTAAATTTCAGAGCTCTCTCTCAAAAAACAAACACTTTTTTTGTGTAAGTTTATGTTCACAGCTAGGAACGCTTTAATCAAAGGCGGGTGGCTTAATCTATCAGAATTAGAAAATGCACAAAAAGTTGAATGGGAAAGGCGCATTGCTGGAGGCCTACCTACTTCCCCTGTCGACAAACCAGAAATCCCAAACACAGAGCCTGATCAGGCTCTTCTTCAACCAGAAGTGTTAAACCGAGGAGATTGTTTCAAACCAACCTTTCTCCTATTGTTTCAGGTTCGTCGGTTCAAGAATCAGAGCCCACTGTTGAACCAGGGCGAGCAGTTACCAGTTTCAAGAGGCCTTCCCCATTTATCGCCATGGGGTCAGATGCAGATGTCTCTCCCAATAAACTAGTTGATCGGAGAAGAGGTCGCCTGGTAAAAGGGCAGGCTTCAAAAGGTACACCTTCAAAATCAGGGACCAAAGACAGCAACACGGGGTCAGAGGCACCCATAAAAGTTCCTAAGGACAAGCTATCCGGACTGGAGGCATCTAGCTCAAGCCTCCGAAAAGAAACCACCGCATCTGAGCCCCAGTCGGAGGTCAGAGTTCAGGAAAGCATTGAAGCCCAACAATCCGGAGGTCAGACTAAACCAACTCCTAACTCCCCTCACCCAAAAACAACTGAAAACCCCTCCTTGGTAATGGAGGAAGTAATGGAGGATTATATTGAAGAGGCACTGTTTTAGTCTGAAGTCTACGGACAAACGAGTGATGCTGGTGCTGCTAAGAAGGATAAAGGAAAAGAAAAGCTATGCCTAAGGCATCCGGATCTGCCGGAGATCCTTAAGGGAAAAGTTGGACCTTGTTTCAAAAAGGTCAATGTTAAGTATTTACTTGCTTTGCAAAAAATTAATTATGCCTTCATCCACACAGCCGAATTGGGTCGGATGCGAACGAAGTGGGAGATTCCGGAGAATGTAAAAATAAGGATTCCAATAGACCTTGAAACACCGATGGACTGCAAGCTTAGTGAAGTAGTCATCTTTACTGAACTTTTTAACTAGGGACTAAGGTTTCCCTTAGATCCGAAGATAGTCAAATATTTTCACCTCATCAAGCTTTGCCCAAGTCAAATGATCCCTAATGCCTGATACACTCTCATGCCCTATATCATGGCTTCCAGGCTCTCCGGAATTCCTCTTCCGATGGAGGAATTCACTGCTGTGGCTAGCCTCTACAGAAACCCACATATCCCCTTATATCACTTTAACATGGGTGATAACTATAAAGTAGTGGATGACCTGCTCGAGTCGGAGAGAAATTAGAGGACTCACTTCTTGTTCGTGAGTGGCGCTTGGGAGAATGGGAGGAAGATCAAAGCCGGAGTCAACTCGAGTCTCCTCACCAGCAGATGGCGAAGTGATAGTAAGAATCCCACCTTACATTCTCATTTTTATTTTTAGTGAATTTGTTTAACTGACTTGTCTTGTCTCTTTTCTCTCTTTTTTTGTTTCTTGACAGTGCTGCCCAAAGACTTCAATGATTACTTAAAGGCCGGGCAGATTACTTGCACCAAGATAAACACTTGGGCTGCTGAAAAGTGGGATAATCGCTTCCACAACGCCTTTATTGCAGGCAATCTTGCAAGGTCTCACCTCTGGAACACTACTGACCGGAGGGACTTAACATGGGAGGAACTTACCACTCCACGCCCTCTGGATGTAGTCCTTAAAAGGACACATGCACCGGATGGGTCACTGTATTTGCCTGGTCGAGCCAAGGCCCCAAGTAAGATGAAAGGAAAAAAAGGGAAGGGCAAGAATAGTGTGGTTGAAGCTAACCCCACCGAAGCGGAGGAAACTGCTCCAACAAACCAAGAGGGGCCAATTCCAAGTCAGATTGATGTTGCTCTTCTAGAAGTTGTGGAGCACGAGAGTACTAGGGAAGAGGCAGGATCTCCAAAACCTCCAAAAGTTCCCAAGAGAGACAGGAAACGGGGAGCCGAAAGCAAGGATAGGAAGGCCAAGAAGAAAAAACCTCCAGGGGTGACGAACTTTCTCTCCAGCCTCCGGAGCCCCTCCCTCTTGTTGACCCTACTGATCCAACAAGAGCAGAAGAGATCCCCGGTGACTTTCAAACCGATGAGGTTGGAGGAGGAGACATCAGTATTGATGGTGTCTACATTACAGGTCTTGAGGGACTTGGTGACAACTTTGAAAACCTCCCCAAATAAACTTTGCTGGGCCATACCTCCCTCCAAGCACTTCGAACACCATTACCTTCAATGGTAAATATTTCACCGTTTCAAGTAAAAAAGATGTTATAACTCACTCTATATTGAGTAGTGTTCAGCCAGTGCTGGTTCTGGAGAAACAAGTGGGAGGTCAGTCAGCAATCATTACTGCTCTTAATTATGACAAGGAGAGATTGTCCGGAGACCTCCTTATTTCCAACCAAAATGCTGATGTTTTGAAGAGAGAAAATGAAGAGTTAAAGAAGAACCATGAGGGTTGGGTCACAAAGGTAGCTGCCCTAGAAGATACTATTAAAGACCTCCGGGAAAAGCAGTCCAGGTTGGAGAAAGATCTCTCCTCTTCGAAAGAGGAGATGAAGGCAAAGGACCAAGTCATTCATACTTTGACCAATGATAAGATCGCACTCGAGGACTCGGTGTCCAAGGCTACAGAGGAGAAAGCTCATCTGATAAGGGAGCAAGAGGCAAAAATCCAAGCCAAGATTGATGCTTATGCCAACAATGTGATAGATACTCAAGAAGAGATGTATGCGAAAGTGAAGTCGGACATGGTTTTGCTCTTTCACGAAAAGTTCCCGAAGAGGAATCTAGGAGATTTGTAAACTTATGTAGAGTACGAAGACCTTCCCTTCCACACTATGTCCGATGGAGACTTGCATGATTATTCTAGTGCTGACTTATCTGATGAGGAAGAGAACACCAGGGAGAGTCCAAATGAGGAGAACGATGACCTCAAGAAGAAGAAAGAGACTGAGGCTGAGCCATCTTCAAAGGCTCAGTCTTAGAGTAATTATCTTTTGTTTTGTTTTGATTGAACCAAAGTTCTTGGATGGCCAAGGCATTTTGTAACTGTGTCTGATCCTTGACCGGATAGATCTTTTTGTTTTGACACTTTAAAGTCCTTGGATGGCCAAGGCACTTCAGTTATTTTAATAGACATCTTTATTTTGCACAGCTCTTGCATTTTTTCATAGTCTTTTCAATTTTGTTGGCTAATGTTTAAACAACCCTTAGTTATTTCATAAATATTCTAAAGTGAGAGTGTTTAAATTCTCTGATGACAAATGTTTAAGGAGTCATCACTATTTTAATTCAATCCAGCCGGTGTTTAAACAAAAATTTGACAAGAAACAAAGTAAGAACACTCCGAATTTTTAAGAAGGCATCAAATTTTATAAAAGAGCTCGGACACCTCATTAAAACCTCACCGCGCCACCAGGGTAGGAAAGAGTATGCCCCCAAATATTTACATGGACTTTAAACAAGTAAATATTTACATAGTTTCTACTCCAAGTACATCTAGAGGTGTTCAATATTCCAAGGGTGATTCAAAACCCTTCCATCCTTGTCTTCTAGCCAGTATGTCCTAGGTTTAAGCCTTTCAATGACCATATAGGGTCCTTCCCAAGTTGGGGCTAGTTTGCCGAGCAGCTTCTCTTTATTGTGTAAGAAGACTTTCCTTAATACCTTATCCCCCGGCTGAAAATCTCTTCTTTTAACTTTGGAAGCAAACCTGCTTCTCATCAAACCCTGATAGTGTGCAGCTCTACGGTAAGCCTTAACTCTTCTTTCTTCTATTAAATCAAGCTGACCTCTGATTGCCACTTTGTTAGCATGTTCGGAAAAAATGTGAACTCGAAATGAAGGATGAGTTGCTTCTATAGGAGCTATGGTATCCATCCCATAGACTAAGGCAAAAGGTGACTCTTGTGTTGCAACCCCAGGTGTAGTCCGGTAGGCCCACAAAACCTCTTGTAAATAACTAGGCCATTTTCCAGCAGCCCCTTCTAAATTTTTCTTCAGACCGGACAGTATAGTTCTGTTAGCCACTTCAACCTGACCATTTGCTTGTGGATGGAAAGGTGAAGAGAAAAAAGGCCCATTGTCTGTTGTTATCTTCCGTGGAATTCCAAATCTGTAACAAATATTGGATAAAATGAATTTTATGACAGCTTTTGATGTTGTACCTGCCAATGGGGCTGCTTCGATCCACTTCAAAAAATAATCAATAGCAACAATTATTGTCCTGCGTCCTCCAGATGTCATAGGTAGAGGTCCCACCAAATCCAACCCTCATCGAGCAAAAGGTATAGGCTCAGAAATTGACTCTATAGGGATGGCTGGGATATGAATTTCATTGCTATATCTCTGACATGGGTCACACCTCCTCACCAGCTCCTTAACATCTTGCATTATAGAGGGCCAATAATAACCAGCCAATAAAACTCTCCTTATTAGAGCCCTGAATCCACAGTGAGCTGATCCCTCACCATCATGTAATTCGGAGAGGACTATTTGAGATTCATCAACCCCCAAACATTGTAAGAGGGGTTTACTGTAAGACTTCTTATAAAGAACATCTCTTAGTATGATAAAACACGAGCCTTGTACTTTACTTTTCTTGCTATTGACTTATCTGGAGGCAAGATACCATCAAAGAGATATTGAAGGAGAGGAAACCTTCAATCTTGAGGCTGTTTCATTTGTATATCGAAGCTTTCTTCCTCCTTACCCATATTCAGTTGAATGGAAGGGCACTACAACACATGGATCAAAGGGTATGATTCAGTATAGGCTATGGTTGCCAAGGAGTCTGCTAGTTCATTTTCTGTTCGGGGTATGTGTTCATAAACAATACTCTTGAATTTAAGTGCCACATCTTTGAGAAGAAGTAAGTATTTTATTAGCTGCTCCTTTTTGGCTTCAGATTGACCTTGCGCATGATGGATAAGAAACTGGGAATCACTCATCAACTTGACCCTTTTGGCTCCACAAATAAGAGCTAACTTTAAACCAGCTATGGAAGCTTCATATTCGGACTCATTATTAGAAGCCCTAAAAGCAAAACATATAGCTTGGTACATTTTGTCACCATATGGAGAGGTCAAGCATACCCCTGCACCACATCCCATAGTACTTGATCCACCATCAGTCCGGACAACCCAAACATTTTTATTTTTCACGTCAGTTACCTGCTCTGTATCCCTATCTGAATGGAATTCAACTAAGAAATCAGCCACAGCTTGGGCTTCGATTGCTGTCCGAGGAGCAAAATCAATATCGAAGTCCCCTAGTTCCACTGACCACTTAGTCATTCTACTCGAAATATCTGCCTTTTGTAGAATGTTTTTCAGTGGATAGGATGTTCGGACAATAATAGGATGAGCCTGAAAATAAGGCCTCATCTTCCTAGCAGCAATTACCAGGGCTAGTGCTAACTTTTCAAGCTTTAGATAGTGTTTTTCTGCATCTATCAAGCTCTTGCTGATGTAATACACTGGACGGGGATAATTATCCACCTCTCTTACCAACACAGCACTTATGGCACAACTGGAAACTGCCAAGTATATGAAATGAGTCTCTCCTTCAACAGGTTTATATAAAGTCTTGGGGGGGGGGACAGATGTTTTTTGATTTCGTTAAAAGCCTCATCACATTGTGAAGTCCAGTCCCCTTTTAAAGTTTGAAAGAACGGGGCACACCTGTCCGAAGACCTTGAGATGAATCGATTTAACGCAGCCAACCTCCCAGTCAACCTTTGTACTTCTTTAATATTCCGAGGTGGCTCCATTTGGAATAAAGCATTACGCTGGTCCGGATCGGGCTGTATCCCTTGCTCACTTATTATGTACCCTAGGAATTTTCCGGATTGTACTCCGAACACACATTTTTCTGGAATTAGTTTCAAATTTACTTTTACTAAGTTGTAAAAGTTTCTTAGAGATCTGCCAAGTCTAGCTCTTCGTCCACACTTTTAACCATCATGTCATCGATATATACTTCCATATTTCTTCCAATTTGATCAGCAAAAGCTTTGTTTACTAACCTCTAATAGGTAGCCCCGACATTTTTTAACCCAAATGACATCACCTTGTAACAATGAAGGCCCCTATCAGTAACAAACGTAGTATGCTCGTGATCCTTCAGATCTACTTGAATCTGGTTATACCCGGAGAAGGCAACCATGAAAGATAGTAGCTTATTCCCAGATGTAGAATCCACCAGCTGATCAATCCGGGGGACAGGGTATAAATCCTTTGGGCAAGCCCTGTTGAGATCTATAAAATCAATACACATGCGCCACTTGCCATTTTTCTTTTTCACCAAGACCGGATTGGCTGTCCATAAAGGATATTGAGGCTCCTTTATGTGCCCTATTTTGGTAAGTCTATCGAATTCTTAAACTATGACATCAGCCTTTTCTTTGGAAAAAGCTCTTCTATTTTGTACTACGGGTGCTCTATCTCTTCGGATGGACAGTTGGTGTGATATAATATCTGTTGGTACCCCGGTAACATCAGCATAGCACCAAGCAAAAACATGCTCATGGTCTTTTAGAAACTTCAACATTTTACCCTTAAGTTCGGATGCCATTTTGGACCCTATCTTAACATTTTTTCCCTCTTCCAAAGAATGTGTTTCGACTTCCTCAACTGGTATTAAAACTCCAGGGGTCTCTCTGGGGTCATCAATTTTACCCTCACCCCCAGAAAGCCCCTCAAACTGCTATTCTTCATTGATACAAACTGCTCCTAACGTCCGAGGAGCCAGTGCTGCTGCATAACACTTTCTTGCAATCTTTTGGCTGCTCCGAACAACTCCCACTTGTCCTTGCACAACATATTTCAAACATTAGTGGACTGCTGAGGCCACTGCATGCACCCTAGAGAGCCAATACTACGACAAACAGTATTTTAACCATCTTCTTAAAAGGGCCCTTGCCCAACAAAACTTCCTCTTCGAACTCCCCGATCACATCTGCTGAGCTTCCAGTGAAACCCACAATTGACCTGTTCGAACACTGAATTACCGCAGGGTTTTTTATCTTTTTGTAGGAATTCATAAAGATGATATTGGCTGAACTCCCAGTATCCACCAAAATTCGTCTTACGTCATTGCCCCCAATGGATGCTCCTATGACGACAGCATCTTCATGAGGACCTGCTATATCCCTCAAGTCATCCTCATCGAACACAATGAAGGGAAATGGAATCTGCGATTGATAGGAATTCATGCCTCCCTCCAGTTGAGTAGCTAAAGTATGAACATGCCTCTTCCTCGAAGAAGCAGTGGGTGCTGTCATGGTATCCCCTTCGAAAATTGTGAGTGACTCAAAAAAGTTAATAAGCCCGGACACTGTTTTACAACATTCCTCAATGGCACCCACTCCGTTTTGAGTTGGATCGGGGTCTACGTACTCTGACTCTACATCGAATCTCTTGATTATCACCATAGCTCCCTCCGGAGCGGATGTGCTTGCATTGTTTGGACCAGGCCGATGAGCATTATCAGGCCTATTTCCTCCTCTTCTTCTAACATATGCTCCCAACTTTCCTCTTTCAATCAAATTCTGGACTTCTTGCTTTAAAGAAATACAATCCTCAGTGGTATGGCCAGTATCATTATGGTACTGACAAAAGGAATTGTTACGATGCTCCCTAGGAGATTGTAGTGCAGGCGACCTTCTATAGTGTACTTCTTCCTTTGTTTTGTCATAAATGGTGGCTACACTTTCTTTTAACTCAGCAAACCACTCTGGTTGAACCCAAGGCCCTCTCTTATTTCTAGATTGCTGACTCTGGGCAGGCACAACTGGCTGAGACTGAGCTTTAGCTCTGTTATGACCCTGCCCGGCCTCCCCATATCACGGCCTTTTTTCTGATTTTGGGGTTTGGTTGGGGTTTGGTGCAACCTGATTTTGCCTTGTTCCCGGACTGATTTTGGTTGGGGTTTGGTGCAACCGGGGCAGTCCTCACCTGCCTGTTCACCCTAGTTTTCTTTGTCTCATCCATTTTAATTTTCTTTCCAACCTGATTCAGTAAACCTCCCCATATCACGGCCTTTTTTCTGGTCATTGAATCAGCCAAATTCCCAAGGTTTAAGCCTTGCCTCAAAGAAGCTATTGCTACTTGCTCGAAGCAATCAGCCAACCCATTTTTGGTATTTACAAATCGACTTATATATTCCTTCAGAGATTCATTCGGTTCTTGGGCACAATGGATAATTGTATATCCATTGCCATTTACCTCCTTACTTCCAACAAACGGCCTCCGGAAGGCCACCCAAAAGGTATCGCAATTTCTGATGCACCCTTGTGATAGGTTGTTATACCACTTCAGGGCACTCCCCGTAAAAGACTGGGAGAATGCTCTACAAAGCAACTTATCGTCATCATCGATATTCATCATGAAATTTTTGAATTGTTCCAAGTGATTGTTCGGGTCTTTACTGCCATCGTATTTTTCCATCTTCGTGCTATCAAACCTCTTGGGGAGGTTCCCGGACAGGATCTTGGAAGACAATGGAGATTGTCTCCAATTCCGGTCACGACTGAAAAAGGTATCTTCGTTAGGAGTTGCAAAGATACCTGGTTCATCATGGAAGGCAAAAGGATCCACCAGCATCCGGTCTATGTGTCTCCGGCTATGAGATGATCCTTTGCCTATATGACTCTTTAACTTTCCATGCCTATCCCTTTTTCTTGAATACTTCTTAACCAACTTTTGTTTCTTTTTAGATCGGCCCTCATCACTGCTGGAGGACAAGGATTCTTCAACTTCATCTTCGCCCGATGAGCTACTGGAAGATTCTGAGTCTGAATCAGAACTCTCCACCGGCTTGGACCGGTAAGACTTTTTGGAGCTAGCATGAGTCTTCTTCGTACTCACATGGGTCTTCGAAGGATCATGCTCTCTAGGGTTGTTAGTATGATGAGCAACTAATACCTTTGACTTCTCTTTTATGCCCATCTTTTCCTTCTCTGCCCTCAGAGCTTCTATCTCGCCCTTTAATCTATCACGCTCTTCGATGGTATATTCATCATTTCCCCCCACCACTTCAAGCAAAGCCGGTGGTACTTATGGTATGTCCAGATTCATTTAGATTGATTTTTCTGATGGTTTTGAATGCTAGATTCAGGCACTGTCGCACTCCCACTGTGGTCGCCAATTTGGTGAGGTTTATTTTTGTATGAGGGTAAGTTTGTAACTTTTCTCTAGAGTTTTGTGGAATTTTGAGAGTATTTAATGTTTGGGTAGAATGTAGAGGGAGAATTGAGCTGTCTGGTTCCATTTAATTTTCATTACCCTCATTTAATGTTGGTGGTTGGGTATTTATACCCTTATATTTGGGCCTCATGGGCTTTCGGGTCGTGTTTAATGGACTCGGGTCGAGTTAAAAGACCCATTAGTTCTAAGTAAGTAAATAGGCAGCTTAGTCAAAAAGTGATTAGGTTTTAAGTACTTTAGTTCTTTTGGATAGTTCAGTGGCCGAACTGCCCCTGTCTAGTGAGGTGGACATTGTCCGAACTGACCCTGTCCGGTTCCCATAAAGTGTGGTGACAGAATCCGGACTCATCAATTTTAATTTGAACATTTCGGAGAACGCCTGACACAAAACCTTATAATTATAGTTGAAACTCATCATGAGATTTTTGAATTGTTCTAAATGATTTTATGGATCCTTACTTCCATCATAGTTCTCCATTATGATAGTAGCATCTACCTCCAATTATGTCTCTAGCTGTATTGATGGATCTCGTCAGAATCAGAAAATAAACCTGCTTCAGATCAGACAACAAATGGGTCACTAAACAGTTGTTCTATATTATGATCTGCTGACCCCTTGATTTTTCTCTAATAGTCGGGTTTCTTATCTTTTAGGAGCTTATTCGATGAAGTATCATAATTTTTCAAATTTTTACCCCGAATAGCAATTTTCGCACCCTGATTCTTATCTCGATGTTTATCTTTCTTCTTTTTCTGACAGAAATCACTACTTGATGTGGACGAAATCGTATCCGTCGATGAAGACGAACTATTACTAAACTCCAAAGAGCTAGAGTTGTTTTTAACATGAGGTTCTTTTATAGAGAGTTGATGGGTTTTTGGCTATTTATCCATCGAAGGCTTTTTTGGATAACCATATGTGTTATCTCTTGGCTCCACCAAATCCGTTTCAGTTTGAATATGTATTCCATTGCTTTAATTTCTTTTCGTAATTTGGAAAGCTCGTCTCGTGATTGGGTTGTTTCCTCTCTTTCATCATTTTCATACGAGGCTCTTACATGTATTTCTCAGACCTGACTCTCTTCACTTACTAGGGTAAGATTGACTTGTATTTTATTATCCATAGTTAAATCCAGGCTGTAAATCCTTAGACGCTTTGGATTTAAGTAAACCGGGTGCCCTTGCTCCCACTGTGGTCGTCAAGCTGATGGTGATAAAATATATTAAATGGGTAAATTCGGTAAGATGGAAATATGATGAGGTTATTTCAGGTATTTGGATGAAAGTATTAAGTACTTTGGTAGAGAGTAGTGAGATAATTGATTTGGAGTGAAGCTTAGACGTAATCAAGAAGTTCCCCATTAATGAGGTCTTTTAGAGTACTTATAGTTAGAGTTAGAGTCATGGGTCAGGTCTAGGATTTAAGTGTTAATGATCTATTTAGGTTATGGGCCAACGTTAAATTTAAGAGGTTTTCAGCCCCTAATAGTAGACATACTGTTTATTCACAAGGTCATAAAGTAATTTTATTTTTCAATCCAAAGAATTCCTTCAAAAATTTCCATCAAAGATTAGTCTAAGCTGCCCTTCGAATGATAGTCTGTCTGACCAAGTCTATCCCCCATTTTTTAAATGAGTCTGGTGGTGGGATGAAACTCATGAGTTCATTTGGTATATATATTGTATGAGTGACATTTTTGTACAAGAGCCTATATGTCGGCCGCCAACTTTGACCAATATAATCTTGCCAATATGAAGAGTCTAATAAGAATTACGTATGTGCAATGGGTGTCGACTTTTTATTCGATGGCCAATGAGTGGCACATGACTCCCACGTCGACCCCAATAACCGTTTTAGCAGTCCGCACAATACATTATGTTTTTGTATCAGTGCTATCAAATTACCTTTAAATAAACGGTCAACTTTATTGCCTACCCAGACGATATTTCTTTCTTCCAATATGAAGCTTCTCTCTTGTCCTAAGGGGTTTTATTATCATTCGTTCTCTCTCGGATCATCAACTTACATGTAGGTGAATTTGGTTTATTGATGGTGATCACCGCCCCATGGGCTTGCTAATTGCTATTGAGTCGGCTTCGTATGGTCAAATTTTATGGGATAACATATCGTTTTCGTTCTTTGGTTGCCTCTACTTATTTCTACGAGGTTGTCACCGGTGTATTTGACACTGTCTAACTCAACACAAAATTTCTTCGAGTTTATGCAGCCATGGTTGCCCCATTATCGCATGAAACGAGCTTAGTGCATCAGGTAGCATGAATAGAGTTCTGAACACTTTCTTCGTGTTCTCATACCCCACCGTGACCGAGAATTCTACCTCACCCACGCACCTGGTTGATTGTAACTGATTGGTTTCATGTATGTAGGTTTAAATGGAGGTACCCCAACCATTTGTCCAACTCGGATGACCATTACTCTTGAAACAATGGCATTAATAGTCACGACGTCCTCACGAGGGGTGACCGTTCTCCTAAAGTTTTAGTTATTAAATCTAAGTCTATGACTGGCTCCTAATAATTATAGGATGATGACTTATGTACTAGATGGGCATCCAAATCCTTCATATGTCGTTTTTTAGAAGCACCGTCGGCCTTAGACATGGTTTTGGCCCCCGAAAATTATGTATAACCATTTTTTCTTCTCTTTCAACTCCTTAGTTTTGTTGGATGCCTGTCTCTAAGGCCACCTAGCTTTATGTCCTCACTTATCATGTTCCCCTTATAATTAACGAATTAGACGAGCTCACTGTTGTCAATCAACCATTGTACCTCATCTTTTAACTACTAGGACTCGTAAGTGGGATAACAGTGGTAAACTATGGTATATGCAGAAGTAATTAATGGACCTGTTACAGACGGATGTGAAGATAGTTCATTGAGCTTGGTATTTGGGCCTTCCTTTGATTTTTTGTACATATGTTTTTTACTTTTTATGATATTCGTAAATTTCTAAGCAGCGTCATTGACATATAAAAAGTTTGTAGTCTACTTACTTGAGTTTTAAAAGAATCCATGTGAGGTGTCTCCTCATACTGCATTTTTTCACCACTTAGAGTTTTCTGGCTTCTTTTGCCTTTTCTTGAATGAGGGTGTTGGGTCCTCTTTCGTGGAGTCATCCAATCAAATAAACTTATCCGACCTAGCTAGGACGTTTCACATTGTTTTAACAGGGAATAAGAGAAGGTCTATGAAAATGGGCCCCTCGCGATCCAGTCCCCTCTTAAAAGCAGCACCATCCATCCGTTCTTCATAGGTTGATAGAGAGTTCATTTCATAAATGAACCTCTGAACATAGATTTTTAAAGGCTCCCGTTTTCACTCGTATAGAATAATAGTAGAGACGGCCTCCCACTTATGCTCTTTGTTTCCAATGAAACAGTTTGTGAAAGCGATCTAAAGCCCTTCAAAATCTCTTATCGACCCCTTCGAAAGAATGTCGAAACTGTCGAGGGAATTTCCTTTGAATTTCATGGAGAAATCCCTCCATAGTAAGATGTCATCGAGTTGAATTTCATCATCATATTCTTAAACTACTCTGAGTTGTGCTCGGGGTCTCCTGATCCGTTACATACGCTGCTAAAATCTGTTGAGGGATTTTAGTAACAATAATTAACCAAAATATAGACAGGAATCATTCTTATTTTTTATCAATTAATCAAGTCATGATTATACATTTTACCAAGGTTATAATCCATTTATATATTACAATAATCCAACGCATTATCCCATTATTTTCTCAAACACTTACCACTCCTTGATCGATCTCACCTTGTCCTTGTTGATAAGTGTAGTCCATCTGAGGGTTATACCTAATCAGGACTCCCCCTAGTCGTTTGAAAACATATTCTATCTTTAGAATATTTAAATATGTGAGTTCATCTATAAAAAATGAGAGATTCAAACAAATACAAAGAAAACTACTCAATTTCCAAGTATAACAATTCTAAATTGAAAATAAAGGTCAATTCAACATTGAAGTAAAGATAAATTTGAAAATAGATAATAAAGAACAATTCGCCAACCTATGAACCAAATAAACAACAGAAAAAATATATAAGAATTTGTCTTAGGACGTTGAGTCCTTACGCAATAACGTTGTGCCCTCTAGCTCCTTATGTAGGATCTTCACATTTTTCATCCTTGTTGGTTCCCGATTGTTGCTTGTTTAGAATTCTTAGAGGGTCGTTGGGATAGAAGTAATGCTAGAGATTTCTATGCAGATCGACTTTAGTCTCTACGAACTAGGAGTTGGCTAATTTCACAAGGATATTATGTAATTTTTGGATGGATCCCTCATACAACTTCATCAAGATTTAGGTTTTTTTTAGAAATGCCTTATAATGGGGGTCTGTATTAGAGGAGGTATAGAAATAATGCTAGAGATTTATGTGAAGGTTAAGTTTTGTCTCTATGAACTGAGAGTTGGATAATTTCAGATGGATGCTCTCTAATTTTAGGATGAATCCCTCGTGTAAATTTATCAAGATTTAGGTTTTTTTCCTATTTATTAACTGCAATGCATTTAGAAATGACTTGTAATCGGGGTCAATTTTAGAGGAAGCTTTTCTAGAGTTGTTTGGGTGTTCGAAATTAGGGTTTATGTATAAAATATAAATTTAAAGTAAACAAATAAACCAACTATTGAAGTTAGATGGATATAATAAGCCTTATATAGTTAATATAGAGTTTTTTTTACGGTTTTATGTGTTTTATTCGTCTCGAATATTGCAAGTATCTGTTTGACAAGTGACATTTTCATAACCAAGTACATTTAGCATACGATTATACTAAAACTACAACATGCGAGACTACTACAACTACAATGTGTGAGACTATTGTAACTAAACATATGATTACAACAACTAAATATGTGATTATACTTAAACTAAATATGTAATTCTAACGTGACTAAAATATGAAATTCAACTATAACTAAAACGTACGATTCTACTTCAAGTCAACAAGCGATTCTACTTCAACCAAACATGCGATTCTACTACTAACTAAAATGTGTGATTTCATTAGAACTTACACCTGCAATAATACTACAACTAAACAAACGATTCTAGCTTTAGAGTATGAAAACATGCAATTCTATATATAAAGGCATGAAATTCTCTCTATAAAGGCGTTGAAGACTTGAATAAATACAAAAGTGAGTATCAGAAAACCTACAATAATTGAACTATACCAGACGATACATATTGGACATGCAAATATGCGAGATGAGATAAATAGCATAAAATAAAGATCAAATATTTTGTTATATTTATGTAATCCAAAGATGAAACTGTATGATATAACAACAAAAGCATTAAAAATAAAATTTCAAACATCTGAAGAAGAGTCTCCTTCATCAGAATCTTCTTCTGATACCGCATATTCTTCTTCTTTCTCCTTGTCTTCCTTCTCTTATTATTCCTCTTCTTCCTCGTCCTCTTCTTCCTCGTCCTCTTCATCATTATCAAGTGTGCTAAATTTCCATTTTTCGTTTGAAAAACATAAAACGTTAAGTTAAATAGACCGTTTTTGTCTCCATAATATGAAAAAGAGTCTCGAGAATAATATTCAACAACAAAGGAAAATATATCATCCTCATAAGAACTGGGGCACTCTTCCTTGGTGTTAGTCATTTTTTATGGTGTCATAAACGAGCTTGAGTATCTAGAATCACTATTGGAGTGGATGTCAATGAAATGATCCATTCTGATTTTTTTGAGTTTATTTCGGAACAGTTAGTGACTTATATTTGTATGAAATCCTACTGAAGTTGTAAACTTAATTTATAGGTAAAACATTTTTTAATGGTGATTTAACTTATTCTCAATACCATTTGAAATAATTATTTTAGTTTTCATTAGTTATATACGTTTATCAAATACAAAAATAAGTTATCTAGTGAAAAATAATTAACAAGTTTAAATATTGATTCGAAACAATTGGTTGGAAAATGGTGGTTTATAATAATTACACGCCAGACCACTGTATTTTTACTTTCAAACATAGGTAAGACCCGCTGAGGAATATGCGAGATTGCATGGAATTAAACATGTGAGTCGTGAAGAGATTAAGTAATTAACTAATGAATGGAACAAAACATGTGAGACAATAACAATTAAAACATATGATATCATACAGAAATAAGATGCGATACTTCTACAAATAAATTTTTGATTCAAGTACAACAAAACATACGAGGCTATTGTAATTAAAATATATGAGACTTGTAGTACTTTATAAAATTATTTTTGTTTGTTTACTTACAAAATAGGTAACGTCACAAAATATTTTATTAATAGAGCGTCCAATGAACGTTTGTTTCATCATCATTAACAAAATAATAAAACATTTGTGCTCTCGTCAACAAACACATATCTTCATTGTATTTGTTAGGAACAAACCCATTATGGATAACTTCTTTGGCCTATTCGCATAACAAATGCTGCAGTCTCTGGTTTTTGTTGCGGGATATGTCTCCCTCTTTTCACAATATATGGCTTGTCTTTCATGGGTATAAATGTTTTCCAAAGTTACACCAACGGTTAACAAGAGGTGATCCGAGTTAAAAGGATATATGCGAGACCATTATACAATAAGAAGCATGCATGAATTTAAATACTTACTATTGGCTCATCAGGTTTTCTTATTATTCTGTGTATTTACTGGAAGGAACTAATGAGTTATAGTTTGTTGCTACTCCTGACTCTAGGTCAATAATTAGCAATTTCCAACGATTCATTTTATTTTACGAGATGATTTATATTGGACCACCAACACATAATATGTGTTTGTAGGCTTTATAAGAAATAGATCGTCCATCATTTTTGTTAGATCTTTCTTCATGGCCAATGAAGTCTGCATGAAACAAATGATTATAAACGGGTTTTATTTAATAATAAATACCTAAGTTTAGGTATACTTACCGTTGTATGAACATATTTATCTTTGTATCTCTCATCAAAACCTATGGTTGGTACTTTCCAATTATTTTCTTTAAGCATCTTGTCAATAATATACCAAATGTAAACTAGGGGACATATTATACAAGAATGTGAGACTGAGCAGTATTACAAAAAAACTCACGCGATACTGGGTCATTGTTATAATTCAAGACTTGAATAGTATACCTTAAATTATAGGTTACATTCATTAGGTAGCACTATCATATAACTTACACAGACACTCATTCGACAGGGTCGATGGTAAATACCACCCTTTTGGATCTTCATGTTTTTATGCCCTTTTTGTATTACACATTTTATGGTATTCGGATACACCAATTGATTTGTAATGTTGTTGTATTTATATACTAATCAAGGAGAATCAGCTCCCCCTATTGTATCTTACACTATGTATTTTCAAAAAATATTCATTCAGGACACTCATCGTCCTCCCACACTTGTGCTTTGCATGTCTGAAATATTACAGACACGGTGTTAAATCATGTGCAAGACATGTATGAAACATTAGGCGAGACCAGGTTTCCATAAATTAAATATGTAAGATCATTTATCCATGTAGTAAACATGCAAAACCAGTTATCCGTGAAGCAAACGTGTCAAACCAGTTATACATGAATTAAACATGTGATCCATCAACACGGTTCATTAAGAAATGTGTGAGACTAGATATAAATACATGATTGATACTGGTGAGTTCAGAATATTCAGACACAACCCACTGCATAATCCGGACAAGGGTAATTCGAACAATAACATGCCACTAAATAATCCGGACAGGACAAAAGTAAAACACATTTTGACTAAGCTATTT
The DNA here is from genome assembly GCA_036936605.1 of Limnanthes douglasii subsp. nivea. Taxonomy (NCBI): domain Eukaryota; kingdom Viridiplantae; phylum Streptophyta; class Magnoliopsida; order Brassicales; family Limnanthaceae; genus Limnanthes; species Limnanthes douglasii. The sequence continues at coordinate 149,830,275 of JAUPFV010000002.1, read as the reverse complement.
GTTAATCTACTTAAAAGATTAATGGGTCCTTAAACTTCACCGGGTTTCATAACTCAATCCGTAATCCCATGGGTCCTTAATTAAGAGTACAAATATCCTAACCACTTTCATTAATGAGGGTAATGAACATTTAATACAACCAAGCTGCTCAATTATCTCACTAAATTCTACACCAAACAGTTAATACTTTGACACTTCACAAAACACTTTACTAAACTACCCTCAGCCTAAAATAAACCAAACCAAATTGGCGACCATAGTGGGAGTGCGAGGGTCCCTGAATATTGCATTCAAACCTAGTAGAAAAGACCATTTTGGATGGATCCGAACGAGCAGGGAAATCCACCACCTGTGGTGGAAGTAGTTGGGGAAAACAAAGAATACACCATCGAAGAGCGAGACAAGTTGAGAGCAGAAATAGAGGCGTTAACGGCCATAAAACAAGCAGAAGAGGGTATAAGAGAGAGGTCATGGGCGACATCTATTCATCATACTGACAACCCTAGGGAGAATGATCCATCAGCAAAGACTCATTTGAGTTAAAAAAAACCCATGTTAGTTCTAAGAAGACTCACCGGTCTAAGCCGGTTGAAAGTTCAGATTATGAGTCCTCCAGCAGCTTTTCGAACGAGGCTGAGCTTGAAGAGTCTTTGTCATCAAGCATTGATGAAGGGAGGTCCAGAAAGAAACAGAAACTAGTTAAAATATATTCAAGAAAAAAAGATATGAATGGAAGGCTTAAAAGGCATCTGCGCAAAGGGTTATCTCACAGCCACAGCCACAGGCATGTTGATCAATTGTTGATCGATCCTTTTGCTTTCCAGACTGAACCAGGTATTTTTGCAATGCCTAATTAAGACACAGTCTTCAGTCGTAATAGGAATTGGAGACAATCACCTTTGTCTGGTAAAATACTGTCTGGAAACCTACCATAAGGTTTGACAGCTACAAAATGGAGAAGTTTGGTGGAAGTAAGGATCCGGATAACCATCTGGAGTAGTTCAATAAATTCATGATAAATTTCGATGATGATGACAAACTTCTGTGTAGAGAATTCTCCCAATATTTTACGGGAAGTGCTCTTAAGTGGTACAACAGTTTACCCCATGGGTGTATCAGAAACTTTGATACATTTTGGCTTTCCTTCCAAAGGTAATTTGTGGGAAGTAAGGAGGTGAAGGGAAATGAAGATACTATTATCCGTTGTGCTCAAGAACCAAATGAATCCTTAAAGGAATACATAATTCGGTTCATGAATACCAACAACGGGTTAGCAGATTGCTTCGAACAGGTGGCAATTGCTTCCTTAAGACAAGGGTTCAACCCTGGGAATCTGGCCGATTCGGTGACCAGGAAGAAAGCCATTACTTGGGGTAGCTTGTTAAATCAGGTGGGAAAGCAGATTAATGTGGATGAAACTAAGAAAACCAGGGTGCACCGTCAGGTGAGACCCGCCACAACAACCCAAAACCAATTCGGATTCAAGGCTAAGGAGACCATACAAGGGTCTAACAAGGCTAAACAGACTCAGTCTAACCAGAATCAATCTCAGAGCCAGCAATCAAGGAGTAAAATATGTCCTTCGGTTCAACCGGAGTGGTTTGCAGAATTGAAAGAAAATGTAGCCACAATATATGACAAAACCGAGAAGGAAGTTCATTTCCGGAAACCAGTAGCACTGCAGTCCCCTAGATAGAGTCAAAATACTTGTTTTTACCAATATCATAATGATATAGGTCATAATATTCAAGACTGCATAACACTGAAAGGGGAAGTGTAGAATCTTATTGAAAGGGCCAAATTAGGAGCTTATGTCAAAAGAAGAAGTAGAAACAGGCATGACAATGCTCCTCACACAGGTCCTACAAACAATGTGGGAACATCTGCCCAAGAAGGGGCAATGGTGATCCTTAAAAGATTTGATGTTGATTCTGAGTATTTGGATCCCGATCCAACTTGGAATAAAGTGGGGGTCATAACAAAACAGACCGAGATGATGTCCGGACGGATCAGTTTCTTCGAGTCACTCACCATTTGTGGAGGAGATACCATGACAACGCCCACTTCTTCATCGAGAAAGAGGCATGTTCATGGTCTGGCTACTCAGTTGGAAGGGGGAATGTCATCTTATCAGTGCCAAACCCCTTTTCCATTTATATTTTTTGATGAGGATGATTTAAGAAATATTGTTGGACCTCATGAGGATGTTTTGGTGATAGGAGCATCTATTAGGGGCAATGATATCCGACAATTTTTTATAGACACAGGCAGTTCAGCAAACATCCTCTTCTTGTGCTCCTACAAGCAGATGAAATATCCGAACATTATTCCACGGTCAAACATAACCATTGTGGGCTTCACATGGAGCTCTGTGGATGTAATCGGGGAGTTTGAGGAAAAGGTGATGTTGGGCAAGGGGCCTTTTAAACCGCTGGTCAGGGTGTTATTTGTTGTGGTAGATTGCCCAACATGCTACAATTAAATCTTTGGAAGGTTCTGGCTCTCTAGACTGCATGTGGTGGCCTCCACAATGTGTTTGAAGTATGCAGTTCAAGGGCAGGTGGGTGTTGTCCGAAGTAGTCAGAAGATAGCAAGGGAGTGCTATGCAACTGCACTTGCTCCTAAAACTTTGGGAGCAGTTCGGATTAATGAAGATTAACAGTTATTGAGGCCTTCTGAGTAAGAGGTGAGATTGATGACCCCAGAGAGGCCCCTAGTGTTATAATACCAGTGGAAGAGATTGAAACCCACTCCTTGGTAGAGGGTAGAAATATCAAGGTTGGATCCAAGATTGCGCCAGAGTTGAAAAAGAAATTGTTGTCCTTTTTATCAAATAATCAGCATATCTTTTCTTGGTGAAATGGTGATGTAACCGAAATACCTGCAAGCGTTATCTCACACAAGCTGTCAATCCGGAGTGATGTTGCACCTCTTGTGCAGAAAAGGAGAGCTTTCTCTAAGGAGAAAGCTGATGTAATAGTCCAAGAAGTTGATCAACTTACGAAGATGGGGCACATAAAGGAATCCCAATATCATGTATGGACTGCCAATCCGGTGTTGGTCAAGAAAAAGAATGGTAAATGGCGTATGTATATTGATTTTACTGACCTCAACATAGCTTACCCAAAAGATCTTTATTCAGTCCCTCGGATAGATCAGATGGTAGACTAAACGTCTTGAAACAAGTTGTTGTCTTTCATGGATGCCTTCTCTGGGTACAAACAGATACAAGTGGATCCAAAGGACCAAGATCATACTACCTTTATAACAGATAGAGGTCTCTATTGTTACAAGGTGATGCATTTTGGGTTGACAAATGATGTGGCTACTTATCAGAGGTTGGTGACAAAAAATTCGCTAGCCAGATTGTCAGAAATATGGAGGTATACATAAATGATATGATGGTTCAAATATTGGAGGAGGATTTGTCTGTAGTTGACCTACTAGAGACATTTGCTAATTTGGCAACTGCTAATTTGAAACTGAATCCAGAAAAATATGTTTTTGGGGTTCGATCCGGAAAATTTTTGGGGTATGTAATAAGTGAGAAAGGGATACAGCCCGATCTGGGTCAGCTTAATACTCTACTGGAAATGGACTCATTGGAAGGTTGGCTTCCTTGAATCTTTTCATTTCCATGTCCTCAGACAAGTGTGCTCTGTTTTTCTAAACCTTGAAGAATGCTAAAGATTTTAATTGGTCTCCATAGTGCAGCCGAGATTTTATTGAAATAAAGAAACATTTATCCTCACCAAAAACTATTTTTAAACCCATTCAAGGAGAAACACTCTATGTATACTTGGATGTGTCAGAATATGCTATAAGTGCAGTATTAATGAGGGAAGTGGGAAATTACCCTCGTCTGGTGTACTACATTAGCAAAAGTTTGATAGATGCTGAGAAGAGGTACTTAAAGCTTGAAAAGTTGGCACTAGACTTAGTAATTGAAGCAAGAAAAATGAGCCCATATTTTCAATCTCATTCCATCATTGTCTGGACATCTTTCCTATTGAAGAATGTTCTTCAGAAGGCAGACATATCAAGCAGGATGACCAAGTGGTCAGTAGAGTTGGGTGATTATGACATTGATTTTTCCCCACGAACTGCTATCAAAGCTTAATCAGTTGCTGATTTCCTGGTAAATTTCCACTCGGACAGGAGCTCTAAACTAACTTCAGAAGAAAAAACCAAGAAAGAATGGGTAGTCCGAACTGATGGAGGATCAAGTACAATGGGTTGTGGAGCTGAAATTTGCCTAACCTCTACATATGGTGATAAAATGTACCATGCTATATGCTTTGGATTTAGGGCTTCTAACAATGAGTCTGAATATGAAGCGGTTATAGCTGGTCTTAAATTGGCGTTCCTATGTGGGGCTAAAAGGGTTAGGTTGATGAGTGACTTCCAGCTTCTCATCCATCATGTTCAAGGTCACCATAAGGCCACGAAGGAACAGCTTATTAAATACTTACTCCTTCTGAAAGAAGTGGCAACCAACTTTAAGAGTGTTTGTTATGAGCATATTCCTAGGTCAGTAAATACATTGGCAGATTCATTGGCAAGTATAACATATTCTGAGTCCTACCCTTGGATTCATATACAAGAATGCCCATCCATACAATCAAATCGAAACAAGGAATAGGAGGAAAGCTTGAGTATACATGTGGTTCAACCTAGAGATTGGAGATTTTACCTTCTTCAATACATTTCTGATGGGGCTTTTCCTCGGGATAAAGCTATGGCGAGGAAAATTCAACACAGGGCTTGTGGTTTTTTTATCGTAAGGGAAGTTCTCTATAAAAAAATCTTTCAGTAGACCTCCCATGAATTGCTTGGGGATTGAAGAATCTCAAGTCGTTGTATCTGAACTACAAGATGGAGAAGGATCCGCCCATTTTGGGTACAGGGCACTAACCCGGAGGGTATTGTTGGCTAGGTATTATTGGCCATCTATAATGGCATATGCTAAAGAAATGGTAAAGACGTGTGATCTATATCAAAGGTATGGCAATGAGATTCATGTGCCAGCAATACCTATGGATTCTATTTTTGAGCCACTACATTTTGCTCGTTAGGGATTGGACTTAGTTAGGCCTCTGCCAATGGTATCTCGAGGGTGCAGAACTATTATAGTTGCTATTGATTACTTCTCGAAATGGATAGAGGCAGCTCATTTGGCAGGAACCACTTCGAAGACTGTCATTAAATTTATCAAATCCAATATATGTTGTAGATTTGGGATTTCTCAAACTATTACCACACACAATGAGCCACAGTTTGATAACAAGAATATAGAGAATTTGTGTGCTTTTATGGGCATTCAACACTATTTTTCTTCTTCTTTCCATCCACAAGCAAACGACCAGTTTGAAGTAGCCAACATGACCATTTTATTCGGATTAAAAAGGAATCTAGAAAGAGCTGCAGGGAAGTGGCCAAGCTATCGGCAAGAAATATTATAGGCATACCGAACTACTCCTCGGGCTGCTACACAAGAATATCCTTTTGCTTTGGTGTATGGGATGGATGTCATTACCCCCGTAGAAGCTACCCTACCATCGTACAGGGTCCATAACTATTCCAAACAAGCTAATGAGATAGCAATTAGGAATCAGTTGGACTTAATAGAAGAAAGAAGGATTAAAGCTCACTTGAGAACAGCCCACTACCAAGGCTTGATGAGGAGCAGGTTTGCTTCTAAGGTCAAGAGAAGATATTTTCAACTGGGAGATAAAGTGTTGAGAAAATTTTTCTTACACACCAAGGAGAAGCAGTTCGGTAAGTTGGCTCCGAATTGGGAAGGCCCCTATGAGGTCTCCGAAAAACTTAAGCCTGGGACATATAGGCTTCAGGACAAAAAAAGGAAGGTTTTTGAAGAAACCATGGAATATTGAACATCTTAGGTTATATTTACAATAAAAAGTTGTGTGTAAATATTTACTTGTTAGATATCAATGTAAATATTATGGGCATACTCTTTCCTACCCTGGTGGCGCAGGGAGTTTTTAATGAGGTGTTTCGTTTTTTCATTCAATAAAATGTGATGCCTTCTTAAAACATCTGGTGTGGTTTTACTACAATTCAATTCAAGTACAAATCATTGGTTCAACACTTTGGATCCTTAGTATATCGGATAAATCTGGTTGAGTGATGACCATTAAATGCATATCATCGGAGATATTAAACACTCCCACTATAATGCTTCTGAAATACTAGGGGCTATTTAACCATTAGCCATTAAAATTTAAAGGAAAGAAAGTGTTAAATAAATACATATTTGATAAATAAACCTATTCGGACTTTACCCGAACAGGAAAAACAAAACATGCCTTGGCCATCCAAAGACTTTAAGTATTTCAAAGACTTATTCGGACTCTAACCGAATAACATTACAAAATGTGCCTTGGCCATCCAAGGACTTTAAGTGTTCACAAAAATAAAAGAAGAAAACAAAGATATGATTAAACCTTACGGCTTTTTCCCTTCGGATGTTCGTTCACCACCACCACCTTTCTTGGGACTTCTGAGTTCAGCACTCGAACTCTCATCGGTTCCCTCTTCATCATCAGTAGTGGAATCGATTCCACTAGAGTAGTTGCGCTTATCACCATCTCCTAGAGTATGAAATGGGATGTCATCGTATTCCACATATTTCCATAAGGGAGCAAGGGTCCTCTTCGGAAAGGTCTCCTGGAAGAGCAGCACCATATCAAACCTAACTTCATCATACCTTTTCTCTCGGGAATCTATCACCTGCCTAAATAGCTTGCTCATGCTGCTTCACCAAATCCTCTTTCTCCTTGGTCATCTTCTACAAAGTACCTTCTAATGAAGTCTTATCATCGGATAGGGTTTGGATGACACCATCTTTGGTCTTCAGGTCCTCCTTTAATGTTGTAAGGTCCTTTTCCAAGCCAGAGTACTTAGTTTGAAGCTCAGTTCTGGTAGTTTCTGAAGTGAGCATCTTGGTTGATGAATCTTCCTTATTCTTCTTGAATACCTTTATCTCCTTCTTCACTCTTTCTATACTCTGATTGGCATTGAGAAGACTGGTTGACAGAGATTCCTTGTCAGAGGTGAGGGAGTTGATGAGAGTGGTCTAGATTTTCACATGTCTCTCCAAGTCAAGCACAGGCTGGATGTGACCAAAAAGGGAGTGGCTCATAACATCTTGCTCTCTGGAGACGGTGAAAGACTTACCATTGAAAGTCACCATGTAGGTAGAGCTGGAGAGGCGGTAGGGACCTCGAAATCATCCTTCTCAGAATCATTGAAATATAAATCAATGTCTTGAAGGGCACTAATGTCCACTTCTTCAGTCCCTCACCCAGCAACCTCTCCCGACTACAAACCTGATGGGATCTTCTCTTGTAAAGTGGGATCAACAGGGGCTGGTGGAGGTAGAGTCTCCGAAGGGAGAATAATTATTTTTCTCCTAAGGTGACTTTTTTCTTTTTAGAAGCCTTCTCGTCACTGTTGGCCGTTCTTTTCCAGTCCTTCTTGGGAGGCTTTCGTGGGTTTTGCGACTCTCCCGCCTCCCTTACCGTTTCAGCCTCTACTACTTTGAGCAGGGCAGCGTTAATTCCCCCTTGGTTCCCCAAACCAGTCCCCTCTGTGGCTGCTTGAACCGGCTCTGTTGCAGTTTTCTTCTTCTTGTTCTTCATCTTGCTGGGAGATTTTCCTCTAGAAGGTAAAACCAATTTACCATCCTTGGCCTCCGTTTGTTTGAGAATTACACCAGGAGGAGGCGGTGTAGTTATCTCATCCCATGAGAGGTCCCTCCAATCTGTGTTATTCCACAGATTGGACCTCACCAGATTGCCCGAGGTGAAGCAGTTGTGGAAGGCATTCCCCTAATGCTCCGCAGCCCATGCATTAAGCTTTGCACAGGTTTTTTGCCCCTCCTATAGATATCCGGTGAACTCCTTCGGCAGCACTGAAAAAGGAGTAGTGAATTAATAAGAATGGGAGCACTTGTAATTCAAGAAGGAGAAAAGCATGAGAAATAAAGATAGGAAAGAAACTCACAAGTACTTTTCCACCTGCTAGTCAGCATGCTACGGTTGGTGTTGGCCTTGATCTTTGTGCCATTCTCCCAAGTCCCACTGACAAGCAGAAACTATGTGCTCCAGTTCGTTTCGGACTCTAGCAACTCATCTACCACTTTCAAGTTGTTCCCCATATTGTGATGGTAGAATAGATACTAATGATTCTTGCATAAGCTTTCCATAGCATCAAACTGCTCCATTGAGAGTGGGATTTTTTACAACCTTGATGCCATTATGCAGGCAATGAGAGAATACCATGCATTTGGGCTTAACTGGCTTGGGCAGAGTTTAACTAGGTGGAAATATGTGACAATTTGTGTGTCAAATGGAAACCGAAATGCCCAGTTTAGCACTTCGTTGAAAATCACCACCTTGTTGAGCTTGCAGTCCAAATGAGTCTCCAGAGTGATAGGTATCTTTACTTTCACTCACTCTAGAATCCTCCATTTTCTCTGGATCTGGCCCAACTCACTAGTGTGGGTGTAGATATAGTTTATGTTTTGTAGAGCCAACAATTATTTGACACTAACATTATTGAAGCAAAGGCCTACCTTGCCCTCTAGGCACTCCGGAAGCTCAGGATGCGTCAAACAGACCTTGACCTTGCTTTTTCCCTTCTTGTCAGAAGTAGCATCTCCCATTTGACCCGATGCCTCAATTTCAAAGGGAGCCTCCTTAATATTATCTTCCACTACTTCTTGCATCACTGTGGAAGGTTATCAGTTTCCTTGGATGGATGGGGGTCAGTTTCCGGTAGCAAAGGTTGTTCGGATGGTTGAGTACCTCTTGCCTCTGAAAGCCTGGTGTCTGGTTGAGGTTTGGATCCGGAGGGCTTGGCCCTTGGGGCTACTTTAGATGCCTCCGATCCGGAGGGCTTATATCTTGAGGTTTATTTAGATGCCTCCGATCCGGATGGATTTGGCAGTGAAGCAGTAGATTGAATTTTATTTAGACGAGTCCTCTCGCGAGGGGTTATCTTCTCCGGACACTTCTTAGTGTCAGAACCCATGGCTATGAAGGGGGGAGGTTTTTTATATACTTGAAACATCTCTTTCTTTAACAACAAAAGGTTAAGAATCTTGAACAGAAGAGCCTGAGGGAAGATGTGAAAGGATGGGTTTGAATAGCTGTCTAGGCCTGGGGTTTTTGGAAGAGGTGAAAGGCTGGGTTTGAATAGCTGTTTAGGCCTGGGTTTTTTGGAAGAGGATGATCCTTGATCAGTTTCTTGAGTCGGTTCACTAGATTTCTCACTTGGAGAAACTGAGAGGCCATCAGCAATGTGATTATCTCTTTCTACTTTTTTCGCCCTTTTTAACTCTCATAAGTTTAAATAGCCGTCTTTAACAAGTGTGTTCCTGGTGTGAACATAAAACCTCTCAAGAACAAGTTGAAGATAAGAATGAAAATCTCTCTAGAAAATCTTTGAGTGATCAAGACAATGAAATAGTGAAAGAGAATTTATATAGCAGTAAAAAAGTAACTGTTACCTAGGAGAAGTTGAAGAAGGTTTGGTAATGATTAAAGGCTGCGCAAACGTGTGAAGGATAAAATTCCTAGGTAACTTTCTAGATTTAGTGGGTGCGCCGATCTAGGTTGAATAACAGCTGGTAGGTCGAACCAGATATTGACACGTGTCCCACAATCCAAGAAGAAAACCCTTAGAATTCTGGAAAGAGAAACCATTTCGGACAAGGGTAATTCGGACAATGATATAATCCAGACAAGGGTAATTCGGATAATAACATGCCACTAAATAATCCGGACTTGACAAAAGCAAAACACCTTTTGACTAAGCTATTTGCTAATCTACTTAAAAGATTAATGGGTCCTTAAACTTGACACAGTTTCATAACTCGACCCGTAAGCCCATGGGTCCTTAATTAAGAGTATAAATACCCCAACCACTTTCATTAATGAGGGTAATGAACATTTAATACAACCAAGCTGCTCAATTATCTCACTACATTCTACACCAAACACTTAATACTTTAAAACTTCACAAAACACTTTACTAAACTACCCCCAACCTAAAATAAACCAAACCAGATACGAGATATTGACACATGTCATTGTCTTTGTCTCCTTTACGACCTAATCAGTAGCAGCATCCAGGATACCATTAGCATTCATCTCCTCCACGACAACGTCCCAAGTTCGTTGCAGGGCAGCATCAGCCATAATCTGATCATAATAGGACTATGTAGGCCATGTCAAAATATACATTTTCTTATTCTTATACACATGCTCTTTTAGATGGTGTATTAGCTAAGATTGATGGTGATGCTTCTCTTTTTCACTTTTCTAGTTTTTGTTGTTCGGGATATCCGTGTTCGGGTTCTTCCACCAGCTGTCTAGCTAAATGTGGTTTTGATTGATGGAGTAGGCCTTCTTCTACTTGTGGGTTGGTTGGTTCTTATTCTTGTTGGTCGTCTTAGGGTTATTTTGGTTATGAGCTAATTGCTTCTGGATGTTGGTGTACGCAAGTTTAAAATTAAAAAAAACCAATAAATATATACCATACCATAAAATTTATAATGTGATACTCGTATAAGCACATATACAAGATGAAACATGCGATTCTGGTACAATATTATAGTGCAAGATTTGTGTTAAAGGTATAGGATAAAGTAGTTGTTATACAAAAATGCGAGACCTGTACTAAATTTATGGGAGCCGCATAGTACTTAATAGTGGTACATGGGCTTCCCTTGTTTTATATGGTATTTTTTTATTGTTCTCGTTGATGTTGGTTTTTGTATTGTTGTTCTTATAAGACTAGATGGTTCAATTGGTCTGGTTGGTGGAATGGTTAGACTGTTGGGTTTACTTGGTGTTTTGTTTGTTGTTCAAGTTGATCTTCTGGTTGCTATTCGAATGTGTTATCTGTTTTTTGTTTAGGTGAGTGTTCATGTGGGTGTTCTGGTGGGTATTCTATTTGTTGTTCTCGTGGGTGTTCTTGTGGTATCCGTGGTATTTCTTTATTGACTGTTGGTGGTGTTATTGTTCATTTGGATATCAAATAGGTACAGATAATGTTCTATCACGGTATTCAAGATCCATCTGTAGATGTAAGTCAGCTATCAATTTATTGTTCTCCTCGACCTGTAAAAACAATGCAAGACATATTGGTATGAGATGTGCGAGACTGCAAGAAATATGAGAGGAATAAAAAATAAAGACTAGAAGAGAAATATATACTTACTATTTTCCTTTCTTTTTCAAGTGAACGTTTGATACGGTAGAACTTAATAGGCTACATGCACGCATATCTTCATCTTTTACGTTCTAGTTTGTATAGTGAGACCCCAATTCTAATTTTTTCATTGAATTTGAAATTACAAAAATACCCTTACATATAAAAACCTTAACTTTTTCAACCACCTTACTTTCTACCTCCTCTCCTCTCTCTCCCTACCACTTTTTTCTCCAATATTCAAGGAAAACCCATAAACCCATAAAAAAGTCCCAAAAAACATAAAATCAACTCTAAATCCAAGAATTAAAAACCCAAAAACTCATAAACCAACTAAAAACAACCTATACTATGGATTTGAGTGATTATGACAACGATTTCAGCTACAATGTTGATGATTTTCATTCGGAAGAGGAGAAGTCGCTTACTGACCATCCAGAGAGTGGCCTTAAGGTAAAATTTGATTTGTTTTAACAGAACAGAACCTCACATGAAAGTGTGCCTTGAATTGTACACTTACACGCTAGAACACGCGTGGAAGACACAAAATCACACAATTTGGTGCCAAGATTGTGAAAAATCTTCACACGCAATCACGTGATTTTGTCCAATCCTTGGACAAAATCGTGCCAAAATTTGACCAAATCACGCAATTTCATACGAAGATTTTGCACAATCTTGGTACGATTCTATATGAGGATTAGACAAATCTTGGCACAAAATTGCGTGATTTTGTGAAATCTTGGCAGAACTGTGTGTGATTTTGGTATGTGTATGTTTTATATGCCTGTTTACAATTGAATGAGTTACTTTTGTTGGTGATTTGAATGAATGGTGATATAATGCCCATTTAAATGATATTTCTCTGTGGAGGATCTGGGAGAAGCACCATGTAACATGGCCGATTATAGCTAAATGTTTACTACGGATAACGTCTACACCAAAGCGGAATTGCTCGCATGGGTTGATAAGGAAAACAAAAGTATAGGATTCATTGTTTTGGTCGATAAAGATGACGATGGTAGTCAAAATGGTAAAAATCCGAGGATACATTTTAAGTGCGAGAGGCACGGTATTTACAAGCCGAGGCCGAAACCGGGGATTGTGAAAAAGCAACGAGAGTGTCCATCCCAAAAATGAAGTGGTCAGTTCACACTAAGGGGAAATCCAATGTTAGAACTACCCGGTTATTGGAAATTGGTAGTTAAAAATGGAAAACACAACCTCCAACCTTTCTTACATTGGATGGTCATTCACGGGCTGCGAGGCTAAAAACGGAGGAAAAGGAGTATGTTCGTAAACTCACAACAATCGTTTCTCGGCTAAGAGATATATACCGTGGTTTGAAGTTAAAATATCCGGAAAATGTATCTAGTATGGGTACCATCTACAAGATGTGGCAAAAATACCATTTTGTAGATAAAGCGGGCAAATCCCAAATGCAATACTTATTCGGTCAGTTGAAAGAGCACGAGTACTATGTTTGGGAGCGAACAAACAAAGGAACAGACGAGATCCTTAAATTGTTTTTCGCCCATCCTACAAGCATCGATTTGTTGCACATTTTCCCTCAAATTTATATAATGTATAGCACGTACAAGACTACAATTTATAATACGCCTTTGCTAGAAATAGTTGGCCAAACTTTGACGAAAAAGACCTTTTGTATAGCTTTTGTTTTTATGAGCTCCGAGAAAGAAGAGAACTATATGTGGGCATTGAGCGTTCTAAGGAGAGTGATGGTGAATAACATGTGCGCATTACCAAATATTATCGTCACCGATCGGGAGTTGGATTTAATGAATGCTATCGATGATGTATTTCCAGATGCAAGTCATATGCTATGCACTTGTCATATCAATAGGAACATTAGCTCCTACGCTAAGAAAGTTTTTCCGAAATTGGACATAGGTGAAGAGTTCTTAGAATTTTATGCCGCAGTTTCCCATTCGGTGATGATCGAAGAGTATAACAAAAACCTTGCCGAGTTACACCAAGCATACGCCTATTGTCCCAAGGTTGTCGATTACTTGATGAAACAATTGATAGAGCCTTACAGACATAAATTCCTTAAATCTACACGAACAAAATTAAACATTTGCGCGACCACACTAGCAACCAGTGAGTTATATTATTATATCTATACATTACTTTAGTTTATTAATTGTTAGACTTCTAAATAATTTAATTTTATGTTATAGGTCGGAGAGTGCTCACTCGAGCCTAAAACGGGCAATAGGCACAAGTCTATGTACGTTTGAGAAATTTTGGGATAAAGTTCACTCGTTGCTTCACATTCAACACTCCACCATCTTAGAATCATTGGAACGAAGTTTGTTTCTTCCTAGACTCGTATCTAGGGGGATATCTTTAGCGACATCAAAGGTAAACTTTCATGTACGACCATAGAATTATTAGAGAAAACTATTAAAACGGTCGTGGATTTATGGTTCACTCTCGCAATCTGTGGTTGTGTTAATAGGACAACGCACAATTTACCATGTGCGTGCGAGTATGCTATGATCGCGAGAGAAGGTATGGTCATTCAAAAGAGTGAATGTGATGTTTATTGGAGTACTTTAGAGATCAAGTCTAGAGATAACATTGGTACCGAAGATGAGCTTAAAAGAAAAATATCCTTAATAGATAAGACCATCCACGGTTACGGTCCACAAGTGCAAGATCACATAAAAAATAGGATGATGCAAATCCTAGATCCCGCTAGAAGCCATGTTTTGGAACCTAAGGAACCAGTTGTCACTAAAGGACGGAAAAAAGTCAGTTCTGACAAGTCAACTAAACGGAACCAATCTGAGCGGGAATACGGTGATATTTTAGGCGCTAGTACTCTCGGTACGATAGGTAGCAGGACCGTCTCGGTGATCAAGGATTTTTTAGTAGCCAAATCCAAGTCCAAATCTTAAGCCCAACCGAAAAAAGAGAAAGTGACTCGATCTAGAAATCGAATAAGGGAAAAGGATTTAGCGCGTACGAGAGTTCTTTTCCCGAGTACTTGCACAACTACATAACTAGCGTTAAAGACGTTGCTCTTAACGGTAATTTTGGATTTAGGTTCGTAACTTTAATGATTAAAAATAATGTTTATTTATGGCATCAAGTAAGACAAGATTTGATGTACGAATTTTCGAGTCAACGTGATCTATGGGAGAGGGTTTATGACGGTGCACAACATATTGATAACCTATTACGAAGATTAGATTGTTTAAAAAAGCACGAGAGCGGTTCTAGGCACTAGATGACATTACCCAACTTTGGCTTGGTGATAGCCACTCGGTATCAATGTATAGTATACCACGTATCTCTCCAACTATCATACACGTATCTTCCTTTGCGTGGTGTGCCTCCCAGATCTTGTCTTATAGTAGAAGTTGGCATCGGTTTCGTGCACAGTAATCATTCTGTGAAAGTAAGTAAACAAATGTATTCTATTTATGCTTCTTTGTTATTTTGTCTTTAATTTCGTTAGTTATTTAATTCTTCCATTTTTTGGAAATTTGCATATTGTCTTAGATGGACCATTGCCGGATATATACCCTTGCTGGTTTGCGTTCCGCACTAGCGATGACGTTACAAATTAGGCCATCCCACTAGGCGAACGTCTCAACAAATATCACCAAATTAAACCAGCACAACCACCAACATTACACGATGAGGATGATCAGTTCTATGATTTGTCGGGGGTTTCATAATTTGCTATAATATTTTTATTATTATTTGTTTTTCTTTTTTGTTTAATCCATTCCGGATGCATTCCGATACCTTCGACTTTATTGTTTTGGTTTGTATTAATTAAGACTTTTTATGAAGGTGACAAAATTTATGCTTAGAATTATGATTTTAAAAAAGTCCAAATCGGTACAATACCATTTTTTTAAACTTATAGTGCACTCTCTCGCACTACCCTGCATGTATATGTACATATCCACGCACAGTCATGCGAAGACGTGTACATCGGCATGCATAGTTGTGCGTGTAAATATGCACGCAGGGGAGTGTGAGATAGTGTTTTGGAAATTTTAAAAAATTGGCTTTAGTCTTATTTATGGATTGTGAAATGATACTCCATTATAGGTAATGATTTGTTCACGCCGTTTAACCAACTTTTGCATAAAATAACTTTAAAAAAGATAAAAAAAAAAAATCAGACTTCGACACTCCATTATAGGAAATTACTAAATAAGACACTTCAACAAAATATATAAAAACTAAAACATGTAAAAACCTTAACTTAAACAAACAACAACAACTCGAAATATGCAAACTAAAAATATAACCAAATAAATCAAAATTCTCAATCGTCGAAGTGGTATAACAAGTTGTCGTCAGAATCAATCCCTTGCTCCCTTTATGCAATCCTATCCTCAAGATACGCTACCATATCCCTAGTGATGTAGTCTACCACCGTCATGTTCCAGATGATGGCTGCTTCTTGCTTAATTTTAAATAGCAAGAACAACAAACGCTATATCAGTTTGATAAAAAGGTAGATGTTCTTGATTTTTTCACGGTTGCGCACAACAAGACCTCCCGTTCCTAAACATCCGTAGTTGAAATACATATTACAGAGGACATGCTCAAAAAACGCATCGCTAGTATCTTCCCCCATCTGTTGGCGGGCAACCTTCACCGCCTGAAACAAATGGTAGTCTTTATCAGCCGTAAACTCCATTTGAGAAATAATGTTTTTTTCTCTTGAAATGTTTGATGGTTGTTATGTTGCATGATATTACATGTCGTTTTATAGGGGTTTTCAAATTTAGGCAAGAATTTTAGTTAGACGGGAGTTTTTAATAAAGTGGAGTCCAATTTGGCGTGAATTGATGTTAGGTCTCGTTATAGCGAGAACCCTAATAATGTAACATACATTATAGCGAGACCCCTAATAATACTCCACTAGATGCATGTACTTTTGTAAGTATTATGTGTCACACAATTATTTATCTACTTGGATTGTGTTATCCTTATCTTACAAATGTCGTTTATTGATTGGTCTACTTGGATCAGGCTATCTGAAATGAAAGGGGTTAATAAATAAAACTCCCTCCATAATCACTTTCGCGCCATATACTTACTTTGCGCCAAATACTTATTTTAAAGGGACATGAATCCCACTCTAGTAGTTAATCCAACAAGCATTAGGATACTTAAAAATAACAAGAAACCGTTGATGGATTTTAGTGTGGTTGAAGACTACCATTTGGTTCAAGCGGTGAAGGTTGTCCTTCAGAGATGTCCAAAAACTCGAGTGATGCTTTCATCGATTGCGTCTTGTGTAGGATGTGTTTTAATTACGGTATATCTGGGGTAACTAATTAAAAAACGCGCAACTGTGACAAAGTGAAAATCAAGTACTTGGTTGTCCAACTGCTCGAGCGATTGATGTTCCTCCCATTCAAAATTATGAAAAAAGAAAAAAAATTGTGGAACATGACATTCAATGATTTCATTACTATGGGGATGATACTGTATCTGGACGATAGGATTGCATTTAGGGATGATGATATTGCCAACGGCGTCGATATTGAAGACAACACGGGTTACGACTCCGACTTCTAGAGTCTTTGTTGGTGTTGTTTGATGTTCTCTTTTTATGTTTTGTTTATTGATTATTCTTGTGTTGTGGTTTTTATGTTTTTCTATGTTTTTATTTTTATGCTTTTTAATGTTGTTGATCTTGTAATTGGCGAACATCATATGTTATTACACCATATGTTTTCCTAGATGTCACGTAATTATGTCTCAACTTGGATTGTGTTATCCTTTGTGGGAGTATTTAGTTAGGCGGTAGTTTTTTTTTATTTTATTTAAGCGGGAGTTTTTAATAAGGCATAATCCCATTTGGTAGGAATTGATATTAGGTATCGTTATAGCCAGACCCCTAATAATAGAAATTACGCTAGAATGAGATCCCTAATAATGCACAAAATTATGTGTGTACTTTTGTAAGTATTAGGTGTTACAAAATCATTCGTCAACTTGGATTGTGTTATCCTTATCTTATAAGTGTCGTTTATTGAGTGGTCTACTTGGATTACGTTATCTAAATTTGAAAAGGCATATTAATAGACACTCTTGGAGGTAGTAACACATAAACCAAATATAAAATTACAAAAAATATGTCTCTTTGGACTTAGTTGGAAGATGAATATTTGATGAAAGCATATGTCGAAGTAGGCAAAATGTACATGCAAGAATGGGGAAAACCATATTGGGAGGCAATTTTATGCGAGATGTATTTCCTATACGGTAAGGATGGGGTGCAGCCTCCTAATATTTCAAGGTGTTTGGATGAGGTTAAAGCTCAGTGGTACGTTATAAAGAAATTTCTTGTACATCTCGTTTCCAACCTCAACGACTTGGAACGTCATATCGCATTTAACATGTTCAACTGCTAACTCATAGATACAATAAGGAGGATCAGCTGGATCGTGTCCAGTCCAACTTTGTTACCATCAAGGAAGAGGAAATGCGTCTTGATGCGCAGGAGTACCAGAATGTGAAAAAAAAACGAAGTTGATGAAATAGAATTGGCATGATAGGTAAACTATGTTTACTTGGAGTTCCTACAAATAAATCTCTTAGTTAATGTATGGGTTAACATTTTCATACGTTCATGTTTAAGTAAGTTCATGTTTCCGTATGAGTTTTCGTCAATGTTTTTCTGAATGATTTATGATGTACTTTTACCCTGTTTAATGCTACTTTGATGTTGTTTTTAGACCCGAATTTAGAAGAAGTTGTTTTCCCATAATTGTTATAGCAATGGAGTTAAATGATTATATTATAAAATTGGATCTCTTAAAATTTTAGATTCAAACTTGCAAACAAATTAAAATTAAAATACGGTAACATAATTAAACTATAACAAAATACCATAACACATAATTTAACGTAGTCGTACAGTACATAAACGTAAAAAATCGTAAATTGTCAACATGAAAACAAAAAATAATAAAACCTAAGAATCAATCCATGTACTCGTGAGCAAGACGGTAGCACTCGTCCAAAGGTGCATGAAGGTCCTCCAAACTAATGTTTGGGTGACTCTGCTCATACGCTTGTAAATCGAGAAGGTGGCCCGTCAAATCGTGCAGTCTGGTGGCATGTGTGGGTGCAGAGGGGTTCACCCCTACCTCTGCATCATCGCGGTACGTCTCTGGATCGGTAAAGACGTACCACGGGTTTTTTTAAACCCATGCGGAGTAGATCAACATTGTACCATCTTACTGGCCCAGAACATACTTCCACCTTGCATACTAGGGTGAATAATGTGGGACTCCCAGTTATCCCAAGCGAATGCGTCCCAGGTGTAGATAGTGTTCGCACGGAGAACCCTACTAGAACCTGTAAGAATGGGACGTAGTGCACCAAGAACATGTAATGAAACTATTAGTACAGAATATTGCACATAAAACAAACAATATATTATATCGAGTATCACAATATATTACCTTCTGGATGCGACCAACTGTCTAGCCATTCGTAGCGAATAGTATGGTTCAACAATGTCCGAAGAATTCAATATCGTATCTATCCAAGCTACATCAGAATGACCTCGAGCATCCCGTACGTACGTATATGGCATGAATACTACCTACAAGGAGTAAAAACAACAATTTTAACATTAGAGAAGGAGAGTACATTAAATTATTATGGAAATTAAATATGAAGATAATTATAACTTATATCGTGCTCGGTGAAGGCAGCTAGGTAATCTCGAACACATTTTTGAGCCTGCTGGCTTTGTCGAAACGATGGAGGCGCATACTTGCACATCGTCGGATGTGAGATACTGAATCTAGAGTATTGCGGAGCAGAAAATATGTGGAAATGATCGTAAATCCAGGTCTTTAACAAGCCCAAGAATTCATACATACGGGAAGTAGAGTGTAGGCATCATCTTCCTAGCTGAAAATAGAGATGAGCGAGTATCATATGTCCCCAATCGTACCTACTCAAGATACTGTAATCATCTATGAACTGTAAGTAGTCGAGGAAAATGTTATTGCCCGACTTGTTGGCTAGTATGGTACAAGCAAAGAAGTGCAACAAATACACCCTAGTAGCTCGGCAAACATCAGCATCAGTAATCTCATCGTCATAATATTAATGCGTGCAAAATCTCCTCTCCAACCATGCAAGGCGAAAATGCCTCCTGCCACCCCCTTTGTTCTCGGAAATCTCCTTCGCCAACTCCTCGACAGTGCACCCAAGTGATCAAGCGTATGCCGCATTACGCGCATCGGCTGTAGGATTTCATACGTCTCACAGTTCACACCAACCACTGGTAGCCCCATGATGATGTAGACACCATCCAGTGTGACAGTCATCTCTCCAAAAGAGAAATGAAATGTGTTCGTCTTTGGATGCCATCTCTCAAAAAACACCTCTATCAGATGGACGTTTGTAGCTCATCGAGCGAGAGCGTCAAAAATGGGTCCAAAACACGTGCCCATCACTGCATCACGTACCCGTGTCTAATGCACTTTCAAAGGTGTATTTGGTACATATCATAGCACCGCATATGTACCCTCGCCTGCATAAATAAATACAATATAAACATATATACAATATAAACTTAAACTGTTACATTACAATCTACATAAACCATTAACCGATATCAATGCATTCAAACCTAAACGAATCAATTCAATAACAAATATAACATATAACATAAACTAATAACCAATCCAATGCATTGAAACCTAAACGAATATATTCAATAACAAATATAACATATAATACAAACCAATAACCAATCCAATGCTTTCAAACCTAAACGAATAAATTCAATAACAAATATAACATATAACACAAACCAATAACTAATCCAATGCATTGATACCTAAACAAATAAATTCAATAACAAATATAACATATAACACAAACCAATAACCAATCTAATACATTCGACAATGTTTTAAACATAAACCTATAACTATAACATAAACCACACGACATCCAAAAATTATAACCATAACAACTAAAAACTTTACATCTATTTTGAAGACGCTATAAGCCTCGTGGTATTTGTAGGAGTGGAATGTAGAATATAGGTCAATGACGTGTCGGTTATATCTGCGGAATCACTGGTTCATAGTTCGACGCCAGGGAACAGGGGCGACATTAAGGTCCCCTCTAGCACTGTGACGTATGATCCGTGATGTATCGCCTACTAACATCTACTCGAGATCATCAGCGGTATCTCACTCCACCATATTGGGAGAACGGGGGCATGGAGGTATCCTACAATCACGCAAAGTAAATAATTTAATCAATATTTTCCATTAAACAAGCATAATTTACTAGGATAAGAAATGCATCGTACCACGCAACACAATTCATCGGAATAAAAAACAGGGCTAAAAATCAAGGAATTGTAGATCCACACATTCAATTGCATGGATTGTGGAAATCTATGCTATGTGAATTTCCCCAATCCACGTTATAAGGATCAGACCAATCTATGGATCATCGGTTCAGGAAATCCACCCACGATGGATTGGGTATTTCCTGGCACTATTTCGTGCGAGGAAATAGTGCTTGGAAATACCAAGAACAGAAACTTTGCCCCCATATCCTAAAACTACCATAAACTACCACAAATCTAACAAAAAAATCCCAAATCAAACCTATTCGTCTAACTAAGCATCTACATGCATTATAAACATCAAGAAAACAACTATAACTAGAGAAAAAATTGATTTCTCTCTCTGAATACTAATATCTAAATATCTCAAAAATAAAACATGGAAATTAAAAAAAATTACACCAAGATGTAGAGAATTCTTACCTTAACAAGTATTTGGTGTTGGATATGAAAAATCTTTATTTTGAAAATCGTTGGTTTAGAGATGTTTAGGGTTTCAGAGGAGAGAAAGTTTTGAAATTTGGGATTTTTAATATTTATATGGATGCCAATTTTGTAATTAAGAGGGGTCTCGTTATAGCGAAGTTGGGTCTCACTATAACCGGGTCTCGTTACAAAAAAACGGGCTTTGAATTAGCCTAGCCCTTTAATAAATTCACCTAGAGTGCAACCAACATCAAATTTATCTCTGAAACACCCGGTTTATATTGGGGATGTCTGAATTTTTGCTTCTCTGGTTGTGGGCTGGTGTATACGGGTTGGGGTGGTTGGGTTATACTGGTTATTCTGGTTGTGGTTATCTGGGGTGTGAAGGATTGCTTCTTAGTTTTATTTCTACAGATTTAGTTCTCTTCTCAGGTCTTGGATCTGGTACATGATATGTGTTCCCAATTTTATCATCCCCTATATCATCCCCGCTATCTTCATGCTCACCAAATGTTCTTATTTATGTCGTTGTTAATGTTAATTCACCCTCCAAAATCTATGAAATAATAATCAACTCAGCAAAACATGCGAGAGTAGTTCAACTAAACATGCAAGATTAATGCAGTTGAACCATAAAACTTTACTACAAACTAAACCATGCGAGAATAGTGCACTAAAACATGTGATTTTACTTCAGCTAAATGTGTGATTCTACTGTAAACTAATCCATGCGACTTTACTGCATACTAAAACATGCGAGACTACTTCTATTAAAACTTGCGATTTTACTTTAGCTAAACATGCAATTCTACTATAAACTAAACCATGCGACTTTAGTGCAAACTAAACCATGTGACATCACTGCTACCAAAACATGCGATTCTACTTCAGCTAAACGTGTGATTCTACTGCAATCTAAACCATACGAATTTACTGTAAACTAAACCATTTAAGACTACTGCTACTAAAATATATGATTCTACTTCAGTTAAACGTGCGATTCTAGTACTAACTAAAACATTCAAGACTAGTACAACCCAACATGCGATTCTACTTCAACTGAACATGTGATTCTACTTCACCTAACATGTTAATATACTATAACCATCATGTGCGAGACTACAATTACCTAACATGCGTTTTTATTTTAACTAAACAAGAAATTATACTGAAAATATAACGTGTGAAATTAAAATATTCCATACCTCATCATCTTTGGGCTTGTTTATCTTTTGAATTATATCTGATCCCCATATTTGTATCATCAGGGAATCATGTTAGCCATTTTTTCTTCTTGCACAAAGGTTGTATGCTCCATGATAAATAGCTGCATCAAAATATATATTAGTATCATTATAACAATTTTTGTACTTGTTTAATTATGTAGCAATATCCTTGCCATAAAATTTTCAACACACCCGTAACTCTATCAAGTTTTTCAAAGACATGTGTTTGAATTGACCCAAGTAGCTTCTTCTTTATTGCTTCAGACCAATCATAGTTGTTGATGTTTTTAAGGTCTTTTATATAAAAGACCGTTGTTGTATCTTGTACATATCCTGATACTAAATAGAATAATATAGAGTATATCTCTTGATACTGAATAGAACAATGTAGAGTACATAAACATAATCAACAAAATAATCACATCATTCATAGCTTGATCCCCCTCTTCTTGTAAAACATAACACAATTATACATGCGATCCTGTTGAAACAATACATGCTAGTCTGGGTTAAATAAACCATGCAAGACTAGTGAAATTTAACATACAATCCAGGTGAAAAAAACCACATGCTAGTGTTGATCAAATAAACCATGTGAGACTAGTGCAATTAAACATGCTATCCTGGTGAAACAATATACATTCCAGACTAGTGTAAGTAAAACATGCAAGACTAATGTATGTAAACATGTAATCCTTGTGAAAAAACTACATGCTAGTCTTGATAAAAAGAATAAGTGAGACAATTGAAATTAAACTTATCTACAACTGACATGCGCGACCAGTGATAAACTCATACCTTTATCAAATTATTTGATATTGGTTTTGGTTTTTTTTCCCATTTTTGTTAAATATTTGTCTAAAATGTATGTTTTTGTGATCTTCAACTTTGGTTCTTGACCACCGATGTATCGAAGTTTGAATCTACTTTTTAAGTTTAAATATATTTCCTCGTAGCCATGTTTCAAACCAAACATAATCTTTACATGAGTGGTGCTTAGTTACAAGTTTGGACTCAATGCGGAAAGCGTCTTCTTCTACCGAGTATGTTCTTGTGATCTTGGTTATATTTGATAATGTTTTTGCTTAGTATACTCTCATTTGGAGAATATGAAGCCTTTAATATCGTATAGAATTGTGTTTCCTTTGCAGCTTCGATGTGTTTATGGGTAAGAATGTGACTTTTATCTTTCATCAAATTTAGTATGCTAAATAAACCAGATCTAAAAAAAATTCATGCCTTAAGAGAGATTCTATCTTGCAAGAACACGTGAGACCAGTTATAACAAACAATGCGAGATAGGTTAATGAAACAAGTGAGACTGCACACTTAGGTAGAAAACCATACGCGACGAGATATAATGTATATTATAAACATGCGTGACTTCTTTAAAATAAACATGTCATGCACATGCATATTTTTGAATATATACGATGCACATATAAAAACAAAACCACAACATGCAAAACAATGCGAGACGTGTGTATGACACACATAAAAGATGGGAGACGGGATGAAATTTTACCGTCATACTAAATGAAAATATAATCTCAAAATATCAAACAATAGGACATTAGAACCTAATTACTAAAATGTAACACATCAAATGCAAATAGTGCGACCTTCTCATATTGTAAAACTGAAACTTACCCAAAATAACAGTACAAAGGTGTATTTCAATATTGAACCCTAAATAACAATCTATTTGTCGTTTTGAAGACTTGTAGAGTAAACTTAAGCCATCAAAATATAAAAAAACGAAAAAATTGTACCTAGTTCTTACATGTTAATTTCATAATTCTAGAGACTCGTGCTTTAAATAGAGGTCGAATGGACATCAAACAAAGACATTCCTACTTCATATACAATCACACTTCAAAATGGATGTGGTGGAGGATGGTGGTGAGTTCTATGTTGCTTTTTAGGTTTAAAAGAGAATGAGATGCAGAGAGAAGAAAAAGTATCTAAAACATTTTGGTTCAAATGGGAGAAACAAATTTGTAATCCTAAAACAAACTATTTATATTAATGGAGTTATTTTTCTCAAATCTTATGATCGAGATATCTATTGGTTGTTTTCCATTTTCAGATATTAGATGATAATAAATACTTGATGAATTATTATGAAAAAAAATATACAATTTAATATGTTTTGTATTATATATATATAAGGAACGAATTCCATAAATTAACAATATAATAATTATCTAATTTTTAAAAAATCTCCTAAACTTATGGTATGGTAAAAGATCTCCTAAAAATATAATTATGGTTCTCATTAAAATTTATAATATATTCCTTAACAGTTTACTAGAATTTTTTTTAATATATTTAAATAATTTCATAAAGTTTAGGTTGGCAGAAACCCGAACATTTGTTTAGGATATGTGTGAATAATACAATATCATCAGTCGACACATTCAATTTAATGAAGTTTCATCTCTATTTGAACCAAATCTCCACATTTATAGATATTCTTAAATCTTCCAATTTTTAACTTAAATCGATAGTATTAATCTATTTTTAGCTAGCACGAGTTATATTCCGTGTTTCGAGGCAACTTAAGAAATCCTGCACATATCTTGTTCTAGCAGGCTCACTCTCAACAATAAGAATTGCGTTTTTTTTATCTATATATGGGATGACAATAAGAATAATAACACTTTCATGAACCACTCTCTCCTATGAATCCTTAGCCTTTCAGATTCTTTTATACAATGCTAACATCGAGTAATACTCTTCTGACCAATTGGAAGGACGAGCCAAATGACTTGTACGTAGATTCTGACGGTCATAATCATAACCAACATGGTGCATTTCGTGCTTCAAACTTATTTTTACTAGACAATTTTGTTGCTTATCCAAATTTACTCTACAGGATGGAGTTCGACTCTAAATGAAGGAGTACAACATTGCAATACATTCTCTAACTTCGACTGAATCGATTATACCAAAAAAACTTGTGTTTCTGCTTCATATAATATCAATAGAGAAATGAATAAAAGGGGAAACTGACATTGGAGCATGACATTGGAGCACACATACTAATAGGTAAACACACCCTAACCGTTGAATTTATTTAAAACCTAATGACCAAGTTCAAGTCACATGTTAAGGATTGGATTCACCCACACAGGGGCGGATCTAAGGGGTGGCCATGAATGTCATGGACCACCCTAAATTCTAAAAATAAGGTTAGTGTAGTGGTACAAGTGTTTAGTTTTTAACCTTGAACTCAAGAGTTCAAACCTTGGACAATCCTAAATTGTTCTTTTTTTTTCTTTTCTTATTTTTCCTCCAACTAAACCCTAAATCTACACAAATATAAAAAATCTTTTATTTTTTTTATTTTTCTTCCTTCTTTTTTTTCTTAATTTTTTTTCCTTTTTTTAATTTTTTTTCCATCCTTATTTCCCCCAACTAAACCCTAAATCTACACAAATACAAAATACGCAACAACCCTCTTTTGTCTCTCTCCTCAAACGCAAGAGCCTCCTCTACCCTCTCCTCAATCAAAATCACATATTTTCTTTTACAAACATAAAAGACGCAGCACTGAAGCAGTGGAATCCGATTCTCTCTTTCTCTCTCCTCAAACGCAGCAGTCTCCTCTACCATCTCCTCCTCAATCAAAATCACCTATTTTCTCTTACAAACATAAAAAACACAGCACTGAAGCAGTGGAATCCTTTGATTTTAGGTATGTTAATGTGTTTTTAGTATTTCCTACAAAGTATGTTAAGGAATCCTTTGATTTTAGGTATGTCAATGTGCTTTTAGTATTTTCTACTATGTTAAGAAATCAATTTGAGAATCGGGTATGTTAATGTGCTTTTAGTATTTCCTACGAAGTATGTTTAGAAATCAATTTGAGAATTAGTGGAATCTTTTAATTTATAAAGAGAATTTCATGTTTTGAAATCAATTTCAAGAATAATTGTTTTTTACATGTCATAGATTGTGTAATGCAAGAGTTGAATGATCGATTTACAACCGAAAATGTTGAGTTGTTGAATTGTATGGCATGTTTGAATCCTTGTTCTTCATTTCAAGGTTTTGACACTAACTCACTTGTGAGGTTGGCAAGATTATACCTAAATGACTTTGTGGATGTTAGTGATAAAGAGTTGTCTAGCCAACTTGAGACTTATATTGAGTTTGTGAAGATGAACGATAATTTTTCCAATTTGAAGAGTATCTCAGATCTATGTAGGACTCTTGTGCGTACCAAAAAACACAAAACGTTTGGATTTGTGTACAAGCTTTTAAAGCTAGCTTTGTCATTACCGGTGGCCACCGCAAGTGTTGAGCGAGTATTTTCTAGTATGAAATATGTGAAGAATGAGTTGAGAAATCGAATGTCCAATCCATGGCTTAATGATAACTTAGTGACATTTGTGGAGAAAGAAGTGTTTGCTACAATCGATGATCGAGATATTATCAAGCACTTTCATGGCATGAGTAAGAGAAGAATGCAATTACGTTTATGCTAGAAATAGATTTTCATTTTTAGTCGTAATAATATATTAATGTATTTTGACTATATATTACTCGGACCTTTTTTAGTCCAATGATATTTTTGGCACACCCTAAATTCTAATCATGGATCCGCCCCTGCACCCACATGAAAGGCTTCAAAGTAAAGAGGTGAACAACCCAAACGCGTGGAAGTCCATATTAGTGTCTAAGTTTCTGCCACTTATCACTGTATCAACATATATTGAATGATATTTTACATTAATTGGATTCAATATTTCAATTCAAACAACAAATTTAGTTACGGATAAGTATAATTTCTAAAGAAAAATAAATTCAGTTATTTTTTATCTATGCAAGTACCTACATTCCACCTGCAAACAACAACCAAGAATATACATTCGGGTCTAGGCTATGATAATTTTTGAAAGATACAATACATCAGCAAGTTGAATCTCCATCATTTCCTAATTACCGATCAAATTTCTCCGACCATAATATATATGTTAGTTTTACTCTTTTTAACATATATACTCTTTTTATCTTTTCAAAATATAAAAAAAATTCAAAGAGGTAAGGATTTTTTATGAGGCATGAACATGTTTAACCAAACATATCCACATACCCTCCAAGGTTAGCTCAAGGTTAGCTCACTAGAGTAAGTTGAGCTGATAAAAAATTAACACCAACTCATCTCGAGACATTTAGGATTTCAAATGAAATTAGTTCATGGTACAAACCATATTCGGATATAAACAACAAATGTACAACCAGAATTGGAAGTCTCAACGAAACAAAGATAGCAAGTATTCTGGATGTTCTATAAATTATAATCCTTCTTCAACTTTCTAACAAGGACGGGCTCGTGGTCTACTAATTTACTAACTAGGGTGAAATATGCAACAACAATTATACAAATAGTATTTTGACACAAGATATTTAGAAAATAAAATCATTTTTTTATAAAAACAATAGTTATCTCACGCTATACCTATTAAATACCTCCTATCAAAACATTCATTGTGGTTCTGCATAGGTATAATGAATGTTTGATATTAGCGAATCTGAATTAAACACCTTATTTAGTATTGTATGTTGGAGTGAAGGTTATCTCATAATAGTAAATCCTTAAAATTAAACATTTACTAAATATCTTTAAGCTATAATATGTCAAAATAACCCATTCGAACCCCGATTCTATTGTCGATGGATCATATAGATAGGATCCTCAAACTAAAGTTGTAAATGGACGAGTTATTTACTTCATCGTCAAATCCTTCCTCACTATTGAAATTCGGTATATGTAGTTGGAGAAGATAGCACCGGCTCTTGTTGTGGTTGTCAGATATATGAGATCATACTTTCAAGAACACACGATTATAATATAAACATATTTTCCTTTGAAGATGATTCCTAAGTCTTGTCTATATATCTGCACCGTTATGCCGTGTGTATATAGTCGCACTCCAACGGTTGTATATATATTTTAAAACTCAAAGATTATTCACATAGTAATAAGTCTAAGTTTTGTCTCAATAAAAATATATTTAAACTATCATTTTGCTTTCGACTCAGTTTGGAATGACCTGAAGTCAAATCAATACAACCTTGGCTGAGTTCGGCTTGATCTCGGCTCAACGTGACTTCAACTTGGACTCAATTTGGCTCTGCTTGGTTTCAGCTCTCGACCTTAAACCGATACAACTAATTAAGTTAGTAGTATGTCTTTAATAATTAAACATTTAATATCAAAACCAATCATAAAAAAATAATAAAATATAAAAGCCGAATAATCAATAATTAAATAATATATGATCATTGACAATGTGGATAATCTTAGATTACTTGGGATTCTTTTATATAGATTGACACTTTCATCTTCAATGGTAATTATCGATGTGGGATTCTTTTAAACAAAACTCGAGTTTTGTTTAAAAGAATCTCACATATATAGTTAGTACTACCATTAAAGAGGAGTTTTGTTTAAAAGAATCCCACATCGATAGTTACCATTGAAGATGAAAGTGTCAATCTATATAAAAGGAGGCACTAACACACCCTCTCACTTACCAAGTCTTGGGCAACTACTTGAATGCCTAACATGGTGGTTAATAGTTAAAAATTTCGAATTGAATACCTAACATGGTGGTTAATAGTTAAAAATTTCGAATTAATTTTTTTAAAGTAGTCTTGGGCAACTACTTGAATGCCAAATGCCTAACATGGTTTTTAACAATTAAAAAAAAATTAAAAAAAAAATTAAAAAAAAATTAAAAAAAAAAATTAAAAAATTCTCAGGTCCGGGGCATCCGGACCGGACGTCCGGACCATCCGGATGGTTCCAAAAAAAAAAAATCGTTTTTTTTTTTTTTTTTTTTTTTGGGTCTCCTCTATTTATAGAGGAGACCCCAAATCCACACTCATAAATTCATATACTCCTCTCTACGTCTCTCTAAATCTCTCTACTTGTTCTAAATATTCTAGAAAACTCAAATTTCTTATTTTACATATTGTAGTCCTACTTTCGGAATTGTTTGATTTTTTTTTTCGCAAATTGTTTCTATTTGATAAAAACACTTAAATAACGTTGGGATAACATTATAATAGCTCAATTAAGAGCTTCGTATAATTTATCAAGTTATTTAATTGTTATAGTAATTTAAATTAGTTCTTTTAATTCTAATTTTATTAGTTGTTGTTAGTTGTTATTGCTTGTTGTTAGTTGTTATTGCTTGTTATTAGTTGTATTAGTTGGTATTAGTATAAATTTAGTTTTTATTATTTACGATATTAATTAGTTTCGATTAGTATTTTATTGCATATTTAAAAAAAAACGTTGTTTTAAGTTTTAAAATGCCTATAAATCGTAGACTTACTAATACTCACCAATCCGCTAATTTTCACTTGTAATGAATGATGTTTGTGATAACCAAAACAAATTAATGCTGACCAAAATGTAATAATAATTTTATAATCATTATTAAAATTACAATAATAAAATTCAAAATTTAATATTAAAATTATAACAATATAACTTGTAATCTTTTACCATGATAAAATATGATTTTGGTTTAAAAATAATAAATAACATTTGTAATATTTAAAACCAAATCACAATAATAATATTCAAAATGTAATATTAAAATTATAACAATATAACTTAAAAATAATAAATAACACTTGTATATTTAAAACCAAATCACAATAATAAAATTCAAAATGTAATATTAAAATTATAACAATATAACTTAAAAATAATAAATAACACTTGTAATATTTAAAACCAAATCACAATAATAAAATTCAAAATGTAATTTTAAAATTATAACAATATAACTTGTAATATTTTTGTATGATAAAATATGATTTTGGTTTAAAAAATAATATATAACACTTGTAATATTCAAAACCAAATCACAATAATAAAATTCAAAATGTAATATTAAAATTATAACCATAGAATTTGTAATATTTTAACATGATAAAATATAGTTTTGCTTTGTATTAGATCTAAAAACATAATAATAATAATATTCAAAATATGATAATAACATAAGTAATATTTAAAATTTTAGACTATATAATAATTACAACACTTAAAATATTAATAACCAAAACAAATTAATATTAACAAAAATGTAATAATAATTCTATAATAATATGCAATATCTCAATATTTTTTAAATATAACATTTTGGTTATAAAATAAATAAAATCAGCATAATATTTATCAATAAACCGCCGGTTTTTTACAAATAAACCGTGGTTTCGCAGTCTCGCCAGGTTGCAGTCCTGCCAGGTTGCAGTCCTGCCGGGTTGCAGTCCTGCCAGGTTGCGGTCCTGGCGGGTTGCTCCTTATGCGGTCCTGGCGGGTTGCGGTCCTGGCGGGTTGCTCCTTATGCGGTCCTGGCGGGTTGCGGTCCTGGCGGGTTGCGGTCCTAGCGGGTTGCGGTCCTAATGGACCAGTTTCGCAGATAAACGACACCTCTACTTCCAAGGCAAGCATCATCCTAGAATTTCTAGGCGAGCACCACTGTGCACTAAAATTTTCAACCGAACATCAATGTCAATTAGAGGGCTAATCAATCAAAAATTTGGTTCAGAGCATTAAACTAATAACAGGGTGCTAATCAATCAAAAATTCTGAATTTGTTCGGTATATATTACATGTGATAGAGTTACATCCATCATTCATATTTTATTTATTTATTTATTTACTATTAGTATTAGTTATGTTTCTACTTCTCAATATTATATGTAGGGGTGACAAATGGTTTCGGAACCGCGGTTCAAAGCTGACAATCTGTTTATGAACTGGTGGTTTAACTGCGAAACCGGCTTATTAGGACTGCAAACCGGCAGGACCGCAAACCGTTAGGACCGCAAACCGTTAGGAACGTAAACTGGCAGGATCGCATAAAGACTAAACCGGCAGGACCGCAAACCGGCAGGACCGCAAACCATTAGGACTGCAAACCGGATGGACTGCGAAACAACGGTTTATTTGTAAAAAATCGCGGTTTATTGGTAAATATTATAAATGTTTTATTTATTTTATAACCAAAATGTTATATTTAAAAAATATTGAGATATTGCATATTATTATAGAATTATTATTACATTTTGGTTAATATTAATTTGTTTTGGTTATTAATATTTTAAGTGTTGTAACTATTATATAGTCCAAAATTTTAAATATTACTTTGTTATTATCACATTTGGAATATTATTATTGTGTTTTTAGATCTAATATTAGTAGTGTTGATTTTAATATTACGAACCAAAACTATATCTTATCATGTTAAAATATTAGAAATTCTATGGTTATAATTTTAATATTACATTTTGATTACTATTGTGATTTGGTTTTAAATATTACAAGTGTTTGTTATTATTTTTTAAACCAAAATCATATTTTATCATGCAAAAATATTACGAGTTATATTGTTATAATTTTAATATTACATTTTGAATTTTATTATTGTGATTTGGTTTTAAATATTACAAGTGTTATTTACTATTTTTAAGTTATATTGTTATAATTTTAATATGACATTTTGAATTTTATAATTTTGATTAAGTTTTAAATATTACAAGTGTTATTTATTATTTTTAAGTTATATTGTTATAATTTTAATATTACATTTTGAATTTTATTATTGTGATTTGGTTTTAAATATTACAAGTGTTATTTATTATTTTTAAGTTATATTGTTATAATTTTAATATTACATTTTGAATTTTATTATTGTGATTCGGTTTTAAATATTACAAGTGTTATTTATTATTTTTAAGTTATATTGTTATAATTTTAATATTACATTTTGAATATTATTATTGTGATTTGGTTTTAAATATTACAAATGTTATTTATTATTTTTTAAACCAAAATCATATTTTATCATGGTAAAAGATTACAAGTTATATTGTTATAATTTTAATATTAAATTTTGAATTTTATTATTGTAATTTTAACAATGATTATAAAATTATTATTACATTTTGGTTAGTATTAATTTGTTTTGGTTATCACAAACATCATTCATAACAAGTGAAAATTAGCCGATTGGTGAGTATTAGTAAGTCTACTATAAATAGGCATTTTAAAACTTAAAACAACGTGTTTTTTAAATATGCAATAAAATACTAATCGAAACTAATTAATATCGCAAATAATAAAAACTAAATTTAGACTAATACCAACTAATACAACTAAAAACAAGTAATAACAACTAACAACAACTATAAAATTAGAATTAAAAGAACTAATTTAAATTACTATAACAATTAAATAACTTGATAAATTATACGAAGCTCTTAATTGAGCTATTATAATGTTATCCAACGTTATTTAAGTGTTTTTATGATATAGAAACAATTTGCGAAAAAAAAAATCAAACAATTTCGAAAGTAGGACTACAATATGTAAAATAAGAAATTTGAGTTTTTTAAAATATTTAGAACAAGTAGAGAGATTTAGACCGACATAGAAAAGAGTATCCGGACGTAATCTCCGGATGCTCGGACTGAAAATTCAGACCATCCGGAGATTTCTCCGGATGGTCCAGAGATTTCTCCGGATGGTCCGGAGTTTTCCGGGGCATCCGAATATTTGTCCGGATGCCCCAGATGCCCCGGAAACACAAAGTCGACCAGTTTCATTCAAATGAAACTTGAATGGGCTTTTGATTCAAAATGGGCCAGAGTTTTTTTATTTCTATTTTATAGTGTGAACGCATTTATGAAAAAAAAGTTTAATTTTTATTTATTTATACATTTTTACTGTTTAAAAACAAAATATTTTTTAATCATAGATATTGTAAATAATAATAATAATAATAATAATAACTATTTTAATATGTTTTTGTTTCAAATTAATTTATTTTTGGTGTTTGACTAAAATAAGACCTTAAAATTTTAAGGCATGAAAAATATTTATTTGCAATTGAGTTCATCAAAGACTTAACTTAGCCAGATGTCACAAATATAGCAATCTTATAGTCAATTTTGTAACCCCACAAGTAGTTCACTTATTTATTAAAAAAATCCGCTTTAAATTGACCGAATTAACATTGAAAGAAATTTTATATTCTTAACAAGTTAATTTGGATCATAATTATTCTATTGATTATCTAAAAATTAATATATGTGTTGATTGAATCGATCGATTATCTATTTTTTATAAAAATAATTTTTTTACTATTCATTTTCGATGAGAATAGATAGTTTCTATTGTTGATAATGTTAATCTCCTAAAAAAATATATTTAATTAATTATATTTAATTATGTCATCGGATTATAATTCCTTTTTAGGAACCAAATTACACGTAGTTAATTGAAACACAATTGATATTTTTGAATTTATTTCACAACCAAATTACATGTATTTACGCAATTGGAACATAATCCAATTGAATAGTTCGAAAAAATAACCTTAATATTAAATAAAACATTTTAATTACATAAACATCTTAAATATCTAGTAATATTAAATATTGAAAGTTGTAATCAAAATAAAATTAGATGTATATATTTTATTTAATATCTTAAATACATAAATACAATGAAACGTATCAAAATCAAATTATAATTATTATTTTAGAATGTAATTGCTTGATTTTAAAATTTCGATTAAAATGATAACATATTTAAATTAAAATACATGAAATAGCATAATTAACTCATTTATATGGTACATATCCCAATTATTGAAATTAGATTCAATTAACACTTACAAATTAATTTTAAATAACATTATAAAATATTTTGATAAATGGTTCCTAAATGGTTTGTCTGGCTGTTTAACTACAAAACTGGCCCATTAGGAATGCAAACCGGCAGGACCGCATAAGAAGCAAACGAGCAGGGCCGCAAACCGTGGTTCTGCTTTAAACGGTTCCGATGATTCGCGCTCAAACCGTTTGCTACCCCTAATTATATGGGTACTTCTCTCGGTAAAAGTACCAATAATAATTGTTTACTTCAATAAAGCTTGTCATTTGCTTTAGCTGTCTATTATCTACCTTTTCTTCTCTTTTCTCCTTAAGACCATATGCAGCAGCGCATATTTCGTTAGAAATATGCGCTGCATCTTGAGCAATACACGCTGGCAGCCCAAGATGGTTTGGGGTTCAAAAGATGAACCCCAAACCATCTTTTAAACAACCAATTGCAGCATGCCATTTGGCAGTAGTCTACTTTTTTTTTAGAAAAACGGTTTTTTAAAAGAAATGGTTAGTCAAAAAATTTAAAAACGTATACCATTATTTATAATTTTTCGATATCTACGAGTAGAGACTTGGTTCGTTTCATTCCGACACCGATTTTTTTTGAGTTTTTTATTTATTTAGTATTTTCAAAATGATTTTTGGAACATTTTCGTAAGTTAAAAAAATAAAAAAAATTATACCATGATTTATAATTTCTTAAGATCTATAGATAGAGACTTGGTTTGATACGAAATGTTTTAAGTTTTTTTTATTAAGTATTTCCGAAACAATTTTCGGAACATTTTTGTAAGTTAAAAAAATAAATAAATTATACCTTGATTTATAATTTCTTGAGATCTATAAATAGAGACTTGGTTTGATTGATTCGGACAACGAAATTTTTTAAGTTTTTATTTATTTAGTATTTCCGAAACAATTTTCGGAACATTTTTGTAAGTTAAAAAAATAAATAAATTATACCATGATTTATAATTTCTTGAGATCTATAAATAGAGACTTGGTTTGATTGATTCGGACAACAAAATTTTTTAAGTTTTTATTTATTTAGTATTTCCAAAACAATTTTCAGAACATTTTTGTAAGTTAAAAAAATAAATAAATTATACCATGATTTATAATTTCTTGAGATCTATAAATAGAGACTTGGTTTGATTGATTCGGACAACGAAATTTTTTAAGTTTTTATTTATTTAGTATTTCCGAAACAATTTTCGGAACATTTTTGTAAGTTAAAAAAATAAATAAATTATACCATGATTTATAATTTCTTGAGATCTATAAATAGAGACTTGGTTTGATTGATTCGGACAACAAAATTTTTTAAGTTTTTATTTATTTAGTATTTCCAAAACAATTTTCAGAACATTTTTGTAAGTTAAAAAAATAAATAAATTATACCATGATTTATAATTTCTTAAGATCTATAGATAGAGACTTGGTTTGATACGAAATGTTTTAAGTTTTTTTTATTAAGTATTTCCGAAACAATTTTCGGAACATTTTTGTAAGTTAAAAAAATAAATAAATTATACCTTGATTTATAATTTCTTGAGATCTATAAATAGAGACTTGGTTTGATTGATTCGGACAACGAAATTTTTTAAGTTTTTATTTATTTAGTATTTCCGAAACAATTTTCGGAACATTTTTGTAAGTTAAAAAAATAAATAAATTATACCATGATTTATAATTTCTTGAGATCTATAAATAGAGACTTCGTTTGATTGATTCGGACAACGAAATTTTTTAAGTTTTTATTTATTTAGTATTTCCAAAACAATTTTCAGAACATTTTTGTAAGTTAAAAAAATAAATAAATTATACCATGATTTATAATTTCTTGAGATCTATAAATAGAGACTTGGTTTGAGTGATTCGGACAACAAAATTTTTTAAGTTTTTGTATTTCCGAAACAATTTTCCGAACATTTTTGTAAGTTAAAAAAATATATAAATTATACCATGATTTATAATTTCTTGAGATCTATAAATAGAGACTTGGTTTGATTGATTCGGACAACAAATTTTTTTAAGTTTTTGTATTTCCGAAACAATTTTCCGAACATTTTTGTAAGTTAAAAAAATATATAAATTATACCATGATTTATAATTTCTTGAGATCTATAAATAGAGACTTGGTTTGATTGATTCGGACAACGAAATTTTTTATTTTATTAAAAGTTGAAGCTTTTTGGGAAATCAAACCAATTTTATTTTTAATTTTTAAATATACTATATATTATGTATTATATTTTTAATTATTTCAATTTTATAGTTTTTATTTGTAAAGAAAATATATTATGTTAATTTAAAAAAATTATTTATTTTAATATATATAATTTTAATATAAGTGAGTTATATTTGGAGTGAGTTATATTTGAAGGATTTAGGCCTCCAAGAACCTAAATCCATTTCTTGGTTTTAAGGCCATGGGCCTGGTGTCTAACGTCAAGATGAAGCCTCTGAATAGTCATTCCTTTGACTAACCCTAGCTCATCATCGATCTCTTTGCAGCCAGTCTAAACCCTCTCTCTTAGTTTTCTTCAGATTCATACCCTTCATCCACACAAAATCGATATAGCCAACAAAAATCGATTTCTTTGATCCTCATCTAGAAATCGAACATGCAAAAGTTGATCTCTGTTCTTCATCATCGATCTCTTTGCAGCCAGTCTAAACCCTCTCTCTTAGTTTTCTTCAGATCCATACCCTTCATCCACACAAAATCGATATAGCCACCAAAAATCGATTTCTTTGATCCTCATCTAGAAATCGAACATGCAAAAGTTGATCTCTGTTCTTCATCTTGAAGAACAGAATCGGATAGATCCACCTTCATCTCTGAGACCTTCAAACCTCAACTCATCAAAAATTCGGCCATCAAACAACTTCGTTTAAAAAATACAGCCACCAAACCGGATCTCACAGCCTTCAAACCTCATTTCTGAGGCTCATTTCTTCGAAAACCCTATTTTCGAAACAAAATGAGTCTCCAAATAAAGATTCATCCAGAGCGGGAAAGGTGTCTGGTAGGCAGAAGGTTCCAAGAACTTATGCAGAAGTTCTAAGATCGGGAAATGAGACAACGCTATCATGCGTTGGTGCTGCTGAGGGCTTCGTTCACGACAAGGTAGAAATCGGAGCTGAGGAAGGGTATCTGTTCGTTAAATTTTGCGAAAAAGATAAGTCTTTCTTAAACTCTCTGTCTAAATACACGTTGATTGCTAAATTTTCATTTGGTTGCCCTCCTGCTGTAGAATTTAGGAAATATCTAGATTCTTTAAAGCCTATAGGAAATTACAGTCTATATAAATGGGATTTTAGGCATGTCTTTGTGGAATTTGATAATTTGCTAGATGTAAAAAGTTTTTGGAAGGTTAATGTTAGGTCTTTAGGGCAGTATACGTTTAGAATATTAAAATGGAGTCCTGATTTTCACCCCAAACGCGAGTCACCTATGACTCCTGTTTGGGTTTCTTTTCCGAAACTGCCTGAATTTATGTATAATAGAGATACTATAGAAAATTTAGCTAAGGCAATAGGGTTTCCTTTAAAATCTTGGCTACCTTTTAGAAATAGGGCAAGTTACAATTGCTGTGAAGTCTGGACAGTTCTGGATGTCTCCAGTATTCTCCCTAAGAAAATATGGGTTAGTTTTGGTGATAAGGAAGGGTTCTGGCAAGATATAAGTTACAGAAATAAGCCTGATTATTGCAAAAAATGTAGACATCTAGGTCATAAGGATATTGGGTGTAAGTCAGAGGATATAAAGTTTAAGAAATCTCAGAATTCTAAAAAAGTTGATGTTAATTCTATGGTTAGGAAGAATGATAACATTTGGATACCTAAAACTAAAAACAACAAAGAAATTAATAATATGCAATCTAAAATGGATGAGTTAGTGAATGTTAAAAATAGTGATAAAGGCAGTGGAAGTTCACTGATTGTTGATAGAGTTTCTAAGAATTCAGATTGTATTGTTGAGCAGATAGAAAATGTTGATAATAATAAGGATAATGACATGCATGATAGTATTACTATTTTGAATAAGGATAAACATTATGGAAGTAATACTAATGAGTCTGCTAATCATTTTGATAATAACTATGTTGTTAAAGATAGTAATGTGCTTGTTGTTTCTGATGTGGCATTGAATGATTGTAAGTTGGCTGAAGGTGATAATTTGTCATTGAATATTGTTAATGTTGTTGACAGTGTTGTTGAACATTCTGATTTAAGAGATAAAGAGTCTTTTTCTAAAGTGGATTCTTTGACTTTGAATAGTTGTAATACAAAATATGTTATTGTTAGGAAAGATAATACTTTAATCATGGATAGAAATGCTGATTTAATTGATTCTCTGCCTTTGAATGCAAATAAAGACATGATTAGAATAGATGAAGTTTCAACTATGGATTTACATGCTGTTTTAAATGATCATTTGCTTTTGAGTGCAAATAAAGACATGGTTAGAAAAGATGATGGTTTATTGATAGTTAGACATGCTGATTTAAATGACACTTTGAATGACATGGTTAGAAAATATGTTGGTTCAACTATGGTTAGAAATGCTGATTTAATTGATTCTATGCCTTTGAATGCAAATAAAGACATGATTAGAATAGATGAAGTTTCAACTATGGATTTACATGCTGTTTTAAATGATTCTTTGCTTGCAAATAAAGACATGGTTAGAAAAGATTATGGTCTATTGGTAGTTAGACATGCTGATTTAAATGACACTTTGCCTTTGAAATTTGCTGTTAACCATTCTGAATTGAATTCTAAAGAGTCAGTTGCTGAAGTTGATTCTTTGATATTGAATGATGTACAAGATAATACTGTTAGACAGGGTGTCATTGAAGATACTAACTGTATTGCTGATAACAATTCATTGTCTTGTAAGCATGTTGTTTCTGTAGTTGATTCTTTGTCATGTAATATTGTTGATAAAGTTAATGACTCATCTGTTAAAGACAATAACATGTCAATGATAGTTGATGATAATCTTCCATTGAATGTTTGTATTTCAAGTGATGATAATCTGCCATTGAATGTTTGTATTTCAAGTGATGATGTGATCCTTAATATAGTAAGAGTATCAGCTATTAAGAATACTGCAAATGTGCCATTAGAGATTCAAAGTAAAACTTTAAAATTTTCTAATCATGTAGAAAATCCAGTTAAAATAACTAATGAGGATATAATTAATGAAATTGAGAATATAAAGTTGAATAATCCTTTTAAACCTTTGTCTGATAATGAATTTGAAGAAGTAGATGATGTTGTAGATGATAATAGAATGAAAGATAGGTCTAGTTTAAGTGAGTCTAATTCACCTAATCAAAGAAACATGTTAAAAGAGACCTCTAATGTCAGTTTAAGAAGATCTGCTAGAAATAGAATGTTAACTAGATCAAGGAATTTTAAAAGGTCTTTAGGATCTTCTTATAGAAGTTTTAGATGACAGTGTTGTTAAATTGGAATATAAGGGGTATTGGTAATTTTAAATCATTAAGAAGATTAAGGCATTTAGCTAAAAAATTTGTTGTTGACATAATTGCTCTTCAAGAGCCTTTTATATCAGTAGATAAAATTGATTCTGTTTGTGTAAAACTTGGTTTTGATTCTTATTTTGCAAATGTAAATAATAAAATTTGGTTATTTTGGAAAAATGGTTTTGAAGTCAATGTGTTAGATAACTTTGATCAACTATTAAATACTGTGGTGAATCATTCTGCTTCAAAATCTGTAGTTTCAATTACTATAGTATATGCTAAGTGTAATAGGGCTCATAGGTTAATGTTGTGGGATCAGTTAAGGATTATTTCTATTACTAATCTTCCCTGGCTGGTTGCTGGGGATTTTAACACTATTTCAAACTTAAATGAACAACTGGCCTGTAGTAATCTTTGCACTAGAGGTATAGATGAGTTCAATATGATGATACTAGATTGTAAGTTAGAAGACCCAGGGTATATTGGATCAGATTATACTTGGACCAATAAGCATAAATGGAAAAGATTAGATAGGATTTTGCATAATGATAAATGGGGAGAGACTTTTAATGTAACAAAGGTTAATCATTTACCTAGATCATATTCAGATCACTCTCCGTTGTTAGTTATAGTTACAAATAACACCTTTTATAGAAAGCCATCCTTTAGATTTCAGAATATGTGGACTAAACATGAAGATTTCTTTAAAACTGTAGAGGAAAACTGGTCTAAACAGATTAGGGATTCTTCTAGAATTTTTGTTTTTTGGTCAAAACTTAAGAGACTTAAGAAGCATCTAGTATGTTGGAATAAGGAGAAATTTGGAAATATTTTCGACCTTATAAGTAAAACAGAAGAAGAAATTAAAGTTTCTGAGTTAAGATTAGAAGAGGATAATAATATTGATAATAGAGCTAAATTAGATAGTTTGAATGTTACTTATTATATGCTGCTTGAGAGAGAAGAGATTTTCTGGAAACAAAAAAGTTATTCTAATTGGGTTATAAATGGTGATAGTAATTCTAAAATGTTTCATAGTTATGTTAAAAAAAGAAGGTCAAAAAATATTATAATGGGAATCCAAGAAAACAACAATTGGATTGACAATGATAGTTTGATTGGCTCTTCTGCAGTTAATTATTTTTCAAATTTGTTAAATAAGACTCCTATAAAATGATATAGTGTCAGTTAGAAGCTTGATTCCTAGGTTAATCTCTGATATAGATAATGACTTTATACTACAGTTGCCTTCTTTAGATGAGTTGTATGTTGTTATCAAAAGTTTAAATGTTGATAGTGCTTCTGGAGTTGATGGTTTCAACTCCAGGTTTTATCTTGATTGCTGGTATATAATAAAGGATGATCTGTTAAATGATGTGATAGATTTCTTTACTGATGTTATGTTGCCTAAAGGATTGT
The DNA here is from genome assembly GCA_036936605.1 of Limnanthes douglasii subsp. nivea. Lineage (NCBI taxonomy): Eukaryota > Viridiplantae > Streptophyta > Magnoliopsida > Brassicales > Limnanthaceae > Limnanthes > Limnanthes douglasii. The sequence continues at coordinate 149,789,368 of JAUPFV010000002.1, read as the reverse complement.
TTGCTACATTGATTTGTTTAATCCCTAAAACAAAATCACCTAAAACATGGTTACAATTTAGGCCTATCAGTTTATGTAATGTTCTTAATATTATCATATCTAAATTAATAAACTTTAGATTAGCTAAGTTTCTGCCTATAATAATCTCTAAAGAACAAGGAGCGTATGTAGAACTTAGGACTATTCAAGAGAATATTTTAATTACTCAGGAACTACTTAAAGAACTGAACAAAAAAACTAGAGGTCATAATGTAATCATTAACTTAGATATGTCTAAAGCTTTTGATAACTTAGATTTTAAGTTTATTTATGATGTCTTGCTATCTTTTTGTTTCAATGATAAAGTCATTCTGTTAATTAAAAAGTGCATTGAGAATGTTAGATATTCAATAATAGTTAATGGTTGTGCCTATGGATTTTTCAAATCTGTTAATGGTCTTAGACAGGGTGACCCTTTGTCTCCCTGTCTATTTATTATAGCAGAGGAGTTCTTAATAAGGGGTATTAACAATCTGATAAATCTGAATAGCTTTATGTCATATAATATGAAAAGTCTAGTTAAAGTCAATTGTTTGGCTTATGCAGATGATATAATACTGTTTGTAAATGGTTCATAAAGAAGTATTAGGTTGTTATCTAATTTCTTAGATAAATATCAATTACTTTCTGGTCAACAGATTAACAGACAAAAGACTATGTTTATTCCATCTATAAGAATGAATAGAACTAGTTTATATGCCTTAGAAAACATCCTAGGATTCAGGCCTGCTAAGCTACCTTTTACTTATCTAGGAATTCCGATTCATTCTAATAATTATTCAGTTCATTTTGAGAAACTGATTGATAAGATAAGAAATAAAATTACTGATTGGAACTCTAAACATATATCATTTGGAGGGAAGTTAACATTGATAAACTCTGTCTTAATGTCATACCCAATATATTATTTACAATCTATAAACTTACCTATGAAAACAATATCTAGGATTGAGAAGATATTAAACAAATTTTTGTGGGGTTATAGTGATTCTAATAAGCACATGATATGGTCTAGTTTGGAGAAACTGTGTAAACCATATAATGAGAATGGTTTAAATTTTAGGAACATAAGAGATATACAAACTGCATATTCTTTCAAACTGTGGTTGAATTTTAGAGAAAATAAGTCTTTATGGTCTAGTTTGATGCATTCTAAATACTGTTCTAATATTCATCCATTACAGTCTACTCTTAAAGGTTCTGATTCTAAAATATGGAGAAGGATGTTTGAAGTTAAGGTTAGAGCTGAGTCCTATATAGGATGAAATGTAGGTGTGGGTAATATAGATTTCTGGTTAGACCACTGGTTTGGTTCTAGACCTTTAATAACATTAACAGCCTTAAACTCTAGACATTATACACTTTCAAAGATAAATGAGTATTGGACTGATAATGAATGGAATATTGATAAACTGCTAAGAATGTTGCCTTCTGCATATGTGACTGAAATCATTAGAGTTAAGTTTAATACTCTTGCATTAGATTCAATTGTTTGGAAACTATCTGTTGATGGTAATTTTAGCTTAAAAACAGCAGTGAATGATATAAGATTGAAGGGTGTAAAATCTCTAATAAAAGATAAAATCTGGAATTGTGTTACACCTAAAAAATGTTCCTTTGTTCTTTGGAGAATCATGAATAATATGCTAAGTGTTGATAGTAAGTTACAACAATTGGGTTTTAACTTAGCCTCTAAATGTTATAGATGTTTGAATTCAGAAAACTTGAACCATGTATTTGTTGAATGTGAAACTGCTTGGCTTACTTGGTCATACTTTTCTGCTATATTTAGGATAAGTATTGGGAGATACATGACTGTAAATAACATCATTAACCTCTGGTTTAGGTCTGCAAACAAAAGAACTCATATTAGAACTGTTTTGCCATCCTTGATTGTTTATTCTATATGGCATAGTAGAAATAATAGCAAACATAATGATAAAATCTTACCATCTAAAAGATTAATCAACCACATATTATACATGTTAACAGCCTTAGACTATGGTAGGCATTTAACTAGGAAGCATTGGTCTAAAGACCTTCATATAGCTAAGGAATTACACTGTTTTAATCATATTAAAACTGCTTTGTTAAATCAGTATGTGGTTTGGTCTTTGCCTGTTAGTAATAGGTTGAAACTGAATGTAGATGGTTCTTCTCTTCTAAATGGTGAGGCTAGTTATGGTTTTATCATTAGGAATAGCTTAGGTTCTACTATTATAGCTAAAGGTGATCTAATATGTAAATGCTCTGCTATAATGGCAGAGGTCATTGCTCTTATAAATGGACTCATATATTGTGATGATAATGGCTTGAACTGTGTTGATGTTGAAACAGATTATCTAGAATTATTTACTATGATGGAAACTGGTAGATATCCTTGGTAATTAGATAAGTTGTTGCAATATTGTAGAACACTTTTTAAACCACAAATGACATTGAAACATATATATAGAGAGCAAAATTCTGCTGCTGATTGGGTAGCTAAATACGCATTAAAAATTAATTCTAGTTTCGTAGTAAGATCATCACATACTTTGAAAGAATTAAATGCAATAATTCTGTTGGAATCATTAAACTTAGGACATTTTATAATTTTTGATTAACCAATTGGCAAGTTGAAAGACTTGACAGTTAATGTGTCTTGATTTTATAGAGCATGTACAAGACTGATGGAGTATATAGTAATGGAAAGCAAGGGGATAAAGTCTGTAAAGGTTGGGCAACAAAGGAAGATAAGGAAGAAAAGATAGGCAGCAGGGAGAGAGAGGCTTGAAGGAAGGCAGCAAGGAGAGAAAGACTTGAAATAAGGCAGCAAAATTGCTAGGATTAGATTGATTATATATGTATAAGTTAACTACACAATGTAGTTTTACTTAGTTAAGAAATGCTTAACCAATCAATCCTGGTTCTGTAATGAACAAGTTGTAAATTTTTAGATTGGATTCAATAGAATTTCATTTCTTGGGAAAAATATATATATATATATATATAATTTTAATATAAATATATAGTAAATAATAAGAAAGATAAATAAAAATATATGGTAGGATATTGTATGGTAGAATGATGTGGAAGAGAGAGAAATATGGTGGGGTATGCTGAAAGATGAAATATGCACTGCTCTGGAGAGTGGGAATTTTTGCAGAATTATTTGGAGAGTATGCTGATGTGGCGCTGATGTGGCGTGCTTTTGAGAGATGAAATATCCTCACTGTTGTGGATGGTCTAAGTAAACTAAGTTTTTTTCTTCAAGCGATATTTTGTCCGGTAATAAGGTTTTAACGAGGCAGAAGTACGATTACCACCAAACATATCTCTCTAGAGTCAAGATATCTCGAATAGAGATAACTGGACCTGATAAATGGCAATATGAACACGACACGATCACTAACTCAAAAATTATAGACTTTCAATCACAAAAGATTAAAACTCAAAAGATAGACTTCTTATCAAACCCACTAAGGTTCGATCAACTAAAAATCCATGACATGGCAATTTAACCAAACTATCAGCCCATAAGATAATAATTCAACTACATTTGGACGGTTAGGATTTTGGATTTTATTCTTAGTCTTACCTTATTTCATTCCCTAAAACTAAAAGGTTAGTGATGAGGGCTATAATTATAATATATTCAAACTCAAGCCTATAGAGGGATGATATTTTAAATTACCTGACACTAGCTTATAAAAGATTTTGTTAAGTATAAAATATATATTTATAATCAAATACGGCATATACGATAGATTTATTTCTTCTCAGGTGTAATGATTAAGCTAAATTTATTTCTATGTCTAGTATGCATTTTTTTTCTCATTTAATAGGTGTATAAATAAGCCTCCACCGTTGGAGCAACCCAGAGGATATCTCATACATCACATCTAAGAAATCACTTCGGATATCCAAAATCATTATCTAATATTCGATACTTAATAATATTCTAGTTCACAATATGATTATTCGCAATATTTGCATATTAATCTTAATCTGTCTCCTATTTTCTTTTCTAATCTCTATATTTAAATAGCTTGAAACCATAATTATACTATTATGTTCTCGAATATTCGAACATAAAGAATCACACCATATCAATGGTGAAATCATTGAGATTATCAAGGGCCGACCCTTAGAATGACCTAGCATACCTACCTATCACTAGTGCTCTGGCCGACCTTTCTTAAGCATAAGTACAAATCATATCCCTCGGGTAGTAAAAAATATTAGCAATATATGAAGCCTGTGATGAGTACTTAGATCTTGATGCAGACTAACAAGTAGTGCTCACCAGCCAAAGAATATCCTCTCGCCTCCGAAAGTATTATGTGATTGACCTCAGGAATCCAACATCGAGGCTAAAATTCAGCCCACCTCTACCAAATTCCATACCATATCATCATTTTTTACTATGATCATTTAGGAAGGATAGTTGTGCTCTATGAAGATACAGTCATAATCACCGTGTAGATTACATGGGCAGAAATACGGACAATCATGATGGATACTCACACTAAAGCAAACACTCGGGTTATTAAAGAAATCGAGTTAGATGTGGTCCTCGGAATGAGAGAATACTGGAATAATTTCAAATATATTTGTATGGTGATATAAAGATCATTGTTTTATAATTATATCTTTGGACGATCATGGCTTAACCAAATACATTCAATCGGAACCAAAATGAATCAATATCTTTGATATGTCATTAATGGGATGTTGAGAGTAATCTGAAACATTGAGTTCACAACCACATAGTATTATTTTGCTTCTTTGGGACCCAACAAATAACAACCAAAATGGATCATGAATATATTCGATAATATAGATGATCCAAGAGAGGTTTTCCTGATAATGTAACCATAATAAGCTATGAAAGATGTAACTCTAAGTAAATAACAAGTAGTCTTTATAGGCAAAGACTCACAATGGGGTCCTCAAAACAAATTCATTAGAATTCTTATTTAAAATTTTAGAAGTGTTTATATTATCGACGTAACATGTAATAGAAATATCGACCGATATAACATGTCATTAAGTTATCCATATATAGGAACTTTAGGTCGATCAATAAAAAATATCAACCCTTTTCAAATGACAAAGTCAAATCCATTATAGCTGAAGTAAATAGACTAAACTGAATAGGCCACATTCGAGAAGCTTTAATCTATTTGGACTTCTAATTTTGTGTTTTAAGAAAAAGAAAAATAGTGAATGACATTTGTGTGCATACTTCATCGACCTTAATAGTGCATGTCCAAATGACTCATTCATGATCTCATGCATCTACCAGCTGGTGGATGATACTTGAAGCAACAAGATGTTATTCTTCATACTCTGACTATTATTAAATTATGGTTCACCTAGATGATGAATAACATGAATTTTTCATGACCAAACATGGGATATATTGATGATATTCTAGAAATAAACAGAGGTAACATCAACCACTTGACCGGCCACAAAAAAACCTTCAAAACCTCTAACTAGTAAAATTAAAAATAAATTTAAAAAATACATGTTAGAAGTTTGGTCATGGAAGTTTCAGCAGTATTTGGCGAACGAGAAAGAAATCAAGAAAAACACCAAACAATTATTTACTCAAACGGTTACTAAAACATTTACAGAACTATTACAAAGCCCCCAAACTATTACAAATCCTTAAGTGGGTTAAACGATTAAACTAGTACTCAAAATGCGGCACAACTTTGAGAAAAATAAAGGAGCATATATTCTCTCCAAAGATCCCGACGATACCGAACTCATATGAAACATTATACTTATACCTATTAGTATCTTACCATATTTTTGTGTAGTACAGTTAGAAAAACAATGAGCCATGTGCATAAAATATACTAACTTCGATATCAATATTTATTACTTAGAAACTGAGAACAATTTCCTAGAATTGATGTTGTCTGCTAGGAAAATAAGGTCATGCTTCTAGGTCCATACAATCATAATACAAAACGACGTTCACCTAAAGAAGATTATATATAAACTTGATATTTATGGGAGACTAACATGATAATAAGTAGAGTTTAGGGACATTAACATAAGGTTTGAACCTTAGATTATCATCAAAGAAGATCGTTTGGCGGAATTCCTCGTTGATTTTAGATAAGAAAGAGTAGCCCCTTTAGAGGATAATCCTAAACACATGTGGGTAGTCTAAATTGATGAAGGCTCCACCAATGTTGGTTCCAACTGATGAGTCCGGATTTTATCACCACTCTTTATGAGAATCGGACAGGGAAAATTCGGACAAGATCCACCCACTAAAACATCTGAACTGGACTAATCCACCCAATTCATGACTAAGCTAATTACCTACCTAATTAAAAACTAATGGGTCTTTGAACTCGACCCTAATTCGTAATCATAACCCAAAAGCCCATGTGGCCCAAGGTTAAGGGTATAAATACCCAACCACTTTCATTTAATGAGGGTAATGAAAATTAAATACAACCAGGCAGCTCAAATCTCTCACTACAAACTACTAAACATTAAATACCCTTGAAATACCTCAAACTTCAGACAAAATTACCCTCAGTCGAAATTAATCCACACCAAATTGGCGACCACAGTGGGAGAAGAAGGTGCCTGAATCTAGAATTTAAAACCATCAAGAAAAAACAGTTCTGATGAATCCGGACGTGCAAGAAGTACCACCAGCTTTAGCAGAAGTGGTGGGTGATGAATATACGATTGAGGAACGAGATAGGTTAAAAGTTGAAATAGAAGCTCTGAGGGATGCCAAGAGGGCAGAGATGGGCATAAAAGAGAAGTCTAAAGCATCGGTAGCTCATCATACTGATAATCCTAGAGAGCATGAGCCATCGAAAACCCATGTGAGTGCAAAAAAGACTCATACTAGCTCAAAAAAGTCTCACCGGACTAAACCGGTAGAGAGCTCTGATTCAGACTCAGAATCTTCCAGTAGCTCCTCAGGTGAAGATGGAGTCGAAGAGTCCTTGTCATCTAGAAGTGATGAAGGTCGTTCTAAAAATAAACAAAATTTGGTCAAGAAGTACTCAAGAAAAAGGGATAGGCATGGAAGGTTGAAGAGGCATCTGGGCAAAGGATCGTCTCATGGTCATAGCCGGAAGCATGTAGATCGATTATTAATGGATCATTTTTCCTTCCATGATGAACCAGGTATCTTTGCAACTCCTAACGAAGATACGGTTTTCAATCGTGGCCGAAATTCGAGACAATCTCCATTGTCCTCCAAAATACTGTCCGGAAACCTTCATAAGAGGTTTGACAATATAAAATGGAAAAATATGATTGTAGTAAAGACCCGGATAACCACTTAGAACAATTCAAGAATTTTATGATGAATTTTGATGATGACGACAAATTACTCTGTATGGCATTCTTCCAATCTTTTATGGGGAGTGCTCTGAAGTGGTATAATAGCTTACCACAGGGCTGTATCAGGAATTTTGACACTTTTTGGGTGGCCTTTCGAAGGCAGTTTGTTGGAAGTAAGGAAGTGAAGGGAAATGGAGACACGATTATCCATTGTGCCCCAAAACCAAATGAATCTTTAAAATAATACATAGGCCGTTTTGTAAATACCAAAAATGGATTGGCTGATTGCTTCGAACAAGTAGCAATAGCTTCTCTGAGGCATGGCTTAAACCATGGAAACTTGGCTGATTCAGTAACCAGAAAAAAAGGCCATGACATGGGGAGGTCTGCTGAATCAGGTCGGAAAACAGATTAATGTAGATGAAACAAAGAAAACTAGGGTGCACAGGCAGGTGAGGTCTGCTCCGGCTGCGCCAAATCCAAACCAAAACCAGTCCGGTAACAAGGCTAGGGAAGCCGGGTAGGGTCATAACAGAGCCAAAGCTCAGTCTCAGACAGCTGCACCAGCCCAGAGTCAACAATCTAGAAATATACGAGGGCCTTGGGTTCAACCGGAGTGGTTTGGTGAGTTGAAAGAAAATGTAGCCACCATTTATGACAAAACAAAAGATGAAGTACACTACAGAAGACCGGCTGCATTACAGTCTCCTAGGGAGAGCCGTAATAATTATTTTTGCCAGTATCACCATGATACTGGTCATACCACTGAGGATTGTATTGCGTTGAAACAAGAAGTGCAGAATTTAACTGAAAGAGGAAAGTTGGGGACGTATGTTAAAAGAAGAGGTAGAAATAGAACTGATAGCGCTCATCGGGCTGGTCCGAACAATGCAGGCACATCGGCTCCGGATGGGGCTATGGTGATAATCGAAAGGTTCGATGTAGAGTCAGAATACTTAGACCATGATCCGACCCGGAATAAATTGGATGTTATCATAGAGCATTGCAAAACGGTGTCCGGCCTTATTAATTTTTTTGAGTCACTTACAATATTCGGAGGGGACACCATGACTGCACCAACTACTTCTTCAAGAAAGAGGCACGTTCATACTTTGGTTACCCAGCTTGAAGGAGGCATGACTTCCTATCAATCACAAGTTCCTTCTCTTTTTATTGTTTTTGACGAGGATAACTTAAGGGATATTGCTGGTCCACATGAAGATGCTGTTGTCATAGGAGCATCCATTGGAGGCAATGATATAAGACGAATTTTGGTGGATATCGGAAGTTCAGCCAATATTCTCTTTTTAACTTCCTACAAAAAAATGAAGAATCCAGTAGTAATACAACGTTCGAACAGATCAATTGTGGGTTTCACTGGAAGCTCAACAGATGTGATCGGGGAGTTCGAGGAGGAGGTTTTGTTGGGCAAAGGCCCTTTTAAAAAAATGGTTAGAATATTTTTTATTGTGGTGGATTATCCCACTTGTTATAATGCTATTTTGGGAAGATCTTGGCTTTCCAGGATGCATGTTGTGGCTTCAACAATCCACCAGTGTTTGAAGTATGCTGTGCAGGGACAAATGGGAGCTGTTCGAAGCAGCCAAAAGGTAGCAATGGAGTTTTATGCGACAGCACTGGCCCCTCGAACATTGGGGGCAGTCCGGATTAATGAGGAATAGCAGTTTGAGGAGCCCTCTGGGGGAGAGGGTGAAATTGATGACCCCAGAGAGACCCCTGGTGTTTTAATACCGGTCAAAGAAGTTGAAACTCACTCTCTGGCTGAAGGAAAAAATGTCAAGATAGGATCCAAGATGATTCCGGAATTAAAGGGTAACATGTTAGATTTCTTGAGAAACCATCAACATGTCTTTGCTTGGTGCAATGCTGATGTTACCGGAGTACCAGCAGATATTATATCACACAGCTATTGCCTCACCAACTAGCTTATCAGACGCGAGCCCCTCCTCGGGCGGATTTCTCCTTTTGCTCCTCAGCCTACGGGGTATTAGCAGCCGTTTCCAGCTGTTGTTCCCCTCCCAAGGGCAGGTTCTTACGCGTTACTCACCCGTCTTCCACTGGAAACACCACTTCCCGTCCGAATTGCATGTGTTAAGCATGCCGCCAGCGTTCATCCTGAGCCAGGATCGAACTAAATTGTCCATCCGAAGGGACAAAGCACCTGTTGTACAATAGAGGAGAGCATTTTCTAAGGAAAAGGATGATATCATAGTTCAAGAGGTTGACCGGCTTACTAAAATGGGGAACATAAAGGAATCTCAATACCCTTTATGTACAGCCAACCCAGTATTGGTAAAAAATAAAAATGGCAAGTGGCGTATGTGCATCGATTTCATAGATCTCATTAGGGCTTGCCCAAAAGATTTATATCTGGTCCCCCGAATTGATCAGTTGGTGGACTCCACTTCTGGAAACAAGATGTTGTCCTTTATGGACGCCTTCTCCGGGTATAATCAGGTTCAAGTGGATCTGAAGGATTAAGAACATACTACATTTGTTATTGATAGAGGCCTCCATTGTTACAAAGTGATGCCATTTGGATTAAAAAATATTGGGGCTACTTATCAAAGGTTGATGAACAAGGATTTTGCAGATCAAATAGGAAGAAACATGGAAGTTTATATCGATGACATGATGGTGAAAAGTGTGGACGAAGAGCTACACTTGGCAGATCTTCAAGAAACTTTTGCCAACTTGGTGAAAGTAAATTTAAAGTTGAACCCACAAAAGTGTGTTTTTTTAGTGCAGTCCGGAAAATGTTTGGGGTATGTGATAAGTGAGAAAGGGATACAACCTGATCCAGACCATCTCAATGCTTTACTACAAATGGAGCCTCCTCGAAATATTAAAGAGGTACAATGATTGACTGGGAGGCTGGCTGCACTAAACTGATTCATTTCAAGGTCTTCGGACAGGTGTGCCCTGTTTTTTCAAACTTTAAAAAGTGCAAAGGACTTCAATTGGTCCCCACAGTGTGATGAGGCCTTCGATGAAATTAAGAAGCATTTGTCTTCTCCCAAGACTCTGTTTAAACCTGTTAATGGAGAAATCCTTTATATGTATTTAGCCGTTTCTGATTGTGCAATAAGTGTAGTATTGGTAAGAGAGGTGGACAATTATCCCCGTCCGGTGTACTACATCAACAAAAGCTTGATAGATGCAGAAAAACGATATTTGAAGCTGGAAAAATTGGCATTGGCCCTGGTGATTGCAGCAAGAAAAATGAGGCCCTATTTTCAGGCTCATTTGATCATCGTCCGGACTTCTTTTCCTTTGAAAAATGTTCTCCAAAAAGCTGACATCTCAAGTAGAATGAACAAGTAGTCAGTAGAGCTGGGAGACTATAATATTGATTTTCCTCCTCGAACAGCAGTTAAAGCCCAAGTTGTGGCTGATTTCTTAGTTGAATTCCATTCGGATGGGGATGCCGAGCAAGCAACCAATGTAAAAAATAAAAAAGTCTGGGTCGTCCGGACTGATGGTGGATCAAGTACCATGGGATGTGGTGCTGGGATATGTTTAACCTCTCCGTACGGTGACAGAATGTACCAAGCTATATGTTTAAAATGAGTTTGAATACGAAGCTGCTATAGCTGGTTTAAAATTAGCTCTCATCTGTGGAGGTAAGAGGGTCAGGTCGATGAGTGATTCTCAACTTCTTATCCATCATGCACAAGGTCAATCCGAAGCCAAGAAAGAGCAATTGGTTAAATACTTGCTCATCTTTAAAGAAGTGTCACTCAACTTCAAAAGCATCAAATATGAGCATATACCCCGAACGGAAAATACGCTAGCAGACTCTTTGGCAACCGTAGCCTACTCTGAGTCCTACCCTTGGATACATGTGCAAGAGTGCCCATCTATCCGAATCGATCCGGATAAGGAAGAAGAAAGTCTGAATATACAAGTCAAAAAACCCCAAGATTGGAGATTTCCAATTCTTCAATATATCTTAGATGGCATCTTACCTCCGGAGAAAGTAGTGGCAAGAAAAAGAAAATACAAAGCCCATGGTTTTGTCATCCTAAGGGATGTTCTTTATAAAAAAATCCTATAGTAAACCCCTCCTACGATGTATGGGAGTTGAGGAGTCCCAAATAGTGCTCTCTGAACTGCATGATGGTGAGGGATCAGCTCATTGCGGGTTCAGGGCTCTAACAAGAAGAGTTTTGTTAGCTGGGTATTAGTGGCCCTCCATAATGCAAGATGCTAAGGAATTGGTAAAAAAGTGTGACCCATGCCAAAGATACAGCAATGAAATTCATATTCCAGCTATCCTTTTAGAGTCAATTTCTGAACCAATACCTTTTGCTCGTTGGGGGCTTGATTTGGTAGGGCCTCTACCCATGGCATCCGGAGGGTGTAGAACTATAATCGTTGTCATAGATTACTTCTCCAAGTGGATAGAAGCAGCTCCATTGGCAGGTACAATATCGAAAGCTGTTATAAAATTCATTTTATCCAATATCTGTTCCATATTTGGAATTCCATAAAAGATAACCACAGACAATGGGCCACAGTTCAACAATAAGGAAATGGAGAATTTTTGCGCCTCTAGAGGCATACAACATTGCTTCTCTTCTCATTTCCACCCACAAGAAAATGGTCAGGTCGAAGTGGCTAACAAGACCATCTTGTCCGGTCTTAAAAAGAATTTAGAGGGAACTGCTGGTAAATTGCCAACCTATCTACAAGAGGTATTATGGACCTACCAAACCACTCATGGGACTGCAACACGAGAATCTCCCTTTGCTTTAGTATATGGGATGGATGTTATAACTCCTATAGAGGCTACTCTTCCCTCTTTTCGAGTTCATAATTTCTCTGAACACGCTAACGAAGTAGCAGTAAGAGGCCAACTTGACTTGATGGAAGAAAGAAGAGTTAAGGCTCACCTTAGAGCCACACACTATCAAGGACTGATGAGAAGCATGTTTGCTTCCAAAGTTAAAAGAATGGATTTTCAGCCATGGGATAAAGTGTTGAGGAAAGTGTTCCTACACACTAAGGAGAAGCAGTTCGGCAAGCTAGCTCCAACTTAGGAAGGACCCTATGTGGTCACTGAAAAGCTTAAGCTTGGGATATACCGGCTTCAAGATAAGGATGTAAGGGTTTTGAATCACCCCTGGAATATTGAACACCTCCGGTTGTACTTGGAATGAAAACTGTTTAAATATTTACTTGTTTAAAAGTTCATGTAAATATTTGGGGGCATACTCTTTCCTACCCTGGTTGCGCGGGGAGGTTTTAATGAGGTGTCCGGGCTTTTCTATAAAATTTAATTTATTCTTAAAAGATTCGGAGTGTTTCGGTTAGTTTTTTCTTTGAAATTTTATATCAATTCCAGATCGAATTAAACTGATAGAGTGATGACTACTTAAACATTTGTCATCGGAGAATTTAAACACTCTCACTTTAAAATGCCTGTAAACTAACTAAGGGTTGTTTAAACATTAGCCACCAAAGTTGAAAAACTATAAAACAATCAAGTTTGTGCAAAGTAAAATTGCCCATTAAGATATACGAAGTGCCTTGGCCACCCAAAGACTTTGAGTTTTCAAACAAAAGGTTTATCCGGACAAGATCCGGACACGATTAAAAAAAATGCCTTGGCCATCCAAGGACTTTGGTTCAATCACAAAAAATAAAAAAAAAAGATAGTTAATACTTAAACACTAAGCTTTCTTAGATGGCCCAGCCTGACTCATTTTCTTCTTCTTGGGGTCATCATTTTCCTCATCCGGACTCTCCCCGGTTTTCTCTTCTTCATCGGTTGTGTCATCCAAACCACTGGAGTAGTCATGCTTGTCACCATCATCCATCGTGTGGAAGGGGAGGTCTTTATACTCTGCAAAAGTCCATAAATCTCCTAGCATCCTCTTCAGGAATTTCTCATGAAAGAGCAAGACCATGTCCGACTTCACTTTGGCATACTTTCCTCCTGAGTATCTATCACTCTGTTGGTATAAGCATCAATCCTAGCTTGGATTGTTCTCTCTTGCTCCTTTAGCAAATCAGCTTTTTCTTGTGCAGCCTTGGACACCAAGTCCTCGAGCGAGATCTTGTCATTAGTTAAAGTGTGAATGACCTTGTCCTTAGCCCTCACCTCTTCTCTTGAAGAAGAGAGATCTATCTCCAAGTCGGATTGCTTTGATTGGAGTTCTTTGATTGTATCTTCCAAAGTGGCTAGTTTTGTGGCCCAATCCTCCTGGATTTTCTTCAACTCCTCATTTTCCCTCTTCAATGCATCAGCATTTTGATTGGCGATGAGGAGGTCGCTAGACAATTTCTCTTTGTCAGTATTGAGGGCATTAATAATGGCTGACTGACCTCGTACTTGCTTCTCCAAATTAAGCACTGGATGGATATTACTTAATATAGAGTGAGTTATGACATCTCTTTTACTTGAGACAGAGAAACATTTACCGTTGAATGTGACGATGTTCGAAGAGCTCGGGGGGAGGTAGGGCCCAGCAAAATCGTCTTTAGGGAGGTTTTCAACGTAAAGACCAATCTCTTCAAGACCACTAATATCCCCTCCTACACCCCCTCTAGTTTGAAAGTCACCAGGTATCCCTTCTGCTTGAGTAGGGTCAGTAAGGTCAACAGGAGGAAGAGGCTTCGGAGGCCGGAGAGAAATTTCATCACCCTTGGAGGTTTTCTTCTTCTTGGCCTCCCTATCCTTGCCTTCTGCTCCCCTTTTCCTATCTTTCTTAGGAGCCTTTGAGGATTTTGGAGATCCAACCACTTCTCTAGTACTTTCATGCTCCACTACTTGTAGAAGAGCAACATCAATCTGTCCTTGTTCTGGCCCCTCTAGGTTTGTTGGGGCAGCTTCCTCTGCTTCGGTAGGATTGGCTTCAATCATACCATGCTTGCCTTTACCTTGCGTGCCCTTCATATTGCTTGGGGCTTTAGCTCTACCAAGCAAATACAACGATCCATCATGTGCATCTGTCCTCCTGAGGATTACTTCCGGAGGGGTGGAATGGTTAATTACTCCCAAGATAAGTCCCTCCAGTCAGTTGTATTCCAGAAGTAGGACCTTGTTAGATTGCCTCCGGTAAAAGCGTTGTGAAAGCGGTTTCCCCACTTCTCAGCAGCCCAAGCATTTAGCTTGGTGCAAGTGGTTTGCCCAGCCTTTAAGTAATCACGAAAGTCCTTAGGCAGCACTACCAAAAAACAAAAGAAGACAAGTTAGACAAACAAATTTGTGATAAGTAAAGATGGAAATATGAGATGAGATTCTTACCATCACTTCGCCACCTGCTGGTAAGCAGGCTTGGGTTGACACCGGTTTTAATCTTCCTCCCATTCTCCCAAGCGCCACTAACAAACAAGAATTGAGTCTTCCAGTTCCTTTCTGACTCAAGCAGGTCGTCCACTACCTTGTAATTATCACCCATGTTGAAATGATAGAAGGGGATAATATTGTTTCTGGAAAGGCTAGCCACGGCTGCGAACTGCTCCATTGGAAGAGGGATTCCGGAGATCCTGGAGGCCATAATGCAGGCCATGAGGGTGTACCAAGCATTGGGGCTCAGTTGGCTTGGGCAGAGTTTGATGAGGTGAAAGTATTTGACAATTTCTGGTTCTAGGGGAAACCTTAACCCCTAGTTGAATAAGTCAGTAAAGAAAACTATCCCAGTAAACTTATAGTCCATCGATGTCTCTGGATCCACCGGTATCCTCACTTTGACGTTCTCTGGGATCCCCCATTTTGTTCGCATCCGACCCAGTTCGGTTGTATGGATGAAAGCATAATTAATTTTCTACAAGGCTAGCAGGTATTTGACGCTTACCTTGTGGAAGCAAGGTCCCACTTTTCCCACAAGGCTATCCGGAAAATCCTGATGTTTTAAGCATAGCTTCTCCTTGCCCTTGTCCTTCTTGGCATCAGCTGTCTCACTCGTTTTCCCGGAGACTTCGGACTCAAAAGGAGCTTCTTCAATAGAGTCCTCCATCACTTCCTCCATTATTATGGAAGGATTATCAGTTGTTTTTGGATGAGAGGAACTGGCGGTTAGCTCAACAGGCCCTCCGGATGGTTGGGCATTACTATCTTCTTGTGGTCTGGACTCTAGCTGAGGTTCAGATATGGAGATTTCTTTCCAGAGACTTGAACCGGTTGCCTCCGGACCGGAAAATTTGTCTTTGGGAATCTTAATGGGTGCTTCTGACCCTGTATTAATATTTTTAGCCCCAGACTTGGAAGGCGTAGTTTTTAGAGCATGCCCTTTCACCAAACGACCTCTTCGCTGATCTACTAGCTTCTCAGGAGAGGCGTCAGCATCCGATCCCATGGCAATGAATATGGAAGGTCTCTTAAAGCTTGTAACTGCCTGCCCTGGTTCAACAAAAGGTTCGGATTCCTGGACCGATGAACCCGAAACGATTGGTGAAAAGTTGGATTGGAACAACCTCATGGGTTTAGCACTCTTAGCTGAAGAAGAACCCCGGTCAGGCTCTGAATTTGGTGTTTCTGATTTATCGATAGGGGAAACAAGGAGGCCTGCAACTATGCGCCTTTCGCGTTCAACCTTTTGAGCTATTTCTAACTCTGACAAGTTAAGCCACTCACGTTTTACTAAGGCGTTTCTTGCTGTGAACATAAACTCACACCAAAAGAAGGGTTTTCTGAGAGATGAAAGCTTTGAAATTTAAATAGAGCAAAGATAATGAAGATGGTAAAACAGTGAAAAAGGGACTAATTTATAGTAAAGGAACAAAAATGCTTTGATACCTAGGAGAATACGAAAGGATATTGTAATGATTAAAGACGGCGCTGATGTCACCCACATTAATTGAAGAGGTTTCTTTTTGGAGCAAGTGAGAGCGTCGTTCGAGGGGGAGAACGGCCGATGTGGCGAATCAAAGAAAGACACGTGTCCCACGATCTCTGGCAAAAACCGTTCAGTTTCTGAGAACTTTTTCAGTCCGGATGAAGTCGTTACACAATTTGAAATCTGTTCGGACATATTTATGAGCACGTACAGACTATTTTTTAGGTTTTGCCAAAGGCCTTCGAACACAACCTAAAAAAGGGGCTACTGATGAGTCCGGATTTTATCATCACTCTTTATGAGAACCAGACAGGGGCAATTCGGACAAGATCCACCCACTAAAACATCTGAAATGGACTAATGTATTAAAAAATTAATCACTTCATAACTAAGCTAATTACCTACCTACTTAAAAACTAATGAGTCTTTGAACTCGACCCGAATTTGTAATCATAACCCGAAATCCCATGTGGCCCAAGGTTAAGGGTATAAATACCCAACCACTTTCATTTAGTGAGGATAATGAAAATTAAATGCAACCAGGCAGCTCAAATCTCTCACTACAAACTACTAAACATTAAATACCCTTGAAATACCTCAAACTTCAGACAAAATTACCCTCATTTGAAATTAATCCACACCACCAAAGATGGAGTAAAACTAACATATTTTAGGGGTACCTTGTCTTCATCAATGAAATGAGGATTCCTTGATTAATGAAGTCAATTACAAACCATCTATAACAAGCCTTTGGCTTGCCCACGTCTGTGGATCTTAGCGCATAAAATGCATCACTGACTCAAAACTAGTAGTCAATCGTATACTAAGTCAAGACGAAGTTCATAAATAAATATTAAACTCTACCTGAAGCAGGTGTGTAATTAAACAACAAAATTTGAAAAGATCGAGTATGAACAAGTACCTCTGAAAGAAAATGTAGTGGTTGATTTACTTGGTTCCTCAGGTGTAGTGAATCTACTCCTTGGGTAAACCTTTAAGATAATTAAAAATATTTAAGCCAATGTGAATTGAAAACCCACCAACGTACAGGGAAATATCGAGTGCTAATACAACACAAGTACGATTTCAAAAGTTTGTTTTGATGATTTTCATATAGGAAATTAGGTGTTAAGTAAGGTCTTTATCCCCACCAAAAACAAAATATTTCGAAACTTGGGACCAAACTAAAAAGATCATACACCGTCACGAATAAATAAAACCAGGAACGTAGAAGTTATTATTGATAAGGATATGAAATATGATGGGCATAAGATAATAGTATGAAGGTTATTTATGATAAATTGCAAAGTTATAAGAAGATCAGTATAATAGAATTCTGAGGGGATCTATTAGTAATTTTAAAGACTTTTATACACCTCTTCGATGATAGTTCGTGGGAAGCAACAAATGTGAGGTAATAGGGACACGATAATACAGTGTAAGTAAGATGTGAGTGAAAAAATTGAAAACATTATACAAAGAGTTTTATGTTGACAAAAGTGGGATTGGATGATTATGAAGATTTGATTGTTATGGTTGTTTTTAGACAAGGATTGTTACCGAGAGAGTTGGAAAAAGAGAAAACAAAAAGGTGAGCATTAGGTTTTGGAGCTTTAATGGCTCAAGTAGAAGATCAAATTAAACTCAAGGAGTCCACAAGAGTTCGAGGTGGATCTGACTCTATACAGAAAAATTTAGGGCAATGAACTATTAATCATGGATATCAGGCACCTCCTCGTCCGAGGAAAAATAATAATCTACCTCCTCGAATCGGAGAGGTTTATTAGGCTTCAATCATGAATGATGCTAAACTTTTAGTTCAAGATTGTGATACTTGTCAACGTTATGCCAATAATATTCACAAACCAGTAGTAATACCTACTTCCATTTCTGAAGCTATTCATTTTGATAGATGAGGAATAGATTTGGTAGGACCATTGCATATGACCTCTAAAGGACGCCAGATGAATATAGTGACGGTAGAGTACTTTTCAAAGTGGGCTGAAGTTGAACTATTATATGGTACAAAATCCAAGGATGTTATTAAGTTCATTGTGAATAATATTTGTTGTCGCTTTCGAGTTTCTCGGAAAATCACCACAAACAATGGTTCTCAATTTAACAACAGATAAATGACTTCTTTTTGCAATTCAAGAGTAATCACACAATATTTTTCTAAACCTTTTCATTCCCAAGCGAATTCTCAAGTGGAGGTAACTAATAGGTTTATTCTGGAGGGTTTGAAGAAGAATTTAGCATATGCTGCATGGAAATGGCATAATTACTTGCAAGAGGTGTTGTGGGCTTATCGTACGACTCCTAGAGAGGCTACTCAAGAAAATATTTTTGCCTTGGTATATGGTATGGATGTTGTTAGTCGTGTACAATCTACTTTAACTTCTTATAGAGTACTTCATTATTACAAAAATTTAAATGAAGAAGCAAAAAGAACAAATATGGACTTAATCGAAGAGAAAAGAGTTAGAGCTCATTTGAATATGACTATTTATCAAACTTTGATGAGAAGTCACTATAATTCGAAGGTGAGAAGGAAATATTTTGAAGTATGTGATAAAGTATTGAAGAAAGCATTTCTCCATACAAAGGAAAATTGACTTGGAAAGATGGCCCCAAATTGGGCGAGTCCTTATATAGTAGTGGAACGAATAAATTCGGGTATATATCGCCTTCATGATGAATAGGGAAAGTTACATCCACATCCTTGTAATATAGAATGTTTGAAATTATATTGGTAAGGACTAACTTTTTTTATATTTTTTGAATAATTGACATACTATTCCTATCATGTTGGCCCATGAAGGTTGTAACGAGGTGTCATGTATATATTCAAGGATATTAATAAAATTCGTTTTGGCCAATGGATGTTTTAAATATAAGTATTTAAATTATCTTGATAACTAGTAAAAGATAGATCATCTTGGAAGTTGTTGATCAAGAGTAGCTATTTTGATTCGAAGTGTTATACGTTTATTAAAGTATTGTTAAAAACAACCATATTCGAGGTGCTAACATAATCTAAACTCACTGATTGTATTCTAGATGGTAATTTTCTCTAAACGCATTGATTGTATTCGAGGTGCTAACATTCTCTAAACGCACTAATTGTATTTGATGTGCTAACATTATCTAAATGCATTGATTGTATTCGAGGTGCTAACATTCTCTAAACACACCGTTTGTATTTGAGGTGCTAACATTCTCTATACACACTGATTGTATTCGATGTGCTAACATTCTCTAAACGCACTTATTGTATTTGAGGTGCTAATGTTTTCTATACGCGTTAGTTGTATTCAAAGTGTTGTACATTCTTCAAATGCATTATTATTATTTAAGGTATTACAAATTTATTTGTAACATATATAAGAATGCGAGGTGATAATGACTTGCTCATAAAATAAAATAAATTATTCATGATAAGGTAAAAGTTGGCAAATAAATGGGGAATGAAGAAAATATTTGTTCATTGTATCAAATTTTCCGATCTTACAAAAACCTAGGTTTAAATGCCAATTTGTTAAGCATCACAAAAAATGATCACCAACAACAAATGATGACTTCATAATACAAAAATAAAACTAGTTGTTAATAATATTCTTCGGAGTTACCTTCAGATAAATTTTCACCGTGATTAGAAGAATTTTCATCTTCTTCTGATTCGGTTTCGTCCGAGGAGTCAAGTGGTATAGTTTCGAAGGCTTCACTATGAGAATCTCCTATAGGGACTAATTCTCGTAAGCTTGACAGGTGTGCTTTTGGGAATGCTGCATGAAATTCCTGGAGCAAAGTGATTATCTTTTTCCTCCTCATCATTTTTTATTGCAGCGAGGGTGTCTTCTCCACCTTGATTTTTGAAAGCTTTCACAACAAATTGATTTTATCCTTCGAATGTTGCCTTGAGTGCTGCCATATCGTCAGTCAGTTTGTTCTTTTCTTCCTCACATTTGTTGAAAGACTATTGAAGAGATGAGTATCTCTTTTGCTCCTTGGATAGTTCCATCGCGTGCTTTTCCTTGAACGCATTTAGCTCTGTTTGATGAGAATTTATTAGTTCGAGGGTTTTTTATTGTGGACGGCTCTCAAATGGCGTTTGAGGTGGATGCCTCCTTTGATGAATTCTGACCTCTCATCCTGAAACATTATGCTTGCCAAAGATTTCCCTCATTTTCTATTCTCTAGCAGCTTTTTTTCCCATCGAACCATATCCTTAGCCATAATTTCCAAGTGGATTCTAGCAGAATCGACTTTGTGCACAACATTTTTGCTGATGTAATTGAAACTTCTTCAGATGGCTCTTCGATAAAGATGAACCTCTGACTATTGTAAGGCATGAGAACAGAAGACGAGGCAATTGGTGGAAACTTTGAGTCCAAAATCTCAAACAAAAGAGGAGTAGTAACTTGATGTCCAATTTGTTGAAGTTTCTTTTGGATCTTTTGAACTAAGAGATCCATATCTTGATAAATCTCTTGTAATTCTTGTGCATCAATAGGTTCTTCAAAATTGAAGTTTTCACTTCCTTGATGATCTTCAGGAGTAGTCTTTTCAGCTTCTAAGGGAGGCATGAGGGAGACACTTCTTAGTGAGGCAACTCAATACTTTTTTCTACTCTTATTAGGTGGAAGACTCGTCTCGCTTATTTTTCTCTTTGTTTTCTTTTCTGTTTTTTCTCGCTTTGGATTCGAAAAGGAGGTGTTACTTTTTTTTTACTTTTACTTTACTTTGTTTAGGGCGTATGACTTTAGAATCTATCTCGAACTAGCAGAATGACTTTGCCATCATGTGCTAGAATTCTCTTTACAACATCATCTGGGTTTGGGGGTTCCATAGAGTCTTCTGGAATCAGATTATCCGAGGAGATCCTCCACAAGTAACTATTGATGAAGTTGAAGGGTACGAAAGCTGAGTAGAACCCGTTTTCCCATGCATTTTCTGCATAGGTCGCCAGTTTGGTAAATAACATTTTCTTATTTTTCTTCTAAGATTTATACCTCTTTGTAATTTCTGCATACAGTAGTATAGCATGTCAAAAATTTATATATAAGTTATAAAGAATGGATGTAAAGATAAGAGAACTTACTATTACTTCTTCAAACAAGATTGAGTCGTAAGGGGTTCTTTTCTGATATTTCCTGGCGATTCTTCTATGCTCCAGATATGAAAACGGATCTTTTCTTCTAGAACTTGTAACCTCGAAAAGATTGAGTCAAATAATAAAAGGGCAATACCGTAATTTTGAAAAGACATGTCATGGCAATGAAGTCTTAGATGGAGAGAGGGGTTTGGCTAAGTCTTGAAGCCATAATTACTAACAAGAGAGTGAAACAAAACATTCGGTGTGGCTTGTATAGGTCAGATATTTAGGAGTTCGAAGTACTATACTATCATCAGATCCAGTTGGAATCGAAGTCCACAGTTGATGATCTCACGATAGACCACCAACTCATCGGCTTTACAGTCAAGTGGATTGACTATAATAGTCATATGGCACACTCTTTAGCGCCATGATATTTTATGAGGAGGAATGGCTTTAAATTAACACTGACTGAGGCAGTGACATCTTCAAGAAACTCTGTTGATACTTACTTTTTCCTCATATTTTTCTTCGGTGTATGTTTTTTGAAAGTGTCATTTTTCAGTTTCAGAAGCAACACCGCTTTCTGTAGCTTCGATATATGATTTTGTTTCGGTTCTTTCCTCTAAGTGTAAATTCTTCTTCAGAAGCTTCGTTTACCAGTTGAAGAGGATTTTCACTTAAGGGAAGACTTTGATGTTGTGTATTCGAAGGAGTTTGTTATGACTCCAAGTTGGTCTCAACAATCTCCCTCGAATGATGAGATGATAGTATAGTATTATCTATTGTATCTTGTGGAGTGTTATAAGTTTCAGGGTCTCCCATAACTATGAATGCTTCTTTTTTATAGAAAGGTTTTGGATGAGATGAGCCTTAGACTGAATTCGAGGAGTTTCTTTATGTAAAGTTCGAAGTGGATCGTTGTTGATGGGTGATGAATTTTTTTCTGACTTTCTAAGTATGGATACACTTTATGTTTCTTTGCATTTAATTTGAGGAGGAACAAATATGAAGCTAGAAAGTGCTAGAGAAATATTTCGAGGATATGGTCGTGAGGAATTTGTTGGTGAAAGGTTTTGAAGCTCTGATGGTGATGACCGTCGAGGAGATTTTAGTAAGCTACTATCAACAACTGGATTGGAAGAACTCTGAAACCTAGAAAAATTATGACCATGCTTGAAATTACCGTATACGGTAGTGTGAGTTGAGAATTATGGAGAACTATCTATTACCCCTACTGCCTTATATTCAACAGCTCTTTCAGTGATGCATAAGTAATCGGAAACACTATAAATGGATTTTTTAGTAGCTGCGAATTTTCTTATAAACTAAGACGAAGAAAAATCTTCAAATTAGTTCATAAAGTTTGGAGATTAGCTAGGGAAAATGAGTTTTCCGATGAAGGTAGCCCAAAAATTAGTTTTTCAGATGAAGGTAACCAAGAAATTGAGTTTTTCAAATGAAGGTAGCCAAGAAATTGGGTTTTTCAGATGAACTTTATCTCACTAAAAGTTAAGCGAGAAACAAAGAATGAATGAAGCGGCATTTATAAAAGAACTATGAGAGAGAAAATAGTCTGAGAAGTTGGAGCGGCGATGATCGTTATTCGGTGGAAAAAGAAATGTCAAACAGTTACTTGTAGACTGGGTAGTGTGACACATGTGTTTTGTCAGACAAAGTAGCAGGCCTAGCATATTTTTGCACACGTACTAGAGCATACCAAACATTTCTCACCGTTAAGAAAATGCTAATGAAAAACTCTATGTAGAAATATTTGAGGCAGATACAAAGGGTTTGTGTAAAATGATAGGATTATATTCGAAGTTAATTTGGATATTCTTTTGTTCGAAGATAATAAGTGTGTAACATAACATATTTGAGTTGTTATTGAATGGTCTACATTTGAGGCAAAACTTAGATATGCTTTTATTCGAAGAAAAGAGATGTTGAGATAAACCATTTTGGTGAGGAGATGGAAAGGTTAAATCTGAAGCGAGTTAGGTTTTGACACTCAACTGTTTCCATCTAACGTAATTTTCAATGATAACTAGTTCTTATTCATTGTCTTTTATAAGAACTAGGGAGATACTGATAAAAATATAAAATATTATGGGCATAATGTAATAGTATGAAGTTTATTTATGATAAATTGTAAAGGGCTGTAATGTAATTTTCCCACTCAAATAACTGAATCAGTTATAAAAATCTAATACCCTTGTAAATAAAAAGGTGAGACGATAAATAAAATAAAATTCTTAAGATAAGTGAAAAACTACTTTTCAATAATATTTTATCTCTCTAAAATTTAGTTATCAAATTAACTTTCTTTAGAAATATAATTCTAATTCTAGAACTTGGGCTGTGAACGGTTTTGGAGAACCAAGAATGAAACCGAACCTTAATGGTCCGGTTCACTGTTCTTTTTAAAAACCAAAATCGATAAGGAACTGAAACAGAGAACCAGTTCGGAATGGAACCGATAAAATGGAACCAAACTGATAGAATCAGTAAACTGATAGAATCGATAAGGAACGAACCGATAAAATCGATAAACCGCTGTGGAATGAATCGAATCAATACAATCAATACAACCGTTAGAACCTATTAATTTCTTATTATTTTTTATTTTGTATACGTTGTCAAAATTAATAGTTAATTACCGATTTTTAATAAAATTTTAAAATTAATTCCTAAATTTAATTTTTATGCTATTTATTTATAAAAATTAAATTATAATTAAATTTTTTATTTAAATAGATAGAACCGGAGAAATCGGACCGATAACGGACCGAACCGACACGGGACCGAAGCGAAGCGAACCAAATTTGGACCGAACCAAATTCGGACCGAACCGAAACCGAATCGAATCGGGCCGAATCGGATCGAACCGAAACCGAATCGAATCGGGCCGAATCGGATCGAACCGAACCGAAAACTTAGCGATCCTGTTCGGTTCCAAACTATAGAACCGAAAGCTTAACGATCGATCCGGTCACCGATAAACTTAACGGTCCGGTCCGGTTCCATTATGCCGAAACCCGGACAAATAACACCCCTCTCTACATCTATAGCAGAAGCTTAGCTCTGACGCACCCATAAAATGGCACACCTAAATCCTACGCTCCCTAAAATAGTACTTTATCTTTATTGGCTTTGAATGTTTAATACATATGTATTATTTTCTATATCGCGAGTAGGTTTTGATCAGGTGCATTTCTATGTAAGAATAATTCTTGTCATTTTACTCTAATGTTCTTATGATTCTGTTATAAAAAATTGAATGTACAATAAAACTTCCTACCTTTAGCACGAAAATGTATTAGTATTCTGATCTTGAGTACGCATTAGGTATCCAAGCCACAGAACCAAAGTGTATTACGCTTCTATACCATAACACCAAAAATTTCATTAAGTTCCGAGCGTTAACACCTGACCATTACTCTCTCGGGGCTGATCAGCCAAAAGAGGTTACTTTTTGTTGTGGGAAAACATGTAAACAAAACCAAAAAGAAAAACATTCTTTTTTTTACTAAATATTTTCTAAAAACTAAGGAAAATAACCCAAACCCTTAAAAAATATCGTAAAATTAAAATACTTGTTTAAAATAAATAAATAAACAAATTGTACTTGAATCTATCCAACGTGAATATTTATTGAAGTAAAAAACATATTTGCAAAAATAGATATATTGAAAGAAGTTGAGCTTCAAGAGAAGGTCTCATCTATACAAACAGGCCTCTGTCATGCAACAGAGGAGTTCAATACTTTAAATATTAAAAGAAAGAAATATAGGGTTTGTTTCTAACTAACTTCCAAACTCTTCATCAGTTTTAAGGCCTGCCTCTTGCAGTTCAGTTATATCAGCATCATACCAAAGCTACTCAGCATTCAACAAGTTGTGAGCAATGTCCATCAATTATGTATTGTGTTTTTCTTGAACTATCAAAGCCACGACATGAAAGTTTTTTTATTGTTCTATTTTAGGGCCAACAATTGTGTTAGGAGGAGAAATTATTAGGTGTTTTCTTGAGCCTTTTCAGAAGTATGGAGTTGTGCCTACAACTCACTGATTTTGTTTTTGATGATCACCAAGCCAAGACTCTAACTTCTCATATGCCTTCTTCTAATCGGAGACCGTTTTTTTACCTGGTCCTCTATCTCCTCCTCATTATTCTGCTGAATAGCTATCCGTTGCCCCATATAGACCTTCTTGGACATAACTTGAATATGATCTTTCATAGGCCCGGTCGCGACTGTAAGCAATGGTCAAAAGTCTGGCGTCCCCACCTCTCCATCTGCTTACACGACTTTAAGTTCGGACAAAGTATTAAACACGTCTTGTACTTTAAGTTCGGACAAAGTATTAAACACGTCTTGTGAAAAAACTGAGGGTCAGAAAAAAATGTAATTATGTATGAGTAAAAATTAAAAACAAGGAAAACTATTACATTATTGGCGACCTTAATGTTTTGAGCTACTATTCTACAAAATTGTGGTTGGCCTCCAAAACTCGGTTTCATACAGATGTTAGAATTTTGAAAATCATTTCTTCTATCTTTAAAGGCTCCAACAGTTTGGTGGATTTTTCAGGTATGGCCCCTTCATCAATCGGTACATTCCTATTACATAGCCACCTTGACAAGCTATGGTCTCACTTTATCCTCCTGAAGAACTATCCCTTTCAGATGGAAATAACTAACATAAAAATCACACTTATTCAAGGAGATGTTTTGGACTTTGACTATGGAGGAGCAACCTCGTGTTTGGTCAACTCCACAATTTATATACCTTGTACCACTGAGGAAACAACAGTTGAGCCCGTAACAACCTTGTTCGGCGGAGTAGTTTCGTGATATTACCCATTATCTATGGACCATTATTATAAAAATCCACAATCCTATGGGGTAAAGATAATATGATGCACCTCCAAAGGGTAGCCGATTTGGTTGAGTAAGGCATGCTTGTGACCAGAGATCATGAGTTTAAATCTCTCTACATACGTTTTCTCGCCTGAGCCTGTCACCTTGTGTGGTTTACCTTCTGGCGTTGGTTTGCAGGCTATTACGTCAGACTGAGGGTTTACCCTCTGCGCACTCATTGCACTCTTAGTAGCGGTTGCGGGTTCCCTCCAAAATATTATATATATATATATATACATATACGATGCTCATGTTGAAGTATAAACTTCATCCCATAGAGGACTTCAATCCCACATTAGTAAAATCCAAAATAAGTAAGTGTATATAATTGTGGCTCAACCTCAACTAGCAACAACTTTTTGTTTTATTTGTACCGAAAATTGATCAAAATATTTTAAGTGTCATTTGCTTGATAAAGGCTACCAAGTGTTGTTTGAGAATAAACACAGTGTATGATCAAAGATGCTACCGACAAAGACTTGTTCAATGTCAAAATGAAAGCAAAAAGTTTTGTTCCAAACCCTATGGAAAAGAAACAGATGGCTTTTAAATCCAGAGTTTGTACCACTGAGATTTGGCTCAAAAGGATTGGACATTTTCATCAGAGGACTGCTTCATACGCAGTAAAAAAGGTTGCTTGAAGGACTCAAAGACATTGATGATAACATGCCTCATTGTCGGGCTTGTAATTTTGGGAAGCAGCACAGACAACCATTTCCTAAACAAGGTTGGAGAGCCTCGAGAATGCTGCAACTAGTTCATACTGATCTTTACGGTCCTCAACGAACACCATCACTAAATGTTAATCTTTATTACACCATTTTTATTGATGATCTAACTAGAATGTGTTGGATTTATTTTTTAAAGCAAAAATCAGAAGTTGCTGATGTATTGTGGAAATTTAAATCCAAAGTTGAGAATGAAAACGGATGTTTGATTCAGACTATAAGGTCTAATAATGGCGGAGAATACACTTCGAAAACGTTTAATAGGTTTTGTGAAGATGTTGGAATTGAACATCAACTGATAGCACCATGCTCTCCTCAACAAAATGGATTCAGGAAAGAAGAAATAGATTCATAATGGAGATAACGAGATGGATGCTTCATGAAAAAAATCTTCCAAAATGCTTTGGGGAGAAGTAGCAAACAGTGTTGTGTACTTACAAAATCAAATTTCAACGAAAGCTATAAAAGACTTGATACCATTTGAAGCTTGGTATGGTTACAAACCTTCTTTAAAGTTTCTTAGAATATTCGGTTGCCTTTGTTTCATTTATCTTCCACTGGTCAAGCGATATAAGCTTGATAAAAAGGCAGAAGCCGGAATCTTTATTGGGTATAACACTATATCCAAAGCTTATAGAGTTTTCCAGCCACTTACTGGTCGAGTTATAGTGAGTCGAGATGTTCACTTTATTTAAAATGAGCAATGGAATTGGGAAGAATCAACCAAAGTGAACCATATTTTTAATTCACAAAACAATTCAATCAATGTTAGCATGATTAAAGAAAAAGAATAACCTAGATATGAGGGGCAAGATGCTTCAGTTGATGATGCTCTGGTAAGAGGTACTAGGTCTCTGTCTAATATTTATCAAAGGTGTAATGTAGCTGTTTGTGAACCTACAGGGTTCTGTGCTGCAAACAGTCAGCATTGGGTGGTTGCAATAAATGAGAAGATGTCGATGATCGTAAAAAATAAAACTTGAGAGTTCGTCGATTGACCTCTAAACAGAAAAATAATTGGTGTAAAATGGGTTTTCAGAATAAAGCTAAATCTTGATGGTTCAGTTAACAGATTCAAAGTAAGACTTGTTGTAAAGAGATATGCACAAGTGTTTGGAGTGGACTATTCCGAAACATTTGCACATGTTGCTAGGCTTGACATAGTAAGATTATTGTTTGCTCTTGCTGCTCAAAATAGTTGGAAAGCGTTCCAACTTGATGTTAAATTTGCGTTCTTAAAAGGAGATCTGTAAGAAGAAATTTTTGTTGAATAACATGAAGGTTTTGTAAGCAGAGGGAATGAAGATAAAGTCTATTTGTTAAAACAAGGCTTTATACGATCTAAAACAGGCTCCGCGAACATGGTACAACAAGATTGGTAATCATTTGAAGGGTCTTGGATTTCGTAAAAGTCAATCTGAACTCACATTGTATGTCAAGAATGAAGGTACGAATACCTTAGTCATTTCTCTTTATGTATATGATTTGTTAATTACAAGGAACAATCTTGAGCAAATTAATCAGTTCAAACTATAAATGGAAAAGGTCTTCGAAATGACATACCTTGGTTTGATGTCGTACTTCCTCGACCTTGAGATCAAACAAAACAAAGATGAAGTGTTCATATGTCAGGGAACTTATGCAAAACAGATACTTAAAAAATTTCAAATGGAAGATAGCAAAGCAATGAATACTCCTATGAATCAAAATGAGAAGTTGGTTAAAAATGATGGTTCTGCTAAGGTTATTGAAGCTGAGTTCAGGAGTTTGGTAGGTTGTCTAATATATTTAACAACAACCTGACCTGACATCTTAAATGATGTAAGTATTCTCTCAAGATTCATGCTTTGTCCCAACGAAACTCACATGACAACTACGAAAAGAGTTATGAGATACGTAAAAGGGACTTAGAATTATAGGGTTAAGTTTTTAAAGCAGAAAGAGATGAAGCTGATTGGTTTCTCTGACATTGATTGGGATGGCTCAATTGATGATATGAAAAGTACATCTGGTTACTGTTTTTTCCTTGGATCATGTATTTTTTTTCTTAGAGTTCAAGGAAGCAGGAAACGGTAGCTCAATCCACTGCTGAGCCAGAATTTATAGCAGCAGCAATTACTGTTAATCAAGCTCTTTAGTTAAGGAAACTTCTAGTTGATCTAAACATGGAGCAAAAACAAAGAACTGAAATACTAGTTGATAATCAAGCTGCCATTGCGATCTCCAATAATCTAGTCTTTCATGGAAAGACTAAGCACTTCAATATCAAGCTATTCTTTGTTCGAGAAGTTCAAAAGAGTGGTGATGTGAGTCTGCGTTACTGCAAATCTGAAGATCAAATTACAGATATTTTCACCAAAACTCTACCACTTAGCAAGTTTGAAGATTTGAGAAAGAGACTTGGAGTTCGCAGCTTCTAAACATGGAAGAGTGTTAGCATTATTTGGAAGCTGTTAGTTTATATTGGTCCAGTTTATGGGTCTTTTGTGGGTTTTTTGTGGGTATTTTGTGGGAACTTCTTAGGAAAAGTCACAGTTAAAGTGTTCTAAAACACTCTTTACTTTACTTGTGGTTTTTATTTAACTTATGTCAGTAGTTTAACTTGTGTTAGTGACTTTTATATTATATTTAAAGCTCCATCTACTAAATGAATGAATAGAAGTCTTTTGATTTTCCAGGTTCTCATCTGCTTCTTTGTCTTTTAATTATTCTCACCATTCAATCTTTGTCTTCTACACCAACAGCTCATTCTCCTTGTTGTTTTGGGAAAACTCTCCTAAGTACTGTAAATTTTTCTTCGCCACCTCCTCCAAATCAGTAAAGTGACACACATATTATACACAAATAAAAAAACAAGTCATAGTCTAAATTTCAAAAAACGAAGCATAACAACAAATATTAAGTAGAAGTAAAAAAATGAATTTTTAAGGTCCATAACCTCAAAGAACCAGGACATAGAAAAGATTGACATGTCTCACAATCTTCAGTAAGAATAAATAACCTATCGTTTATATTTTTCTTAGTCTAAAAAGTCTACCACCACAATATATAGATGAGTAGAAATATAAGATTTTATTTGAAAAGGCCAACCATAAATTGATATAAGAGGGGGCTAAGTATAATATTAATAACAACATTTTTTTGTTATAAAACCGGGTCTATCACCTTTTTCGTGCCTACCAATCATGGCGTTATAAAAAACCGAATCTCTTTCAAAAATTTCATCAAAACACGCATTACAAAAAATTAAATATATTCTCGACATTCTATGAAACAGCTTATGCACCAAATTAAGTGTTTGCCTCCTAAAAACCCAGTAATCAAGCGAGTAGTAATCGAATTCTAAGAAATTATATATTTCATCATTTGATCTAAAAAAGTATTCACCTATATTAATATAATTAGTTAAAAACAAAAACTTATAATTTCATCTTACTTCAATTAATCTAATGATAAATTGTTTTATACAAATTACTTATACATAAATAATAAATAAAAATATTATATTTCAATTTATAAAATTTAATTGAGAACTATAAGTTCTATCAAGCCATAAACAAATACATATACTAACTAAAATCTTTCGACACATATAAAATACATTAATTTTATAAAAAAAAACTATAACAAAATTTTCTTTAGTTAAAATTATAATTCTATTAACCAAGCTTCTGTATATCTAATTATAATTTTTCTAATTGAATATATTAAATAATTTTGTTTAAAAATATTGTTTAAACAAAATTTAATCCTAGTCCGTGAGACTTTTTTAATATCAAATAGTCTACTATACATACATAGTAGGCATATAGCAACTAAATTGAAATGATTGATAAAATAAATAATATATTAAT
Organism: Limnanthes douglasii subsp. nivea; assembly: GCA_036936605.1. Lineage (NCBI taxonomy): Eukaryota > Viridiplantae > Streptophyta > Magnoliopsida > Brassicales > Limnanthaceae > Limnanthes > Limnanthes douglasii. Next base: position 149,758,614 of record JAUPFV010000002.1, on the reverse strand, counting down.
TTATAATATTTTTATAAAATAAATAAAGATAATGAATAAAAAAATATGTATTTTTTTTTCCAAAACAACGAAACGTGTAAGAGTAAAGGAGCCCCTGTATCAAATAAACAATTGAAGAAATTTATCTCATGGATGAGGCAATCTGAAGAAGTCCGCTCGAAAATAGGAAGCCTTAATAGAATATATTTATGCATATCCTTGACTCTGTTAGAAGTATAGTTCTCTTATAACAAATTGTTAAGAAAAGGGAAGACAAATTCACCTTTATCCTTTTTAGACTAAATTTAGCTTTGTGGATAAATTCAGACACGAAGATCGGTCCCCTAGGAAGTATAAAGTTGCGGACAAAATATAATGTTTGAAACCCTTGGAACCAAAACATATAAGTCAGGGAAAAAATGACCCAAATGGTTAAGCATGATTGACCATAAACGTAATTCAAATAAGATCAACCATGGGAGGAGATGGAGAGGTGGGGTTGCCATACCTTTGACCATCGAAACCTTCTTACCCACCTTCGAATCACCAGGTGAAACCTTCTTATCCACTTTCAGTGGCGGATCTACATTGGGGCCCTACGTCCCCCTTACCTAAAATATACCTTTTATATTTTTTTAAGGTAATAATATAATATTAAAATAAAAATTATACACCCCTTACCTAAATTATACGCCCTCCTACCTAAAATATATATTTTATATAAATAATATTAAAGTAAAAATTTAAGAAAATAATTGTTTTTTAGGAATGTTATAAATTTAAAGTAAAATTTTAATTTAAAAATTATTATGTTGACTATTTTTAATAAAATTTTTTGATTAAAAGTCTGAGGAGTTAAAAATTTTAATTTAAAAAATCTTGGATTATAGCTATTTTTAAGGAAAAATTTAAGTAAAAAATCTTGAATTTTAAAAGAAAATTTTAAGTTGGTATTTATAAATGGTTGGATGTAGTCTCGGGCATCTCAATCTCTAGAATATTAGAACTCTTCATTGATTTTGTAAGTATTCTCATTCTTTTTTGCGATAATATGTTTTGATTTTATATTCGTTCAATCTTTCTATTTCTAATTAATTATGTTTTATCTCTTACTTTGATTTAGAAAAAGATAATGAATTGCTGCTTATGAACGAGAGAGACGATATTTAAATCAAAGAAAAGGGGAAAAAGGAAGAACACGATACGTCCCAATTTATTTTTTCAAGGTATGTATGTTTTTTTTTTTCTTTTGAAATTTTATTATTATTTTGATCTTAAAACACTTGATAATCAATATTTTTTTCTGATCTGATTTGTGGTCACTTAGGAAAGTAAAAATAGATTTACATAGTTTTAGATAGCAAAGTTTTATTTACTGAAATTATTTTTTATAAAGTAATTGATTTTAATTTTTAATCTGTTTAAAGACAATATATATGGAAATATTTGTTATTTTTTAAAATAAAATTATATATTTATATTATAAATATCTTTTATATAACCAAATTTTATTTATTTTCATCTATTTTTCAAAAATATATTTTTTATAACAAATTTTATGTAAATTTTAAAATATCTTTTTAAAATATTAAATTTGGTTTTGTTATATTTTATTTTATTTTATATATCTTTTAAAAATAATATATATTAAGATACATTAAGATTTATTGATGTAATAATAACATATTCTAATAAGATATTTTTATTTGTAGACTTATAATGGAGCGTTATTTTGCTAAAAAACCAAGGAATAGTGTTGGTTCTTCAAGTAGCTCGAGTAATAATAATAATATGATTCATCCTAATCGAGTAATAATAATAATATGATTCATCCTAATCTGATTGCCTTGATATATATCAAGACGTAATGATGATAGTGTAGAATTTCATTTGAATGAAGATATAGTGAGTGATTCGGGACTACGCCAACTTATTGAAAATCCTGATAGTACTGTTAGAGATAAAATTCGACGAGAATTCATATCAAAAGGACCTTGCCGATCAAAAAATCATATTTTCCCCAAAACACAATTTGGGAAAAATAACCGGAGTTTTCAAGTTACGTGGTTCGAAAAATATCAATGGTTGGAATACAGTGTGCATAAGGATGCGGCATTTTGTTTAGCCCCCCCTACTTCAATTCCTAGATCTGCCACTGCGGCACTTTGGTATCCTAAAGATCGACCATAGGAGGACAAAACTAATTAATGATTATTTGTTACTTTAGTAGCCAAACCTTCTTATACAAATATAATACGACTTAGTTGTAGGATGTTTTAACAATTAAACATCTAGGATGTATAGTAGAAGAAAATTCATATAGGTTAGCAAAGAAAATATGGAGATACAAGAATAAGTATTTTATTTTAGAATTTAGCCCATTATGTAGATATTTAGCTCAAGTTTCCGACCAAATTTAGATTTGCGACAATATACTAAATTGTAAGAATATTAAATTGAGGGGAAAGTAATTAGTAAACAACTTTATTTTTAGGAAAAAATAAAAATGATTTATAAAAATTCAAACGATGATGATTCAATTTTTCATTACTCATCATCTCTTAATCGTGAAAATGATCATTTTCTCTGGAATATAATGCTCAAATCTACATTTAAGAATAAGTAGTTATAGTTGTTTATAAAGAGAAAATCGAACATCCTCAAAACAAATTGTGCGGATTAAATTAGTGAAGTTATTTATAAAGATGCACAAAGAGAATTGAAATATTGAATATTCAAATTATATAGAATATTTCAATAAATATTTTTATAAGAACATTAAGATAATTCATCATGTAAAATAAGAATTTGGTTTCACCTTCTGTAACATCATAAAAAATGTCTAAGAATATTAAGATTCTTTTATATAATAATAAAATTTTATTCAGCCTCTATAACATCGTAATTTGACAAGAAGGTTAAGATTCTTGTGATGGAATAAAATAATTGATTTTGAAATTATATAATATAATAAATATATTGTATAAGAATATTAAGATATTCGTAACCTATTAGAATAATTCAGAATCAGCTTATATGATATTATATAGAGTTGTAACTATACTTGAGTTAATATAATAAGAGTGAAAAAATTGATTCAATATCATCAGTTTTAAGTCATTATTTGTTGTCTTAAGAAATTATACTAGACTATTTAAATTTCATATTTAAAACCCAACATAATCAAAAAATAACATGATAAAATACATATAAAATCTTATATCAAACAGGTTTCACTAAAGGTTAAAATAGTGATTTTTAACCAGACCATAACTTTAAGAAAGTTAGTGATTCTTTCGAGATAATTATGTACATATTACATATATTATCATTAAGCTCCATTAAATGAATGTTAAGATAATTTTTATGAATGACAACTTTGAGAAAACTACATTTATACTACAACCCAATGACTTTGATTGTTGTATATGAATGTTGCAAACGTTAATCAAGCTAAAGGAAAATTAAAGTATATGTAACATTAAAAACTCATTTATGATATTATGAAATCATCTCATCATTGATACCTTTAATTTTTGAAGTTATAATCTCGTCCAAGTTTGGGATAAACTTGATAAAATATTATCGATATCACAAATTCAATAAAAGTAAATTCTAATATATAGTTGTATGTCAATGACATGTTCATTTCCATGAACTGTAAGAAATTGTTACATGACACTAAAAATTGCTCTAAAACTAATACGGTATAAAACATTTGGGTGATGTGTTTTATATTTTAAGAATCCAGTTTTATATAGAACATTATTGATCTACTATAAATTTGTCACAAAATATATACGTTAAAAGCATGAGGCAATGCTATGATATTAAAACAATTGTGTAATATTTTATTATTGTTCTCTAATATTTTTTATCCCATCAAAACCAAATGTAGGGTTGTCACCACCATCCATCAAATAATCAACCCTTTTCATTTCTTTTGACCTTCTTTATATTTATATATATATATATATATAACATAACCTCACTATTCTAAACTTGAGAGTTTAATTTCATACAATCTATCAAATCATAATTTGATCAACCACATATTTAGATCACTCTATCAATCATACTTTTATTTGTCACATTTTGAAAACTTACAATCATACGTGACATATATTTCATGTTCTTCACATGTAATAATTCATATAATGATTTAGCCGGACCTACACTCATCTCAGTTCTATTATGCATACGTTTTACTTAGAATTGACTTACAAATAAAAATCATATATTTTCATCACATGAATCCTAAAAATTGAAATGAAAATGTAATCTTAAGATAAGAATTATGAAACCATGTCGAAATTATGCATGAAAAATCATATCAAGTATAAAATGGAACCATCATGCATTAAAAATTAAGGATATTTAGTATAAGAAAAAATTTATGGGTTTAGCAAAGAATACTTGGAGCCCGATACAAGAATAAATATTTTTATTTAACATTCATTTCATTCCGTAAATATTTAGCTTGAGATCTAGAACTAGGGATGCAAATGTTTTCTAAACCCGTGGGTATCTAATCTGAGCTTCCTTGGTAGGTTAGGTACTCGTTATTCTAATATTAATAATTAATACAAAATATGTTATTATTTATATCCCTAAATTATATTCTAACGTAATTGAATTTGTTTTTTTTTATTTGTTTTTATACTTTTATCGTTATTCATAGTTTATTATATTTATAAATATATTATATTATTTTATACTTAAAAATTAAGGATTTCAATCGAAAAGATATATATATTATATAGTGTTTTTTTTAGAAAGTCAAATATATTTCAATCGCATTAAAATATAATTTAAGGCTTTATATAATATTACTAAATATAGCTAAAAGTTTTAGTAAATATTAAATTTTAAATAATAAATATAATTTATAGACTTGTTACTAGTTTTTTATTTTGTTTTAAGATTTGGGAGTATATATTCAGTAGATTATGATTTATAAATTAATTATTTAAATAAAAAATTAGATAGTTTTTTATCAAAAATATTTTAATAACTAAATAAATTATTATTGAGTACGCGCGATTTCGCTACGCAAAATTAATATTCTACTAGTCAGGCACATTTTGGAAAAATATAAAGATGCATGGGTTACGTGTTTAGTTTACCCATCATGAGTCATTTTCGTCTGTATCAATAACCAAATTTAGAAATGAGGCAATATAGTAATTCTGAGAATATTAATTTTGTGGGGGAATTAATGAGTGAACAATTTTGATGTAAGAGAAAGAAACATAATTGATTTGTTAAATTCAAACGTTGATAATTTAGTTCTGAGACATATTCAGATGATGATTTGATTTTGCATTCTCTAATATCTCGTAAAAATTATTTATTCTTGGAAAATAATATTTCAATACTTATTTTAAACTAAGTAGTTGTTTTGTTCAAAATAAGAAAACTCAATATCGTCAAAAAGTTATTCATATTTAAAAAAATACAATCATTTACAAATTATCCAAAAAAAATAATAGATTAGATATTGTATATTCACGTTATATAGAATATTTCGATTAAGATTTTTATAAGAAAATTAAGATTATTTATGATATACGAGAATGATTTGGTTATAACTTGTTTAACATCATAAAAGTTAATAACATTAATATTATTTATGATGCAATAGAAGAATTTTGTTTTATATTAATAGCGTTATAAACAACTTTTCAACAAAAATTACAATTATTGTGATAAAACAAAGTAATTTGTTTTCAACGTCTCTAACATCATTAAGAGTTTTGTTGTGAATGAGTCGAATAGTGACTTGACAGTCTACTGTATCCAACAGTACAGTTTTGTGTCTGTGATATTGTGCCTTGACAGTGTATTGTGTCCGGCAGTACAAATAAGTGGTGTGACTGTATGACGTTAGTCTTGTGGTATGAGTATATTAGGCCCATTGTCTAGTAAGTCTATTAATTACCTATAAATAGACTACTAGGGCTACATAAAACACAATCTGAAATGAGTAACCTTTTCTATCATAGTGAAACTCTTTTCTCTGGCGGCGCCCGTGGACGTAGACAATTGTCGAACCACGTTAAATCCTGTATTCATTCAAGTTTGTCATTCGTATATGTTTTGTGCTTAAGCCATTTTGATAATTGCATAGTAATTTACTAACAAAATTGGTATCAAGGCCACATGGTGAAATTAGGACTTTTGCAATTAGGGTTTCACAATGGCGTCTACAGCAACAAAATACATGATTTAAAATTTTGATGGGGGATCCAGCTTTGCGTTGTGGAAGATTAAACTGAAATCTTCATTGGTAGTGCAAGGGCTCTGGAAGGCTGTGGAGAATAAGTTACCAGAATAGATGAAAGAAGAGGAGAAACAAGATCTTCAAGAAAGGGCTTTGTGCTGGATTTTAATGAGTGTGAAAGACAATGTGCTTCACGAGATTATTGGTGAGAAGACTGCTGCCTACGCATGGAAAAAGCTAGGATATCTTTACTCATAGAAATCAGTAGTAAACCGATTATACTTGAAGAAGCGTTTGTATGATTTCAGATTAAAAGAAGGTATGTCCATAACAGAGCACCTAGATAATTTTAAATCAATTATAATGGACTTGGAGAACATAGATATCAATATTGAGGATGAGGATCAAGTTTTGTTTATATTGAGATTGTTACCAGCTCCCTATGAAAACTTTGTAGATACCATTATGTATGGTAAGGATAAGTTATCGCTAGCAGATGTCAAAGGGGCACTGAAAACAAAAGAGATGAGACAATTGCAGCCAGACAATCAAGCTGAAAGGGGAAGTCTTATGACTATGGGAAGATCTAGAAGCAAAGCGAGTTCTTTAAGAAGGAAGAACTTGAGGTCCAAGTCAAGGGTAAAGCACTCAAATTTGTTATGAATGCGGTGAGCAGGGTCATTATAGGAAAGATTGTCCGAAACTGAATGGTAAGAAGGGAAATCAAAAGGAAAATGCAGCAAACATTGTTGAAGGTGTGAACGATTCCGACGATAGTGAAAACAATGGTAGAGGAGATGTATTGTTCGTGAGTTCAGACTTTGGGCAATACTCTTGGGTACTCGATACCAGCGCTACATATCACATGTGTCAGTTCGAGCAGTGGTTTGATACGTACAAGCCAATGCAGGGAACTGTCTATATAGGGAACAATCATTTGTTGACTGTTGGTGGTATTGGTAACGTCAGATTCAAAATGTTTGACGGGGTTGTTAGAATATTGACGTGCTGGCATGTTCTTGGGTTAAAGAGAAACCTGATTTATTTTGGGACTCTAGACTCTTGGGGTTACAAGTACCGTGCAGAAGATGGTATAATCAAAGTGACAAAAGGCTCAATGGTATGCATGAAAGGCAGTTTACAGAGGGGTCTTTACATTCTCCAGGGGAGTGTTGCTATGGGCTATGCTGCAGTAGCATCATCAGGGAGTAATAGCCAAAGTAGGTAGGATCAAAATAAGTTGTCGCATTGGCGTCTTGGTCACATGAGTGACAAAGGATTAGCTTTTTTGGGAAAGAGAGATTTGTTACAAGGGTATAAAGCAGAATCATTGGGATTTTGTGAGCACTATGTGTTTGGTAAACAAACTAGAGTCAAATTCAGCAAATCGGTTGTAAAAAAGACTAAAAGACTACATTCACTCAGATCTTTGGGGTCTAAACAGAATTACATCCAAGAGCGAAGCTAGATACTACATGAGTTTGATTGATGATTATTCAAGGATGGTGTGGGTTTACTTTTTGAAAACGAAAGATGATGCATATTCAACCTTTGTCAAATAGAAGATGATGATTGAGAAGCAAACAGGAAGAAAAATCAAACGTCTTAAGACAAATAATGGGTTAGAATATTGCAAGCATGAGTTCAACGATTTCTGCGAAACTGAGGGAATAGTGTGCCATCGCACTTGTTCTAGAACACCACAACAGAATGGAGTCGCGGAAAGAATGAACAGAACACTTTGTGACAAGGCACGAGTATGCTCTCGCATTCCGGTGTGGGAAAGAATTTTTAGGCTGAAGCTATCAATACAGCGTGTTACTTGGTGAATCGGTCTCCATCAACGGCTATTGATTGTAAAACTCATTTTGAGATTTGGTCTGGATCGTCGGTTGATTATGAACATTTGAGGGAGTTCGATTGTCCTGCGTATGCTCAAGTGAGAGATGGTAAGCTTGAGCCGAGGGCAAAGAGGTGCATATTTCTAGGATATGCTACTGGAGTGAAGGGATATAGGTTATGGTGCACCTCTCCAAAGTCTCCAGGTTTTCTCATCAGTAGGGATGTTACTTTTAATGAGTTTTCTTTTATAGACAGTTAGAAGGAAGTAGGAGAAATGGTCGAATCAGGATCGGTTGTGAGTAAACAGGTGGAGCTTAAAGTAAAATCAGTTCCTAGCAGGTCCAATAATTCGAGTGGTTCTGAGGTGGATCCAGAATCAGGAGATAAAGCGTCAGCATCGGATGATAGTGACGATGATGCGCCTGAACCAGAACAACAACCTTATAGCATAACATTGGGCAGAGAAAGAAAAGATATTAGACTTCCAAAAAGGTATGTGAATCTAGTTTCATATGCTCTGTCAGTTGCAGAAGAAGTTGAGATGTAGGAACTTAGTAGCTAAAGAGAAGCTATAGCGAGTTCAGAGGCAGATAGATGGATTAGTGCTATGGGGGAAGAGATTGAATCTCTTCAAAAGAATACTGTGAATGTTGGCTTAACTTTTAACAAGACCGATATTGGTGAATCGCGGAATGATGTTGCAGGATCATTGGTTGGTTTAGTTGATTCTGATTTTGCAGGTGATATGGATAAAAGAAGATCTCTGACAGGATATGTATTTACTCTAGCTGGGAGTGCGATCAGTTGGAAAATACAGTTGCAAGCTACTGTAGCTTTGTCTACAACAGAGGTAGAGTTGATGGCGGTAACAGAAGTTGTTAAAGAGGCAATGTGGTTGCAAGGTTTGGTGGAAGATTTGGGCTTGGATAGGAATACTACAAAAGTGTTTTGTGACAGTCAAAGCGTCATACACCTTACAGGGAACCAGATATACCATGAGCGTACAAATCACATAGATGTCACGTATCATTTTATTCGTGATATAATATCAAAGGGAATTGTTGATGTGAAGAAAGTGTCTACACACGATAATCTAGTAGATATAATGACCAAGGCAGTATCAGTTCGAAAATTTAGGGAGTGCCTAAACTGGATTGGTGTTTGCAGTATAGAGTGAATGCCTTAAGGGCATTTGGTGAGTCAGAAGAAGAGAAGTTTCTTTGTTGATAGTGAAGAAATGATATTCGCCTCAAGGGGAAGATTTATTGTGAATGAGTCAAATAGTTCCTTGACATTGTACTGTGTCCAGCAGTACAGTTTTGTGTCTGTGATAGTGATATTGTGCCTTGACAGTGTATTGTGTCCGACAGTACAAATAAGTGGTGTGACTGTATCATGTTAGTCTTGTGGTATGAGTCCATTAGGCCCATTGTCTAGTAAGTCTATTAATTCTCTATAAATAGACTATTAGAGCTACACAAAACACAATATGAAATCAGTAACCTTTTCTATCATAGTGAAACTCTTTTCTCTGGCGGCGCCCTTGGACGTAGACAATTGTTGAACCACGTTAAATCATGTGTTCATTCAAGTTTGTCTTTCGTATATGTTTTGTGCTTGAGTCATTTTGATAATTGCATAGTAATTTAATAACAAGTTTGATATGAATATTAAGATCTTTGTAATGTAACAAAATAATTCAGATTAGGTTTTTGCGACATTATATAGAACTTGACTATATTCCGTGAATTATCTTAACAAGAGTAAAAACATTATTCAATACATTCAGTTTTAAGCTCTTATTTGTCTTAAGAAAAAATGTTTGGTTATTGAATATTTATATTCAAAACCCAACATGATCAGCAAATAACATAAAAATATATACATAAGGTTTTATTTCAAACACGCTTCACTCAAGGTGAAAATATTGAATTTTCAGCGGACCTTAACTTTAGACAAACCTATAATTGTATCAAAACAATCATAGTATAGATTCCACAGTTCATTATTAAACTTTATTAAATGATTATTAAGATCATGTTTTATGAATGGTAACATTGACAAAACTAAATATATGCTACAACCTAATGACTTTGTTTGTTCCATATGAAAGTTATAAACACAAATCTACCTCAAGGAGAAAGAAAGTGTTTGTAACAATTATATGTAAATTTCAGTTAAGTTGTAACATTAAAAAAAATTATTTATGATATTAAGAAATCATGTTATTTATTTTTCAAAGTTATAATCTCATCCAGTTTTGATATAAACTAAATAAATTTATAGGTTTCACAAATTTAGTGGAAGTGGATTCCTATTTAATGAAGTATATCGATAGCATTTTTTTTCATTAACTATAAAAACTTTTTGTATGAGATCAATAAATTTCTTTTGAAATAATTCGGTGTGAAACAAGATGCATTTTATATGTCAAAAATCCAAACTCACGAGGATCTTTCTCGCTCTGCTATAAATTTATCGTAAAATACATACGTTAAAAGCATGATGCACTATAATGATATAAAAATAATATTTTTATAGATTATGTTGAATATATTATTTTAGTAAGTTAGTTAATAATTATATAACACTTTTTGGTCTCATTATCCAGAACTTTATTAATATCGGTTAAAACCAAATGTAGGGTTGTCACCCTCACCCACCAAATATCTCTTAAACATATTTTTATTATAGAATCCACAGTAAAACCATCAATATTCTAAAAGTTAAAGCTATTTGGTTCATCCACCCTCCCACGACTACGCGACAAAAATACGCTTATAAGATGATATAAGTATAAATTTTAGATTTATAATATTTTCATCTCCCACACACGCACATCTATTCCAATAGATTCGACTTACTCCAGTAAACTTTAATGGCTCAAACTAAAGGTGATAAACGTGCACCAAAGTAAGCATTTAATCGGGTTTCTTTAATCTTCTACGAATCTTCAATTTTTCTTCATAAGTCCTAAATTTCTTGGTTATATTATTTATATACATATATATATATATAGTGTGTGTTAGTATATGGTTTATCAGTGTTATTAGAGGTTGATTTGTAAAAATTTATATTTTTGGGCCAATTTAAAGTTTTAAAGTCAGGGTGGGTGAAGTTTCACACCTTCAATATACCGCCGGTAGTGAGAACACCGACAATGTTTAATGCACATAAAGCGCAAAACACACCACGGTGTAGGTTTCTATACATCGGTGATGTTAGTTATAAAAACAAAGAAAAATTCACGATGGTCTTATCATTTTGATAAAAACCAACGGTGGTACCCATTTATAACACCGTCAGTGTATAATTCTCCGTACACCAATGGTGCAATAAGGCATTGAAAATTTTAATTGTATATATCATTGATGCAAGTAGTTTTAGTATTATACAACAAATCTTGCTAACAATAGTTTTCTGTCAACCGTAATATCCAATCAACTATAATTTTTCGCCGAACATAATTTTTTTTTTTCGTGACCTAATTCATCATATATTTCTCTTTAATGTATTATTCATATAGAATATATATTTTTTTATTCTAATATTTCTTTTTATTCTAATATATTTTTATTTATTTATGATGTGTATTATTTGTGATGCTTTTTCATTTTATGTTTGATGTTATCATTGTAAATTTGATAGTTTCAAATTGTTAGCATTAAAACATTAAATGAATATATTATACAAAAAACATATTTAGCGCAAATACATTACAATAACAAATAGTTTAAAAATAGAGTACACGAAATAATAAAAATAAATCGTCTTAATTGGTCACCGTGTGGTTAATGATGCAGGCTTACGAATTTAATATCTTGATATACTTTATAACAAGCTATAATCGGTAGTTTTCAGTCTGTCGCTTATCGGCTATGCAATCTACTACAACAAGTATGTACATGTGCGTAGGGTGCATCCATTGTAACATAAAACTATATAAATGATAATAATAAATAAGGGTGCAAATGTAATCTTAAATTAACAACAAAATTCAAATGTCAACATGAAATATTTACATGGAGAAAATTGTAGTTTTTAAGAAAACCAAACCCGATATCCTCCCTTTAAGACGTCAAACAGAGTGCATTTCATGATGGTAGAAAATAAAAACTCATTACTCTATTAAAAATGGATTATGCATTTAAAACTTTGTTATGATTATGATCACTAACTCAGGAATTGTCTTGCTACACCTATACTATCTTCATAGTATTATTTATTATCATTAATCTTTTTTTACTCATTGTTACCATTAAATACATACATATAAGCTTGAGCGTTATCCATAAGCTCGTCGTAAAGAATCCTTCTAATATTGTTTCACCATGCCATTGGTCGTACAGGCCATATAAATTTATCAACACCCGCAATATGTGTCAGATGAACATCGTTCATAATAGTTATTAAAACTATCTAATGTTCCAAAAAAATGTTTTTTATAACTATTTGGACGACAAAACAGTACTTTAGAACCAATATTGGAACTTTTTATTCGGCGATTAGTGGATAAACGTTCCACTAGAGACTGGCGACAGCATAAAAGTTCCAGCTACCAAAATGTTTGTCGTGAATATATATATATATATATATATATATATATATATATATATATATATATATGTGGCCACTACATTGTGTCGTTATTTTAAAATAAACATGCACAGTCCCATTCTCTCATCACTTTGACCAGCGGAGTTTTAAAAATATTATGCAGTGGAAGTTTACTCATTTAGTTGACGGCGCAAATGATAATTTACATTTGACTGGTTGGCAACCATGATGTTTCTATTTATTTGAATGATCTAAAAGGGAAAAAATTCCATATAGCCTATTTCAAACCATATTTTATAAATATGTTTTAATTATTTTTTATCGTTAGTTTCCATATCTTTAGCACCATCAAATTCCACAAAACAAAAATAGAATGTATTGTTCGAGATGTAACCTCTGATTTTGTTGAGCATGTCTCTAAATTTATGTTCTATCAACAAATCAACTCTTTTCAAAAGATCCTTTAATTGATTTATGTTTCATCTGAGTTAAACAATGCTTTTTACCCCAAAACAACTCGAACTTAAGCTTACTCGTGCCAAAAAGTGCTTTATGTTGGATGAGAGCTCGTGTTTCTAAAATGAATGAACTTATTAGTTCTCCACATGAAAAACTTATCGATGTACGAAATTAACCAAGATACTTTAACATATTCAATTGCTTGAAAATAATATTCAAACTCACTATAAATCGCATTCACATTGTTCTCTAAAGCACATCATGTCTTTGAGTATATTATATTATTTCGAAAACCCATAAAGGCATCAAAAACGTTTTTATCTTTTGCAAGACGTTAATGTACCATTGACATAGCATGTGTGTTGTTTCGAAAACACTTGTTGAAGATAATTTGTCAATGCTGAGTATTTATTCGTCAAACTACCTTTGATTCTTTGATTGTAGTTAGCTAGCATCAATGGTTCAAACAATCTCATACCCACTTAAAATTATTAAATTTCTCTTTGAACATAAACACAAATGTCGTATAAGAAGTCAAACTGATAGAGGTTGGTCCAATGTTCTAAAACAACGACATTATATACATTATTAATTTGTAGTGTTATCCATTATTATCACTTATGGAGACGTCCATAATAAATCCATACTAACTGTTTGTGAAAAAAACATACAGTAATAATGTCACTTTAATATTTTATGGATTTATGTCATATAAAATAAATAAACATTTTGAGTGTGCGTAACAAGTATTGCAATTATCACCTACCAAATTTCTTTAGCATCGAGTGTTTTTGTCTAGCATTATATACAATGCGCATGGATGACACATTTTTATCGTTTTAATTTTTTCACTTTGCTAAACATTTCTCTAAATTTCTCGATGGTGAGTTCCCAAGAACAAAAAAAATTATCTTTCAAATATTCCACTCGTACGAAGGACCTTCTAAGTGTTTTGTTTTTGGAAGATTGTGAATCTCACAAATAATATTTAAGTATCTCTAATCTCTTGTGACCATAGTTCTTTTAAGATAAAAAAAGACATCCACAACTTTTTTAATTTGATCAACTTTCTCTTAAGAACATTTAGGCCTAGTAACTGATTATACCTGATGAGTTCGGATAATTCAAACACAACCCACTGCTTAATCTGGACAGGGGTAATTCGGAACATAACACACCACTGAAAAATCTGAACAAGACAAATGTAAAACACATTTTGACTAAGCTATCTAGTAATCTACTTAAAAGACTAATGAGTCTTTAAACTTGACCCGGTTTCACAACTTGACCCGGTAAGCCCATGAGTCATTAAATTAAGAGTATAAATACCCCAACCACTCTCATTAATGAGGATGATCAACATTTAATACAAGCAGATTGCTTAATTATCTCACTACTCCTCACACTAAACAAAAAATACTTAAAACTTACCAAAACACTTTACCAAACTACCCCCAGCCCAAAATAAACCACACCAAATTGGCGACCACAATGGCAGCACCAAGGTGCCTGAATCTTGCATTCAAAACCAGTAGAAAAAACCAGTTTGGATGGATCCGAACGAGCAAGGAACTCTGCCACATGTGGTGGAAACGGTTGGGGAAAACAAAGAATACACCATTGAAGAGCGAGACAAGTTGGGAGCAGAAATAGAGGCGCTAAGGGCCATAAAACAAGAAGAGAATGATATAAGGGAGAAATCAGGAAATGATTGGGGAAAACAAAGAATACACCATTGAAGAGCGAGACAAGTTGAGAGCAGAAATAGAGGCGCTAAGGGCCATAAAACAAGAAGAGAATGGTATAAGGGAGAAATCAGGAGCGTCAGCTATTCATCATACTGACAACCCTAGGGAGAATGATTTATCAATAAAGAATCATTTGAGTTTAAAAAATACTCACATGAGCTCTAAGAAGACACATCGGTCCAAACATGTTGAAAGTTCAAATTCGGAGTCCTCCAGTAGCTCTTCGAATGAGGCTGAGCTTGAGGAATCTGTGTCCTCAAATAGTGATGAAGGAAGATCCAGAAAAACGATGAAGCTAATAAAAAATATTCAAGAAAGAGGGATAGGCATGGTAGGCTTAAAAGGCATCTGGCCAAAGGGAATCCCACAGGCATGATGATCAGTTGCTGATTAATCATTTTGCTTTTCAGACCAAACCATAAATATTGCACGACCTAACGAAGACACAGTCTTTAGTCGTAATAAGAACTAGAGACAATCACCTTTGTCAAGCCAAAATATTGTCCGGAAACCTACCTAAACAATTTGACGGGAATTAAAGATCCGGACAACCATCTGGAGCAATTCAAGAACTTCATGATGAATTTTGATGATGATGACAAACTTTTGTGTAGAGCCTTCTCTCAAACTTTTAAGAGAAGTGCTCTTAAGTGGTATAACAGCTTGCCCCAGGGTGTATTAGAAACTTTGATACATTCTGGGTTGCCTTCCGAAGGCAATTTGTTGGGAGTAAAGAGGTGAAGTGACATGAAGATACCATAATCCATTTTGCCGAAGAACTAAACGAGTCCTTAAAGGATTATATAAGTCGATTTGTGAATACAAATAATGGATTAGCAGATTGCTTCGAACAGATGGAAATTTCTTCCATAAGACAAGGATTGAATCTTAGGAACGTGGGTGATTCGGTGACCAGGAAGAAAGGCATGACATGGGGTGTCCTATTGAATCAGGTAGGAAAATAGATTAATGTGGAAGAGACCAAGAAAACCAGGGTGCACCGTCAAGTGAGGTCCACCACAACAGCTCGAAACCAGTCCAGATATAAGGCTAAAGAGACCGGACAAGGGTCTAACCGGGCTAAACAAACTCAGTCCAACCAGAATCAGTCTCAGAGCCAGCAGTCAAAAGGTAAAAGAGGTCCTTGGGTTCAACCGGAGTGGTTTGCAAAGTTGAGAGAGAACGTGGCCACGATATATGACAAGACCAAAGATAAAGTCCATTTCCGGAAACCTACGGGACTGCAGTCTCTATGAGAAATCTGAAATACTTTTTTTGCCAGTATCATAATGATATAGGCCCTAATACTCAATAATGCATAGCATTGAAACAAGTAGTATAGAATCTTATTGAAAGAGGCAAGTTGGGAGCTTATGTTAAAAGAAGAAATGGAAACAGGCCTGATAGTGCTCCTCAGACGGGCCCTACAAACAATGTAGGAACATCTTCTCAAGAAGGAGCAATGGTTATTCTTGAAAGATTTGATGTTGCTTCTGAGTACCTGGATCCCGATCCAACTCGGAATAAAGTGAGGGTTATAACAGAGCTGACCAAGATGATGTTCGGACTGATCAGTTTCTTTGAATCACTCACCATCTTTGGAGGAGACACTATGACAACACCTACTCCTTCATCAAGAAAGAGGCATGTACATAGTTTGGCCACTCAGTTGGAAGGGGGAATCTCTTCCCATCAGTATCAGACCCCGTTTCCATTCATAGTTTTTGATGAGGATGATTTAAGAAACATTGCTGGGACTCATGAGGATACGGTGGTGATAGGAGCATCTATTGGGGACAATGATATCCGCAGGATTTTGATAAACACATGTCGTTCGGCGAACATCCTTTACTTAAGCTCTTATAAGCAGATGAGGAATCTGGTCGTCATTGGAAACTTAAACAGAACCATTTTGGGCTTCACAGGGAGCTCTGCGGATGTAATTGGGGAATTTGAGGAAGAAGTGTTGTTGGGCAAGGGGCCTTTTAGAAAGCTGTTGAGGGTGCTATTTGTTGTGGTAGATTTCCCCACATCCTACAATATGATTTTTGGGAGGTCTTGTCTTATCAAAATGCATGTTGTGGCCTCAATAGTCCATCAGTGTTTGAAGTATGCAGTTCAAGGGCAAGTAGGTATTGTCTGAAGCAGGCAAAAAATAGCCATGGAGTGCTATCCAACTTCTCTTGCTCCTAATACTTTGGGAGCAGTTCTAATTAATGAAGATTAGCAGTAACCGGAGCCTTCTGAGGGAGAGGGTGACCCCAGAAATATCAAGATTGGTTCTAAAATGTTGCCAGAGTTGAAAAAGAAATTGTTTTCCTTTTTACTAAACAATCAACATGTATTCGCTTGGTGCAATAATGATGTAACCCGCAAGCGTTATCTCACAAAAGTTGTCAATCTGGAGTGATGTCGCACCTGTTGTGCAGAAAAGAAGAGCTTTTTCTAATGAAAAAGCTCATGTGATAGTCCAAGAAGTTGATCGGGTTACCAAGATGGGACACATAAAGGAGTCCCAGTATCCTTTATGGATTGCCAATCTGGTGTTAGTCAAGAAAAAGAATGGGAAATGGCGTATGTATATTGACTTCACTGACCTTAACAGAGCTTGCCCAAAAGATCTTTATCCAGTTCCCCGGATAGATCAGTTGGTGGACTCAACGTCTGGAAATAAGTTGATGTCCTTCATGGATGCTTTTTCTGGGTACAACCAGATACAGGTGGATCTGAAGGATCAAGATCATACTACCTTAATAACACACAGAGGTCTTCATTGCTGCAAAGTGATGACTTTTGGGTTGAAGAATGTTGGGCTACTTATCAGAGGTTGGTGAACAAAACATTCGCTAGTCAGATTGGCAAAAATATGGAAGTATACATAGATGACATGATGGTTAAAATCCTGGAGGAGGATTTGCATATAGTTGATCTTCAAGAAACATTTACTAATTTGGCAGCTATGAATTTGAAGCTAAATCTAGAAAAGTGTGTCTTTGGGGTTCGATCTGGAAAGTTTTTGGGTTATATGATAAGTGAGAAAGGAATACAGCCCGATCCGGATCAGCTTAATGCTCTGTTTGAAATGGATCGTCCTCGGAATATTAAAGAAGTCCAGAGGCTCACTGGAAGTTGGATGCCCTAAACCGTTTCATTTCAAGGTCTTCGGACAAATGTGCTCCGTGTTTCCAAACTTTGAAGAATGTCAAAGATTTTAATTGGTCTCCACAATGTAACCAAGCTTTTGTTGAAATAAAGAAACACGTATCCTCACCAAAGACTCTTTTTAAACTTGTTCAACGAGAAACACTCTATGTATACTTGGATGTGTCAGAATATACTATAAATGCAGTATTAGTAAGAGAAGTGGATAATTACCCTCGTCCGGTATACTACATCAGCAAAAGTTTGATAGATGTTGAGAAGAGGTACTTAAAGCTTGAAAAGTTGGCGCTAGCCTTAGTGATAACGGAAAGATGATGCCGTATTTTCAATCTCACTCCATCATTTTCCGGACATCTTTCCCATTAAAAATTGTTCTTCAAAATGAATACATATCAAGCAGGATTACCAAGTGGTCAGTTGAATTGGGCGACTACGATATTGATTTTTCCCCCCGAATAGCTATCAAAGCTCAATCAGTGGTTGATTTCTTGGTAGAATTCCATTCGGACAGGAACTCCAAACAAACTTCAGAAGATAGAACCAAGAAAGAGTGGATAGTCCGAATTGATGGTGGTTCAAGCACAATGGGTTGTGGGGCTAGAATTTTCCTAACCTCTCCATATGGTGATAAAATATACCAAGCTATATGCTTTGGATTCAGGGCCTCCAACAATGAGTCCGAATATGAAGCAGTTATAGCTGGTCTTAAATTGACTTTCTTGTGTGGGGCTAAAATAGTTCGGTTGATGAGCGACTTACGGCTACTCATCCATCATGCTCAAGGTCAGTCTGAGGCCAAGAAGTAGCAACTGATCAACTATTTACTCATCCTGAAAAAATGGCAGCCAACTTTAAAAGTGTTTGTTATGAGCATATTCCCAGATCGGAAAACACGCTGGCAGATTCTTTGGCAACTATAGTGTATTCGGAGTCCTACCGTTGGATTCACATAAAGGAATTCCCGTCTATACAGCCAAGTCAGAACAAGCAAGATGGGGAAAGCATGAGCATACAGGTGATTCAGCCTAAAGACTGGAGGTTTTCCCTCCTTCAATATATTTCTGATGGGGTTTTGCCTTCGGATAAAGCTATGGCAAGAAAATTTAAACACAAGGCATGGGGCTTTCTTACCATAAGGCGAGTTTTCTATAAAAAAAAATCTTTCAGTAGACCTCTCCGGCGTTGTTTGGGGTTGAAGAATCTCAAGTCATTTTATCTGAACTACACTATGGAGAAGGCTCAGCATATTTTGGGCACAGGGCACTAACCCGAAGAGTGTTGTTGGTTGGGTACTATTGGCCATCCATAATGGCGGATGCTAAAGAAATGATGAAGAAGTGTGATCCATGTCAAAGGTATGGCAATGAAATTCATGCCCCAGCAGTACCTATGAAGTCAATTTCTGAGTCAATATGTTTTGCCCGATGGGGAATGGACTTAGTTGGACCCTTACATATGACATCCGGGGGGTGCATCACTATTATAGTTGTTATTGATTACTTCTCAAAATGGATAGAGGCATCTCATTTGGCAGGAACCACTTCGAAACCTGTCATTAAATTTATCCTATCCAACATATGTTGCAGATTTGGGATCCCTCAAAAGATTACTACAGACAATGGGCCACAATTTGATAACAAAGATATGGAGAATTTTTATGCTTCTAGAGGTATTCAGAATTATTTTTCTTCTCCTTTCCATCCACAAGAAATTGGCCAAGTTGAAGTTGCCAACATGACTATTTTGTCGGGATTTAAAAAGAATCCATAAGGAGTTGCGGGGAAGTGGCTAAGCAATTTGCAAAAAGTATTGTGGGCATACCGGACTACTCTTGCGGAGAAGTGGCCAATATTTTTTAAAGTAAGAGGTCGCATATCACTCTTGATCAACCTTCTAGTTTCTCATTATCACCCTGAGTTTTCACCAGAATATAAGGGGCTTGGTAAAACTGAGTGGATGTCCTTACTTGGTACCAAGCTTTAAGGTTCCCGACATGTCTTTTCCTATAGTAATTAGTCACCGTAAATAGAGAATATCCACCGACAATAGTTGTTATAGAGATACATGATATAATATTTCTCGGTTTTCCCTTGTATTCCCTTATGTCGAAACGGTGCGATTCTTGTTAAAATTGATTAGTTCAATCAAACTTTGCACCTCCTCTTTTATTGTTATGTAATTCTTGATCCAATAAATGATTCCATTATGATACTTGCAAGTCTGATATTTTCCCCCTTTAGGCCTCATTTTCGAGAAAGATCTCTGAAATGGAACAAAATTCTTAGCCTTTTTGTAAATTAGTGCCATACTATCAGTCAGTTATGTGTAATTATCATGATGAACCCATTGTTTTATGCGTTCATCCCGAACCCGATTATAAGTTCCAACCGAAGAAGCTTATTTCTTCCTTTGACTGGCTAGAGTTTTATGTTGTAGATGGTTAGGTCGAATGGTTTTTTTAGTGTAATAAGGTTATTGGTGATGTGTCGGTGGCACTTTACTAATTATCATAGTAGAAGGAGGTGTTGGGTTTTCCTAGTGGTGTACACGTGGAAGCTGGTTTGACACAATTCTTAGTCTTATTGTTTTTTCTACTTTTATGTGTGACACCACTTGAGGCGATAATCCCAGTAAATACATGCTACAAATAAATAATCTCTTAAAAGGGTTGATAAAGTGATAAAACTTATGATCGAGTCGAGGGAAGTTGACTGAACCATATCAGAGCATTCCTTCTAAAGGTCATTGAAAAATCCCAATACATGAGTCAGTCACCCACTCCATCATCCAAATTCAACATCGTATTCTTAAACTTCTTAATATGATGCTCTAAATATCTTGATCATTATACTTTTCCATTTGTATATGTCAAACTTTGGCGATAACTACCCGACCAAGATCTTCAAAGCTAAAAGAAATTTGGGAAAATTGTAGACTATAGGATAGCTCTTCGGAGCTTTCATTCCAGCCCGAGTATTAATTCGATCCTTGGAACATTTATAGATTGTTGAATTGATGGTAAATGTTATAAAAAGAGTAAGGATTATTATCAAAATATGGCATTTTTTGTCCAAAACTCTGTCATTAGCGCAGTACCAAAATAGGGGAGAAATTTGGGTTTACCCCCACTGGGGGCTGAATCTATGCCTGGGGTACAAGCGGCAGAGCAGGTTGCTAAGTTTTTTCCCAAGCTTTAGGGATCGGATTACAAACATACTCAAGCTCTCTTTAGGGCTCAGGCGCTTGAGCCGACTCAGGCACTCTTTGGATCGTGGAGTCCCAACAATCACACATGGTATAGAAGCTATGTTGACTCCTACGATGATGCATGCTATAATGATGACGCCTCATTTTGGGAGAATCAAAGTATTATTCATTTTCTTATTGATCTTCACTACTAGTGTAAGGGTGGTAGTATAGTTGGCATAAAACTCTCTTTTGAGGGAACTATAGTTTCTGTTAGGTAGAACTATTAGATAGTCCTCGAATATCCATCATAACTCTCAGTTGTTCAGACTTGACCACTACACGTCACACTTCGTATCTTGGGGCATTAAGTTTATAAGATAAGTTCTTCTTTGTTGTTCGAAGCTTATTTAAATATTTTCTATGTGCCTAATGTTTCTTATCAATATGATCTTGGAGCTCGGCCGGGGAGAGGACTCCCTAACTCATGATGAATACCATCTCTCTCAAGAATCACTAAAATCTCTATCACACTATGTGTGTCTATTATTTTAAAATGCACTCTAAATTGGACTTGGCATTGGTAATATATGGTTTTGGAAAGATGTTTATGAGTATCAGTCTCTTCGCACAGACGACATGACTGATGAGGTCCGGCTCGGTAAGGTCTGTATCAACATAAATTCTATATAGAGAAAATTCTAATGATATAATAATACTGGTTTTAAGATAGAGAGAATGTAGAGCCAAGAACCTAGAATGGAATTATTATTATTCACCATTTTCTGGAGGTATGACAAGATATATTCATAATAAAAATTGTGAGTTTTGGAGATCATATATCTCATAAATACATAAGTCTTTATTCATCTTGTTTTAAATGGTTAATGAATGATCTAAAGGCTTGGTCCAAAGATGAGTAAAAAAATTGACTAATAATTCCCTTTCAAAGTGAATCCAGATGATGAAGACGTAACGCATTTATGATTGAACAAGGATTATATTGTTATAAAGTGATATCATTTGGGTTAAAGAACACATGGGCTACTTTTCAATACCCCATCACTCATAGTTTTTTAAACAATTGAGAAATAATATGAAAGCATATATATATATATATATATATATATATATATATATATATATATATATAATGATGTTGAAAATGATGACGAGGTGTTATTTGATTCAATATTATCTCAAACTTTTGATGATTTTAGATATTTGATTCTGAAGTTGATTCCAATGAAATTTTCTTTTGGAATATGAGCATGTAATTTATTAGGTTATGTAATTAGTAAATGAGTTATTAAATTTGATGTTGTAAAGTTAAAAATTTTGATGACTATGAATCCATCTAAATTTATTAAAGAATGATGACATTTGATAGGAGGTTAGTAACTTTATCAAGGTTTATATTCAGAGATTCATATATAAGTTATTTTTTCTTTGACGTTTTAGAAAGATAAAAACCTATGTTGGGATGAAAATGTGTGAAGGCTTGTAATGATCTTAAGGATTATATAAGATCAACAAATATTTATATAAGCCAAAAGGAAAAGAATTGTTGTATTTATACTTGTATATTTCCAGTTCTACAATGAGTGTTGTACTTGTCTCTAAAAACTAAGAGGTGTAATGACCAATGTATTATGTGAGTGAGAGTTTAGTTGGTAATGAAATATAATACCTTAATTTTGAAAATCTAGCTCTTTTTTTTAGTAGTAGCATAAAAAAGTATGATCATGCTTACATGGTCATATTTTTTATATTACATACTTATTTCTCTTTAAGAAGTGTATTGTAAAAATATGATGTGTCCGGTTGTTTGACGTATTGGTCTATTGAGCTTCAAGAGTATCAAAATAAGTATAAACCTCGTACAACAATTAAAGGAGAACCCAACGTTTATTTTATTAATGTTTCAAGAAGAACGACCTAGTATTGAAAATTAAAATCCAAGTAAATGTATGGCTAAGGAACAAGAATAGGTTGTCTATATATATGAATCATCTAGTTTTAATGATACTGGAGTTGGGGTTGTTCTAAATACCATGTGTGGGGAAGAATTACGACAATATATTGAGTATGATTTAAGTACTGCAACTAATAAAGCTGAATACTAGGTGATGTTAAAATGAATGCGTTTAGCTCGCATATGTGGTTCTCGAGAAATAAAATTGGTATCATGTTCTCAATGGATTTTTATGGTGAGGGAAAAAATGTCTATAAGATCCAACCAAGTAAGTAAATCAATAAAGGTTTTAAGAAATATACATTTAGAAAAAGAAAATGTTAGCAAAAGATGAAAGAATGTCAATATTTCTTTAGCTGCATCTCTATTTATATTAAATCTCAAGTAGTTAAAAGTATAATGGTGTGTTATATCCTTATTTGGAAGATATAATTACTCCTAATACAAAATAAACACTTCCACTTATTTAATTACATAAATGACTTTATTTTCATATTATTATCTGATTATGCTACTCTTATCATCGTTACCTCTAGTCTTTGAGTTGACATATCAATTGAGATTTAAACACTAAAAGTCTTAAGTTTTTGTGCCTCTCTGTTTCCTTTAGGTCACACTCATTTTATGAGGTATTTTTTATTTTTATCTGTTTGATTTTGCTTATTCTTCTCTTTCGGTGTTTATTACTCATTCGGGTGTGAAGGTTGAGAAAAATAAATTTGAGTGTAGTTGAGGTTTATTTTTATAATATTATTCCTTCGTTGAAGATGCGCCGGTCCAAGAAGCAAGTGCGTAAGAAACTGTATTTTGTGCTCTTGCCATTAGTTTGGATTTGACATAGTCAAATGGAGAAGTGAGCATTGTAGCTCATTTTTTCCTCTTCATGAAGTATCGCGATGGTAACTTCATATTATGCTTGATATTTGATGTTAAAACTTTGAACTGCATGGATTGGTGTAAGATATCTCAAGTCGGGGACGCAAGTTTAATTCTTACTCACATCCCTCAATTGTTTCTTCTTCCATCGTTCTTGACTCTCCATAGTTTTTGTGACTCGTCATTTATTATGACTGACCGTTCAGACTATGACCTTGTTAATAAATTTTCTAAAACCTGGGTCTTTATTGCCCTTTAGATTTTATATCATTGGTCTCTAGTTCTTTCGACCATTTGGTCAACCTACCCAAGATTCCAAGCATTTTAAATATATTTCTTAGGGTTAATAGGGTTCTAATAATCATAATATGTTCCTAAGATATGATCTTATTTTTGACCTTGAAAATTCCTGATACAAAGGGAAAATGGTGCCCAAGCTTGTTTCATTCTTCCTTCATTCAATATTTGAAAGAAAAAAAATTATGTGTGGAAGGCGTAAAGACTTACAAGCATTTTTTTACTAAAAATATTTAGTATATAACCCTTACCATCCCTTACCTTACGTAATTTCCTTCGGCTGAGTTAGTTTTTTTTGTACGAAGGATGGTAGTATAGTTGCTAGAGGCCCTTCGCTTCACTCTACAGTTTATTTTCTAGATGAGGATACCCTTAGTTTCTCATTTAGGCTAGCAAACTACTCTTCTCCTTACTCTTATAGGTAGGCCTTGATTATTTCAAGAAATACCATTAACTACGACAGAACTGAGCTCAATTCTCCAACGTCTGTCTCAAATACTACATTTTCCACTAACTTGGACAAATTCTTAGGTTTATTGCTAGACGAATATGGGTCAGTAACCTTTGAGGATACTCATGCGACACTATTTATTTATATGGTAGTATATGGCTACGTAGTAAGTGCATTTTTTTATTAAATAATAAGGAACCAACGAACGAGCTATCTACAAAATCAGCAAATCTGTCATCGTTGTTGAAACTCAGTACATGCAACTGGAGAAGCTTCCACTAACTCGTTGGTTTTAAATATTACAAGTGTTTGTTATTATTTTTTAAACCAAAATCATATTTTATCATGCAAAAATATTACGAGTTATATTGTTATAATTTTAATATTACATTTTGAATTTTATTATTGTGATTTGGTTTTAAATATTACAAGTGTTATTTACTATTTTTAAGTTATATTGTTATAATTTTAATATGACATTTTGAATTTTATAATTTTGATTAAGTTTTAAATATTACAAGTGTTATTTATTATTTTTAAGTTATATTGTTATAATTTTAATATTACATTTTGAATTTTATTATTGTGATTTGGTTTTAAATATTACAAGTGTTATTTATTATTTTTAAGTTATATTGTTATAATTTTAATATTACATTTTGAATTTTATTATTGTGATTCGGTTTTAAATATTACAAGTGTTGTTTATTATTTTTAAGTTATATTGTTATAATTTTAATATTACATTTTGAATATTATTATTGTGATTTGGTTTTAAATATTACAAATGTTATTTATTATTTTTTAAACCAAAATCATATTTTATCATGGTAAAAGATTACAAGTTATATTGTTATAATTTTAATATTAAATTTTGAATTTTATTATTGTAATTTTAACAATGATTATAAAATTATTATTACATTTTGGTTAGTATTAATTTGTTTTGGTTATCACAAACATCATTCATAACAAGTGAAAATTAGCCGATTGGTGAGTATTAGTAAGTCTACTATAAATAGGCATTTTAAAACTTAAAACAACGTGTTTTTTAAATATGCAATAAAATACTAAACGAAACTAATTAATATCGCAAATAATAAAAACTAAATTTAGACTAATACCAACTAATACAACTAAAAACAAGTAATAACAACTAACAACAACTATAAAATTAGAATTAAAAGAACTAATTTAAATTACTATAATTGAATAACTTGATAAATTATACGAAGCTCTTAATTGAGCTATTATAATGTTATCCAACGTTATTTAAGTGTTTTTATGATATAGAAACAATTTGCGAAAAAAAAAATCAAACAATTTCGAAAGTAGGACTACAATATGTAAAATAAGAAATTTGAGTTTTTTAAAATATTTAGAACAAGTAGAGAGATTTAGACCGACATAGAGAAGAGTATCCGGACGTAATCTCCGGATGCTCGGACTGAAAATTCAGACCATCCGGAGATTTCTCCGGATGGTCCAGAGATTTCTCCGGATGGTCCGGAGTTTTCCGGGGCATCCGAATATTTGTCCGGATGCCCCAGATACCTTAAAACTAGCCGTTAGAGGTGTACGGGGCATCCGGACGTTGTCCAGATGCCCCGGAAACACAAAGTCGACCAGTTTCATTCAAATGAAACTTGAATGGGCTTTTGATTCAAAATGGGCCAGAGTTTTTTTATTTCTATTTTATAGTGTGAACGCATTTATGAAAAAAAAGTTTAATTTTTATTTATTTATACATTTTTACTGTTTAAAAACAAAATATTTTTTAATCATAGATATTGTAAATAATAATAATAATAATAATAATAACTATTTTAATATGTTTTTGTTTCAAATTAATTTATTTTTGGTGTTTGACTAAAATAAGACCTTAAAATTTTAAGGCATGAAAAATATTTATTTGCAATTGAGTTCATCAAAGATTTAACTTAGCCAGATGTCACAAATATAGCAATCTTATAGTCAATTTTGTAACCCCACAAGTAGTTCACTTATTTATTAAAAAAATCCGCTTTAAATTGACCGAATTAACATTGAAAGAAATTTTATATTCTTAACAAGTTAATTTGGATCATAATTATTCTATTGATTATCTAAAAATTAATATATGTGTTGATTGAATCCATCGATTATCTATTTTTTATAAAAATAATTTTTTTACTATTCATTTTCGATGAGAATAGATAGTTTCTATTGTTGATAATGTTAATCTCCTAAAAAAATATATTTAATTAATTATATTTAATTATGTCATCGGATTATAATTCCTTTTTAGGAACCAAATTACACGTAGTTAATTGAAACACAATTGATATTTTTGAATTTATTTCACAACCAAATTACATGTATTTACGCAATTGGAACATAATCCAATTGAATAGTTCGAAAAAATAACCTTAATATTAAATAAAACATTTTAATTACATAAACATCTTAAATATCTAGTAATATTAAATATTGAAAGTTGTAATCAAAATAAAATTAGATGTATATATTTTATTTAATATCTTAAATACATAAATACAATGAAACGTATCAAAATCAAATTATAATTATTATTTTAGAATGTAATTGCTTGATTTTAAAATTTCGATTAAAATGATAACATATTTAAATTAAAATACATGAAATAGCATAATTAACTCATTTATATGATACATATCCCAATTATTGAAATTAGATTCAATTAACACTTACAAATTAATTTTAAATAACATTATAAAATATTTTGATAAACGGTTCCTAAATGGTTTGTCTGGCTGTTTAACTACAAAACTGGCCCATTAGGAATGCAAACCGGCAGGACCGCATAAGAAGCAAACGAGCAGGGCCGCAAACCGTGGTTCTGCTTTAAACGGTTCCGATGATTCGCGCTCAAACCGTTTGCTACCCCTAATTATATGGGTACTTCTCTCGGTAAAAGTACCAATAATAATTGTTTACTTCAATAAAGCTTGTCATTTGCTTTAGCTGTCTATTATCTACCTTTTCTTCTCTTTTCTCCTTAAGACCATATGCAGCAGCGCATATTTCGTTAGAAATATGCGCTGCATCTTGAGCAATACACGCTGGCAGCCCAAGATGGTTTGGGGTTCAAAAGATGAACCCCAAACCATCTTTTAAACAACCAATTGCAGCATGCCATTTGGCAGCAGTCTACTTTTTTTTTTAGAAAAACGGTTTTTTAAAAGAAATGGTTAGTCAAAAAATTTAAAAACGTATACCATTATTTATAATTTTTCGATATCTACGAGTAGAGACTTGGTTCGTTTCATTCCGACACCGATTTTTTTTGAGTTTTTTATTTATTTAGTATTTTCAAAATGATTTTTGGAACATTTTCGTAAGTTAAAAAAATAAAAAAAATTATACCATGATTTATAATTTCTTAAGATCTATAGATAGAGACTTGGTTTGATACGAAATGTTTTAAGTTTTTTTTATTAAGTATTTCCGAAACAATTTTCGGAACATTTTTGTAAGTTAAAAAAATAAATAAATTATACCTTGATTTATAATTTCTTGAGATCTATAAATAGAGACTTGGTTTGATTGATTCGGACAACGAAATTTTTTAAGTTTTTATTTATTTAGTATTTCCGAAACAATTTTCGGAACATTTTTGTAAGTTAAAAAAATAAATAAATTATACCATGATTTATAATTTCTTGAGATCTATAAATAGAGACTTGGTTTGATTGATTCGGACAACAAAATTTTTTAAGTTTTTATTTATTTAGTATTTCCAAAACAATTTTCAGAACATTTTTGTAAGTTAAAAAAATAAATAAATTATACCATGATTTATAATTTCTTGAGATCTATAAATAGAGACTTGGTTTGATTGATTCGGACAACGAAATTTTTTAAGTTTTTATTTATTTAGTATTTCCGAAACAATTTTCGGAACATTTTTGTAAGTTAAAAAAATAAATAAATTATACCATGATTTATAATTTCTTGAGATCTATAAATAGAGACTTGGTTTGATTGATTCGGACAACAAAATTTTTTAAGTTTTTATTTATTTAGTATTTCCAAAACAATTTTCAGAACATTTTTGTAAGTTAAAAAAATAAATAAATTATACCATGATTTATAATTTCTTAAGATCTATAGATAGAGACTTGGTTTGATACGAAATGTTTTAAGTTTTTTTTATTAAGTATTTCCGAAACAATTTTCGGAACATTTTTGTAAGTTAAAAAAATAAATAAATTATACCTTGATTTATAATTTCTTGAGATCTATAAATAGAGACTTGGTTTGATTGATTCGGACAACGAAATTTTTTAAGTTTTTATTTATTTAGTATTTCCGAAACAATTTTCGGAACATTTTTGTAAGTTAAAAAAATAAATAAATTATACCATGATTTATAATTTCTTGAGATCTATAAATAGAGACTTCGTTTGATTGATTCGGACAACGAAATTTTTTAAGTTTTTATTTATTTAGTATTTCCAAAACAATTTTCAGAACATTTTTGTAAGTTAAAAAAATAAATAAATTATACCATGATTTATAATTTCTTGAGATCTATAAATAGAGACTTGGTTTGATTGATTCGGACAACAAAAGTTTTTAAGTTTTTGTATTTCCGAAACAATTTTCCGAACATTTTTGTAAGTTAAAAAAATATATAAATTATACCATGATTTATAATTTCTTGAGATCTATAAATAGAGACTTGGTTTGATTGATTCGGACAACAAAATTTTTTAAGTTTTTGTATTTCCGAAACAATTTTCCGAACATTTTTGTAAGTTAAAAAAATATATAAATTATACCATGATTTATAATTTCTTGAGATCTATAAATAGAGACTTGGTTTGATTGATTCGGACAACGAAATTTTTTATTTTATTAAAAGTTGAAGCTTTTTGGGAAATCAAACCAATTTTATTTTTAATTTTTAAATATACTATATATTATGTATTATATTTTTAATTATTTCAATTTTATAGTTTTTATTTGTAAAGAAAATATATTATGTTAATTTAAAAAAATTATTTATTTTAATATATATAATTTTAATATAAGTGAGTTATATTTGGAGTGAGTTATATTTGAAGGATTTAGGCCTCCAAGAACCTAAATCCATTTCTTGGTTTTAAGGCCATGGGCCTGGTGTCTAACGTCAAGATGAAGCCTCTGAATAGTCATTCCTTTGACTAACCCTAGCTCATCATCGATCTCTTTGCAGCCAGTCTAAACCCTCTCTCTTAGTTTTCTTCAGATCCATACCCTTCATCCACACAAAATCGATATAGCCAACAAAAATCGATTTCTTTGATCCTCATCTAGAAATCGAACATGCAAAAGTTGATCTCTGTTCTTCATCATCGATCTCTTTGCAGCCAGTCTAAACCCTCTCTCTTAGTTTTCTTCAGATCCATACCCTTCATCCACACAAAATCGATATAGCCACCAAAAATCGATTTCTTTGATCCTCATCTAGAAATCGAACATGCAAAAGTTGATCTCTGTTCTTCATCTTGAAGAACAGAATCGGATAGATCCACCTTCATCTCTGAGACCTTCAAACCTCAACTCATCAAAAATTCGGCCATCAAACAACTTCGTTTAAAAAATACAGCCACCAAACCGGATCTCACAGCCTTCAAACCTCATTTCTGAGGCTCATTTCTTCGAAAACCCTATTTTCGAAACAAAATGAGTCTCCAAATAAAGATTCATCCAGAGCGGGAAAGGTGTCTGGTAGGCAGAAGGTTCCAAGAACTTATGCAGAAGTTCTAAGATCGGGAAATGAGACAACGCTATCATGCGTTGGTGCTGCTGAGGGCTTCGTTCACGACAAGGTAGAAATCGGAGCTGAGGAAGGGTATCTGTTCGTTAAATTTTGCGAAAAAGATAAGTCTTTCTTAAACTCTCTGTCTAAATACACGTTGATTGCTAAATTTTCATTTGGTTGCCCTCCTGCTGTAGAATTTAGGAAATATCTAGATTCTTTAAAGCCTATAGGAAATTACAGTCTATATAAATGGGATTTTAGGCATGTCTTTGTGGAATTTGATAATTTGCTAGATGTAAAAAGTTTTTGGAAGGTTAATGTTAGGTCTTTAGGGCAGTATACGTTTAGAATATTAAAATGGAGTCCTGATTTTCACCCCAAACGCGAGTCACCTATGACTCCTGTTTGGGTTTCTTTTCCGAAACTGCCTGAATTTATGTATAATAGAGATACTATAGAAAATTTAGCTAAGGCAATAGGGTTTCCTTTAAAATCTTGGCTACCTTTTAGAAATAGGGCAAGTTACAATTGCTGTGAAGTCTGGACAGTTCTGG
This sequence comes from Limnanthes douglasii subsp. nivea, assembly GCA_036936605.1. NCBI lineage: Eukaryota > Viridiplantae > Streptophyta > Magnoliopsida > Brassicales > Limnanthaceae > Limnanthes > Limnanthes douglasii. The sequence continues at coordinate 149,727,538 of JAUPFV010000002.1, read as the reverse complement.
ATGTCTCCAGTATTCTCCCTAAGAAAATATGGGTTAGTTTTGGTGATAAGGAAGGGTTCTGGCAAGATATAAGTTACAGAAATAAGCCTGATTATTGCAAAAAATGTAGACATCTAGGTCATAAGGATATTGGGTGTAAGTCAGAGGATATAAAGTTTAAGAAATCTCAGAATTCTAAAAAAGTTGATGTTAATTCTATGGTTAGGAAGAATGATAACATTTGGATACCTAAAACTAAAAACAACAAAGAAATTAATAATATGCAATCTAAAATGGATGAGTTAGTGAATGTTAAAAATAGTGATAAAGGCAGTGGAAGTTCACTGATTGTTGATAGAGTTTCTAAGAATTCAGATTGTATTGTTGAGCAGATAGAAAATGTTGATAATAATAAGGATAATGACATGCATGATAGTATTACTATTTTGAATAAGGATAAACATTATGGAAGTAATACTAATGAGTCTGCTAATCATTTTGATAATAACTATGTTGTTAAAGATAGTAATGTGCTTGTTGTTTCTGATGTGGCATTGAATGATTGTAAGTTGGCTGAAGGTGATAATTTGTCATTGAATATTGTTAATGTTGTTGACAGTGTTGTTGAACATTCTGATTTAAGAGATAAAGAGTCTTTTTCTAAAGTGGATTCTTTGACTTTGAATAGTTGTAATACAAAATATGTTATTGTTAGGAAAGATAATACTTTAATCATGGATAGAAATGCTGATTTAATTGATTCTCTGCCTTTGAATGCAAATAAAGACATGATTAGAATAGATGAAGTTTCAACTATGGATTTACATGCTGTTTTAAATGATCATTTGCTTTTGAGTGCAAATAAAGACATGGTTAGAAAAGATGATGGTTTATTGATAGTTAGACATGCTGATTTAAATGACACTTTGAATGACATGGTTAGAAAATATGTTGGTTCAACTATGGTTAGAAATGCTGATTTAATTGATTCTATGCCTTTGAATGCAAATAAAGACATGATTAGAATAGATGAAGTTTCAACTATGGATTTACATGCTGTTTTAAATGATTCTTTGCTTGCAAATAAAGACATGGTTAGAAAAGATTATGGTCTATTGGTAGTTAGACATGCTGATTTAAATGACACTTTGCCTTTGAAATTTGCTGTTAACCATTCTGAATTGAATTCTAAAGAGTCAGTTGCTGAAGTTGATTCTTTGATATTGAATGATGTACAAGATAATACTGTTAGACAGGGTGTCATTGAAGATACTAACTGTATTGCTGATAACAATTCATTGTCTTGTAAGCATGTTGTTTCTGTAGTTGATTCTTTGTCATGTAATATTGTTGATAAAGTTAATGACTCATCTGTTAAAGACAATAACATGTCAATGATAGTTGATGATAATCTTCCATTGAATGTTTGTATTTCAAGTGATGATAATCTGCCATTGAATGTTTGTATTTCAAGTGATGATGTGATCCTTAATATAGTAAGAGTATCAGCTATTAAGAATACTGCAAATGTGCCATTAGAGATTCAAAGTAAAACTTTAAAATTTTCTAATCATGTAGAAAATCCAGTTAAAATAACTAATGAGGATATAATTAATGAAATTGAGAATATAAAGTTGAATAATCCTTTTAAACCTTTGTCTGATAATGAATTTGAAGAAGTAGATGATGTTGTAGATGATAATAGAATGAAAGATAGGTCTAGTTTAAGTGAGTCTAATTCACCTAATCAAAGAAACATGTTAAAAGAGACCTCTAATGTCAGTTTAAGAAGATCTGCTAGAAATAGAATGTTAACTAGATCAAGGAATTTTAAAAGGTCTTTAGGATCTTCTTATAGAAGTTTTAGATGACAGTGTTGTTAAATTGGAATATAAGGGGTATTGGTAATTTTAAATCATTAAGAAGATTAAGGCATTTAGCTAAAAAATTTGTTGTTGACATAATTGCTCTTCAAGAGCCTTTTATATCAGTAGATAAAATTGATTCTGTTTGTGTAAAACTTGGTTTTGATTCTTATTTTGCAAATGTAAATAATAAAATTTGGTTATTTTGGAAAAATGGTTTTGAAGTCAATGTGTTAGATAACTTTGATCAACTATTAAATACTGTGGTGAATCATTCTGCTTCAAAATCTGTAGTTTCAATTACTATAGTATATGCTAAGTGTAATAGGGCTCATAGGTTAATGTTGTGGGATCAGTTAAGGATTATTTCTATTACTAATCTTCCCTGGCTGGTTGCTGGGGATTTTAACACTATTTCAAACTTAAATGAACAACTGGCCTGTAGTAATCTTTGCACTAGAGGTATAGATGAGTTCAATATGATGATACTAGATTGTAAGTTAGAAGACCCAGGGTATATTGGATCAGATTATACTTGGACCAATAAGCATAAATGGAAAAGATTAGATAGGATTTTGCATAATGATAAATGGGGAGAGACTTTTAATGTAACAAAGGTTAATCATTTACCTAGATCATATTCAGATCACTCTCCGTTGTTAGTTATAGTTACAAATAACACCTTTTATAGAAAGCCATCCTTTAGATTTCAGAATATGTGGACTAAACATGAAGATTTCTTTAAAACTGTAGAGGAAAACTGGTCTAAACAGATTAGGGATTCTTCTAGCATTTTTGTTTTTTGGTCAAAACTTAAGAGACTTAAGAAGCATCTAGTATGTTGGAATAAGGAGAAATTTGGAAATATTTTCGACCTTATAAGTAAAACAGAAGAAGAAATTAAAGTTTCTGAGTTAAGATTAGAAGAGGATAATAATATTGATAATAGAGCTAAATTAGATAGTTTGAATGTTACTTATTATATGCTGCTTGAGAGAGAAGAGATTTTCTGGAAACAAAAAAGTTATTCTAATTGGGTTATAAATGGTGATAGTAATTCTAAAATGTTTCATAGTTATGTTAAAAAAAGAAGGTCAAAAAATATTATAATGGGAATCCAAGAAAACAACAATTGGATTGACAATGATAGTTTGATTGGCTCTTCTGCAGTTAATTATTTTTCAAATTTGTTAAATAAGACTCCTATAAAATGATATAGTGTCAGTTAGAAGCTTGATTCCTAGGTTAATCTCTGATATAGATAATGACTTTATACTACAGTTGCCTTCTTTAGATGAGTTGTATGTTGTTATCAAAAGTTTAAATGTTGATAGTGCTTCTGGAGTTGATGGTTTCAACTCCAGGTTTTATCTTGATTGCTGGTATATAATAAAGGATGATCTGTTAAATGCTGTGATAGATTTCTTTACTGATGTTATGTTGCCTAAAGGATTGTTTGCTACATTGATTTATTTAATCCCTAAAACAAAATCACCTAAAACATGGTTACAATTTAGGCCTATCAGTTTATGTAATGTTCTTAATATTATCATATCTAAATTAATAAACTTTAGATTAGCTAAGTTTCTGCCTATAATAATCTCTAAAGAACAAGGAGCGTATGTAGAACTTAGGACTATTCAAGAGAATATTTTAATTACTCAGGAACTACTTAAAGAACTGAACAAAAAAACTAGAGGTCATAATGTAATCATTAACTTAGATATGTCTAAAGCTTTTGATAACTTAGATTTTAAGTTTATTTATGATGTCTTGCTATCTTTTTGTTTCAATGATAAAGTCATTCTGTTAATTAAAAAGTGCATTGAGAATGTTAGATATTCAATAATAGTTAATGGTTGTGCCTATGGATTTTTCAAATCTGTTAATGGTCTTAGACAGGGTGACCCTTTGTCTCCCTGTCTATTTATTATAGCAGAGGAGTTCTTAATAAGGGGTATTAACAATCTGATAAATCTGAATAGCTTTATGTCATATAATATGAAAAGTCTAGTTAAAGTCAATTGTTTGGCTTATGCAGATGATATAATACTGTTTGTAAATGGTTCATAAAGAAGTATTAGGTTGTTATCTAATTTCTTAGATAAATATCAATTACTTTCTGGTCAACAGATTAACAGACAAAAGACTATGTTTATTCCATCTATAAGAATGAATAGAACTAGTTTATATGCCTTAGAAAACATCCTAGGATTCAGGCCTGCTAAGCTACCTTTTACTTATCTAGGAATTCCGATTCATTCTAATAATTATTCAGTTCATTTTGAGAAACTGATTGATAAGATAAGAAATAAAATTACTGATTGGAACTCTAAACATATATCATTTGGAGGGAAGTTAACATTGATAAACTCTGTCTTAATGTCATACCCAATATATTATTTACAATCTATAAACTTACCTATGAAAACAATATCTAGGATTGAGAAGATATTAAACAAATTTTTGTGGGGTTATAGTGATTCTAATAAGCACATGATATGGTCTAGTTTGGAGAAACTGTGTAAACCATATAATGAGAATGGTTTAAATTTTAGGAACATAAGAGATATACAAACTGCATATTCTTTCAAACTGTGGTTGAATTTTAGAGAAAATAAGTCTTTATGGTCTAGTTTGATGCATTCTAAATACTGTTCTAATATTCATCCATTACAGTCTACTCTTAAAGGTTCTGATTCTAAAATATGGAGAAGGATGTTTGAAGTTAAGGTTAGAGCTGAGTCCTATATAGGATGAAATGTAGGTGTGGGTAATATAGATTTCTGGTTAGACCACTGGTTTGGTTCTAGACCTTTAATAACATTAACAGCCTTAAACTCTAGACATTATACACTTTCAAAGATAAATGAGTATTGGACTGATAATGAATGGAATATTGATAAACTGCTAAGAATGTTGCCTTCTGCATATGTGACTGAAATCATTAGAGTTAAGTTTAATACTCTTGCATTAGATTCAATTGTTTGGAAACTATCTGTTGATGGTAATTTTAGCTTAAAAACAGCAGTGAATGATATAAGATTGAAGGGTGTAAAATCTCTAATAAAAGATAAAATCTGGAATTGTGTTACACCTAAAAAATGTTCCTTTGTTCTTTGGAGAATCATGAATAATATGCTAAGTGTTGATAGTAAGTTACAACAATTGGGTTTTAACTTAGCCTCTAAATGTTATAGATGTTTGAATTCAGAAAACTTGAACCATGTATTTGTTGAATGTGAAACTGCTTGGCTTACTTGGTCATACTTTTCTGCTATATTTAGGATAAGTATTGGGAGATACATGACTGTAAATAACATCATTAACCTCTGGTTTAGGTCTGCAAACAAAAGAACTCATATTAGAACTGTTTTGCCATCCTTGATTGTTTATTCTATATGGCATAGTAGAAATAATAGCAAACATAATGATAAAATCTTACCATCTAAAAGATTAATCAACCACATATTATACATGTTAACAGCCTTAGACTATGGTAGGCATTTAACTAGGAAGCATTGGTCTAAAGACCTTCATATAGCTAAGGAATTACACTGTTTTAATCATATTAAAACTGCTTTGTTAAATCAGTATGTGGTTTGGTCTTTGCCTGTTAGTAATAGGTTGAAACTGAATGTAGATGGTTCTTCTCTTCTAAATGGTGAGGCTAGTTATGGTTTTATCATTAGGAATAGCTTAGGTTCTACTATTATAGCTAAAGGTGATCTAATAGGTAAATGCTCTGCTATAATGGCAGAGGTCATTGCTCTTATAAATGGACTCATATATTGTGATGATAATGGCTTGAACTGTGTTGATGTTGAAACAGATTATCTAGAATTATTTACTATGATGGAAACTGGTAGATATCCTTGGTAATTAGATAAGTTGTTGCAATATTGTAGAACACTTTTTAAACCACAAATGACATTGAAACATATATATAGAGAGCAAAATTCTGCTGCTGATTGGGTAGCTAAATACGCATTAAAAATTAATTCTAGTTTCATAGTAAGATCATCACATACTTTGAAAGAATTAAATGCAATAACTCTGTTGGAATCATTAAACTTAGGACATTTTATAATTTTTGATTAACCAATTGGCAAGTTGAAAGACTTGACAGTTAATGTGTCTTGATTTTATAGAGCATGTGCAAGACTGATGGAGTATATAGTAATGGAAAGCAAGGGGATAAAGTCTGTAAAGGTTGGGCAACAAAGGAAGATAAGGAAGAAAAGATAGGCAGCAGGGAGAGAGAGGCTTGAAGGAAGGCAGCAAGGAGAGAAAGACTTGAAATAAGGCAGCAAAATTGCTAGGATTAGATTGATTATATATGTATAAGTTAACTACACAATGTAGTTTTACTTAGTTAAGAAATGCTTAACCAATCAATCCTGGTTCTGTAATGAACAAGTTGTAAATTTTTAGATTGGATTCAATAGAATTTCATTTCTTGGGGAAAAAAAATATATATATATATATATATATATATATAATTTTAATATAAATATATAGTAAATAATAAGAAAGATAAATAAAAATATATGGTAGGATATTGTATGGTAGAATGATGTGGAAGAGAGAGAAATATGGTGGGGTATGCTGAAAGATGAAATATGCACTGCTCTGGAGAGTGGGAATTTTTGCAGAATTATTTGGAGAGTATGCTGATGTGGCGCTGATGTGGCGTGCTTTTGAGAGATGAAATATCCTCACTGTTGTGGATGGTCTAAGTAAACTAAGTTTTTTTCTTCAAGCGATATTTTGTCCGGTAATAAGGTTTTAACGAGGCAGAAGTACGATTACCACCAAACATATCTCTCTAGAGTCAAGATATCTCGAATAGAGATAACTGGACCTGATAAATGGCAATATGAACACGACACGATCACTAACTCAAAAATTATAGACTTTCAATCACAAAAGATTAAAACTCAAAAGATAGACTTCTTATCAAACCCACTAAGGTTCGATCAACTAAAAATCCATGACATGGCAATTTAACCAAACTATCAGCCCATAAGATAATAATTCAACTACATTTGGACGGTTAGGATTTTGGATTTTATTCTTAGTCTTACCTTATTTCATTCCCTAAAACTAAAAGGTTAGTGATGAGGGCTATAATTATAATATATTCAAACTCAAGCCTATAGAGGGATGATATTTTAAATTACCTGACACTAGCTTATAAAAGATTTTGTTAAGTATAAAATATATATTTATAATCAAATACGGCATATACGATAGATTTATTTCTTCTCAGGTGTAATGATTAAGCTAAATTTATTTCTATGTCTAGTATGCATTTTTTTTCTCATTTAATAGGTGTATAAATAAGCCTCCACCGTTGGAGCAACCCAGAGGATATCTCATACATCACATCTAAGAAATCACTTCGGATATCCAAAATCATTATCTAATATTCGATACTTAATAATATTCTAGTTCACAATATGATTATTCGCAATATTTGCATATTAATCTTAATCTGTCTCCTATTTTCTTTTCTAATCTCTATATTTAAATAGCTTGAAACCATAATTATACTATTATGTTCTCGAATATTCGAACATAAAGAATCACACCATATCAATGGTGAAATCATTGAGATTATCAAGGGCCGACCCTTAGAATGACCTAGCATACCTACCTATCACTAGTGCTCTGGCCGACCCTTCTTAAGCATAAGTACAAATCATATCCCTCGGGTAGTAAAAAATATTAGCAATATATGAAGCCTGTGATGAGTACTTAGATCTTGATGCAGACTAACAAGTAGTGCTCACCAGCCAAAGAATATCCTCTCGCCTCCGAAAGTATTATGTGATTGACCTCAGGAATCCAACATCGAGGCTAAAATTCAGCCCACCTCTACCAAATTCCATACCATATCATCATTTTTTACTATGATCATTTAGGAAGGATAGTTGTGCTCTATGAAGATACAGTCATAATCACCGTGTAGATTACATGGGCAGAAATACGGACAATCATGATGGATACTCACACTAAAGCAAACACTCGGGTTATTAAAGAAATCGAGTTAGATGTGGTCCTCGGAATGAGAGAATACTGGAATAATTTCAAATATATTTGTATGGTGATATAAAGATCATTGTTTTATAATTATATCTTTGGACGATCATGGCTTAACCAAATACATTCAATCGGAACCAAAATGAATCAATATCTTTGATATGTCATTAATGGGATGTTGAGAGTAATCTGAAACATTGAGTTCACAACCACATAGTATTATTTTGCTTCTTTGGGACCCAACAAATAACAACCAAAATGGATCATGAATATATTCGATAATATAGATGATCCAAGAGAGGTTTTCCTGATAATGTAACCATAATAAGCTATGAAAGATGTAACTCTAAGTAAATAACAAGTAGTCTTTATAGGCAAAGACTCACAATGGGGTCCTCAAAACAAATTCATTAGAATTCTTATTTAAAATTTTAGAAGTGTTTATATTATCGACGTAACATGTAATAGAAATATCGACCGATATAACATGTCATTAAGTTATCCATATATAGGAACTTTAGGTCGATCAATAAAAAATATCAACCCTTTTCAAATGACAAAGTCAAATCCATTATAGCTGAAGTAAATAGACTAAACTGAATAGGCCACATTCGAGAAGCTTTAATCTATTTGGACTTCTAATTTTGTGTTTTAAGAAAAAGAAAAATAGTGAATGACATTTGTGTGCATACTTCATCGACCTTAATAGTGCATGTCCAAATGACTCATTCATGATCTCATGCATCTACCAGCTGGTGGATGATACTTGAAGCAACAAGATGTTATTCTTCATACTCTGACTATTATTAAATTATGGTTCACCTAGATGATGAATAACATGAATTTTTCATGACCAAACATGGGATATATTGATGATATTCTAGAAATAAACAGAGGTAACATCAACCACTTGACCGGCCACAAAAAAACCTTCAAAACCTCTAACTAGTAAAATTAAAAATAAATTTAAAAAATACATGTTAGAAGTTTGGTCATGGAAGTTTCAGCAGTATTTGGCGAACGAGAAAGAAATCAAGAAAAACACCAAACAATTATTTACTCAAACGGTTACTAAAACATTTACAGAACTATTACAAAGCCCCCAAACTATTACAAATCCTTAAGTGGGTTAAACGATTAAACTAGTACTCAAAATGCGGCACAACTTTGAGAAAAATAAAGGAGCATATATTCTCTCCAAAGATCCCGACGATACCGAACTCATATGAAACATTATACTTATACCTATTAGTATCTTACCATATTTTTGTGTAGTACAGTTAGAAAAACAATGAGCCATGTGCATAAAATATACTAACTTCGATATCAATATTTATTACTTAGAAACTGAGAACAATTTCCTAGAATTGATGTTGTCTGCTAGGAAAATAAGGTCATGCTTCCAGGTCCATACAATCATAATACAAAACGACGTTCACCTAAAGAAGATTATATATAAACTTGATATTTATGGGAGACTAACATGATAATAAGTAGAGTTTAGGGACATTAACATAAGGTTTGAACCTTAGATTATCATCAAAGAAGATCGTTTGGCGGAATTCCTCGTTGATTTTATATAAGAAAGAGTAGCCCCTTTAGAGGATAATCCTAAACACATGTGGGTAGTCTAAATTGATGAAGGCTCCACCAATGTTGGTTCCAACTGATGAGTCCGGATTTTATCACCACTCTTTATGAGAATCGGACAGGGAAAATTCGGACAAGATCCACCCACTAAAACATCTGAACTGGACTAATCCACCCAATTCATGACTAAGCTAATTACCTACCTAATTAAAAACTAATGGGTCTTTGAACTCGACCCTAATTCGTAATCATAACCCAAAAGCCCATGTGGCCCAAGGTTAAGGGTATAAATACCCAACCACTTTCATTTAATGAGGGTAATGAAAATTAAATACAACCAGGCAGCTCAAATCTCTCACTACAAACTACTAAACATTAAATACCCTTGAAATACCTCAAACTTCAGACAAAATTACCCTCAGTCGAAATTAATCCACACCAAATTGGCGACCACAGTGGGAGAAGAAGGTGCCTGAATCTAGAATTTAAAACCATCAAGAAAAAACAGTTCTGATGAATCCGGACGTGCAAGAAGTACCACCAGCTTTAGCAGAAGTGGTGGGTGATGAATATACGATTGAGGAACGAGATAGGTTAAAAGTTGAAATAGAAGCTCCGAGGGATGCCAAGAGGGCAGAGATGGGCATAAAAGAGAAGTCTAAAGCATCGGTAGCTCATCATACTGATAATCCTAGAGAGCATGAGCCATCGAAAACCCATGTGAGTGCAAAAAAGACTCATACTAGCTCAAAAAAGTCTCACCGGACTAAACCGGTAGAGAGCTCTGATTCAGACTCAGAATCTTCCAGTAGCTCCTCAGGTGAAGATGGAGTCGAAGAGTCCTTGTCATCTAGAAGTGATGAAGGTCGTTCTAAAAATAAACAAAATTTGGTCAAGAAGTACTCAAGAAAAAGGGATAGGCATGGAAGGTTGAAGAGGCATCTGGGCAAAGGATCGTCTCATGGTCATAGCCGGAAGCATGTAGATCGATTATTAATGGATCATTTTTCCTTCCATGATGAACCAGGTATCTTTGCAACTCCTAACGAAGATACGGTTTTCAATCGTGGCCGAAATTCGAGACAATCTCCATTGTCCTCCAAAATACTGTCCGGAAACCTTCATAAGAGGTTTGACAATATAAAATGGAAAAATATGATTGTAGTAAAGACCCGGATAACCACTTAGAACAATTCAAGAATTTTATGATGAATTTTGATGATGACGACAAATTACTCTGTATGGCATTCTTCCAATCTTTTATGGGGAGTGCTCTGAAGTGGTATAATAGCTTACCACAGGGCTGTATCAGGAATTTTGACACTTTTTGGGTGGCCTTTCGAAGGCAGTTTGTTGGAAGTAAGGAAGTGAAGGGAAATGGAGACACGATTATCCATTGTGCCCCAAAACCAAATGAATCTTTAAAATAATACATAGGCCGTTTTGTAAATACCAAAAATGGATTGGCTGATTGCTTCGAACAAGTAGCAATAGCTTCTCTGAGGCATGGCTTAAACCATGGAAACTTGGCTGATTCAGTAACCAGAAAAAAAGGCCATGACATGGGGAGGTCTGCTGAATCAGGTCGGAAAACAGATTAATGTAGATGAAACAAAGAAAACTAGGGTGCACAGGCAGGTGAGGTCTGCTCCGGCTGCGCCAAATCCAAACCAAAACCAGTCCGGTAACAAGGCTAGGGAAGCCGGGTAGGGTCATAACAGAGCCAAAGCTCAGTCTCAGACAGCTGCACCAGCCCAGAGTCAACAATCTAGAAATATACGAGGGCCTTGGGTTCAACCGGAGTGGTTTGGTGAGTTGAAAGAAAATGTAGCCACCATTTATGACAAAACAAAAGATGAAGTACACTACAGAAGACCGGCTGCATTACAGTCTCCTAGGGAGAGCCGTAATAATTATTTTTGCCAGTATCACCATGATACTGGTCATACCACTGAGGATTGTATTGCGTTGAAACAAGAAGTGCAGAATTTAACTGAAAGAGGAAAGTTGGGGACGTATGTTAAAAGAAGAGGTAGAAATAGAACTGATAGCGCTCATCGGGCTGGTCCGAACAATGCAGGCACATCGGCTCCGGATGGGGCTATGGTGATAATCGAAAGGTTCGATGTAGAGTCAGAATACTTAGACCATGATCCGACCCGGAATAAATTGGATGTTATCATAGAGCATTGCAAAACGGTGTCCGGCCTTATTAATTTTTTTGAGTCACTTACAATATTCGGAGGGGACACCATGACTGCACCAACTACTTCTTCAAGAAAGAGGCACGTTCATACTTTGGTTACCCAGCTTGAAGGAGGCATGACTTCCTATCAATCACAAGTTCCTTCTCTTTTTATTGTTTTTGACGAGGATAACTTAAGGGATATTGCTGGTCCACATGAAGATGTTGTTGTCATAGGAGCATCCATTGGAGGCAATGATATAAGACGAATTTTGGTGGATATCGGAAGTTCAGCCAATATTCTCTTTTTAACTTCCTACAAAAAAATGAAGAATCCAGTAGTAATACAACGTTCGAACAGATCAATTGTGGGTTTCACTGGAAGCTCAACAGATGTGATCGGGGAGTTCGAGGAGGAGGTTTTGTTGGGCAAAGGCCCTTTTAAAAAAATGGTTAGAATATTTTTTATTGTGGTGGATTATCCCACTTGTTATAATGCTATTTTGGGAAGATCTTGGCTTTCCAGGATGCATGTTGTGGCTTCAACAATCCACCAGTGTTTGAAGTATGCTGTGCAGGGACAAATGGGAGCTGTTCGAAGCAGCCAAAAGGTAGCAATGGAGTTTTATGCGACAGCACTGGCCCCTCGAACATTGGGGGCAGTCCGGATTAATGAGGAATAGCAGTTTGAGGAGCCCTCTGGGGGAGAGGGTGAAATTGATGACCCCAGAGAGACCCCTGGTGTTTTAATACCGGTCAAAGAAGTTGAAACTCACTCTCTGGCTGAAGGAAAAAATGTCAAGATAGGATCCAAGATGATTCCGGAATTAAAGGGTAACATGTTAGATTTCTTGAGAAACCATCAACATGTCTTTGCTTGGTGCAATGCTGATGTTACCGGAGTACCAGCAGATATTATATCACACAGCTATTGCCTCACCAACTAGCTTATCAGACGCGAGCCCCTCCTCGGGCGGATTTCTCCTTTTGCTCCTCAGCCTACGGGGTATTAGCAGCCGTTTCCAGCTGTTGTTCCCCTCCCAAGGGCAGGTTCTTACGCGTTACTCACCCGTCTTCCACTGGAAACACCACTTCCCGTCCGAATTGCATGTGTTAAGCATGCCGCCAGCGTTCATCCTGAGCCAGGATCGAACTAAATTGTCCATCCGAAGGGACAAAGCACCTGTTGTACAATAGAGGAGAGCAGTTTCTAAGGAAAAGGATGATATCATAGTTCAAGAGGTTGACCGGCTTACTAAAATGGGGAACATAAAGGAATCTCAATACCCTTTATGTACAGCCAACCCGGTATTGGTAAAAAATAAAAATGGCAAGTGGCGTATGTGCATCGATTTCATAGATCTCATTAGGGCTTGCCCAAAAGATTTATATCTGGTCCCCCGAATTGATCAGTTGGTGGACTCCACTTCTGGAAACAAGATGTTGTCCTTTATGGACGCCTTCTCCGGGTATAATCAGGTTCAAGTGGATCTGAAGGATTAAGAACATACTACATTTGTTATTGATAGAGGCCTCCATTGTTACAAAGTGATGCCATTTGGATTAAAAAATATTGGGGCTACTTATCAAAGGTTGATAAACAAGGATTTTGCAGATCAAATAGGAAGAAACATGGAAGTTTATATCGATGACATGATGGTGAAAAGTGTGGACGAAGAGCTACACTTGGCAGATCTTCAAGAAACTTTTGCCAACTTGGTGAAAGTAAATTTAAAGTTGAACCCACAAAAGTGTGTTTTTTGAGTGCAGTCCGGAAAATGTTTGGGGTATGTGATAAGTGAGAAAGGGATACAACCTGATCCAGACCATCTCAATGCTTTACTACAAATGGAGCCTCCTCGAAATATTAAAGAGGTACAATGATTGACTGGGAGGCTGGCTGCACTAAACTGATTCATTTCAAGGTCTTCGGACAGGTGTGCCCTGTTTTTTCAAACTTTAAAAAGTGCAAAGGACTTCAATTGGTCCCCACAGTGTGATGAGGCCTTCGATGAAATTAAGAAGCATTTGTCTTCTCCCAAGACTCTGTTTAAACCTGTTAATGGAGAAATCCTTTATATGTATTTAGCCGTTTCTGATTGTGCAATAAGTGTAGTATTGGTAAGAGAGGTGGACAATTATCCCCGTCCGGTGTACTACATCAACAAAAGCTTGATAGATGCAGAAAAACGATATTTGAAGCTGGAAAAATTGGCATTGGCCCTGGTGATTGCAGCAAGAAAAATGAGGCCCTATTTTCAGTCTCATTTGATCATCGTCCGGACTTCTTTTCCTTTGAAAAATGTTCTCCAAAAAGCTGACATCTCAAGTAGAATGAACAAGTAGTCAGTAGAGCTGGGAGACTATAATATTGATTTTCCTCCTCGAACAGCAGTTAAAGCCCAAGTTGTGGCTGATTTCTTAGTTGAATTCCATTCGGATGGGGATGCCGAGCAAGCAACCAATGTAAAAAAATAAAAAAGTCTGGGTCGTCCGGACTGATGGTGGATCAAGTACCATGGGATGTGGTGCTGGGATATGTTTAACCTCTCCGTACGGTGACAGAATGTACCAAGCTATATGTTTAAAATGAGTTTGAATACGAAGCTGCTATAGCTGGTTTAAAATTAGCTCTCATCTGTGGAGGTAAGAGGGTCAGGTCGATGAGTGATTCTCAACTTCTTATCCATCATGCACAAGGTCAATCCGAAGCCAAGAAAGAGCAATTGGTTAAATACTTGCTCATCTTTAAAGAAGTGTCACTCAACTTCAAAAGCATCAAATATGAGCATATACCCCGAACGGAAAATACGCTAGCAGACTCTTTGGCAACCGTAGCCTACTCTGAGTCCTACCCTTGGATACATGTGCAAGAGTGCCCATCTATCCGAATCGATCCGGATAAGGAAGAAGAAAGTCTGAATATACAAGTCAAAAAACCCCAAGATTGGAGATTTCCAATTCTTCAATATATCTTAGATGGCATCTTACCTCCGGAGAAAGTAGTGGCAAGAAAAAGAAAATACAAAGCCCATGGTTTTGTCATCCTAAGGGATGTTCTTTATAAAAAAATCCTATAGTAAACCCCTCCTACGATGTATGGGAGTTGAGGAGTCCCAAATAGTGCTCTCTGAACTGCATGATGGTGAGGGATCAGCTCATTGCGGGTTCAGGGCTCTAACAAGAAGAGTTTTGTTAGCTGGGTATTACTGGCCCTCCATAATGCAAGATGCTAAGGAATTGGTAAAAAAGTGTGACCCATGCCAAAGATACAGCAATGAAATTCATATTCCAGCTATCCTTTTAGAGTCAATTTCTGAACCAATACCTTTTGCTCGTTGGGGGCTTGATTTGGTAGGGCCTCTACCCATGGCATCCGGAGGGTGTAGAACTATAATCGTTGTCATAGATTACTTCTCCAAGTGGATAGAAGCAGCTCCATTGGCAGGTACAACATCGAAAGCTGTTATAAAATTCATTTTATCCAATATCTGTTCCATATTTGGAATTCCATAAAAGATAACCACAGACAATGGGCCACAGTTCAACAATAAGGAAATGGAGAATTTTTGCGCCTCTAGAGGCATACAACATTGCTTCTCTTCTCATTTCCACCCACAAGAAAATGGTCAGGTCGAAGTGGCTAACAAGACCATCTTGTCCGGTCTTAAAAAGAATTTAGAGGGAACTGCTGGTAAATTGCCAACCTATCTACAAGAGGTATTATGGACCTACCAAACCACTCATGGGACTGCAACACGAGAATCTCCCTTTGCTTTAGTATATGGGATGGATGTTATAACTCCTATAGAGGCTACTCTTCCCTCTTTTCGAGTTCATAATTTCTCTGAACACGCTAACGAAGTAGCAGTAAGAGGCCAACTTGACTTGATGGAAGAAAGAAGAGTTAAGGCTCACCTTAGAGCCACACACTATCAAGGACTGATGAGAAGCATGTTTGCTTCCAAAGTTAAAAGAATGGATTTTCAGCCATGGGATAAAGTGTTGAGGAAAGTGTTCCTACACACTAAGGAGAAGCAGTTCGGCAAGGTAGCTCCAACTTAGGAAGGACCCTATGTGGTCACTGAAAAGCTTAAGCTTGGGATATACCGGCTTCAAGATAAGGATGTAAGGGTTTTGAATCACCCCTGGAATATTGAACACCTCCGGTTGTACTTGGAATGAAAACTGTTTAAATATTTACTTGTTTAAAAGTTCATGTAAATATTTGGGGGCATACTCTTTCCTACCCTGGTTGCGCGGGGAGGTTTTAATGAGGTGTCCGGGCTTTTCTATAAAATTTAATTTATTCTTAAAAGATTCGGAGTGTTTCGGTTAGTTTTTTCTTTGAAATTTTATATCAATGCCAGATCGAATTAAACTGATAGAGTGATGACTACTTAAACATTTGTCATCGGAGAATTTAAACACTCTCACTTTAAAATGCCTGTAAACTAACTAAGGGTTGTTTAAACATTAGCCACCAAAGTTGAAAAACTATAAAACAATCAAGTTTGTGCAAAGTAAAATTGCCCATTAAGATATACGAAGTGCCTTGGCCACCCAAAGACTTTGAGTTTTCAAACAAAAGGTTTATCCGGACAAGATCCGGACACGATTAAAAAAAATGCCTTGGCCATCCAAGGACTTTGGTTCAATCACAAAAAATAAAAAAAAAAGATAGTTAATACTTAAACACTAAGCTTTCTTAGATGGCCCAGCCTGACTCATTTTCTTCTTCTTGGGGTCATCATTTTCCTCATCCGGACTCTCCCCGGTTTTCTCTTCTTCATCGGTTGTGTCATCCAAACCACTGGAGTAGTCATGCTTGTCACCATCATCCATCGTGTGGAAGGGGAGGTCTTTATACTCTGCAAAAGTCCATAAATCTCCTAGCATCCTCTTCAGGAATTTCTCATGAAAGAGCAAGACCATGTCCGACTTCACTTTGGCATACTTTCCTCCTGAGTATCTATCACTCTGTTGGTATAAGCATCAATCCTAGCTTGGATTGTTCTCTCTTGCTCCTTTAGCAAATCAGCTTTTTCTTGTGCAGCCTTGGACACCAAGTCCTCGAGCGAGATCTTGTCATTAGTTAAAGTGTGAATGACCTTGTCCTTAGCCCTCACCTCTTCTCTTGAAGAAGAGAGATCTATCTCCAAGTCGGATTGCTTTGATTGGAGTTCTTTGATTGTATCTTCCAAAGTGGCTAGTTTTGTGGCCCAATCCTCCTGGATTTTCTTCAACTCCTCATTTTCCCTCTTCAATGCATCAGCATTTTGATTGGCGATGAGGAGGTCGCTAGACAATTTCTCTTTGTCAGTATTGAGGGCATTAATAATGGCTGACTGACCTCGTACTTGCTTCTCCAAATTAAGCACTGGATGGATATTACTTAATATAGAGTGAGTTATGACATCTCTTTTACTTGAGACAGAGAAACATTTACCGTTGAATGTGACGATGTTCGAAGAGCTCGGGGGGAGGTAGGGCCCAGCAAAATCGTCTTTAGGGAGGTTTTCAACGTAAAGACCAATCTCTTCAAGACCACTAATATCCCCTCCTACACCCCCTCTAGTTTGAAAGTCACCAGGTATCCCTTCTGCTCGAGTAGGGTCAGTAAGGTCAACAGGAGGAAGAGGCTTCGGAGGCCGGAGAGAAATTTCATCACCCTTGGAGGTTTTCTTCTTCTTGGCCTCCCTATCCTTGCCTTCTGCTCCCCTTTTCCTATCTTTCTTAGGAGCCTTTGAGGATTTTGGAGATCCAACCACTTCTCTAGTACTTTCATGCTCCACTACTTGTAGAAGAGCAACATCAATCTGTCCTTGTTCTGGCCCCTCTAGGTTTGTTGGGGCAGCTTCCTCTGCTTCGGTAGGATTGGCTTCAATCATACCATGCTTGCCTTTACCTTGCGTGCCCTTCATATTGCTTGGGGCTTTAGCTCTACCAAGCAAATACAACGATCCATCATGTGCATCTGTCCTCCTGAGGATTACTTCCGGAGGGGTGGAATGGTTAATTACTCCCAAGATAAGTCCCTCCAGTCAGTTGTATTCCAGAAGTAGGACCTTGTTAGATTGCCTCCGGTAAAAGCGTTGTGAAAGCGGTTTCCCCACTTCTCAGCAGCCCAAGCATTTAGCTTGGTGCAAGTGGTTTGCCCAGCCTTTAAGTAATCACGAAAGTCCTTAGGCAGCACTACCAAAAAACAAAAGAAGACAAGTTAGACAAACAAATTTGTGATAAGTAAAGATGGAAATATGAGATGAGATTCTTACCATCACTTCGCCACCTGCTGGTAAGCAGGCTTGGGTTGACACCGGTTTTAATCTTCCTCCCATTCTCCCAAGCGCCACTAACAAACAAGAATTGAGTCTTCCAGTTCCTTTCTGACTCAAGCAGGTCGTCCACTACCTTGTAATTATCACCCATGTTGAAATGATAGAAGGGGATAATATTGTTTCTGGAAAGGCTAGCCACGGCTGCGAACTGCTCCATTGGAAGAGGGATTCCGGAGATCCTGGAGGCCATAATGCAGGCCATGAGGGTGTACCAAGCATTGGGGCTCAGTTGGCTTGGGCAGAGTTTGATGAGGTGAAAGTATTTGACAATTTCTGGTTCTAGGGGAAACCTTAACCCCTAGTTGAATAAGTCAGTAAAGAAAATTATCCCAGTAAACTTATAGTCCATCGATGTCTCTGGATCCACCGGTATCCTCACTTTGACGTTCTCTGGGATCCCCCATTTTGTTCGCATCCGACCCAGTTCGGTTGTATGGATGAAAGCATAATTAATTTTCTACAAGGCTAGCAGGTATTTGACGCTTACCTTGTGGAAGCAAGGTCCCACTTTTCCCACAAGGCTATCCGGAAAATCCTGATGTTTTAAGCATAGCTTCTCCTTGCCCTTGTCCTTCTTGGCATCAGCTGTCTCACTCGTTTTCCCGGAGACTTCGGACTCAAAAGGAGCTTCTTCAATAGAGTCCTCCATCACTTCCTCCATTATTATGGAAGGATTATCAGTTCTTTTTGGATGAGAGGAACTGGCGGTTAGCTCAACAGGCCCTCCGGATGGTTGGGCATTACTATCTTCTTGTGGTCTGGACTCTAGCTGAGGTTCAGATATGGAGATTTCTTTCCAGAGACTTGAACCGGTTGCCTCCGGACCGGAAAATTTGTCTTTGGGAATCTTAATGGGTGCTTCTGACCCTATATTAATATTTTTAGCCCCAGACTTGGAAGGCGTAGTTTTTAGAGCATGCCCTTTCACCAAACGACCTCTTCGCTGATCTACTAGCTTCTCAGGAGAGGCGTCAGCATCCGATCCCATGGCAATGAATATGGAAGGTCTCTTAAAGCTTGTAACTGCCTGCCCTGGTTCAACAAAAGGTTCGGATTCCTGGACCGATGAACCCGAAACGATTGGTGAAAAGTTGGATTGGAACAACCTCATGGGTTTAGCACTCTTAGCTGAAGAAGAACCCCGGTCAGGCTCTGAATTTGGTGTTTCTGATTTATCGATAGGGGAAACAAGGAGGCCTGCAGCTATGCGCCTTTCGCGTTCAACCTTTTGAGCTATTTCTAACTCTGACAAGTTAAGCCACTCACGTTTTACTAAGGCGTTTCTTGCTGTGAACATAAACTCACACCAAAAGAAGGGTTTTCTGAGAGATGAAAGCTTTGAAATTTAAATAGAGCAAAGATAATGAAGATGGTAAAACAGTGAAAAAGGGACTAATTTATAGTAAAGGAACAAAAATGCTTTGATACCTAGGAGAATACGAAAGGATATTGTAATGATTAAAGACGGCGCTGATGTCACCCACATTAATTGAAGAGGTTTCTTTTTGGAGCAAGTGAGAGCGTCGTTCGAGGGGGAGAACGGCCGATGTGGCGAATCAAAGAAAGACACGTGTCCCACGATCTCTGGCAAAAACCGTTCAGTTTCTGAGAACTTTTTCAGTCCGGATGAAGTCGTTACACAATTTGAAATCTGTTCGGACATATTTATGAGCACGTACAGACTATTTTTTAGGTTTTGCCAAAGGCCTTCGAACACAACCTAAAAAAGGGGCTACTGATGAGTCCGGATTTTATCATCACTCTTTATGAGAACCAGACAGGGGCAATTCGGACAAGATCCACCCACTAAAACATCTGAAATGGACTAATGTATTAAAAAATTAATCACTTCATAACTAAGCTAATTACCTACCTACTTAAAAACTAATGAGTCTTTGAACTCGACCCGAATTTGTAATCATAACCCGAAATCCCATGTGGCCCAAGGTTAAGGGTATAAATACCCAACCACTTTCATTTAGTGAGGATAATGAAAATTAAATGCAACCAGGCAGCTCAAATCTCTCACTACAAACTACTAAACATTAAATACCCTTGAAATACCTCAAACTTCAGACAAAATTACCCTCATTTGAAATTAATCCACACCACCAAAGATGGAGTAAAACTAACATATTTTAGGGGTACCTTGTCTTCATCAATGAAATGAGGATTCCTTGATTAATGAAGTCAATTACAAACCATCTATAACAAGCCTTTGGCTTGCCCACGTCTGTGGATCTTAGCGCATAAAATGCATCACTGACTCAAAACTAGTAGTCAATCGTATACTAAGTCAAGACGAAGTTCATAAATAAATATTAAACTCTACCTGAAGCAGGTGTGTAATTAAACAACAAAATTTGAAAAGATCGAGTATGAACAAGTACCTCTGAAAGAAAATGTAGTGGTTGATTTACTTGGTTCCTCAGGTGTAGTGAATCTACTCCTTGGGTAAACCTTTAAGATAATTAAAAATATTTAAGCCAATGTGAATTGAAAACCCACCAACGTACAGGGAAATATCGAGTGCTAATACAACACAAGTACGATTTCAAAAGTTTGTTTTGATGATTTTCATATAGGAAATTAGGTGTTAAGTAAGGTCTTTATCCCCACCAAAAACAAAATATTTCGAAACTTGGGACCAAACTAAAAAGATCATACACCGTCACGAATAAATAAAACTAGGAACGTAGAAGTTATTATTGATAAGGATATGAAATATGATGGGCATAAGATAATAGTATGAAGGTTATTTATGATAAATTGCAAAGTTATAAGAAGATCAGTATAATAGAATTCTGAGGGGATCTATTAGTAATTTTAAAGACTTTTATACACCTCTTCGATGATAGTTCGTGGGAAGCAACAAATGTGAGGTAATAGGGACACGATAATACAGTGTAAGTAAGATGTGAGTGAAAAAATTGAAAACATTATACAAAGAGTTTTATGTTGACAAAAGTGGGATTGGATGATTATGAAGATTTGGTTGTTATGGTTGTTTTTAGACAAGGATTGTTACCGAGAGAGTTGGAAAAAGAGAAAACAAAAAGGTGAGCATTAGGTTTTGGAGCTTTAATGGCTCAAGTAGAAGATCAAATTAAACTCAAGGAGTCCAAAAGAGTTCGAGGTGGATCTGACTCTATACAGAAAAATTTAGGGCAATGAACTATTAATCATGGATATCAGGCACCTCCTCGTCCGAGGAAAAATAATAATCTACCTCCTCGAATCGGAGAGGTTTATTAGGCTTCAATCATGAATGATGCTAAACTTTTAGTTCAAGATTGTGATACTTGTCAACGTTATGCCAATAATATTCACAAACCAGTAGTAATACCTACTTCCATTTCTGAAGCTATTCATTTTGATAGATGAGGAATAGATTTGGTAGGACCATTGCATATGACCTCTAAAGGACGCCAGATGAATATAGTGACGGTAGAGTACTTTTCAAAGTGGGCTGAAGTTGAACTATTATATGGTACAAAATCCAAGGATGTTATTAAGTTCATTGTGAATAATATTTGTTGTCGCTTTCGAGTTTCTCGGAAAATCACCACAAACAATGGTTCTCAATTTAACAACAGATAAATGACTTCTTTTTGCAATTCAAGAGGAATCACACAATATTTTTCTAAACCTTTTCATTCCCAAGCGAATTCTCAAGTGGAGGTAACTAATAGGTTTATTCTGGAGGGTTTGAAGAAGAATTTAGCATATGCTGCATGGAAATGGCATAATTACTTGCAAGAGGTGTTGTGGGCTTATCGTACGACTCCTAGAGAGGCTACTTAAGAAAATATTTTTGCCTTGGTATATGGTATGGATGTTGTTAGTCGTGTACAATCTACTTTAACTTCTTATAGAGTACTTCATTATTACAAAAATTTAAATGAAGAAGCAAAAAGAACAAATATGGACTTAATCGAAGAGAAAAGAGTTAGAGCTCATTTGAATATGACTATTTATCAAACTTTGATGAGAAGTCACTATAATTCGAAGGTGAGAAGGAAATATTTTGAAGTATGTGATAAAGTATTGAAGAAAGCATTTCTCCATACAAAGGAAAATTGACTTGGAAAGATGGCCCCAAATTGGGCGAGTCCTTATATAGTAGTGGAACGAATAAATTCGGGTATATATCGCCTTCATGATGAATAGGGAAAGTTACATCCACATCCTTGTAATATAGAATGTTTGAAATTATATTGGTAAGGACTAACTTTTTTTATATTTTTTGAATAATTGACATACTATTCCTATCATGTTGGCCCATGAAGGTTGTAACGAGGTGTCATGTATATATTCAAGGATATTAATAAAATTCGTTTTGGCCAATGGATGTTTTAAATATAAGTATTTAAATTATCTTGATAACTAGTAAAAGATAGATCATCTTGGAAGTTGTTGATCAAGAGTAGCTATTTTGATTCGAAGTGTTATACGTTTATTAAAGTATTGTTAAAAACAACCATATTCGAGGTGCTAACATAATCTAAACTCACTGATTGTATTCTAGATGGTAATTTTCTCTAAACGCATTGATTGTATTCGAGGTGCTAACATTCTCTAAACGCACTAATTGTATTTGATGTGCTAACATTATCTAAATGCATTGATTGTATTCGAGGTGCTAACATTCTCTAAACACACCGTTTGTATTTGAGGTGCTAACATTCTCTATACACACTGATTGTATTCGATGTGCTAACATTCTCTAAACGCACTTATTGTATTTGAGGTGCTAATGTTTTCTATACGCGTTAGTTGTATTCAAAGTGTTGTACATTCTTCAAATGCATTATTATTATTTAAGGTATTACAAATTTATTTGTAACATATATAAGAATGCGAGGTGATAATGACTTGCTCATAAAATAAAATAAATTATTCATGATAAGGTAAAAGTTGGCAAATAAATGGGGAATGAAGAAAATATTTGTTCATTGTATCAAATTTTCCGATCTTACAAAAACCTAGGTTTAAATGCCAATTTGTTAAGCATCACAAAAAATGATCACCAACAACAAATGATGACTTCATAATACAAAAATAAAACTAGTTGTTAATAATATTCTTCGGAGTTACCTTCAGATAAATTTTCACCGTGATTAGAAGAATTTTCATCTTCTTCTGATTCGGTTTCGTCCGAGGAGTCAAGTGGTATAGTTTCGAAGGCTTCACTATGAGAATCTCCTATAGGGACTAATTCTCGTAAGCTTGACAGGTGTGCTTTTGGGAATGCTGCATGAAATTCCTGGAGCAAAGTGATTATCTTTTTCCTCCTCATCATTTTTTATTGCAGCGAGGGTGTCTTCTCCACCTTGATTTTTGAAAGCTTTCACAACAAATTGATTTTATCCTTCGAATGTTGCCTTGAGTGCTGCCATATCGTCAGTCAGTTTGTTCTTTTCTTCCTCACATTTGTTGAAAGACTATTGAAGAGATGAGTATCTCTTTTGCTCCTTGGATAGTTCCATCGCGTGCTTTTCCTTGAACGCATTTAGCTCTGTTTGATGAGAATTTATTAGTTCGAGGGTTTTTTATTGTGGACGGCTCTCAAATGGCGTTTGAGGTGGATGCCTCCTTTGATGAATTCTGACCTCTCATCCTGAAACATTATGCTTGCCAAAGATTTCCCTCATTTTCTATTCTCTAGCAGCTTTTTTTCCCATCGAACCATATCCTTAGCCATAATTTCCAAGTGGATTCTAGCAGAATCGACTTTGTGCACAACATTTTTGCTGATGTAATTGAAACTTCTTCAGATGGCTCTTCGATAAAGATGAACCTCTGACTATTGTAAGGCATGAGAACAGAAGACGAGGCAATTGGTGGAAACTTTGAGTCCAAAATCTCACACAAAAGAGGAGTAGTAACTTGATGTCCAATTTGTTGAAGTTTCTTTTGGATCTTTTGAACTAAGAGATCCATATCTTGATAAATCTCTTGTAATTCTTGTGCATCAATAGGTTCTTCAAAATTGAAGTTTTCACTTCCTTGATGATCTTCAGGAGTAGTCTTTTCAGCTTCTAAGGGAGGCATGAGGGAGACACTTCTTAGTGAGGCAACTCAATACTTTTTTCTACTCTTATTAGGTGGAAGACTCGTCTCGCTTATTTTTCTCTTTGTTTTCTTTTCTGTTTTTTCTCGCTTTGGATTCGAAAAGGAGGTGTTACTTTTTTTTTACTTTTACTTTACTTTGTTTAGGGCGTATGACTTTAGAATCTATCTCGAACTAGCAGAATGACTTTGCCATCATGTGCTAGAATTCTCTTTACAACATCATCTGGGTTTGGGGGTTCCATAGAGTCTTCTGGAATCAGATTATCCGAGGAGATCCTCCACAAGTAACTATTGATGAAGTTGAAGGGTACGAAAGCTGAGTAGAACCCGTTTTCCCATGCATTTTCTGCATAGGTCGCCAGTTTGGTAAATAACATTTTCTTATTTTTCTTCTAAGATTTATACCTCTTTGTAATTTCTGCATACAGTAGTATAGCATGTCAAAAATTTATATATAAGTTATAAAGAATGGATGTAAAGATAAGAGAACTTACTATTACTTCTTCAAACAAGATTGAGTCGTAAGGGGTTCTTTTCTGATATTTCCTGGCGATTCTTCTATGCTCCAGATATCAAAACGGATCTTTTCTTCTAGAACTTGTAACCTCGAAAAGATTGAGTCAAATAATAAAAGGGCAATACCGTAATTTTGAAAAGACATGTCATGGCAATGAAGTCTTAGATGGAGAGAGGGGTTTGGCTAAGTCTTGAAGCCATAATTACTAACAAGAGAGTGAAACAAAACATTCGGTGTGGCTTGTATAGGTCAGATATTTAGGAGTTCGAAGTACTATACTATCATCAGATCCAGTTGGAATCAAAGTCCACAGTTGATGATCTCACGATAGACCACCAACTCATCGGCTTTACAGTCAAGTGGATTGACTATAATAGTCATATGGCACACTCTTTAGCGCCATGATATTTTATGAGGAGGAATGGCTTTAAATTAACACTGACTGAGGCAGTGACATCTTCAAGAAACTCTGTTGATACTTACTTTTTCCTCATATTTTTCTTCGGTGTATGTTTTTTGAAAGTGTCATTTTTCAGTTTCAGAAGCAACACCGCTTTCTGTAGCTTCGATATATGATTTTGTTTCGGTTCTTTCCTCTAAGTGTAAATTCTTCTTCAGAAGCTTCGTTTACCAGTTGAAGAGGATTTTCACTTAAGGGAAGACTTTGATGTTGTGTATTCGAAGGAGTTTGTTATGACTCCAAGTTGGTCTCAACAATCTCCCTCGAATGATGAGATGATAGTATAGTATTATCTATTGTATCTTGTGGAGTGTTATAAGTTTCAGGGTCTCCCATAACTATGAATGCTTCTTTTTTATAGAAAGGTTTTGGATGAGATGAGCCTTAGACTGAATTCGAGGAGTTTCTTTATGTAAAGTTCGAAGTGGATCGTTGTTGATGGGTGATGAATTTTTTTCTGACTTTCTAAGTATGGATACACTTTATGTTTCTTTGCATTTAATTTGAGGAGGAACAAATATGAAGCTAGAAAGTGCTAGAGAAATATTTCGAGGATATGGTCGTGAGGAATTTGTTGGTGAAAGGTTTTGAAGCTCTGATGGTGATGACCGTCGAGGAGATTTTAGTAAGCTACTATCAACAACTGGATTGGAAGAACTCTGAAACCTAGAAAAATTATGACCATGCTTGAAATTACCGTATACGGTAGTGTGAGTTGAGAATTATGGA
The DNA here is from genome assembly GCA_036936605.1 of Limnanthes douglasii subsp. nivea. Lineage (NCBI taxonomy): Eukaryota > Viridiplantae > Streptophyta > Magnoliopsida > Brassicales > Limnanthaceae > Limnanthes > Limnanthes douglasii. The sequence goes on along the minus strand of JAUPFV010000002.1, from coordinate 149,701,755 downwards.
GAACTATCTATTACCCCTACTGCCTTATATTCAACAGCTCTTTCAGTGATGCATAAGTAATCGGAAACACTATAAATGGATTTTTTAGTAGCTGCGAATTTTCTTATAAACTAAGACGAAGAAAAATCTTCAAATTAGTTCATAAAGTTTGGAGATTAGCTAGGGAAAATGAGTTTTCCGATGAAGGTAGCCCAAAAATTAGTTTTTCAGATGAAGGTAACCAAGAAATTGAGTTTTTCAAATGAAGGTAGCCAAGAAATTGGGTTTTTCAGATGAACTTTATCTCACTAAAAGTTAAGCGAGAAACAAAGAATGAATGAGGCGGCATTTATAAAAGAACTATGAGAGAGAAAATAGTCTGAGAAGTTGGAGCGGCGATGATCGTTATTCGGTGGAAAAAGAAATGTCAAACAGTTACTTGTAGACTGGGTAGTGTGACACATGTGTTTTGTCAGACAAAGTAGCAGGCCTAGCATATTTTTGCACACGTACTAGAGCATACCAAACATTTCTCACCGTTAAGAAAATGCTAATGAAAAACTCTATGTAGAAATATTTGAGGCAGATACAAAGGGTTTGTGTAAAATGATAGGATTATATTCGAAGTTAATTTGGATATTCTTTTGTTCGAAGATAATAAGTGTGTAACATAACATATTTGAGTTGTTATTGAATGGTCTACATTTGAGGCAAAACTTAGATATGCTTTTATTCGAAGAAAAGAGATGTTGAGATAAACCATTTTGGTGAGGAGATGGAAAGGTTAAATCTGAAGCGAGTTAGGTTTTGACACTCAACTGTTTCCATCTAACGTAATTTTCAATGATAACTAGTTCTTATTCATTGTCTTTTATAAGAACTAGGGAGATACTGATAAAAATATAAAATATTATGGGCATAATGTAATAGTATGAAGTTTATTTATGATAAATTGTAAAGGGCTGTAATGTAATTTTCCCACTCAAATAACTGAATCAGTTATAAAAATCTAATACCCTTGTAAATAAAAAGGTGAGACGATAAATAAAATAAAATTCTTAAGATAAGTGAAAAACTACTTTTCAATAATATTTTATCTCTCTAAAATTTAGTTATCAAATTAACTTTCTTTAGAAATATAATTCTAATTCTAGAACTTGGGCTGTGAACGGTTTTGGAGAACCAAGAATGAAACCGAACCTTAATGGTCCGGTTCACTGTTCTTTTTAAAAACCAAAATCGATAAGGAACTGAAACAGAGAACCAGTTCGGAATGGAACCGATAAAATGGAACCAAACTGATAGAATCAGTAAACTGATAGAATCGATAAGGAACGAACCGATAAAATCGATAAACCGCTGTGGAATGAATTGAATCAATACAATCAATACAACCGTTAGAACCTATTAATTTCTTATTATTTTTTATTTTGTATACGTTGTCAAAATTAATAGTTAATTACCGATTTTTAATAAAATTTTAAAATTAATTCCTAAATTTACATGCTATTTATTTATAAAAATTAAATTATAATTAAATTTTTTATTTAAATAGATAGAACCGGAGAAATCGGACCGATAACGGACCGAACCGACACGGGACCGAAGCGAAGCGAACCAAATTTGGACCGAACCAAATTCGGACCGAACCGAAACCGAATCGAATCGGGCCGAATCGGATCGAACCGAAACCGAATCGAATCGGGCCGAATCGGATCGAACCGAACCGAAAACTTAGCGATCCTGTTCGGTTCCAAACTATAGAACCGAAAGCTTAACGATCGATCCGGTCACCGATAAACTTAACGGTCCGGTCCGGTTCCATTATGCCGAAACCCGGACAAATAACACCCCTCTCTACATCTATAGCAGAAGCTTAGCTCTGACGCACCCATAAAATGGCACACCTAAATCCTACGCTCCCTAAAATAGTACTTTATCTTTATTGGCTTTGAATGTTTAATACATATGTATTATTTTCTATATCGCGAGTAGGTTTTGATCAGGTGCATTTCTATGTAAGAATAATTCTTGTCATTTTACTCTAATGTTCTTATGATTCTGTTATAAAAAATTGAATGTACAATAAAACTTCCTACCTTTAGCACGAAAATGTATTAGTATTCTGATCTTGAGTACGCATTAGGTATCCAAGCCACAGAACCAAAGTGTATTACGCTTCTATACCATAACACCAAAAATTTCATTAAGTTCCGAGCGTTAACACCTGACCATTACTCTCTCGGGGCTGATCAGCCAAAAGAGGTTACTTTTTGTTGTGGGAAAACATGTAAACAAAACCAAAAAGAAAAACATTCTTTTTTTTACTAAATATTTTCTAAAAACTAAGGAAAATAACCCAAACCCTTAAAAAATATCGTAAAATTAAAATACTTGTTTAAAATAAATAAATAAACAAATTGTACTTGAATCTATCCAACGTGAATATTTATTGAAGTAAAAAACATATTTGCAAAAATAGATATATTGAAAGAAGTTGAGCTTCAAGAGAAGGTCTCATCTATACAAACAGGCCTCTGTCATGCAACAGAGGAGTTCAATACTTTAAATATTAAAAGAAAGAAATATAGGGTTTGTTTCTAACTAACTTCCAAACTCTTCATCAGTTTTAAGGCCTGCCTCTTGCAGTTCAGTTATATCAGCATCATACCAAAGCTACTCAGCATTCAACAAGTTGTGAGCAATGTCCATCAATTATGTATTGTGTTTTTCTTGAACTATCAAAGCCACGACATGAAAGTTTTTTTATTGTTCTATTTTAGGGCCAACAATTGTGTTAGGAGGAGAAATTATTAGGTGTTTTCTTGAGCCTTTTCAGAAGTATGGAGTTGTGCCTACAACTCACTGATTTTGTTTTTGATGATCACCAAGCCAAGACTCTAACTTCTCATATGCCTTCTTCTAATCGGAGACCGTTTTTTTACCTGGTCCTCTATCTCCTCCTCATTATTCTGCTGAATAGCTATCCGTTGCCCCATATAGACCTTCTTGGACATAACTTGAATATGATCTTTCATAGGCCCGGTCGCGACTGTAAGCAATGGTCAAAAGTCTGGCGTCCCCACCTCTCCATCTGCTTACACGACTTTAAGTTCGGACAAAGTATTAAACACGTCTTGTACTTTAAGTTCGGACAAAGTATTAAACACGTCTTGTGAAAAAACTGAGGGTCAGAAAAAAATGTAATTATGTATGAGTAAAAATTAAAAACAAGGAAAACTATTACATTATTGGCGACCTTAATGTTTTGAGCTACTATTCTACAAAATTGTGGTTGGCCTCCAAAACTCGGTTTCATACAGATGTTAGAATTTTGAAAATCATTTCTTCTATCTTTAAAGGCTCCAACAGTTTGGTGGATTTTTCAGGTATGGCCCCTTCATCAATCGGTACATTCCTATTACATAGCCACCTTGACAAGCTATGGTCTCACTTTATCCTCCTGAAGAACTATCCCTTTCAGATGGAAATAACTAACATAAAAATCACACTTATTCAAGGAGATGTTTTGGACTTTGACTATGGAGGAGCAACCTCGTGTTTGGTCAACTCCACAATTTATATACCTTGTACCACTGAGGAAACAACAGTTGAGCCCGTAACAACCTTGTTCGGCGGAGTAGTTTCGTGATATTACCCATTATCTATGGACCATTATTATAAAAATCCACAATCCTATGGGGTAAAGATAATATGATGCACCTCCAAAGGGTAGCCGATTTGGTTGAGTAAGGCATGCTTGTGACCAGAGATCATGAGTTTAAATCTCTCTACATACGTTTTCTCGCCTGAGCCTGTCACCTTGTGTGGTTTACCTTCTGGCGTTGGTTTGCAGGCTATTACGTCAGACTGAGGGTTTACCCTCTGCGCACTCATTGCACTCTTAGTAGCGGTTGCGGGTTCCCTCCAAAATATTATATATATATATATATATATATATATATATATACATATACGATGCTCATGTTGAAGTATAAACTTCATCCCATAGAGGACTTCAATCCCACATTAGTAAAATCCAAAATAAGTAAGTGTATATAATTGTGGCTCAACCTCAACTAGCAACAACTTTTTGTTTTATTTGTACCGAAAATTGATCAAAATATTTTAAGTGTCATTTGCTTGATAAAGGCTACCAAGTGTTGTTTGAGAATAAACACAGTGTATGATCAAAGATGCTACCGACAAAGACTTGTTCAATGTCAAAATGAAAGCAAAAAGTTTTGTTCCAAACCCTATGGAAAAGAAACAGATGGCTTTTAAATCCAGAGTTTGTACCACTGAGATTTGGCTCAAAAGGATTGGACATTTTCATCAGAGGACTGCTTCATACGCAGTAAAAAAGGTTGCTTGAAGGACTCAAAGACATTGATGATAACATGCCTCATTGTCGGGCTTGTAATTTTGGGAAGCAGCACAGACAACCATTTCCTAAACAAGGTTGGAGAGCCTCGAGAATGCTGCAACTAGTTCATACTGATCTTTACGGTCCTCAACGAACACCATCACTAAATGTTAATCTTTATTACACCATTTTTATTGATGATCTAACTAGAATGTGTTGGATTTATTTTTTAAAGCAAAAATCAGAAGTTGCTGATGTATTGTGGAAATTTAAATCCAAAGTTGAGAATGAAAACGGATGTTTGATTCAGACTATAAGGTCTAATAATGGCGGAGAATACACTTCGAAAACGTTTAATAGGTTTTGTGAAGATGTTGGAATTGAACATCAACTGATAGCACCATGCTCTCCTCAACAAAATGGATTCAGGAAAGAAGAAATAGATTCATAATGGAGATAACGAGATGGATGCTTCATGAAAAAAATCTTCCAAAATGCTTTGGGGAGAAGTAGCAAACAGTGTTGTGTACTTACAAAATCAAATTTCAACGAAAGCTATAAAAGACTTGATACCATTTGAAGCTTGGTATGGTTACAAACCTTCTTTAAAGTTTCTTAGAATATTCGGTTGCCTTTGTTTCATTTATCTTCCACTGGTCAAGCGATATAAGCTTGATAAAAAGGCAGAAGCCGGAATCTTTATTGGGTATAACATTATATCCAAAGCTTATAGAGTTTTCCAGCCACTTACTGGTCGAGTTATAGTGAGTCGAGATGTTCACTTTATTTAAAATGAGCAATGGAATTGGGAAGAATCAACCAAAGTGAACCATATTTTTAATTCACAAAACAATTCAATCAATGTTAGCATGATTAAAGAAAAAGAATAACCTAGATATGAGGGGCAAGATGCTTCAGTTGATGATGCTCTGGTAAGAGGTACTAGGTCTCTGTCTAATATTTATCAAAGGTGTAATGTAGCTGTTTGTGAACCTACAGGGTTCTGTGCTGCAAACAGTCAGCATTGGGTGGTTGCAATAAATGAGAAGATGTCGATGATCGTAAAAAATAAAACTTGAGAGTTCGTCGATTGACCTCTAAACAGAAAAATAATTGGTGTAAAATGGGTTTTCAGAATAAAGCTAAATCTTGATGGTTCAGTTAACAGATTCAAAGTAAGACTTGTTGTAAAGAGATATGCACAAGTGTTTGGAGTGGACTATTCCGAAACATTTGCACATGTTGCTAGGCTTGACATAGTAAGATTATTGTTTGCTCTTGCTGCTCAAAATAGTTGGAAAGCGTTCCAACTTGATGTTAAATTTGCGTTCTTAAAAGGAGATCTGTAAGAAGAAATTTTTGTTGAATAACATGAAGGTTTTGTAAGCAGAGGGAATGAAGATAAAGTCTATTTGTTAAAACAAGGCTTTATACGATCTAAAACAGGCTCCGCGAACATGGTACAACAAGATTGGTAATCATTTGAAGGGTCTTGGATTTCGTAAAAGTCAATCTGAACTCACATTGTATGTCAAGAATGAAGGTACGAATACCTTAGTCATTTCTCTTTATGTATATGATTTGTTAATTACAAGGAACAATCTTGAGCAAATTAATCAGTTCAAACTATAAATGGAAAAGGTCTTCGAAATGACATACCTTGGTTTGATGTCGTACTTCCTCGACCTTGAGATCAAACAAAACAAAGATGAAGTGTTCATATGTCAGGGAACTTATGCAAAACAGATACTTAAAAAATTTCAAATGGAAGATAGCAAAGCAATGAATACTCCTATGAATCAAAATGAGAAGTTGGTTAAAAATGATGGTTCTGCTAAGGTTATTGAAGCTGAGTTCAGGAGTTTGGTAGGTTGTCTAATATATTTAACAACAACCTGACCTGACATCTTAAATGATGTAAGTATTCTCTCAAGATTCATGCTTTGTCCCAACGAAACTCACATGACAACTACGAAAAGAGTTATGAGATACGTAAAAGGGACTTAGAATTATAGGGTTAAGTTTTTAAAGCAGAAAGAGATGAAGCTGATTGGTTTCTCTGACATTGATTGGGATGGCTCAATTGATGATATGAAAAGTACATCTGGTTACTGTTTTTTCCTTGGATCATGTATTTTTTTTCTTAGAGTTCAAGGAAGCAGGAAACGGTAGCTCAATCCACTGCTGAGCCAGAATTTATAGCAGCAGCAATTACTGTTAATCAAGCTCTTTAGTTAAGGAAACTTCTAGTTGATCTAAACATGGAGCAAAAACAAAGAACTGAAATACTAGTTGATAATCAAGCTGCCATTGCGATCTCCAATAATCTAGTCTTTCATGGAAAGACTAAGCACTTCAATATCAAGCTATTCTTTGTTCGAGAAGTTCAAAAGAGTGGTGATGTGAGTCTGCGTTACTGCAAATCTGAAGATCAAATTACAGATATTTTCACCAAAACTCTACCACTTAGCAAGTTTGAAGATTTGAGAAAGAGACTTGGAGTTCGCAGCTTCTAAACATGGAAGAGTGTTAGCATTATTTGGAAGCTGTTAGTTTATATTGGTCCAGTTTATGGGTCTTTTGTGGGTTTTTTGTGGGTATTTTGTGGGAACTTCTTAGGAAAAGTCACAGTTAAAGTGTTCTAAAACACTCTTTACTTTACTTGTGGTTTTTATTTAACTTATGTCAGTAGTTTAACTTGTGTTAGTGACTTTTATATTATATTTAAAGCTCCATCTACTAAATGAATGAATAGAAGTCTTTTGATTTTCCAGGTTCTCATCTGCTTCTTTGTCTTTCAATTATTCTCACCATTCAATCTTTGTCTTCTACACCAACAGCTCATTCTCCTTGTTGTTTTGGGAAAACTCTCCTAAGTACTGTAAATTTTTCTTCGCCACCTCCTCCAAATCAGTAAAGTGACACACATATTATACACAAATAAAAAAACAAGTCATAGTCTAAATTTCAAAAAACGAAGCATAACAACAAATATTAAGTAGAAGTAAAAAAATGAATTTTTAAGGTCCATAACCTCAAAGAACCAGGACATAGAAAAGATTGACATGTCTCACAATCTTCAGTAAGAATAAATAACCTATCGTTTATATTTTTCTTAGTCTAAAAAGTCTACCACCACAATATATAGATGAGTAGAAATATAAGATTTTATTTGAAAAGGCCAACCATAAATTGATATAAGAGGGGGCTAAGTATAATATTAATAACAACATTTTTTTGTTATAAAACCGGGTCTATCACCTTTTTCGTGCCTACCAATCATGGCGTTATAAAAAACCGAATCTCTTTCAAAAATTTCATCAAAACACGCATTACAAAAAATTAAATATATTCTCGACATTCTATGAAACAGCTTATGCACCAAATTAAGTGTTTGCCTCCTAAAAACCCAGTAATCAAGCGAGTAGTAATCGAATTCTAAGAAATTATATATTTCATCATTTGATCTAAAAAAGTATTCACCTATATTAATATAATTAGTTAAAAACAAAAACTTATAATTTCATCTTACTTCAATTAATCTAATGATAAATTGTTTTATACAAATTACTTATACATAAATAATAAATAAAAATATTATATTTCAATTTATAAAATTTAATTGAGAACTATAAGTTCTATCAAGCCATAAACAAATACATATACTAACTAAAATCTTTCGACACATATAAAATACATTAATTTTATAAAAAAAAACTATAACAAAATTTTCTTTAGTTAAAATTATAATTCTATTAACCAAGCTTCTGTATATCTAATTATAATTTTTCTAATTGAATATATTAAATAATTTTGTTTAAAAATATTGTTTAAACAAAATTTAATCCTAGTCCGTGAGACTTTTTTAATATCAAATAGTCTACTATACATACATAGTAGGCATATAGCAACTAAATTGAAATGATTGATAAAATAAATAATATATTAATTTATAATATTTTTATAAAATAAATAAAGATAATGAATAAAAAAATATGTATTTTTTTTTCCAAAACAACGAAACGTGTAAGAGTAAAGGAGCCCCTGTATCAAATAAACAATTGAAGAAATTTATCTCATGGATGAGGCAATCTGAAGAAGTCCGCTCGAAAATAGGAAGCCTTAATAGAATATATTTATGCATATCCTTGACTCTGTTAGAAGTATAGTTCTCTTATAACAAATTGTTAAGAAAAGGGAAGACAAATTCACCTTTATCCTTTTTAGACTAAATTTAGCTTTGTGGATAAATTCAGACACGAAGATCGGTCCCCTAGGAAGTATAAAGTTGCGGACAAAATATAATGTTTGAAACCCTTGGAACCAAAACATATAAGTCAGGGAAAAAATGACCCAAATGGTTAAGCATGATTGACCATAAACGTAATTCAAATAAGATCAACCATGGGAGGAGATGGAGAGGTGGGGTTGCCATACCTTTGACCATCGAAACCTTCTTACCCACCTTCGAATCACCAGGTGAAACCTTCTTATCCACTTTCAGTGGCGGATCTACATTGGGGCCCTACGTCCCCCTTACCTAAAATATACCTTTTATATTTTTTTAAGGTAATAATATAATATTAAAATAAAAATTATACACCCCTTACCTAAATTATACGCCCTCCTACCTAAAATATATATTTTATATAAATAATATTAAAGTAAAAATTTAAGAAAATAATTGTTTTTTAGGAATGTTATAAATTTAAAGTAAAATTTTAATTTAAAAATTATTATGTTGACTATTTTTAATAAAATTTTTTGATTAAAAGTCTGAGGAGTTAAAAATTTTAATTTAAAAAATCTTGGATTATAGCTATTTTTAAGGAAAAATTTAAGTAAAAAATCTTGAATTTTAAAAGAAAATTTTAAGTTGGTATTTATAAATGGTTGGATGTAGTCTCGGGCATCTCAATCTCTAGAATATTAGAACTCTTCATTGATTTTGTAAGTATTCTCATTCTTTTTTGCGATAATATGTTTTGATTTTATATTCGTTCAATCTTTCTATTTCTAATTAATTATGTTTTATCTCTTACTTTGATTTAGAAAAAGATAATGAATTGCTGCTTATGAACGAGAGAGACGATATTTAAATCAAAGAAAAGGGGAAAAAGGAAGAACACGATACGTCCCAATTTATTTTTTCAAGGTATGTATGTTTTTTTTTTCTTTTGAAATTTTATTATTATTTTGATCTTAAAACACTTGATAATCAATATTTTTTTCTGATCTGATTTGTGGTCACTTAGGAAAGTAAAAATAGATTTACATAGTTTTAGATAGCAAAGTTTTATTTACTGAAATTATTTTTTATAAAGTAATTGATTTTAATTTTTAATCTGTTTAAAGACAATATATATGGAAATATTTGTTATTTTTTAAAATAAAATTATATATTTATATTATAAATATCTTTTATATAACCAAATTTTATTTATTTTCATCTATTTTTCAAAAATATATTTTTTATAACAAATTTTATGTAAATTTTAAAATATCTTTTTAAAATATTAAATTTGGTTTTGTTATATTTTATTTTATTTTATATATCTTTTAAAAATAATATATATTAAGATACATTAAGATTTATTGATGTAATAATAACATATTCTAATAAGATATTTTTATTTGTAGACTTATAATGGAGCGTTATTTTGCTAAAAAACCAAGGAATAGTGTTGGTTCTTCAAGTAGCTCGAGTAATAATAATAATATGATTCATCCTAATCGAGTAATAATAATAATATGATTCATCCTAATCTGATTGCCTTGATATATATCAAGACGTAATGATGATAGTGTAGAATTTCATTTGAATGAAGATATAGTGAGTGATTCGGGACTACGCCAACTTATTGAAAATCCTGATAGTACTGTTAGAGATAAAATTCGACGAGAATTCATATCAAAAGGACCTTGCCGATCAAAAAATCATATTTTCCCCAAAACACAATTTGGGAAAAATAACCGGAGTTTTCAAGTTACGTGGTTCGAAAAATATCAATGGTTGGAATACAGTGTGCATAAGGATGCGGCATTTTGTTTAGCCCCCCCTACTTCAATTCCTAGATCTGCCACTGCGGCACTTTGGTATCCTAAAGATCGACCATAGGAGGACAAAACTAATTAATGATTATTTGTTACTTTAGTAGCCAAACCTTCTTATACAAATATAATACGACTTAGTTGTAGGATGTTTTAACAATTAAACATCTAGGATGTATAGTAGAAGAAAATTCATATAGGTTAGCAAAGAAAATATGGAGATACAAGAATAAGTATTTTATTTTAGAATTTAGCCCATTATGTAGATATTTAGCTCAAGTTTCCGACCAAATTTAGATTTGCGACAATATACTAAATTGTAAGAATATTAAATTGAGGGGAAAGTAATTAGTAAACAACTTTATTTTTAGGAAAAAATAAAAATGATTTATAAAAATTCAAACGATGATGATTCAATTTTTCATTACTCATCATCTCTTAATCGTGAAAATGATCATTTTCTGTGGAATATAATGCTCAAATCTACATTTAAGAATAAGTAGTTATAGTTGTTTATAAAGAGAAAATCGAACATCCTCAAAACAAATTGTGCGGATTAAATTAGTGAAGTTATTTATAAAGATGCACAAAGAGAATTGAAATATTGAATATTCAAATTATATAGAATATTTCAATAAATATTTTTATAAGAACATTAAGATAATTCATCATGTAAAATAAGAATTTGGTTTCACCTTCTGTAACATCATAAAAAATGTCTAAGAATATTAAGATTCTTTTATATAATAATAAAATTTTATTCAGCCTCTATAACATCGTAATTTGACAAGAAGGTTAAGATTCTTGTGATGGAATAAAATAATTGATTTTGAAATTATATAATATAATAAATATATTGTATAAGAATATTAAGATATTCGTAACCTATTAGAATAATTCAGAATCAGCTTATATGATATTATATAGAGTTGTAACTATACTTGAGTTAATATAATAAGAGTGAAAAAATTGATTAAATATCATCAGTTTTAAGTCATTATTTGTTGTCTTAAGAAATTATACTAGACTATTTAAATTTCATATTTAAAACCCAACATAATCAAAAAATAACATGATAAAATACATATAAAATCTTATATCAAACAGGTTTCACTAAAGGTTAAAATAGTGATTTTTAACCAGACCATAACTTTAAGAAAGTTAGTGATTCTTTCAAGATAATTATGTACATATTACATATATTATCATTAAGCTCCATTAAATGAATGTTAAGATAATTTTTATGAATGACAACTTTGAGAAAACTACATTTATACTACAACCCAATGACTTTGATTGTTGTATATGAATGTTGCAAACGTTAATCAAGCTAAAGGAAAATTAAAGTATATGTAACATTAAAAACTCATTTATGATATTATGAAATCATCTCATCATTGATACCTTTAATTTTTGAAGTTATAATCTCGTCCAAGTTTGGGATAAACTTGATAAAATATTATCGATATCACAAATTCAATAAAAGTAAATTCTAATATATAGTTGTATGTCAATGACATGTTCATTTCCATGAACTGTAAGAAATTGTTACATGACACTAAAAATTGCTCTAAAACTAATACGGTATAAAACATTTGGGTGATGTGTTTTATATTTTAAGAATCCAGTTTTATATAGAACATTATTGATCTACTATAAATTTGTCACAAAATATATACGTTAAAAGCATGAGGCAATGCTATGATATTAAAACAATTGTGTAATATTTTATTATTGTTCTCTAATATTTTTTATCCCATCAAAACCAAATGTAGGGTTGTCACCACCATCCATCAAATAATCAACCCTTTTCATTTCTTTTGACCTTCTTTATATTTATATATATATATATATAACATAACCTCACTATTCTAAACTTGAGAGTTTAATTTCATACAATCTATCAAATCATAATTTGATCAACCACATATTTAGATCACTCTATCAATCATACTTTTATTTGTCACATTTTGAAAACTTACAATCATACGTGACATATATTTCATGTTCTTCACATGTAATAATTCATATAATGATTTAGCCGGACCTACACTCATCTCAGTTCTATTATGCATACGTTTTACTTAGAATTGACTTACAAATAAAAATCATATATTTTCATCACATGAATCCTAAAAATTGAAATGAAAATGTAATCTTAAGATAAGAATTATGAAACCATGTCGAAATTATGCATGAAAAATCATATCAAGTATAAAATGGAACCATCATGCATTAAAAATTAAGGATATTTAGTATAAGAAAAAATTTATGGGTTTAGCAAAGAATACTTGGAGCCCGATACAAGAATAAATATTTTTATTTAACATTCATTTCATTCCGTAAATATTTAGCTTGAGATCTAGAACTAGGGATGCAAATGTTTTCTAAACCCGTGGGTATCTAATCTGAGCTTCCTTGGTAGGTTAGGTACTCGTTATTCTAATATTAATAATTAATACAAAATATGTTATTATTTATATCCCTAAATTATATTCTAACGTAATTGAATTTGTTTTTTTTTATTTGTTTTTATACTTTTATCGTTATTCATAGTTTATTATATTTATAAATATATTATATTATTTTATACTTAAAAATTAAGGATTTCAATCGAAAAGATATATATATTATATAGTGTTTTTTTTAGAAAGTCAAATATATTTCAATCGCATTAAAATATAATTTAAGGCTTTATATAATATTACTAAATATAGCTAAAAGTTTTAGTAAATATTAAATTTTAAATAATAAATATAATTTATAGACTTGTTACTAGTTTTTTATTTTGTTTTAAGATTTGGGAGTATATATTCAGTAGATTATGATTTATAAATTAATTATTTAAATAAAAAATTAGATAGTTTTTTATCAAAAATATTTTAATAACTAAATAAATTATTATTGAGTACGCGCGATTTCGCTACGCAAAATTAATATTCTACTAGTCAGGCACATTTTGGAAAAATATAAAGATGCATGGGTTACGTGTTTAGTTTACCCATCATGAGTCATTTTCGTCTGTATCAATAACCAAATTTAGAAATGAGGCAATATAGTAATTCTGAGAATATTAATTTTGTGGGGGAATTAATGAGTGAACAATTTTGATGTAAGAGAAAGAAACATAATTGATTTGTTAAATTCAAACGTTGATAATTTAGTTCTGAGACATATTCAGATGATGATTTGATTTTGCATTCTCTAATATCTCGTAAAAATTATTTATTCTTGGAAAATAATATTTCAATACTTATTTTAAACTAAGTAGTTGTTTTGTTCAAAATAAGAAAACTCAATATCGTCAAAAAGTTATTCATATTTAAAAAAATACAATCATTTACAAATTATCCAAAAAAAATAATAGATTAGATATTGTATATTCACGTTATATAGAATATTTCGATTAAGATTTTTATAAGAAAATTAAGATTATTTATGATATACGAGAATGATTTGGTTATAACTTGTTTAACATCATAAAAGTTAATAACATTAATATTATTTATGATGCAATAGAAGAATTTTGTTTTATATTAATAGCGTTATAAACAACTTTTCAACAAAAATTACAATTATTGTGATAAAACAAAGTAATTTGTTTTCAACGTCTCTAACATCATTAAGAGTTTTGTTGTGAATGAGTCGAATAGTGACTTGACAGTCTACTGTATCCAACAGTACAGTTTTGTGTCTGTGATATTGTGCCTTGACAGTGTATTGTGTCCGGCAGTACAAATAAGTGGTGTGACTGTATGACGTTAGTCTTGTGGTATGAGTATATTAGGCCCATTGTCTAGTAAGTCTATTAATTACCTATAAATAGACTACTAGGGCTACATAAAACACAATCTGAAATGAGTAACCTTTTCTATCATAGTGAAACTCTTTTCTCTGGCGGCGCCCGTGGACGTAGACAATTGTCGAACCACGTTAAATCCTGTATTCATTCAAGTTTGTCATTCGTATATGTTTTTTGCTTAAGCCATTTTGATAATTGCATAGTAATTTACTAACAAAATTGGTATCAAGGCCACATGGTGAAATTAGGACTTTTGCAATTAGGGTTTCACAATGGCGTCTACAGCAACAAAATACATGATTTAAAATTTTGATGGGGGATCCAGCTTTGCGTTGTGGAAGATTAAACTGAAATCTTCATTGGTAGTGCAAGGGCTCTGGAAGGCTGTGGAGAATAAGTTACCAGAATAGATGAAAGAAGAGGAGAAACAAGATCTTCAAGAAAGGGCTTTGTGCTGGATTTTAATGAGTGTGAAAGACAATGTGCTTCACGAGATTATTGGTGAGAAGACTGCTGCCTACGCATGGAAAAAGCTAGGATATCTTTACTCATAGAAATCAGTAGTAAACCGATTATACTTGAAGAAGCGTTTGTATGATTTCAGATTAAAAGAAGGTATGTCCATAACAGAGCACCTAGATAATTTTAAATCAATTATAATGGACTTGGAGAACATAGATATCAATATTGAGGATGAGGATCAAGTTTTGTTTATATTGAGATTGTTACCAGCTCCCTATGAAAACTTTGTAGATACCATTATGTATGGTAAGGATAAGTTATCGCTAGCAGATGTCAAAGGGGCACTGAAAACAAAAGAGATGAGACAATTGCAGCCAGACAATCAAGCTGAAAGGGGAAGTCTTATGACTATGGGAAGATCTAGAAGCAAAGCGAGTTCTTTAAGAAGGAAGAACTTGAGGTCCAAGTCAAGGGTAAAGCACTCAAATTTGTTATGAATGCGGTGAGCGGGGTCATTATAGGAAAGATTGTCCGAAACTGAATGGTAAGAAGGGAAATCAAAAGGAAAATGCAGCAAACATTGTTGAAGGTGTGAACGATTCCGACGATAGTGAAAACAATGGTAGAGGAGATGTATTGTTCGTGAGTTCAGACTTTGGGCAATACTCTTGGGTACTCGATACCAGCGCTACATATCACATGTGTCAGTTCGAGCAGTGGTTTGATACGTACAAGCCAATGCAGGGAACTGTCTATATAGGGAACAATCATTTGTTGACTGTTGGTGGTATTGGTAACGTCAGATTCAAAATGTTTGACGGGGTTGTTAGAATATTGACGTGCTGGCATGTTCTTGGGTTAAAGAGAAACCTGATTTATTTTGGGACTCTAGACTCTTGGGGTTACAAGTACCGTGCAGAAGATGGTATAATCAAAGTGACAAAAGGCTCAATGGTATGCATGAAAGGCAGTTTACAGAGGGGTCTTTACATTCTCCAGGGGAGTGTTGCTATGGGCTATGCTGCAGTAGCATCATCAGGGAGTAATAGCCAAAGTAGGTAGGATCAAAATAAGTTGTCGCATTGGCGTCTTGGTCACATGAGTGACAAAGGATTAGCTTTTTTGGGAAAGAGAGATTTGTTACAAGGGTATAAAGCAGAATCATTGGGATTTTGTGAGCACTATGTGTTTGGTAAACAAACTAGAGTCAAATTCAGCAAATCGGTTGTAAAAAAGACTAAAAGACTACATTCACTCAGATCTTTGGGGTCTAAACAGAATTACATCCAAGAGCGAAGCTAGATACTACATGAGTTTGATTGATGATTATTCAAGGATGGTGTGGGTTTACTTTTTGAAAACGAAAGATGATGCATATTCAACCTTTGTCAAATAGAAGATGATGATTGAGAAGCAAACAGGAAGAAAAATCAAACGTCTTAAGACAAATAATGGGTTAGAATATTGCAAGCATGAGTTCAACGATTTCTGCGAAACTGAGGGAATAGTGTGCCATCGCACTTGTTCTAGAACACCACAACAGAATGGAGTCGCGGAAAGAATGAACAGAACACTTTGTGACAAGGCACGAGTATGCTCTCGCATTCCGGTGTGGGAAAGAATTTTTAGGCTGAAGCTATCAATACAGCGTGTTACTTGGTGAATCGGTCTCCATCAACGGCTATTGATTGTAAAACTCATTTTGAGATTTGGTCTGGATCGTCGGCTGATTATGAACATTTGAGGGAGTTCGATTGTCCTGCGTATGCTCAAGTGAGAGATGGTAAGCTTGAGCCGAGGGCAAAGAGGTGCATATTTCTAGGATATGCTACTGGAGTGAAGGGATATAGGTTATGGTGCACCTCTCCAAAGTCTCCAGGTTTTCTCATCAGTAGGGATGTTACTTTTAATGAGTTTTCTTTTATAGACAGTTAGAAGGAAGTAGGAGAAATGGTCGAATCAGGATCGGTTGTGAGTAAACAGGTGGAGCTTAAAGTAAAATCAGTTCCTAGCAGGTCCAATAATTCGAGTGGTTCTGAGGTGGATCCAGAATCAGGAGATAAAGCGTCAGCATCGGATGATAGTGACGATGATGCGCCTGAACCAGAACAACAACCTTATAGCATAACATTGGGCAGAGAAAGAAAAGATATTAGACTTCCAAAAAGGTATGTGAATCTAGTTTCATATGCTCTGTCAGTTGCAGAAGAAGTTGAGATGTAGGAACTTAGTAGCTAAAGAGAAGCTATAGCGAGTTCAGAGGCAGATCGATGGATTAGTGCTATGGGGGAAGAGATTGAATCTCTTCAAAAGAATACTGTGAATGTTGGCTTAACTTTTAACAAGACCGATATTGGTGAATCGCGGAATGATGTTGCAGGATCATTGGTTGGTTTAGTTGATTCTGATTTTGCAGGTGATATGGATAAAAGAAGATCTCTGACAGGATATGTATTTACTCTAGCTGGGAGTGCGATCAGTTGGAAAATACAGTTGCAAGCTACTGTAGCTTTGTCTACAACAGAGGTAGAGTTGATGGCGGTAACAGAAGTTGTTAAAGAGGCAATGTGGTTGCAAGGTTTGGTGGAAGATTTGGGCTTGGATAGGAATACTACAAAAGTGTTTTGTGACAGTCAAAGTGTCATACACCTTACAGGGAACCAGATATACCATGAGCGTACAAATCACATAGATGTCACGTATCATTTTATTCGTGATATAATATCAAAGGGAATTGTTGATGTGAAGAAAGTGTCTACACACGATAATCTAGTAGATATAATGACCAAGGCAGTATCAGTTCGAAAATTTAGGGAGTGCCTAAACTGGATTGGTGTTTGCAGTATAGAGTGAATGCCTTAAGGGCATTTGGTGAGTCAGAAGAAGAGAAGTTTCTTTGTTGATAGTGAAGAAATGATATTCGCCTCAAGGGGAAGATTTATTGTGAATGAGTCAAATAGTTCCTTGACATTGTACTGTGTCCAGCAGTACAGTTTTGTGTCTGTGATAGTGATATTGTGCCTTGACAGTGTATTGTGTCCGACAGTACAAATAAGTGGTGTGACTGTATCATGTTAGTCTTGTGGTATGAGTCCATTAGGCCCATTGTCTAGTAAGTCTATTAATTCTCTATAAATAGACTATTAGAGCTACACAAAACACAATCTGAAATCAGTAACCTTTTCTATCATAGTGAAACTCTTTTCTCTGGCGGCGCCCTTGGACGTAGACAATTGTTGAACCACGTTAAATCATGTGTTCATTCAAGTTTGTCTTTCGTATATGTTTTGTGCTTGAGTCATTTTGATAATTGCATAGTAATTTAATAACAAGTTTGATATGAATATTAAGATCTTTGTAATGTAACAAAATAATTCAGATTAGGTTTTTGCGACATTATATAGAACTTGACTATATTCCGTGAATTATCTTAACAAGAGTAAAAACATTATTCAATACATTCAGTTTTAAGCTCTTATTTGTCTTAAGAAAAAATGTTTGGTTATTGAATATTTATATTCAAAACCCAACATGATCAGCAAATAACATAAAAATATATACATAAGGTTTTATTTCAAACACGCTTCACTCAAGGTGAAAATATTGAATTTTCAGCGGACCTTAACTTTAGACAAACCTATAATTGTATCAAAACAATCATAGTATAGATTCCACAGTTCATTATTAAACTTTATTAAATGATTATTAAGATCATGTTTTATGAATGGTAACATTGACAAAACTAAATATATGCTACAACCTAATGACTTTGTTTGTTCCATATGAAAGTTATAAACACAAATCTACCTCAAGGAGAAAGAAAGTGTTTGTAACAATTATATGTAAATTTCAGTTAAGTTGTAACATTAAAAAAAATTATTTATGATATTAAGAAATCATGTTATTTATTTTTCAAAGTTATAATCTCATCCAGTTTTGATATAAACTAAATAAATTTATAGGTTTCACAAATTTAGTGGAAGTGGATTCCTATTTAATGAAGTATATCGATAGCATTTTTTTTCATTAACTATAAAAACTTTTTGTATGAGATCAATAAATTTCTTTTGAAATAATTCGGTGTGAAACAAGATGCATTTTATATGTCAAAAATCCAAACTCACGAGGATCTTTCTCGCTCTGCTATAAATTTATCGTAAAATACATACGTTAAAAGCATGATGCACTATAATGATATAAAAATAATATTTTTATAGATTATGTTGAATATATTATTTTAGTAAGTTAGTTAATAATTATATAACACTTTTTGGTCTCATTATCCAGAACTTTATTAATATCGGTTAAAACCAAATGTAGGGTTGTCACCCTCACCCACCAAATATCTCTTAAACATATTTTTATTATAGAATCCACAGTAAAACCATCAATATTCTAAAAGTTAAAGCTATTTGGTTCATCCACCCTCCCACGACTACGCGACAAAAATACGCTTATAAGATGATATAAGTATAAATTTTAGATTTATAATATTTTCATCTCTCACACACGCACATCTATTCCAATAGATTCGACTTACTCCAGTAAACTTTAATGGCTCAAACTAAAGGTGATAAACGTGCACCAAAGTAAGTATTTAATCGGGTTTCTTTAATCTTCTACGAATCTTCAATTTTTCTTCATAAGTCCTAAATTTCTTGGTTATATTATTTATATACATATATATATATAGTGTGTGTTAGTATATGGTTTATCAGTGTTATTAGAGGTTGATTTGTAAAAATTTATATTTTTGGGCCAATTTAAAGTTTTAAAGTCAGGGTGGGTGAAGTTTCACACCTTCAATATACCGCCGGTAGTGAGAACACCGACAATGTTTAATGCACATAAAGCGCAAAACACACCACGGTGTAGGTTTCTATACATCGGTGATGTTAGTTATAAAAACAAAGAAAAATTCACGATGGTCTTATCATTTTGATAAAAACCAACGGTGGTACCCATTTATAACACCGTCAGTGTATAATTCTCCGTACACCAATGGTGCAATAAGGCATTGAAAATTTTAATTGTATATATCATTGATGCAAGTAGTTTTAGTATTATACAACAAATCTTGCTAACTATAGTTTTCTGTCAACTGTAATATCCAATCAACTATAATTTTTCGCCGAACATAATTTTTTTTTTTCGTGACCTAATTCATCATATATTTCTCTTTAATGTATTATTCATATAGAATATATATTTTTTTATTCTAATATTTCTTTTTATTCTAATATATTTTTATTTATTTATGATGTGTATTATTTGTGATGCTTTTTCATTTTATGTTTGATGTTATCATTGTAAATTTGATAGTTTCAAATTGTTAGCATTAAAACATTAAATGAATATATTATACAAAAAACATATTTAGCGCAAATACATTACAATAACAAATAGTTTAAAAATAGAGTACACGAAATAATAAAAATAAATCGTCTTAATTGGTCACCGTGTGGTTAATGATGCAGGCTTACGAATTTAATATCTTGATATACTTTATAACAAGCTATAATCGGTAGTTTTCAGTCTGTCGCTTATCGGCTATGCAATCTACTACAACAAGTATGTACATGTGCGTAGGGTGCATCCATTGTAACATAAAACTATATAAATGATAATAATAAATAAGGGTGCAAATGTAATCTTAAATTAACAACAAAATTCAAATGTCAACATGAAATATTTACATGGAGAAAATTGTAGTTTTTAAGAAAACCAAACCCGATATCCTCCCTTTAAGACGTCAAACAGAGTGCATTTCATGATGGTAGAAAATAAAAACTCATTACTCTATTAAAAATGGATTATGCATTTAAAACTTTGTTATGATTATGATCACTAACTCAGGAATTGTCTTGCTACACCTATACTATCTTCATAGTATTATTTATTATCATTAATCTTTTTTTACTCATTGTTACCATTAAATACATACATATAAGCTTGAGCGTTATCCATAAGCTCGTCGTAAAGAATCCTTCTAATATTGTTTCACCATGCCATTGGTCGTACAGGCCATATAAATTTATCAACACCCGCAATATGTGTCAGATGAACATCGTTCATAATAGTTATTAAAACTATCTAATGTTCCAAAAAAATGTTTTTTATAACTATTTGGACGACAAAACAGTACTTTAGAACCAATATTGGAACTTTTTATTCGGCGATTAGTGGATAAACGTTCCACTAGAGACTGGCGACAGCATAAAAGTTCCAGCTACCAAAATGTTTGTCGTGAATATATATATATATATATATATATATATATATATATATATATATATATATATATGTGGCCACTACATTGTGTCGTTATTTTAAAATAAACATGCACAGTCCCATTCTCTCCTCACTTTGACCAGCGGAGTTTTAAAAATATTATGCAGTGGAAGTTTACTCATTTAGTTGACGGCGCAAATGATAATTTACATTTGACTGGTTGGCAACCATGATGTTTCTATTTATTTGAATGATCTAAAAGGGAAAAAATTCCATATAGCCTATTTCAAACCATATTTTATAAATATGTTTTAATTATTTTTTATCGTTAGTTTCCATATCTTTAGCACCATCAAATTCCACAAAACAAAAATAGAATGTATTGTTCGAGATGTAACCTCTGATTTTGTTGAGCATGTCTCTAAATTTATGTTCTATCAACAAATCAACTCTTTTCAAAAGATCCTTTAATTGATTTATGTTTCATCTGAGTTAAACAATGCTTTTTACCCCAAAACAACTCGAACTTAAGCTTACTCGTGCCAAAAAGTGCTTTATGTTGGATGAGAGCTCGTGTTTCTAAAATGAATGAACTTATTAGTTCTCCACATGAAAAACTTATCGATGTACGAAATTAACCAAGATACTTTAACATATTCAATTGCTTGAAAATAATATTCAAACTCACTATAAATCGCATTCACATTGTTCTCTAAAGCACATCATGTCTTTGAGTATATTATATTATTTCGAAAACCCATAAAGGCATCAAAAACGTTTTTATCTTTTGCAAGACGTTAATGTACCATTGACATAGCATGTGTGTTGTTTCGAAAACACTTGTTGAAGATAATTTGTCAATGCTGAGTATTTATTCGTCAAACTACCTTTGATTCTTTGATTGTAGTTAGCTAGCATCAATGGTTCAAACAATCTCATACCCACTTAAAATTATTAAATTTCTCTTTGAACATAAACGCAAATGTCGTATAAGAAGTCAAACTGATAGAGGTTGGTCCAATGTTCTAAAACAACGACATTATATACATTATTAATTTGTAGTGTTATCCATTATTATCACTTATGGAGACGTCCATAATAAATCCATACTAACTGTTTGTGAAAAAAACATACAGTAATAATGTCACTTTAATATTTTATGGATTTATGTCATATAAAATAAATAAACATTTTGAGTGTGCGTAACAAGTATTGCAATTATCACCTACCAAATTTCTTTAGCATCGAGTGTTTTTGTCTAGCATTATATACAATGCGCATGGATGACACATTTTTATCGTTTTAATTTTTTCACTTTGCTAAACATTTCTCTAAATTTCTCGATGGTGAGTTCCCAAGAACAAAAAAAATTATCTTTCAAATATTCCACTCGTACGAAGGACCTTCTAAGTGTTTTGTTTTTGGAAGATTGTGAATCTCACAAATAATATTTAAGTATCTCTAATCTCTTGTGACCATAGTTCTTTTAAGATAAAAAAAGACATCCACAACTTTTTTAATTTGATCAACTTTCTCTTAAGAACATTTAGGCCTAGTAACTGATTGTACCTGATGAGTTCGGATAATTCAAACACAACCCACTGCTTAATCTGGACAGGGGTAATTCGGAACATAACACACCACTGAAAAATCTGAACAAGACAAATGTAAAACACATTTTGACTAAGCTATCTAGTAATCTACTTAAAAGACTAATGAGTCTTTAAACTTGACCCGGTTTCACAACTTGACCCGGTAAGCCCATGAGTCATTAAATTAAGAGTATAAATACCCCAACCACTCTCATTAATGAGGATGATCAACATTTAATACAAGCAGGTTGCTTAATTATCTCACTACTCCTCACACTAAACAAAAAATACTTAAAACTTACCAAAACACTTTACCAAACTACCCCCAGCCCAAAATAAACCACACCAAATTGGCGACCACAATGGCAGCACCAAGGTGCCTGAATCTTGCATTCAAAACCAGTAGAAAAAACCAGTTTGGATGGATCCGAACGAGCAAGGAACTCTGCCACATGTGGTGGAAACGGTTGGGGAAAACAAAGAATACACCATTGAAGAGCGAGACAAGTTGGGAGCAGAAATAGAGGCGCTAAGGGCCATAAAACAAGAAGAGAATGATATAAGGGAGAAATCAGGAAATGATTGGGGAAAACAAAGAATACACCATTGAAGAGCGAGACAAGTTGAGAGCAGAAATAGAGGCGCTAAGGGCCATAAAACAAGAAGAGAATGGTATAAGGGAGAAATCAGGAGCGTCAGCTATTCATCATACTGACAACCCTAGGGAGAATGATTTATCAATAAAGAATCATTTGAGTTTAAAAAATACTCACATGAGCTCTAAGAAGACACATCGGTCCAAACATGGTGAAAGTTCAAATTCGGAGTCCTCCAGTAGCTCTTCGAATGAGGCTGAGCTTGAGGAATCTGTGTCCTCAAATAGTGATGAAGGAAGATCCAGAAAAACGATGAAGCTAATAAAAAATATTCAAGAAAGAGGGATAGGCATGGTAGGCTTAAAAGGCATCTGGCCAAAGGGAATCCCACAGGCATGATGATCAGTTGCTGATTGATCATTTTGCTTTTCAGACCAAACCATAAATATTGCACGACCTAACGAAGACACAGTCTTTAGTCGTAATAAGAACTAGAGACAATCACCTTTGTCAAGCCAAAATATTGTCCGGAAACCTACCTAAACAATTTGACGGGAATTAAAGATCCGGACAACCATCTGGAGCAATTCAAGAACTTCATGATGAATTTTGATGATGATGACAAACTTTTGTGTAGAGCCTTCTCTCAAACTTTTAAGAGAAGTGCTCTTAAGTGGTATAACAGCTTGCCCCAGGGTGTATTAGAAACTTTGATACATTCTGGGTTGCCTTCCGAAGGCAATTTGTTGGGAGTAAAGAGGTGAAGTGACATGAAGATACCATAATCCATTTTGCCGAAGAACTAAACGAGTCCTTAAAGGATTATATAAGTCGATTTGTGAATACAAATAATGGATTAGCAGATTGCTTCGAACAGATGGAAATTTCTTCCATAAGACAAGGATTGAATCTTAGGAACGTGGGTGATTCGGTGACCAGGAAGAAAGGCATGACATGGGGTGTCCTATTGAATCAGGTAGGAAAATAGATTAATGTGGAAGAGACCAAGAAAACCAGGGTGCACCGTCAAGTGAGGTCCACCACAACAGCTCGAAACCAGTCCAGATATAAGGCTAAAGAGACCGGACAAGGGTCTAACCGGGCTAAACAAACTCAGTCCAACCAGAATCAGTCTCAGAGCCAGTAGTCAAAAGGTAAAAGAGGTCCTTGGGTTCAACCGGAGTGGTTTGCAAAGTTGAGAGAGAACGTGGCCACGATATATGACAAGACCAAAGATAAAGTCCATTTCCGGAAACCTACGGGACTGCAGTCTCTATGAGAAATCTGAAATACTTTTTTTGCCAGTATCATAATGATATAGGCCCTAATACTCAAGAATGCATAGCATTGAAACAAGTAGTATAGAATCTTATTGAAAGAGGCAAGTTGGGAGCTTATGTTAAAAGAAGAAATGGAAACAGGCCTGATAGTGCTCCTCAGACGGGCCCTACAAACAATGTAGGAACATCTTCTCAAGAAGGAGCAATGGTTATTCTTGAAAGATTTGATGTTGCTTCTGAGTACCTGGATCCCGATCCAACTCGGAATAAAGTGGGGGTTATAACAGAGCTGACCAAGATGATGTTCGGACTGATCAGTTTCTTTGAATCACTCACCATCTTTGGAGGAGACACTATGACAACACCTACTCCTTCATCAAGAAAGAGGCATGTACATAGTTTGGCCACTCAGTTGGAAGGGGGAATCTCTTCCCATCAGTATCAGACCCCGTTTCCATTCATAGTTTTTGATGAGGATGATTTAAGAAACATTGCTGGGACTCATGAGGATACGGTGGTGATAGGAGCATCTATTGGGGGCAATGATATCCGCAGGATTTTGATAAACACATGTCGTTCGGCGAACATCCTTTACTTAAGCTCTTATAAGCAGATGAGGAATCTGGTCGTCATTGGAAACTTAAACAGAACCATTTTGGGCTTCACAGGGAGCTCTGCGGATGTAATTGGGGAATTTGAGGAAGAAGTGTTGTTGGGCAAGGGGCCTTTTAGAAAGCTGTTGAGGGTGCTATTTGTTGTGGTAGATTTCCCCACATCCTACAATATGATTTTTGGGAGGTCTTGTCTTATCAAAATGCATGTTGTGGCCTCAATAGTCCATCAGTGTTTGAAGTATGCAGTTCAAGGGCAAGTAGGTATTGTCTGAAGCAGGCAAAAAATAGCCATGGAGTGTTATCCAACTTCTCTTGCTCCTAATACTTTGGGAGCAGTTCTAATTAATGAAGATTAGCAGTAACCGGAGCCTTCTGAGGGAGAGGGTGACCCCAGAAATATCAAGATTGGTTCTAAAATGTTGCCAGAGTTGAAAAAGAAATTGTTTTCCTTTTTACTAAACAATCAACATGTATTCGCTTGGTGCAATAATGATGTAACCCGCAAGCGTTATCTCACAAAAGTTGTCAATCTGGAGTGATGTCGCACCTGTTGTGCAGAAAAGAAGAGCTTTTTCTAATGAAAAAGCTCATGTGATAGTCCAAGAAGTTGATCGGGTTACCAAGATGGGACACATAAAGGAGTCCCAGTATCCTTTATGGATTGCCAATCTGGTGTTAGTCAAGAAAAAGAATGGGAAATGGCGTATGTATATTGACTTCACTGACCTTAACAGAGCTTGCCCAAAAGATCTTTATCCAGTTCCCCGGATAGATCAGTTGGTGGACTCAACGTCTGGAAATAAGTTGATGTCCTTCATGGATGCTTTTTCTGGGTACAACCAGATACAGGTGGATCTGAAGGATCAAGATCATACTACCTTAATAACACACAGAGGTCTTCATTGCTGCAAAGTGATGACTTTTGGGTTGAAGAATGTTGGGCTACTTATCAGAGGTTGGTGAACAAAACATTCGCTAGTCAGATTGGCAAAAATATGGAAGTATACATAGATGACATGATGGTTAAAATCCTGGAGGAGGATTTGCATATAGTTGATCTTCAAGAAACATTTACTAATTTGGCAGCTATGAATTTGAAGCTAAATCTAGAAAAGTGTGTCTTTGGGGTTCGATCTGGAAAGTTTTTGGGTTATATGATAAGTGAGAAAGGAATACAGCCCGATCCGGATCAGCTTAATGCTCTGTTTGAAATGGATCGTCCTCGGAATATTAAAGAAGTCCAGAGGCTCACTGGAAGTTGGATGCCCTAAACCGTTTCATTTCAAGGTCTTCGGACAAATGTGCTCCGTGTTTCCAAACTTTGAAGAATGTCAAAGATTTTAATTGGTCTCCACAATGTAACCAATCTTTTGTTGAAATAAAGAAACACGTATCCTCACCAAAGACTCTTTTTAAACTTGTTCAACGAGAAACACTCTATGTATACTTGGATGTGTCAGAATATACTATAAATGCAGTATTAGTAAGAGAAGTGGATAATTACCCTCGTCCGGTATACTACATCAGCAAAAGTTTGATAGATGTTGAGAAGAGGTACTTAAAGCTTGAAAAGTTGGCGCTAGCCTTAGTGATAACGGAAAGATGATGCCGTATTTTCAATCTCACTCCATCATTTTCCGGACATCTTTCCCATTAAAAATTGTTCTTCAAAAGGAATACATATCAAGCAGGATTACCAAGTGGTCAGTTGAATTGGGCGACTACGATATTGATTTTTCCCCCCGAATAGCTATCAAAGCTCAATCAGTGGTTGATTTCTTGGTAGAATTCCATTCGGACAGGAACTCCAAACAAACTTCAGAAGATAGAACCAAGAAAGAGTGGATAGTCCGAATTGATGGTGGTTCAAGCACAATGGGTTGTGGGGCTAGAATTTTCCTAACCTCTCCATATGGTGATAAAATATACCAAGCTATATGCTTTGGATTCAGGGCCTCCAACAATGAGTCCGAATATGAAGCAGTTATAGCAGGTCTTAAATTGACTTTCTTGTGTGGGGCTAAAATAGTTCGGTTGATGAGCGACTTACGGCTACTCATCCATCATGCTCAAGGTCAGTCTGAGGCCAAGAAGTAGCAACTGATCAACTATTTACTCATCCTGAAAAAATGGCAGCCAACTTCAAAAGTGTTTGTTATGAGCATATTCCCAGATCGGAAAACACGCTGGCAGATTCTTTGGCAACTATAGTGTATTCGGAGTCCTACCGTTGGATTCACATAAAGGAATTCCCGTCTATACAGCCAAGTCAGAACAAGCAAGATGGGGAAAGCATGAGCATACAGGTGATTCAGCCTAAAGACTGGAGGTTTTCCCTCCTTCAATATATTTCTGATGGGGTTTTGCCTTCGGATAAAGCTATGGCAAGAAAATTTAAACACAAGGCATGGGGCTTTCTTACCATAAGGCGAGTTTTCTATAAAAAAAATCTTTCAGTAGACCTCTCCTGCGTTGTTTGGGGTTGAAGAATCTCAAGTCATTTTATCTGAACTACACTATGGAGAAGGCTCAGCATATTTTGGGCACAGGGCACTAACCCGAAGAGTGTTGTTGGTTGGGTACTATTGGCCATCCATAATGGCGGATGCTAAAGAAATGATGAAGAAGTGTGATCCATGTCAAAGGTATGGCAATGAAATTCATGCCCCAGCAGTACCTATGAAGTCAATTTCTGAGTCAATATGTTTTGCCCGATGGGGAATGGACTTAGTTGGACCCTTACATATGACATCCGGGGGGTGCATCACTATTATAGTTGTTATTGATTACTTCTCAAAATGGATAGAGGCATCTCATTTGGCAGGAACCACTTCGAAACCTGTCATTAAATTTATCCTATCCAACATATGTTGCAGATTTGGGATCCCTCAAAAGATTACTACAGACAATGGGCCACAATTTGATAACAAAGATATGGAGAATTTTTATGCTTCTAGAGGTATTCAGAATTATTTTTCTTCTCCTTTCCATCCACAAGAAATTGGCCAAGTTGAAGTTGCCAACATGACTATTTTGTCGGGATTTAAAAAGAATCCATAAGGAGTTGCGGGGAAGTGGCTAAGCAATTTGCAAAAAGTATTGTGGGCATACCGGACTACTCTTGCGGAGAAGTGGCCAATATTTTTTAAAGTAAGAGGTCGCATATCACTCTTGATCAACCTTCTAGTTTCTCATTATCACCCTGAGTTTTCACCAGAATATAAGGGGCTTGGTAAAACTGAGTGGATGTCCTTACTTGGTACCAAGCTTTAAGGTTCCCGACATGTCTTTTCCTATAGTAATTAGTCACCGTAAATAGAGAATATCCACCGACAATAGTTGTTATAGAGATACATGATATAATATTTCTCGGTTTTCCCTTGTATTCCCTTATGTCGAAACGGTGCGATTCTTGTTAAAATTGATTAGTTCAATCAAACTTTGCACCTCCTCTTTTATTGTTATGTAATTCTTGATCCAATAAATGATTCCATTATGATACTTGCAAGTCTGATATTTTCCCCCTTTAGGCCTCATTTTCGAGAAAGATCTCTGAAATGGAACAAAATTCTTAGCCTTTTTGTAAATTAGTGCCATACTATCAGTCAGTTATGTGTAATTATCATGATGAACCCATTGTTTTATGCGTTCATCCCGAACCCGATTATAAGTTCCAACCGAAGAAGCTTATTTCTTCCTTTGACTGGCTAGAGTTTTATGTTGTAGATGGTTAGGTCGAATGGTTTTTTTAGTGTAATAAGGTTATTGGTGATGTGTCGGTGGCACTTTACTAATTATCATAGTAGAAGGAGGTGTTGGGTTTTCCTAGTGGTGTACACGTGGAAGCTGGTTTGACACAATTCTTAGTCTTATTGTTTTTTCTACTTTTATGTGTGACACCACTTGAGGCGATAATCCCAGTAAATACATGCTACAAATAAATAATCTCTTAAAAGGGTTGATAAAGTGATAAAACTTATGATCGAGTCGAGGGAAGTTGACTGAACCATATCAGAGCATTCCTTCTAAAGGTCATTGAAAAATCCCAATACATGAGTCAGTCACCCACTCCATCATCCAAATTCAACATCGTATTCTTAAACTTCTTAATATGATGCTCTAAATATCTTGATCATTATACTTTTCCATTTGTATATGTCAAACTTTGGCGATAACTACCCGACCAAGATCTTCAAAGCTAAAAGAAATTTGGGAAAATTGTAGACTATAGGATAGCTCTTCGGAGCTTTCATTCCAGCCCGAGTATTAATTCGATCCTTGGAACATTTATAGATTGTTGAATTGATGGTAAATGTTATAAAAAGAGTAAGGATTATTATCAAAATATGGCATTTTTTGTCCAAAACTCTGTCATTAGCGCAGTACCAAAATAGGGGAGAAATTTGGGTTTACCCCCACTGGGGGCTGAATCTATGCCTGGGGTACAAGCGGCAGAGCAGGTTGCTAAGTTTTTTCCCAAGCTTTAGGGATCGGATTACAAACATACTCAAGCTCTCTTTAGGGCTCAGACGCTTGAGCCGACTCAGGCACTCTTTGGATCGTGGAGTCCCAACAATCACACATGGTATAGAAGCTATGTTGACTCCTACGATGATGCATGCTATAATGATGACGCCTCATTTTGGGAGAATCAAAGTATTATTCATTTTCTTATTGATCTTCACTACTAGTGTAAGGGTGGTAGTATAGTTGGCATAAAACTCTCTTTTGAGGGAACTATAGTTTCTGTTAGGTAGAACTATTAGATAGTCCTCGAATATCCATCATAACTCTCAGTTGTTCAGACTTGACCACTACACGTCACACTTCGTATCTTGGGGCATTAAGTTTATAAGATAAGTTCTTCTTTGTTGTTCGAAGCTTATTTAAATATTTTCTATGTGCCTAATGTTTCTTATCAATATGATCTTGGAGCTCGGCCGGGGAGAGGACTCCCTAACTCATGATGAATACCATCTCTCTCAAGAATCACTAAAATCTCTATCACACTATGTGTGTCTATTATTTTAAAATGCACTCTAAATTGGACTTGGCATTGGTAATATATGGTTTTGGAAAGATGTTTATGAGTATCAGTCTCTTCGCACAGACGACATGACTGATGAGGTCCGGCTCGGTAAGGTCTGTATCAACATAAATTCTATATAGAGAAAATTCTAATGATATAATAATACTGGTTTTAAGATAGAGAGAATGTAGAGCCAAGAACCTAGAATGGAATTATTATTATTCACCATTTTCTGGAGGTATGACAAGATATATTCATAATAAAAATTGTGAGTTTTGGAGATCATATATCTCATAAATACATAAGTCTTTATTCATCTTGTTTTAAATGGTTAATGAATGATCTAAAGGCTTGGTCCAAAGATGAGTAAAAAAATTGACTAATAATTCCCTTTCAAAGTGAATCCAGATGATGAAGACGTAACGCATTTATGATTGAACAAGGATTATATTGTTATAAAGTGATATCATTTGGGTTAAAGAACACATGGGCTACTTTTCAATACCCCATCACTCATAGTTTTTTAAACAATTGAGAAATAATATGAAAGCATATATATATATATATATATATATATATATATATATATATATAATGATGTTGAAAATAATGACGAGGTGTTATTTGATTCAATATTATCTCAAACTTTTGATGATTTTAGATATTTGATTCTGAAGTTGATTCCAATGAAATTTTCTTTTGGAATATGAGCATGTAATTTATTAGGTTATGTAATTAGTAAATGAGTTATTAAATTTGATGTTGTAAAGTTAAAAATTTTGATGACTATGAATCCATCTAAATTTATTAAAGAATGATGACATTTGATAGGAGGTTAGTAACTTTATCAAGGTTTATATTCAGAGATTCATATATAAGTTATTTTTTCTTTGACGTTTTAGAAAGATAAAAACCTATGTTGGGATGAAAATGTGTGAAGGCTTGTAATGATCTTAAGGATTATATAAGATCAACAAATATTTATATAAGCCAAAAGGAAAAGAATTGTTGTATTTATACTTGTATATTTCCAGTTCTACAATGAGTGTTGTACTTGTCTCTAAAAACTAAGAGGTGTAATGACCAATGTATTATGTGAGTGAGAGTTTAGTTGGTAATGAAATATAATACCTTAATTTTGAAAATCTAGCTCTTTTTTTTAGTAGTAGCATAAAAAAGTATGATCATGCTTACATGGTCATATTTTTTATATTACATACTTATTTCTCTTTAAGAAGTGTATTGTAAAAATATGATGTGTCCGGTTGTTTGACGTATTGGTCTATTGAGCTTCAAGAGTATCAAAATAAGTATAAACCTCGTACAACAATTAAAGGAGAACCCAACGTTTATTTTATTAATGTTTCAAGAAGAACGACCTAGTATTGAAAATTAAAATCCAAGTAAATGTATGGCTAAGGAACAAGAATAGGTTGTCTATATATATGAATCATCTAGTTTTAATGATACTGGAGTTGGGGTTGTTCTAAATACCATGTGTGGGGAAGAATTACGACAATATATTGAGTATGATTTAAGTACTGCAACTAATAAAGCTGAATACTAGGTGATGTTAAAATGAATGCGTTTAGCTCGCATATGTGGTTCTCGAGAAATAAAATTGGTATCATGTTCTCAATGGATTTTTATGGTGAGGGAAAAAATGTCTATAAGATCCAACCAAGTAAGTAAATCAATAAAGGTTTTAAGAAATATACATTTAGAAAAAGAAAATGTTAGCAAAAGATGAAAGAATGTCAATATTTCTTTAGCTGCATCTCTATTTATATTAAATCTCAAGTAGTTAAAAGTATAATGGTGTGTTATATCCTTATTTGGAAGATATAATTACTCCTAATACAAAATAAACACTTCCACTTATTTAATTACATAAATGACTTTATTTTCATATTATTATCTGATTATGCTACTCTTATCATCGTTACCTCTAGTCTTTGAGTTGACATATCAATTGAGATTTAAACACTAAAAGTCTTAAGTTTTTGTGCCTCTCTGTTTCCTTTAGGTCACACTCATTTTATGAGGTATTTTTTATTTTTATCTGTTTGATTTTGCTTATTCTTCTCTTTCGGTGTTTATTACTCATTCGGGTGTGAAGGTTGAGAAAAATAAATTTGAGTGTAGTTGAGGTTTATTTTTATAATATTATTCCTTCGTTGAAGATGCGCCGGTCCAAGAAGCAAGTGCGTAAGAAACTGTATTTTGTGCTCTTGCCATTAGTTTGGATTTGACATAGTCAAATGGAGAAGTGAGCATTGTAGCTCATTTTTTCCTCTGCATGAAGTATCGCGATGGTAACTTCATATTATGCTTGATATTTGATGTTAAAACTTTGAACTGCATGGATTGGTGTAAGATATCTCAAGTCGGGGACGCAAGTTTAATTCTTACTCACATCCCTCAATTGTTTCTTCTTCCATCGTTCTTGACTCTCCATAGTTTTTGTGACTCGTCATTTATTATGACTGACCGTTCAGACTATGACCTTGTTAATAAATTTTCTAAAACCTGGGTCTTTATTGCCCTTTAGATTTTATATCATTGGTCTCTAGTTCTTTCGACCATTTGGTCAACCTACCCAAGATTCCAAGCATTTTAAATATATTTCTTAGGGTTAATAGGGTTCTAATAATCATAATATGTTCCTAAGATATGATCTTATTTTTGACCTTGAAAATTCCTGATACAAAGGGAAAATGGTGCCCAAGCTTGTTTCATTCTTCCTTCATTCAATATTTGAAAGAAAAAAAATTATGCGTGGAAGGCGTAAAGACTTACAAGCATTTTTTTACTAAAAATATTTAGTATATAACCCTTACCATCCCTTACCTTACGTAATTTCCTTCGGCTGAGTTAGTTTTTTTTGTACGAAGGATGGTAGTATAGTTGCTAGAGGCCCTTCGCTTCACTCTACAGTTTATTTTCTAGATGAGGATACCCTTAGTTTCTCATTTAGGCTAGCAAACTACTCTTCTCCTTACTCTTATAGGTAGGCCTTGATTATTTCAAGAAATACCATTAACTACGACAGAACTGAGCTCAATTCTCCAACGTCTGTCTCAAATACTACATTTTCCACTAACTTGGACAAATTCTTAGGTTTATTGCTAGACGAATATGGGTCAGTAACCTTTGAGGATACTCATGCGACACTATTTATTTATATGGTAGTATATGGCTACGTAGTAAGTGCATTTTTTTATTAAATAATAAGGAACCAACGAACGAGCTATCTACAAAATCAGCAAATCTGTCATCGTTGTTGAAACTCAGTACATGCAACTGGAGAAGCTTCCATTAGCTTTAAGAGTAGTCGTCAGAAAAAAGAGACCATATTCCTAAAGCTATATAATTGTGATATGAACATTTTTCTTTTTGAGAAACATTCTCTAACAGCCTGACATATTAGGCAGGCTAGCACGGTGGCATGTAAAAGTGGGATATTTCGACATCAAGTTTGAACCACTGACATAAGTCCAAGCTCTAACGAGTTTCCTAACTGAATTTAAACTTGAACGGTCTATTCCATATGATTGAATTATATTATTAATAATACGATGAACTATATTTTTATAATTTGTCTATTAATGGTCTGATATAATGAATAAGAAACACAAAAAAAAATAAGAAGAAAATCAAAATACGAAAAATATTAAAAGTAAATTCTGATTTAAAAAAATACTCTACCCAAAATTGAAAAAAGTTGATATATACTCTTACGAGTTGTGTCGGAATTGTTTCTAAAATTTGGAGAAAACAATTACAACAATTTTCGACGAGTTGTATTAGAATTAGTTTTAAATTTTGAAAAAATAATGATAGTTGTATCAAAATGAATTGCTAATTTTTTTAAAAAATGACCAGACACGTTAAAATCAGTTGCTAATTTTAAAAAATTAATTAAATAATTTTAACCAGTTGTACAGAAATCTACACCCCAATACTAAAACGTATTGTCACAATTTCTTTTTATTTTGTAGAAATAATGCTTCTAAACATTTTTTAAATGTAGTTTATACCCTATAGTCTCTCAAAATTTTCAGTACGTAGTACTTGTGTATTATGAAACACCAATATTTAAAACTTCATGTTTCAAAATTACACAGCTTATCATGCTTTGCAACTTAAATACACTCTCTTTCGCAACTTAACAATATAATATCTCACAACTTAATTATTGAACGGTTCGCAAATAATTATACCATATTACACAATTAAGAAGATATGTACAATTTATATCATATCTCAATTGAGATAACAAGGTATAGTTTCGCAAACATTGTAGTAAAAGCTGAAAAAATTTAAGAGATCATAATTTTACACTCAGTTGTTTGAATACGTGTTTTTTATATCATCTAATTTTATTAGATATATGCACCAGTATACAAATGGTGAAACATGGTATAATTTATTTTCAAAATATGGTGTAATTAGTTGTGAAATGTTGTATAATTAAGTTGCGAAATATGGTGTTTTTAAGTTGTCAAACACAGTAATTTACATAATTTTTTATTGTGGATCATGGCATATTAAATCTTGGTATATAACATAAATTGTTTATGCTGAAAATTTTAAAAGTTAATAATTATGTGCATGATTGTGTGAATAACTTTTTTTTTTATTTCATATAAGTTTTTTAGATATATTTTTCGTATATAATTTGGGAAACATGGTACACTTTATTTACGAAACATAATAATTATATATGAAATGTGATATAATTCATCTGAGGTTGGACCTTTAGCGCCGAACAAGAGCAAAAAAGTCGATCGTATTGATTATGTCTGATTTTATTGTCAAAGTTGTTTGTATATATAGAGTCAAAAACTCATTTCTAACTCGAAGCAATGCTAATCTATTTTAAATTCGCATTCGATTTATAATATTATTTTTGAAAAATTAAAATTTATATATTACAAAGAGAAAGAGAAAAATTGAAAGTGTATATAAATATTATAAAATTAAATATTGGCTGTGAATCTGTTGGAAGAAAAACATCTTTAATTGAATAGAATTTAATTAGGCATTGAACAGTATATCGTCCCTCGACTATCGCGTTTGGTGACAGATAGTCCCTTGACTTCCAAATGTTCGTTGACAGTCCCTGGACTATCGCGTTTGGATAAAGTTAGTCCACCAGATTCTCTGATCCATTAGAGGTTGTCACGTGTCACCATAGTCCCCAGATTTTTGTATCACCACTAGTCCCTTGAGTTTAAGTCAAACCCAAAATGTAGAATATTACGGATAACTAAAGTCAAGGGACTAGTGGTGATACAAAAATCGGGGGACTATGGTGACACGTGGCAGCCTCTCATGGATCAGAGTATCTGGTGGACTAACTTTATCCAAACCCGATAATCCAGGGACTGTCAACGGACATTTGAAAGTCAAAGGACTATTTGCCACCAAACGCGATAGTCGAGGGACGATATACTGTTCAAAGCCATTTAATTATATAGACAATAATTAGAGTTTATGTTTTTTTATTTTAAAATTGATACTTACAACTTTTAATTACATAATGATTGTTTGCAGAAAGATTATATTAATCCTAAACGTTAACTACATTTAAGTAAATTTAGCATTTCTTTTAGTTCAATTAGCTTTAGTAAAATGGTCTTTTCATAGGTGTTTCTTTTATACGTAAATCATTAAAGATAAAATAAATAATAAAAATAGATTTAATGAAAAGAAATTTAAAAATTATGAAAAAATTAAGCAAATAGACGAAAATAATAACCAAAACTTAAAATGAATACTACTTTTTCTACATTATATGTGCACCAAAAGTCTGGCGCATACATTGGCTTCCACACTAGACCACACCGAAAATCATGTACCCTTCGTCTAGTTTTGGCGAAGAACGAATAACTAGAAATTAGTGACAAAATCGATCTTAAATAAACTAACAATAATACTCTAATGGATTCGCGATTCGCAGTTCTAGGATAAATAAAACCGAAAATCAAAAATTACTTATTCGATTTGGAGCTCGGATTTGCTTGGCCAAAACTGTATTTCTACTCCACTGTTTTGCATACGAGGTTTTGGTTGTCTTTTTTAGTTCGGCTTCACCGATATATATGTGAGGGTTTTGTGATTTATAGGTGAGAGCTTGGTGTTTTTAGACGTAAAGGCAAAAGTATCTACTTGCTAACCATATTTTCATATTTTCATGTATTCTAAAAAACGGTCTTTTTTTATTACATCGAGTACGAGACTCAGCTCGACTCGCTTCGCAGGATTAGAAAGAAATTGGTGAGTGACGAGTCTGATGAAGAATAGGAGAAAGTCAATCTCTGATTTCACTGGAGTCGTGAGGATCATCGGAATTTATAAGCTGTAATGAGATATAAATGAGATATCGGTTAATGGTTTAGGTATTTGGAATTATGTAGAATGAAAAAGAATGGAAGAATGAAGTAAATTCATATCTTTAGGCTTCAAGTCTTTTCTTCTTTTGTATCTTCCAGTTAGCTCGAGTTTCTTTCTTCTAATTGCTTAAAAGAGTGAGGTGAGTAATGTTTTCGGTTAGGAACACAAATTTCATATTTCAGTCAATTATTAGAGTAGATAGTCCCAATCTTCTGCTATTTACCTGACATTGCTGAATATATAATTACATGCTCTTATAAGAGATTTAATGATGATGAAAGATAACCAAATGGGAAAAGTCAGACCAAGAAATATCTCTATAGTAGAATCTGCGTATAGATTGTTTGATCTTATCATATGTTTGTGTAGATATTAGCCGAAGCCATTAGGTTTCATCCAAAGGTACCGGGCATATGGATATATGCAGCGGCTTGGGGATTTGACACTGAGATAAATGTGGTCGCTGCTCGTACTCTCATGCAAAGTGGTCTAAGAGCATGTCCAATATCAGAGGACTTGTGGACCGAGTATCTTCGAATGGAACTAACGTACCTAAATAAGCTCAAGGCTCGTAAAGTTGCACTTAAAGAAGAAAAGGGAAGTCTTGTTGGGATAAATAGGGTACTGATGAAAAACAATTGAGAGATGAAAACGAAGAGTTGTTTATGTCTCTCGATGAAGGAAAAGAGAAAATTAAAGACTCTGACCGTGAGAATGAATACTTGACAGATTTGTTTAGAGAGCAGGGGTCGAATCGAATATTCTTCAAACTATCTACAGCAGACCAAGTTGCGGCTCTCCCTCCGAGTTTTAACCTGAGGAAATGGTTTCTGGAGATACTAGATGCCACTGATTTGGCACGTGCAGAAGAAATGCGGGAAATGACACTCACTGATATGAAAAAAGATTTCTATAAATAGCCAGAATTCTGGGACTGGTTTGCCAGACTAGAAATAGCTGATTCTGTAGAAAATTAAGAGACCAACGAAGATAGCATGATTAGGAGATTGCAGAAGGCGACTCAATTTAGAGATACATATTGATTGACCCTCAAGATCACGAGTGCACAAAACTGTACAAAACTGCGAAAAGTCTGATTTCTATGTTGTTGTACCTTTAGAAGGTAAAGATGAAAACTAGATCTACTTATTCATCTGGGTTTGCCAGCTTATCTTCGATGAAATTTAGTGCTACAAGATTATAGGATTTCATTTTATTGCCAATCTATCCTTGTTTTTTTAATGTAGGTTTACAATGAGGCTATAGAAACCTCCTTCAAGCCTGATGTTTGAACGGTATATAAAGTTTCTTATGGATGTTATAGCTCCCAAAAGTGACGGCAGTAGCCAAGTTCCATCTGCCGAAACCAAAGAATATAATAATATTGCTTTTTGGTTTATTTACTTTTTTGTTTTATAGTTCTTGTCCAGTTTTGTTAGTTAGGTGTACATATTTGTAATTTTTTTTGAAGATCGCAAGATAAATGACCTATTAATTTTTACGTGTATCAAAAGCTGTATAAATTTATGTTTGGTAGTTATGCGTGTCGGATGTTCATCGCACTATATTTTTTGTTGGGTACGAATGTTATGTAACCATTAAATGATGCAATGGAATTTGGTTCTAATTTGTCATGTTTGTTATTTGTGAAACCAAAACCGTTGCATCATGTCTTAAGACGTTTGTGACAGATTGAAAAATTGAGAAATGTTATATATTTCTTAACACATTTATGACATATTGAAAAATTGAAAAATGTTATATATTTTTGAATTCTACTCTTTATAATGTTTTTTAAAAAATGTCGTTCATAAATATTTTTATACTAAAAACAAAAAGGATGAAGATGACTAATTATGATAGATGTTAAATCAAACTAATTATGATAGATGTTAAATCAAACTAAGATAAAATCATACCAATTACTTCCTCTGTCTCATAATATAATATGTGTCTTTCTAGAAGAGATTTTTTGTCTCATAATATATGTCATTCTCGTTTTCCAATGCAGCATTATTACATGTATTCCACTTTCAACCAATAAAATAGTTAACTTTTTGTATAAGTTATTAATTCCACCAATCAAATTTATTTTCTTTTATTCTTTCAAAATCATTATTACTTTTCTTAATATTGGTGAAGAAACCTTAAACGACTAATATTATGAGACGGAGGGAGTATGATAGATATAAATGCCAACCATACAACTTAGAAGCTAAACTAGACCAAGATAGATGCTAGCGACAAACAGTCATATGATAAATGCGAAACTATATAATAGAAAACGAATGTACAATAAAAAAAATAAAAAAAAATCAAAATATATTATGAATAGATATAATTTTGTTCTCCCTAAAAAACAAAACCAATATAACCAAATATATTTACGGTTTATTTTTTTTAATCAAGATTTAAGAGATGAAAATTCAAATTTTTAAATTTAAAAAAGAAAACGTGTAGGCTTGTCGTATGCTTTTTGCTGAACCTTTATTTGATTGACATCTTAGGTGTAAAATTTAATGATTTTGTTAGGCCTTTGTCCATTATAGCTTTATAGAATTGGTCTCGAAGATAATTCTCTCTTTATTTAAGTACTATTTTTAACTTATAAATTCTCCCTTTATTTAGTTACTATATTTAATTTTAATAGGTTGAAAAAAGAATGTCTTTCACATAAAGACAGAAAAGGAAAAAAAATTTAAAAAAAAAACACAAGTTTAGAGAATAAAGTTTTACTAATTTTAGTTAAAGAGGAAAAATATTAAAATTATAAACTTCAAGTTTGAATTTTTTTAATACCATTTTATGAAATAATTTTGGTTTTCTTAAAAAGGATTAGAGAATTAAAACCAAGCCCAAATAGATATAAATAGCTAAACAATCTTAAAACTGGTCCAACTCATCAAATCAAATCCCATTTAATTTAATATAGTTTTCAAAGATTGTTTGGTCTAAAATTTATATCAAGTATTTCTTTTTTTCATCTGACCAAATTGTAAACAGTGACATGGATGTAATTTTCAAGTTCAAATTTGACCAGTTTATGCGACCCACTAGATCCATATATATCCAACCTGGAGTCCAAATAGACTACAAGAAAATTTTGCCCCAATTTCAGACAGATTCGGAAAATTTGGACCCTTCGACCTGACAAAATCTCCTGATTTGCAGGGATTTTTTAGAACTTGACAAAGCCCAAAATTTTAAAAAAATGCACGTTCCTTCTCTGATAAGATTTCTATATCCAATCTAATTCTACAGTAACAATTCTATGAAATATGGAAACATGCATACAAGCCTGACGGCTGGAAATTCTTGCACACAATAAATGAGACCATATGACAAAAATGGCTAGCAAAATTAAATACCCTACCCTGGATATACAATCGGTGCATGGGTCTGTGACGTTGCGGGTGAGGCAGTTCGGTGCCATAAGGTTCGGCCTAATATGGCGTTTCCGTGGACAGAAACATACTTGGCATTTAACCTACATGTCAAGATTGGATGTTTGTATGAGGCATCATACAGAGTGATGAAGTTGTGCAAGATTATGAAGGAAAAGAAGGAAACTTTACTTGTCGACATCGGGTGTAGCAAGTGGATCATCTGATTCTTCCCTTTGGTCTGCTCCAGGGACAGCACCGATTATAGCAGCCATGTCTGGATTACCTTCCCCCTGTAAAGCATAATCCACAATGCATAGAGTTTATAGCGTTTTTTAAGCATCTACTTGTAGAGCATAGCAGTGATATTGGCAATAATGAGTCAGAAAACTAGAACAATACCCCCTTGAAGTTCACAACCTTTTTTTGACTTAATAAACTTTCTGAGCTTTAAGCTTATATTGAAAAACTACTTTTTTTCCTATAGTTTGGTTTTGTTTTTTTTGGTAATAAATATTATGAACTTCAACCTAAATTGTAACAGTAATTGCCTTCTATCTTTTTCTTTTGTATATCCTATATGCTCAGGAACCTGTCAAACATTCATCATCCCACCCATA
Organism: Limnanthes douglasii subsp. nivea; assembly: GCA_036936605.1. Taxonomy (NCBI): domain Eukaryota; kingdom Viridiplantae; phylum Streptophyta; class Magnoliopsida; order Brassicales; family Limnanthaceae; genus Limnanthes; species Limnanthes douglasii. The sequence goes on along the minus strand of JAUPFV010000002.1, from coordinate 149,661,351 downwards.
TTTCTGACTAATAAAGAAATTTTGAGTGCTCTGCAGTAGTAGTAACTGTTCTGTAGTACAGAATCTGTAACTTTAACAAAATTAGCACAAAAGGTCAGAAGCCTACATGTTAATTAGTCTAAAATGCAGTTTCAACAGCCGAAGCCTCCAGGCATGAGGCTATAAACAGCTAACGAGTGGAATATCAAGACTAGATGTCGTAAAACACAACTACTGTTAAAACTACTTTACCTGGGGAGGATACTGTGGATAGCCAGCGTATGCACCATAGGCATACATTGACGGATCCTGACTGGCCCCATAAGCATAAGCATCATAGCCTTGTCCATAACCATAATAAGCATTCCATTGACTTGGATCCACCTGCGTTCCCCAGCCACCAGGTACATCCTACAGTTATAAAGCGCCAAACATCATCAAGCAAGAAAGCAAGAAGGTCAGAAGGCAAACCTGTCCTATGCTTCTTCGACCAACTACACCACCATGTTATCGAAGACGTTATGTCCATAACTAGGTGTAGATTACATATATATACAACTAGTTTCCAACCCCTCTTATTTCTATGGGAATTATGCAATTTGTACTCTCGTTGGTTTATGTGCTTCAGCTTGGCTACAATTGCTTAAAAAATACGTTGATATACAGTAAAGCACATGATAAAGAAAAGCCAAAGTATTTAAAATGGTCACCTGTCTGGTTACAGGGCTTTTACTCCACGAAATGCGGACTACTTGTTGACCAATCAAATGTCCTTGCAATTTTTGAATGGCTTCTTCAGCAGATGTCCTGCATGAAACAGTAACAAGGTCAGAAGTAATTATCAAAAAAGTTAAAATAACACGTGTGGCAGATTGCTATAATTTCATGCATTTGTAAGCTAATAAGCAACACTATCTTCTTAAGCACAGTACGTGTAAAGTGGGAGGTTATGAGAACTAATTCAAAATACAACTAGTCTTTCCCTTTGCTATTGCCAGCTAATTTTGAGTTTGCAAGTAAAAGTGGGTATTAGATTTCCATCTTCCTAGCCTTTTTCCCTATAAAAACATCACAATAAACACGCGAGCAGAAAACTGTGTATATATATACACAATTGAACGATATCCAGTCTAGTTTATTATCCTCAAATTTTATTAGATCTATATTCACAAGGAATCATCACTACCTACCCTGCAACCAACCCTACAAACCCTTAAGGAAACAAAGTTGACTACGTTCATTTAAATACCAAAATACAACATTATTAGTTAATGCTTATAGATCAAACCTAGTTTTGTATTGAATATAGGCAAATCCTTTGCTCGCAGGTATCTTGACATAGACTATCTCTCCCAACTGAGAGAATAATTCTTTTAATTCCTCTTCTGTGACATTAGGGTCCAATTCGGAAATACAAATCTGTAACCAAAGAAAATATATATAAGATACATTTATGACAAAGTATTGCAAAAGAGTAAAGAGCTCGCGAGACTCACTGTGGTATTGTTGGTATCATTATCGGCAGGAAGCACCTGTACTGGGGGAGGAGTGTATGCAGGGACAGGAAATATTGCTGCAGAAAATCAACAAGTGGGTAAATTTACTGGACAGGTCAATAAAATTTTGAGAATTACTTGACGCGCAGTAGCTAACTGTCACTCAAATTTTTTATGCATGCTGATGAGGATATGATGCAGTTTTGAAGTGATTTGGAACAAAATTACTCTGACAAGCCACTGTAGGTTTTAAACTAAAAAAACTGAGAATAAAGTCTAAAAAGGTGGGCGAGAATAACATGTATGTGCCGGTTAGATTACTATGGAGGAAATATGGAGATTTTATACAAGTAACACTTCTCCAACTCCTAAAAAGATGAAAAACGATTTGGAAATGTGTATACAGGAACAAAGTTCTCTTCATTGTATCTCAAGAACCCTTTTCGTAGTTTTTCTTATTTAAAACATAATAAATAATAAATCAAATAGTTCTTTTTTTAATTTAGGATAAAACCAAACAAAAGAAGTTAGTTTCTTTCACTCTTTCAGTCTGATATAAAAGAATGTAGATTGCTTCATGCCTTCAGCTAGACTTCAAATCTTTCTTGGATATACTTAGTTTGCCATAAGTAGCTTCCACGTTCCACACTGACCCACAATCTCTTAAAACCAACAAAAAGACTTAAAAATTTCGCTTTTAGTTCACATTAAGGTCATCAACAAAGTGACCTCATTAGCACTAGATGATTGACTGCCGGTATTCATTATAACTTCAGCAGATAAGATTTTATATATCAAATGAACAGATACGATAAGAACATAACTTAGTAAGTTAAAAAAATATATATATGTCAAATAAATAGATACCATAAGAACATAACTTAGTAAGTTCAAACAAGCGAAACACAAGATTGTCATCTACCTTTAGGAGTATATTGTTGCTGGAAACCAGTGGCCTTCTTGGGTGTTGCTGCACTAATACGCATTGGCCTTGTTGAGCAATAGACACCATTCATTTCAGACATAGCACGATTTCTTTCAACCTCATCTGCAAATTTTACAAACCCATATCCCTTCGAGCGTCCCGTATTTGGATCAGTCACAACCTTTGCACCCCTGACAGATTGATAATTTACTCTAAATGTCTCTTGCAATAGATAGTCTGTAACGTCAGGAGCTAAATCCCCAACAAAGATAGAATGCTCTGGACCAGCTTCACGTTTCTCACCTATACCGAAAGAAGCCCAATTCAACCTAAAAGTTTGGTCGGTTCCAGGCATTTGTGCGCCATTGAATGTCAGTAAAATCCTCTCGGCTGCTGTATGAGTTATGAATTCCACAAACCCGTAACCTTCAGGCTGGGAAGTAATCTTATTGCGGATTATTTTAACTGAAAGTAGCTGCATAAATTGGGAAAAAATATGTCAAAATTGATTGGATCTTCCTACCTAGACCCACAAGTTTGCCTCTGGCTCATTTATGGTTGTTTGGTTTATGACAAAATAAATGTAAAGAATATTAAGTCCAATCTTCTTTCAAAACTAAAAAGTTTTTAAGTCTGTATTCTGCTCTTTTGACTGCCTAATTGGTCTTTCTCTTTTCTCAAATTAACCTTCATGACAGCTTAGACTTCGAAGGTTCAAGGCCGAGAAAAAACTATGAGATGTGACATTAACTAACATAGAAAATATATCATCTAGCTTATAGTGTTGAACTCAGCAAAATTCCTCAGACTAAGTAAAGTATCAATGGAATCAAAACAGCCACAATGAAAACGAGAAACATGATTACGCAGTAGATAACAACATTATCATATTGTTCAAACACGAACAAACTAACCTAAGAATAACTAATAAGTTACCGATTCTTCATATCGCTTCTCTCTTTAGTTTGCACATTTCTCACACATAAACCCTAGGAAAAATCACAACTAATCTCAAAACCAAGTATCCGAAAATCCAACCGGATAAGACTTCTAGTTAATACGTATATAGGGAGAGAACGACAAAGAGATTAGGGTTAGCAATGCTACCTCTCCGGTCTGAGAGAAACAAGAGGTGAGATAAGCTTCGTCGGCCCAGTACTGCAAGTCGCCAATCCAAAGCGTCCTAACTTCTTCGAGAGTTTGAGGATGGTGGTGGTAACCTAGCGACTGTGGCGCTGTTATCGTCGCTCCTGCCATTATTGATTCGTCGATCTCTTCTCTGATATTCCGTCTAAATTATAACACCTCAACTAATGATGACTACAGAGAGCTCTCAATTGAGCACAAACTCTTTTGTGCAATTGAAACGCTACTACCCGCAACTTGCCTTTTGTTTGAGGACTTTTTTTTGTTGTAACTTATTTTCCGAGCTCCACCTATTATTAACATTTTCTAATATAAAAAGGGAAATCAGTATCTATTCAACTATTTTATTGTCATCTAGCACCAATTGCATGCTACCTAACATTATTTTAATACTCACCATTTATAAACAACCACGTAACCAAAAAATTTCTTTCTTATTTTTTCTTTTTATTTTATTTTAAATATATTCGTATCTTTCAAACCGGAACTCGAAAAAAAAAATGAAAGTACCAACGCTTTTGTTTTTTTAAAATGAACAAAACTAGATCCATTGATGATATTTTTTTATTTTTTTAAAAAATAAAACTCCACCAGTAATAACTCTTAGGAATTCCTTAGAATTGTTGAGGATGCAAACAACTCTCATGATATCCTGAGAGTTGTTCAGGAAATTCTGAGTTGCGACAAATCTCATAATATCTTGAGAGTTGTTCAGGAAATCCTTGGTTGCAAACAATTCTCATGATATCGTTAGAGTTGTTCAGGAAATCCTCAGTTGCAAACAATTCTCATGATATCGTTAGAGTTGTTCAGGAAATCCTTAGTTGCAAAAAATTCTCATGATATCCTGAGAGTTGTTCAGGAAATCCTGAGTTGCAAACAATTCTCATGATATTATGAGAATTTTTCAGGAAATCCTCACAGTTGCAAACAATTCTTATGATATCCTGAGAGTTGTTCAGGAAATCGTGAGTTGCAAACAATTCTCATGATATCCTGAGAATTGTTCAGGAAATCCTAAAAGTTGCAAACAATTCTCATGATATCCTCAGAGTTGTTCAGGAAATCCTGAGTTGCAAACAATTCTCATGATATCCTGAGAGTTGTTCAGGAAATCCTGAGTTGCAAACAATTCTCATGATATCATTAGAATTGTTCAGGAAATCCTGAGAGTTGCAAACAATTCTCATGATATCGTGAGAGTTGTTCACGAAATCGTGAGTTGCAAACAATTCTCATGATATCTTGAGAATTGCAAACAGCTGGTACCAAACAATTCTCATGATATCTTGAGAATTCTCATGATATCTCGAAGTCCAAATTTCAATTCGAGCTACCAAGTTACACTATCCAAAAAGCGGGTACCACTGGGTAATTAAATAGTTGAGAAGGTATTTACTCGTACTTTTCTCTATTAGAAATGACCGTTCCATAAACTAATCAATGGATATAATTATGAATAAATATTTTTTAAAAATAAAATTGGAAAAGAAAATATAAGGCTCTCTCTCTTCTAATAAGACTTTTAAGTTTCAATTTTTCTTTTCAAAAATTTAAAATAACCAAAATGGTGCACCATATAAAAAGATAAATGTTGGTCTTACACTCATTTTCTACACATAGTCACTTCCATCTACCCACTTCCTAATCCTAACCCTAAAATCTAAGAGAAAAATCATTAGATCTCCTCCGACACATTAATTTAAGTGACATAAATGATGATTTTAACTGTAATATTGATGATTTTTCTCCGAATGAGGAGGAGCCACTAAGTGATCATCTATAAACAGACGTTGAGGTACATTTATATAACTTTTTTACTTTCAACACGTAGTTCACATGAAACTGCGCGTCACGATGTATATAACAACGCAAGAACATTTGTGCAGGTGACAAAATCGTGCAAGAACATGCGTGGATTTATGGAAATTGCGGGCAATGTTCTTGCGATATTTTACCAAATCAAAGCATGATTGTGCGCGATTTTTCCAAAATCAAAACAATTTCATACGTTATTTCCCCCACATCAATTTAATTTTGTGCGTTATTCTGGCAATTACATATAAAATTATGCGTGGATTTGCATTATTGTGAGCATGATCACCTTCTATTTGTTGTTAACTAAATGAGTTATGATATTGTGGTAACTTGTTTTCATGCATATTGTAGGAACCGGAACAACCACCATTTTTCATAGTCGATTACTCTCAAACTTTTACTACAAAAAGCTAGTACACCAAATCTGACTTTGTTGCATAGGTTGATATGCAAAACACCAAGTTAGGATTCATTACTTTGGTCAATATAGATGACGAAAATAATAAAATAGTAAAATTCCAAGAATATATTTTAAATGCGAGAGGCACGATGTTTACAAAGCGAACCCCAAACCGGGATTTGTGAAAAAACGTCGAGATTGCTCATCAAAAAAATATGGATGTACGTTCCCCTTAAGGGGAAATATGGCCTTAGAACTACCATGTTATTGGAAATGGTAGCGGCAAACGGGAAACACAAACACTAAGCATTTTTACACTTGGATGGACATTCACGAGCTGGTAGGCTAAAAGTCGATGAGCAGGAGTTTGTTCGTAAACTCACAACAATCGGTTCTCGACCAAGATATATATATATATATATATATATATATATATCGTGGTTTGAAGATTAGAAACCTGGAAAATGTATCTACTATGTGTACAATCTACAACATGCGTCAAAAACACTAATTGGTCGCTAAAGCGGGCATAAACGCAAATGCAATACTTGTTCCATTAGTTAAAACAGCACGAGTACTTCATTTGGGAGCGAAGAAACGAAGCAATGGACAAGATCCTCAAATTGTTTTTTTTCATCCTATAAGCATCGACTTTTTGTGCATATTTCCTTAAGTTCTTATAATGGATAGCACGTACAAAACTACAAGGAATAAGATGCCAAACATCAACGAATAAGACCTTTTGTATCGTTTTTGTTTTTTTGAGGATGTATTTCCGGATGCCACTCATATGTTATGCACTTGGCATATAAACAAGAACATTTGCTCGTATACTAAGAAAGCTTTGCCCAAAACGGACATGGCCGATGAGTTTCTCGAATATTTTGTGGTGTGGATAATTACCTCCTGAGGGTAGGCTTGTAATTTGGTTGGTATTTTATAGTAGTATGTGAGTGTTATGTGTTTAGAGTAGAGAGTAGAGAGATAATTAAGCTGGCTGGTAGCAGTTAATTCTCATTACCCACACTTAATGCAGGTGGTTGGGTATTTATACCCTGATGTTTGGGCCCTTATGGGCTTTCGGGTCATGTTTAATGGACTCGGGTCATGTTCAAAGACCCATGAGCTCTTAAGTAAGAGAGCAAGTAGTTTAGTCAAGAAGTGTTTAGGTTTTTTAGTACTTTTGTCATAGTCCAAAGAGTCATTTGGTCTGAGTGTTCGAAGTGATCTATCCGGTCCGGAGGCCTTGGACCGATCTGTCCTTGTCCGGGGAGCATGCAGAATTCGAACTCATCAGGAGGCCCTTTTTTAGGTGTTTGTGCAAATACTCTTGCCAAAGACCTGAAAAACAGTCCGACATCAGGGATAGTTTTAATCCGGACAGGTCTGTCAATTTGGGCTATGGGTTTATCCAGACAGATAAAGTTTACGAATTCAAAACGGTTTTTGCTAGAGTTCGTGGGACACGTGTCGCTCTCTGATTGGTTGCTTCAGCCGTTTTTTCACCTTGAATTTCAAACCCACCTTCTTCGAAAAGCAACCTCTTAATTAAAGGTGGTGACATCAGCGCCGTCTTTTAATCATTGCCAAACTTTTCGAATTCTCCTAGGAATCAACTTCCTTTTTCAGATTTACTATAAATACAAACTCACTTCCTACTGTTTCACCATCTCCTTCAAAAACTTTGTTCGATAGTTTATGTTTACAGTGAGGAACGCTCTTGTCAAAGGCGGGTGGCTCAACCATTCTGAGTTAGAGAAGGCTCAAAAAGTCGAAAGAGAAAGACGGATTGCAGCAGGGTTACCCACCTCACCTGTTGATAGACCAATCACCTTTGCTACCGAGTCAGATCGAGGCTCTTCTTTTTCCAAAGGCACTAGGCCTAGAAAACTATTTAAAACCAGCCTCTCCCCCATTATCTCTGGTTCCTCAGTTCAGGAATCGGAGCCTGCTGTCGAGCCAGGAGTTACAGCCACTAGCCTAAAAAAACCCTCTCCCTTCATAGCAATGGGATCGGATACAGAGCACTCTCCTGAGAAGCTAGTTGATAGGAGGAAAGGCCGGTTGGTTAAAGGCTAAGGGTCTAAAAACACTCCCTCAAGGTCGGGGGCAAAAGACAGCAGCACCGGGTCAGAGGTGCCTATTAGAGCCCCCAAGGACAGGCTGTCCGGACCGGAGGGCTCCAATCCAAGTCTTCAACAGGAAAATTATGTTCCAGATACTCTACCGGAGAGCATGAATCAAAGGGGCACTGAGGCCCATCAGTCCGGAGACAAGGCTGAGTCAAATTTGAACCCTCCCCCACTACAGCTGCTGAAATCCCTTCAACAATTATGGAGGAAGTGATGGAGGACTCTGTTGAAGATGCCCCATTTGAGTCTGAGCCCTCCGGTCAGACCAGTAAAGAGATAGTTGCCAAGAAGGACAAGGGCAAGGAGAAATTGTATTTGAGGCATCCGGATCTGCCGGAGAGCCTTGAAAGAAGAGTGGGGCCTTGTTTTCACAAGGTCAGCATTAATTACCTCCTCTCCTTACAAAAAATCAACTACGCATTCATCCACACTGCTGAGCTGGGCAGGATGCGTACAAAGTGGGGCATACCCGAAAATGTAAAGATCAGGATTCCTGTACACCTAGAGACTCCTATGGATTGCAAGTTAAGCGAAGTGGTCATGTTCACGGAGCTATTCAACTGGGGGCTCAGGTTCCCATTGGATCCGGAGATTGTCAGATACTTCCATCTGATAAAACTCTATTCGAGCCAGCTGAGCCCCAACGCTTGGTATACCCTCATGTCATGCATCATGGCATCAAGGCTGTCCGAGATCCCTCTGCCGATGGAGGAATTTGCTGCAGTGGCCAGCCTTTGTAGAAACCACCACATCCCCTTTTACCACTTTAACATGGGGGATGACTTCAAGGCTGTGGATGATCTGTTGGAGGCAGAGAGGAATTGGAAGACCCAGTTTCTATTCGTTAGTGGCGCTTGGGAGAACGGCAAGAAGATCAAATCTGGAGAGAACCCAAGCCTCCTCAGAAGCAGGTGGAGGAGTGACCGCAAGTATTCTGCCTCAAACTTTTGTCTCTTTCTCTTTTTAGACTTAGTTTATACTGACTGGTCTTACTTTTGTCTTAGCAGAACTGCCCAAGGAATTTAGTGACCACCTGAAAGCCGGGCAGGTTACTTGTGGCAAGATTAATGCCTGGGCTGCTGAGAGATGGGGGAACCGATTCCATGCTGCTTTTACCAGTGGCAATTTGGCAAGGTCTCACCTGTGGAATACCACAGGTCGGAGAGACTTGAATTGTGAGGAGCTCACCACTCAGCCTCCTCCGGATGTTGTGCTTAAGAGGACCCATGAACCGGACGGGACACTCTTCTTGCCAGGCTGGGCCAAAGCCCCGAGCAAGATGAAAGGCAAGAAGAAGAAGGGCAAGAAGATGGTGGGTGGTGCTAACCCTGATGATGCAGAGAAGGATGCTCCAACAGAGCCGGAGGGGCCAGCCTAGAGCCAAATTGATGCTGCTCTCTTGCAAGTGGTGGAGCAAGAGACTGAAAGGCAAGAAGCGAACCTCCCAAAACCTCCAAGGGCTTCCAAGAAGAATCGTAAACAGGGAAGCGAAGGCACAGACTGGGAGGCCAAGAAGAAGAAAACTTCTAAGGGATACGAGCTTTCTCTCCGGGCTCCGGAGCCTTCTGTCCAAGCTGATCCTACAGACCCAACGCATGCTGAGGAGATTCCAGGTGACTTTCACACCGATGAGGTTGAGGGGGGAGATATCAACATTGATGGAGTAGACATCACCGGTCTTGGTAAGCTTGGTGAATACTTTCTCAATCTCCCCAGAGATGACTTTGCAGGGCCTTACCTTCCTCCGAGTAGCTCCAACACGGTCACTTTTAATGGTAAGACCTTTATTGTTTCTAGTGAAAGGGATGTTATAGCCCACTCCTTGTTAAGAAACGTGCAGCCTGTACTTGCGTTGGAGAGACAAGTTCGGAGCCAGGCTGATATCATCAAAGATATCAAGTCTGACAAAGAGAAGCTGTCCAATGACCTTCGCACTGCCACTTCCAATGCTGACATTTTAAAGGAGGAAACCGAGGAGTTGAAGAGAAAGCAAGAGCCAAGTACCACAAAAGTCTCCTCTTTAGAGGACACCATAAGAGATCTCCGGGAGAAGCTGTCCGGTCTGGAGAAAGACCTTGCTACCTCAAATGGAGCATCCAAAGCCAAAGACCAAATTATCTCCAACTTGACCAATGATAAGATTGCCCTTGAAAATACAGTGTCCAAGGCTGCCGAGGAGAAAAACACTTTGTTGATGGAGCAAGAGGCCAAGATCCAAACCAAGGTCGATGCTTATGCCAACCAGGTGATCGACTCCCAGGAGGATATGTATGCTAAGGTAAGGTCTGCCATGGTTCTACTCTTCCATGAGAAATTTCCGAAGAGGAACCTAGGGGACTTGTGGCTTTATGTAGACGATGATAACCTTCCACATCATACAATGGCCGAAGGCGATCAGTATGGAGTCTCCAGTGCATCCTCATCTGATGATGAAGAGAAAACCGGAGAGAGCCCAGACAAGGAGGAAGATGATCCCAAGGGAAAGAAGAAGGTAGATGAAGGTGAGCCATCTTCAAAGGCTCAACCTTGACTTATGATTTATTTTTTACTTTTTATCTAGACTAAAGTCCTTGGAAGGCCAAGGCATTCTTTTTGTAATTGAGTCCGGTATCTGACCGGATAGGTTTTTTGTTCTTACTTTGACTATTCAAAAGTCCTTGGAAGGCCAAGGCACTTTAAGTTATTTCAATGAATGTTTCTGTTTTGCACAAATCTCATCTTCTTTCATTGTTTGTTCCAATTTTGATGGCTAGAGTTTAAATAGCCTCTAGTTATTTTATAGTGAGAGTGTTTAAATTCTTCGGCTAGAGTTTAAATAGCCCTTAGTTATTTCAATCCGGATAGTGTGACAACGGACAAAACTTAAAACACTTGGAAAATTTTTAAGAAGGCATCAACTTTCATTCAAAAGCCCGGACACCTCATTAAAACCTCCCCGTGCCACCAGGGAGGAAAGAGTATGCCCCCAAATATTTACATGGATGTTTAAACAAGTAAATATTTATACAAATACTATTCCAAGTACATCCGGAGATGCTCGATATTCCAAGGATGAGTCAAAACTCTTCCATCTTTGTCTTCCAACCAGTATGTTCCAGGTTTAATTCTCTCAACAACCATATACAGACCCTCCCAAGTTGGGGCCAGCTTTCCGAACAGCTTTTCTTTAGTGTGTAAGAAGACTTTCCTTAATACCTTGTCCCCCGATTGGAAATCTCTTCTTTTAACTTTGGAAGCAAACCTGCTTCTCATCAAGCCCTGATAGTGTGCAACTCTAAGGTGAGCTTTAACTCGTCTTTCTTCTATCAAATCAAGTTGACCTCTGATTGCCACCTCGTTAGTATGTTCGGAGAAGTTGTGAACACGAAATGATGGGAGAGTTGCTTCTATGGGAGCTACTGCATCCATCCCATAGACCAAAGCAAAGGGTGACTCTTGTGTTGCAGCCCCAGGTGTTGTCCGGTAGGCCCACAAGACCTCTTATAGATAACTAGGCCACTTCCCAACATCCCCTTCCAAATTCTTCTTTAAACCGGACAGTATAGTCCTATTAGCCACTTCAACTTGCCCATTTTCTTGTGGGTGGAAAGGTGAAGAAAAAGAATGTTGTATACCCCTTGAGGCATAAAAACTCTCCATTTCCCTATTGTCGAACTGTGGCCCATTGTCTGTTGTTATTTTTTGTGGGACACCAAATCTGCAACAGATGTTGGATAGAATGAATTTTATAACAGCTTTTGATGTTGTTCCTGCTAGAGGGGCTGCTTCAACCCACTTTGAAAAGTAGTCTATGGCCACAATTATAGTTTTGCGTCCTCCGGACGCCACAGAGAGAGGCCCTACTAAATCCAACCCCCATCGAGCAAAAGGAATAGGCTCAGAAATTGACTCTAAAGGAATGGTTGGGACATGAATTTCATTGTTGTACCTCTGGCATGGGTCACACCTTCTTACCAATTCCTTAGCATCTTTCATGATTGATGGCCAATAGTAACCGGAGAGTAAAACTCTTCTTGTTAAAGCTCTGAACCCACAATGGGCTGATCCCTCACCATCATGCAATTCGGAGAGGACTACTTGAGACTCTTCATCCCCCAAACAGCGCAGGAGAGGTTTACTATAAGATTTTTTTATACAACACTTCTCTTAATATGATGAAACCACGATCCTTGTGTTTCAATGTTCTGGCTAGTGACTTATCCGTAGGCACGACACCATCAGAGAGATATTGCAGGAGAGGAAACCTCCAGTCTTGAGGTTGTTTCACTTGCACTTCAAAAATTTCCTCTTCTTTACTCTTACTGAGTTGAATAGAGGGGCTTTCCAGCACATGGATCCATGGATATGACTCTGTATATGCTATGGTTGCTAATGAGTCTGCTAGCTCATTTTCTGCCTAGGAAATGTGCTCATAAACAACACTTTTAAACTTGAGTGCTTCATTCTTAAGGAGGAATAAATATTTCACAAGCTGCTCCTTCCTAGCCTCAGATTGGCCTTGGGCATGGTGGATAAGAAGTTGGGAGTCACTTAGTAGCTTGACCCTCTTAGCCCCACAAATATAGGCTAACTTTAAACCAGCTATAGCTGCTTCGTATTCGGACTCATTATTAGATGCCCTGAAAGCAAAACAAATGGCCTGGTACATTTTATCTCCATATGGGGAAGTTAGACACACTCCTGCACCACATCCCATAGTGCTGGATCCACCATCTGTTCGGACGACCCATACCTTTTTATCTTTTATATCAGTAACCTGCTCTGAATCCCTGTCGGAGTGGAATTCAACCAACAAGTCAGCCACAGCTTGGGCTTTGACTGCCGTTCGGGGAGCAAAGTCTATGTCGAAGTCCCCCAACTCTACTGACCACTTAGTCATCCTGCTTGAAATGTCTGCCTTTTGGAGGACATTCTTCAGGGGAAAAGAAGTCTGGACGATGATGGGATGAGCCTGGAAATAAGGCCTCATCTTCCTGGCAGCTATCACCAGGGCTAATGCTATTTTTTCAAGTTTCAAGTAACGCCTTTCTGCATCTATCAAGCTTTTGCTGATGTAGTACACAGGATGGAGATGGCCATCGACCTCCCTTACCAACACAGCACTGATGGCACAACTTGAAACTACCAAATATACGAAGAGTGTCTCCCCATCAACTGGTTTAAACAAAGTTTTGGGAGAGGACAGGTGCTTCTTGATCTCATTGAAAGCTTCATCACACTATGGGGTCCAATCGAATCCCTTTACACCCTTCAAGGTTTGAAAGAAAGGAGCACACCTGTCCGAAGACCTTGAGATAAATCTGTTTAAGGCAGCTAATCTCCCTGTTAACCGTTGTACTTCTTTAATGTTTCGAGGAGTTTCCATCTGAAATAGGGCATTAAGCTGGTCCGGGTCGGGTTGTATTCCATGCTCACTTATAATATAGCCCAGAAACTTCTCGGACTGATTTTGATTGGGATTTGGTGCCACCGGGGTAGACCTCACCTGCATGTGCATCCTGGTTTTCTTTGTTTCATCAACGTTTATTTGTTTTCCAACCTGATTCAGCAACCCTCCCCATGTCATGGCCTTCTTTCTGGTCACTGAGTCAGCTAGATTGCATGGGTTCAAACCTTGCCTTAGGGATGCTATTACTACCTGTTCGAAGCAATCAGCCAACCCATTCTTGGTGTTCACAAAACGGCTTATATATTCTTTCAATGACTCATTTGGTTCCTGGGCACAATGGATTATTGTATCTCCATTGCCCTTTAGCTCTTTACTCCTTACAAACTGCCTTCGAAAGGCTACCCAAAAAGTATCGAAGTCTTTAATACAACCCTGAGGCAGGATGTTGTACCATTTTAGAGCACTCCCCGTAAATGATTGGGAGAACGCCCTACAAAGTAGTTTATCATCGTCGTCAAAGTTCATCATGAAGTTTTTAAATTGCTCCAGATGGTTGTCCGGATCAGTACTGCCATCGTACTTCTCTATTTTGGTGCTGTCAAACCTCTTTGGGAGGTTTCCGGACAGAATTTTAGAAGATAATGGAGATTGCCTCCAATTCCTTCCACGACTGAACACAGTATCCTCATTGAGAGTTGCAAAGATACCTGGTTCATCGTGAAAAGCGAAGGGATCCATCAACATCCGGTCCACATGCCTCCGGCTGTGAGATGACCCTTTACTAATATTCTTCTTCATCCTTCCATGTCTATCCCTTTTCCTTGAATATTTTTTGATCTGCTTTTGCTTCTTTCTAGTTCGACCCTCATCGCTGCTAGAGGATAAGGATTTTTCAACTCCTTCATCGTCCGAAGAGCTATCAGAAGATTCTGAGCTTGAGTCAGAACTCTCCACTTTCTTGGACCGGTGAGACTTTTTGGAGCTGGCATAAGTCTTCTTGGTGCTCACATGAGTCTTTGAAGACTCATGCTCTCCGGGTTTGTCGGTGTGATGAGCAACTGATGCTTTGGACTTTTCTTTCATGCCCATCTTAGCTTTTTCGGCCCTCTGAGCTTCTATTTCACTCTTTAGCCTATCACACTCTTCGATAGTGTACTCATCGTTTTCTCCCACCACTTCGAGCAGAGCTGGTGGTACTTCTGGATTGTCCGGATTCATTCAGACAGATTTTCTTAGCTGGTTTTGAATGCTTGATTCAGGCACCTTCGTGCTCCCACTGTGGTCGCCAATTTGGTGTGGATAATTACCGCCTGAGGGTAGGGTTGTAATTTGGTTGGTGTTTTATAGTAGTATGTGAGTGTTATGTGTTTAGAGTAGAGAGTAGAGAGATAATTAAGCTGGCTGGTAGCAGTTAATTCTCATTATCCACAATTAATGCAGGTGGTTGGGTATTTATACCCTGATGTTTGGGCCCTTATGGGGTTTCGGGTCATGTTTAATGGACCCGGGTCATGTTCAAAGACCCATGAGCTCTTAAGTAAGAGAGCAAGTAGCTTAGTCAAGAAGTGTTTAGGTTTTTTAGTACTTTTGTCATAGTCCGAAGAGTCCTATGATCTGAGTGTTCGAAGTGATCTGTCCGGTCCGGAGGCCTTGAACCGATTTGTCCTTGTCCGGGGAGCATGCAGAATTTGGACTCATCATTATGAAGTGGTTGTCTATTCGGTGATGCTTGAGGATTATACCAAAAACCTTGACAAGTTACACTACGTTTACGTCTTTTGTCTGATGGCTATTGATTATATCATGAAACAATGGATATGCATTTATAGAGATTTTTTTTAATATCCACACGAACAATTATAAACATTTTAGCAATCGGACTAGCAATCAGTGAGTTATATTATCATTTTTATACTTTAGTTTTTAAGATTAAGTGTTAGACTTCTAATTAATTCACTCGAGCCTAAAATGGAAAATCGACACAAGTCTGTACACATTTGAACAATTTTTGGATAGTGTTCATGCATTGTTTCACGTTCAACACTCTACAATTTTTGAATCCTTCAAACAGAGTGACTTTCATCCTAGACATGCATCTAGGCCACCTATCTATAAGGAATTAAAATGTAAACTTTCATGTACGACCATAGAAATTATTGAGAAAACTTTAAAAGCGGTTAGGCACATAAGCTTCAATCCCGTAATTTATGGTTGTGTTATTAGGAAAACACATAATTTACCATGTACATGCGAGTTAGCTATGATAGAGAAAGAAGGTAGGCTGATTTTCTGAAGAATGTGATGTTTATCGGAGTACTCTAAAGATAAAACCTATGGATAAAGTTGGTAAGGAAAATGCGTTTACGAGAAAAATTTCCTTAATAAATAGTACCAGTCGTGCTTACGGTTCACATGTGCAAGATCATATAATAAATAGTATTATGCAAATCCTAGATCCCACGAGAAATTATGTATTAGAATCTAAAGAGCTGGTTATCACTAAAGGTAGGAAAAAACCGGTCTAGATAAATCAACTAAACGGAACCCATCTTTGTTCGAGTATGATGGTAGTCAAGGCAATAACACTTCGGGTACGATAGCTAACACGAATGTCTCGATAACTAACACATTCTTAGTACCCAAATCCAAAGCTCAACTAATAAAAGAGATAGTCACTCGAGCAAAAAAATCGAATAAGGGAATAAAATTTTATGGATACGAGAGTTGGTTTCGCAACTACATAGATGAATATATTACTAGCGTTGAATACTTGCTCGTGGTGGTATTTGCAAATTTCGTGTCGTTTCTTTATCTATATACCATAATGTAGATTCATAGGAACAAGTAGAAGGGATTTGATGCACAAAGTGCAAGGTCAACGTGATCAATGAGAGAGAGTGTTTGATGGTTCATAGCGTGTAGATTACCTACTACAAAGGTTAGATTGCTTCCAAATGTATGCTAGTGGTAATAGGCACATGCTGATGTTACCCAAATTTGACTTAGTGATAGCCACTCGGTATCAGTGTATAGTATACCACGTATCTCTCCAACTTTCATACACATGTCTTTCTTTACATGTATGAAACACATCACAACATAATCAAAAGAAACACAGTATGTGCACCTAGCACGAAACATAAAATCTACCAAAACCAGAAACAATCGATGATCAACGATATACCTACGAACCTATAGATACATTAATCAAACGAAGTTTTAAATACACTATACGAACCCTAGAAACCAACAATCACAGTTGTGACTCAAATATTAAGAAACGGATTACGATGACTTAAGTTTACAATTTAAAAACTAGTTCATATCCATATTTATTGAGGTCTTACTAGTGACTTAATGGTCGAATATATTTCACCGGTGGATGATCAACCGTCTGCGATATGGTCAGTACTTCGCCGGAGTGAGTAATGGTGGTTGGAGGTTTTGCCGATAAAATAAGGCAGTTTGGTTGGTTCCACGACTTACTAGGTTGGGTTTTGAGATTTCATGGTTTTACTATTTCAAAATGGTTTAATAAATTTGGGATGGAATGGGTAGTGAAAAGTCTGGCTTAGAATGGAAAAAATGAGTTTTCAACCTAAAAAAGCCTATTTATATTTTTTGGGGTATCTTTTAACCTAAAATGAGTTTGGCATTTCGACAACATTTATTGCCACGTGATTTGGAAAATGAAACAACAAAAATGAGAGCCTTGACTTTTGGGGAAGTGATGGCTCAAGTCGATGACCAAATTAAAGTGAAAAAATCAACTAGGGTTCAAAGAGTACTTGGACCTAGTCAAAAAAATTCATGGCAAGTGTCGAATAATCAAGGACATTCTTCAAATTATCAGCCACCTCGTCAAATAAATAACAACAATTTTCCTCATTGAATTAGAGTGTATCCAACTCAAGCTACAAATTATCAGTTTCAAAGGCCAAGACCAAATTAGTGGACAAGACTAGAGTATTATGTTGATTTATCTGGTAATGTTGCTACAATTTACGAAACGTCCAAAGGTTATGTAAGTTTTAAAAAGACAAGTTCGATAAACAGACTAAGAGAATAGCGCAGCAACAGGTTTCACAAGTATTATAATGATATTGGGCACGATACTACAGACTGTATAGCTTTAAAAAATGAGATACAGGTTTTGTAGAAAATGGCAAGTTGGTTGTTTTTGTTAAAGGGCAAAAGCAGTAGATCAAAAGTTTTGAGCGCATCAACATAACAAGTTGCTAACCCAAATTTGAAGAAAGAAAGTTCATTGATGATTTTAGATGCTAAATGTGATGATTTTTATATAGCATAAGAATATTTGGATACTGATCCAGATCGGTTAACTTTGATGGATGCAGATGAGACAATAGAACAGGGACGGGTTCGAAGCTTATATGAGTTTTTTTAATCTTTAGCCATTTTTTGAGGGAGATTCTATATCTGGTAATACTAATAGTTCCAGGTAGGACTGTTATCGGTCTGGTTGGGTCCGGGTTTTTAAAAACCAGACCGAACCGATAATCTTGTCGGTTTGGACCGAACCAAACCGATAAGTTTTCGGTTTTGAAAACCAAAACAACAATCGGTCCAGTTTACCAGACCGACAACCCTTTAAAAAAATTAATTCAAAACTGGTAACTATTAATTACACGGTCAAGCATCCAAGTAGTTGCCCAAGCCTTGGTAAGTGAGAGGGTGTGTTTGTGCCTTCTTTTATATAGATTGACACTTTCATCTTCAATGGTAACTATCGATGTGGGATTCTTTTAAACAAAACTCATCTTCAATGGTAACTATTGATGTGGGATTCTTTTAAACAAAACTCCAAATACTTATTCTTTCTAAGATTATTCACATTGTCAATGGTCATACATTATTTAATTATTGATTATTCGGCTTTGATATTTTTTTTTTATGATTGGTTTTGATATTAAACGTCTTTAATTAAGACATACTAACTTAGTTATTAATATTTGTCAACAAAGAACTTAAAAATATATATTTCATAAACTAATCTGTTATAATTTAAAACAATTTTGTTTGTTAATTGTAATAGGATAAATAATTTATTAATCGCGGATTTATTACGGCATAATATTTAAAATATATTAGTTTTAGGAAGTTTTTAATAAATTTTTATTTCGATTCCGAATCGGTTCTTACCGGTTTTATCGGTTCGGTTCCTTACCGGTTTTTCGTTTCGGTTCCTTATCGGTTTTCAGTTTTTAAAATAAAACCGTGAACCGGACCATTAAGGTTCGGTCCGGTTCTCGGTCTGGTCCTTATCGGTTTCGGTCCCGGTCCGGTTCTCGGTTCCGGAGAACCATTCACAGCCCTAGTTCCAGGAAAATGCATGTTGTTAGTTTAACAACTCCAGTAGATGAAAGGATGTCTACTCATTTATATGCGCCAAGCATGTTACTCGTTTTATTCTATTCGATGAGGATGATTTGAGAGGAATAACTGGTTCTTATAAGGATGCAGTGGTTATAAGGGCATAACCATATGGATTTGAAATTCGACGTGTTCTGATTGATACAGCGAGTTCAACAAATGTATTATTTAAATCTACATATGATATGATGCGTAATTTATCTCGAATTTTTTGGTCTGATCATACTATAATTGGGTTTACATGGGTAATATCTCAGGTAATTGGGAAATTCGAAGATGAGGTGTGTTTGGGTAAAGGCCTGTTTAAAAAGAAAGTTCAAGTTTTGTTTATAGTGGTTGAATGTTCGACCAGTTATAATGCTATTTTCGGGATCTTAGCTTTCAAGAATGTATGATGTTGTGTCTATTGTTCATCAATGTTTGAAGTATGTCGTTAGGTTTCAGGTTGGTGTGGTTTGAAGCGACCAAAAAGTGGTTAGGGAATGTTATGCAACAACACTCAGGGTTTGAGGTTCTACTTCTAAGATTGGATGGCTGAATAGCAACCAAGAGGGTTGATGATAACGCTAGGGAAATAGAAGGAGAAACAACGATAGATGAAACCATAATTCAAGGGTAGCATGATGAAACCCTAATCCAAGGGTAACAAAAACTGAAATTTTCAGAGATAGAAAATATATTATTCCAAAAACTTAAAGTAACTTAAAGCATATAAGACTTTATATAAAAGATGCTCAAAACCTTTAATTAGAACACAAAGAAATAAAATAAATGTCTTAAATTAAAATAAAATCAAATCTTAATACAATAGATATTTGAATAAAACAAAATAAAATTGAAAGGTTTTTGTTTGGGATTCTGGGCTACATCATCCTCCCTTGGTTGACAAGAATTCATCCTCGAATTCACCGCACCATCACCATGAATAACCAAAATTATTTTATTTCATTTTTCAATTGTTATATTGGGAATTATAATTGTTGACCTTATTAGAATAATATAGATTCTTCTCGAGAGTTCCTTATTTGAAGTCACAAAGTCATCCAGTTGATAAAAAAATGGTTTGGAAAGTCTTTTCATAACCTGAAAACAACACCCCATGTGCAGTTGATGAAAAAAATTGTATCGAAAACCTCTTCATAGCTTGAGACAGCATCTCGATAAGCAAGTTTTACCTTGATCCGACGATTTGTAGCCAATTTAAACCTCTTCAGTAACCGGTCAATACGATTATTATCAAAACTCATGGTGTCCCCTTATACCAAACGATATTCGAGAACTTCATGAACATATATGTTGTTCTCTTCTTTAGACCTTGAATCAATTGAAATCTAAATTCAGAAACATGTTATCCCTGTAGCAGGAACCGAGACTCTAATACCATTATGATAATGCAACAGAAATAGAAGAGGAAGCAATGATAGATGAAACCCTGATTCAAGGGTAACATGATGAAACCCTAATCCAAGGGTAACAAAAACTGAAATTTTCAAAGATAAAAGATATATTATTCCAAAAACTTGAAATAACTTCAGGCATATGAGGCTTTATATAAGATTTGCTCAAAACCCTAAATTATAATACAAGGAAATAAAATAAATGTCTTAAAATCAAATCAAATCTTAATACAATTAGATTTGATAAGATATTTGAATAAAATAAAATAAAATTGTAAGGTTTTGTTTGGGCTTCTGGGCTACATCAGTTGACTTCGAATGAAGAGGGAATGGATGATCCAAGGGAGACCCCGGGTTCTTTAACAGTGGACATCGAATAACATATTTTTTCAAATGGGAAGAGTTTACGAATATGAACATTGTTTTCCTCTACTTTGCGTGATCAATAATTACAATGTTTGTTTGATAATTTGGATGTTTTCACTTGGAAAACAAAGGATGTGATAGGAATTCCATCTGAGATAATATGTCATAGCCTATTTATAAATCCGAGGATGAGCTTGTTATTCCGAAAAGACGGACTTTTTCTATAGAATATTCAGATGATATTGTTCAAGAGGTGGATCGCCTCTCCAGGGTTGGATATATTAGGGAGGAATAATACCCTTTATGGACCGCAAACCCAGTATTAGTAAAAAAGAAGAACGGGAAGTGGAGAATGTGGGTTGACTTCACCGAATGGAATCGAGCATGCTCTAAAGATCCATTCTATGCCCCTCGAATAGATCAGTTGGTTGATTTTACTTTAGGGAATAAAACTCTTTCTTTTATGGATGTTTTTGCACGGTATAATCAGATTCAAATGGATCTTAAAGATTAGGAAAGTACTACATATTTTTGCAGGGTCATGCCTCGTGTGGATAATTTATAGTCATAGGATATTTTGGGTAGTTTGTTGATTGAATGTTAACTTTTAATTAGTGAGTATGATTGTATTTAATATCTCTAGAAAAAGTCCAACATATTAAATTAAGTTGGTTGGGGTATTTATACTGGTTTTGTGACCCCATGGGCCTCCGGGTCGGATTCTGGATTCGGGTCAATCTTTAAAGCCCAAACCTAAACGGTGTTAGCACACAGTTGACTCATGATTGACTTAGTCGGACTATTTATAATATGTTTGGTGTAAAATTGGTCTGAACTGCCCCTCCAGATTAGGAAGTTTTGTCCTTCCAAAAATATCTGAACCTATCAATAGCCCCTTTAGGTTTTTCAAAAATATTTTGAAAGATCAACTACCAATCAAATCGAAGTCAATTGACTAGATATTGGAAGAGCTCAAGTAACACTTATTCGGATTTCCAGTAATACTTAAACTTTATGTTGTTATACCGAACTGATTATTGTGTATTTTTACAGTACTTTCAAAGATGTTCTCAGAGCATTTGGAGGCAGGAAAAATTAACTTTGACAAGTTAAATCAATGGACATCAGAGAATTGGGGCTTAGCTTTTATAATTGTTTCACTTCGGGAAACATAATGAGGGCTCATTTGTGGAATACCACTGGAAGCAGAGACTTCTCTTGGGAACAATTGACCACCCACCCCCTTCATCGGATATCATCCTTAGAAGGACTGAGGCAAATGATAACAAACTCTACTTACCATCATGAAGTAAAGCTCCTAGCCATCTAGACAAGATGAAGAATAAGAAAAAGAAAAAAAACTAAAGTTAACCCATCTCACCAGATTCCCAATGCAGCAAGTTCGAAGAATCCTAAATGAATCAATGTCATTTTGTTATAGGCAATTGCTGCAACAGTTGGGGAATCCGAGGGATCAGATCAGTTGCCTCATTCTAAGAAGAAAGGTCACAAAGCGCAATGAAGATGATAACTGAAGGGCCCGAAAGAAGAATAAGAGTAACTTAGGGTCAGAGATTATCTTTCGCCCTCCGGTTGTTACTCCTACTCCCCCAACTTATATTCCTCCACAAGAATAGGTACCAACTAATCCTCCTTCTCCAGTGTTTCCCTCAGTTGACCAACCAGTTATTGAAAGCGAAGTTTATCTGGATGATATTCATAACATGTACCTTAGTGACCTCGATAAGGATGACTTTGATCAGAATTTCCCTCAAACCACAATAGCCAATGCTGTAACTTATAATGGTAAATATTTTGAGGTATCAAGCGAGCAAAAAACCCTAGGTCATGTTATTTTGGGATTCATTAAACCGATAATAGATCTGGAAAGACAGGTCAGGGAGCATGTTAGGAACATCACCTCTCTTACCAGAGAAAATCAAAGCTTGAAAAATTATTTTTCTTCTGTACAACACAAAGTGGAGACCTTAAATAAAGAAAAAGAGGAATTGAGCACCAAAGTGCGCCAATCTAAGACTTCTCAAATGGACCTCCAGACTAAGTATTCCACACTGGAAACTACCAACTCTGATGAGATGAATGCTTTGAAGGAAAAATAAACGAACAACGCAAATAGCATCACCACTTTAACCGGAGAGAAAGAGAAGTTAACGAAATTTCTTAAAGAGAAAGAAGAAGAAAACAATTCTCTAAAGAAGAATCAAACTCAAGAGATAGCTGCAGCAGTAGAGAATTATATTGCTAATGTAGTAAAATCTTTGGAAAAGAGAGATGAATGTATCAAATCAGACATGTTTCTGTTATTTCATGAGACCTTCCCAAACAAGAACTTTGGTTCTTTGTGGAAGTTCGTACCATACGAAGAGATACATTTTCACACCATGACAAATGGTGACAAACATGGCTTTTCTTCACCAAGTGATAGTGATTTCGATGAGGGAACTGATGAAAGCTCAAACACTGATGGCAAGAGTCCTAAGAAAGATGATGATAAGGAAAAAACCGAAGGGAACGAGCCCTAAGTTTATTATGTTTACTCTTTACATTTAAGACTGAAGTCCTTAGATGGACAAAGCATTTTGTTATCTTCTTTCAAATCTTATTTTGTGAACCAAAGTCCTTGGATGACCAAGGAATTTTCTTATGATGGTGGACCGAAAATATTCTGATCAGTATGTAATGTTAGGTTTTATCTTCGTATGAATTCATTTCTCTTTCTATGTCTAGCTTTTAACCAGTATTTAATTATTCCAACGTGTTTGATAATTGTTTAATTAATTGAATTACTTCAAACATATCTTGTTCGATAGATGAAAGTGTTTAATAAATCTGATTATTTTAAAGATACTTCATTTGAAAGATGGAAATGTTTAATAAATTTGATCACTTCAAAGATACTTCATTTGAAGGTGGGGGTGTTTAATAGATATTTAATTTATCTGAGCTTCTCATATTGTGTTTAATAGACATTTAATTTATCCGATCTCCTCATACTTAAAACAATTTTTGAAAAAGGCATAAGATATGATACCTTTGATTAAAAAACCGGACACCTCATTAAAACCTCCTCGCGCCAACGGGGTATGAAAGAAATATGCCCCCGAATATTTACATTGAGGTATGACAAAGTAAATATTTACAAGATAGTTTTATCTAAATATAACCTGAGATGCTCAACGTTCCATGAATGCTTCAAAAATTTTCCCTTTTTGTCTTGAAGTTTATATATCCCTTGCTTGATTCTTTCACACACCATGTAAGGGCCTTCCCAATTTGGAGCCAACTTCCCAAACTGTTTCTCTTTGGTATGCAAGAAGACTTTTCTTAATAATTTGTCTCCCAACTGGAAATCTCTTGTTTTTAATTGGGATGCAAATCTACTTCTCATTAAACCATGATAGTGTGTTGTTCTTAAATATGCCTTCACTTTTCTTTTTTTAATTAAATCCATTTGATTCTTAACTACCATATCATTAGCATGTTCGGAATAGCTTTGAATCCTGAATGATGGCAAAATAGCTTCTATGGGTGTGATTGCATCCATCCCATAAATAAGGGAAAATGGGACTATTGGTTGCCGTCCACAGAGTAGTTCGGTAAGCCCATAATACTTCTTGCAGATAACTCAGCCATTTCCCCGCAACTCCTTCTAGATTCTTTTTCAACCCTCTTCAAATTGTTCGATTAGAAACTTCAATCTGCCCATTAGCCTGAGGGTGGAAAAGAGAATAGAATCAATGTAAAATTCCTCTGGAAGTGCAAAACGCCTCCATGTCTTTATTGTCAGATTGTGACCTATTATCTGTTGTAATTCGCCAGGGAATTCTAAACTGACAACATATGTTGGATAGAATAAAGTTTATAACCGCTTTAGAAGTGGTTCCAACTAGTGGGGCAGCTTCTATCCATTTGGAGAAATAGTTTATTGCCACTATTATCGTTCAATAACCTCCGAATGCCATGAGGAGAGGTCCAACTAAGTCCAAACGGTGTGGGTTCGAATACTCACTTCATAGGTACTGCTAGCGTATGGATTTCCTTCCCATATCTTTGGCAATGATCACACATCTTTGACATCTGCCATTATAGTAGGCCAGTAGTATCCTGCTAGCGAAAATCTCCTGGTTAAGGCCTTATATCCGCAATATCCTGCTTCCTCTCTATCGTACAATTTGGCTAGGACACTTTGAGATTCCTCAAATCCTAAACAACGGAATAGAGGCCCGTTGAAATACTTTTCATAAAGAATTTCCCTTAACACCAAGAAACCACGAGCCTTGTACTTGATCTTTTTAGCTAAGACTTTATGTAAAGGTAAAACTCCATTGGAAATAAAGTGATGTATCTTTAACCTCCAATCTTTGGATTGTATGCCAGATACACTCAAACTTTCTTCAAATTAACCTCTTTCTCTTGAATTGAACTTATGGAGGGGCATTCTTGCATAAAAATCCATAGGTAGGTTTCAGAATAGGCTATGGTGGCAAAACAATCTGCCATATTATTCTCCAATCTAGGGACATGCTCATACCGGTTGCTTTTAAAACTAATGACAACTTCTCTTAGTACTTGCATATACTTTATTAACTGGTTTTTTTAGTTTCAGATAGCTATTGAGCTTGATTAATAAGTAATTGAGAGTCAATTACTAACCAGACCCTCTTTGCTCAACATATTTGAGCTAGTCTTAACCCAGCTATGGTTGATTCATATTCTGATTCATTGTTGGATGCCTTGAAACCAAAACATACAACTTGATACATAGTATCACCATAAGGGGAAGTTAAAAAAATTCCAGCTCCACATCCCATCGTACTAGACCCACAATTTGTTCGGATTAACCACTCTTTCTTAGACTTGTTTTCTTGCTCTTGTTTGCGAGGCCTTTCAGTATGAAACTCTACCAAGAAGTCAAATATAGCTTGAGCCTTGATCGTGGTTCGAGGCACAAAATCAATATTATAATCTACAAACTCAACTGACCACTTAGTCATTCTTCCTGACATGTCAGTTTTTTGCAGAACATTCTTTAAGGGGAAAGATGTTCGAACTGTAATTGAATGTGCTTGAAAGTATGGCCTCATTTTTCTGGCTGATATTACCAATGCTAAGGCTAAAATTTCTAACTTTAAATACCTTTTTTATGCTTCCAGCAAACTCTTGCTCGCGTAATAAATCAGACGGGGGTAATTATCCATTTCTCTTACAAGAACGACACTCACGACATAATCCGATACAGCCAAATACATAAAACATTTCTTCCCTTGAATAGGTTTGAATAACATATTAGGTGAATACAAATGTTTTTTTTTATTTTAAGAAAGGCTTGATCACACTGTGGAGACCAATTGAAGTCTTTAAATTGAAAAAATTCAGTACACTTGTCTGGTTAACCTTTAGACTTCTTTAGTACTTTGAGGAGGATCCATTCAACGCAGTCAACCGCCTGGTTAACCTCTAGACTTCTTTAGTACTTATGGGATGATCCATAGCCAACAGAGCGTCTAACTGATCCGTTTTTCACTTACGATATACCTTAGAAACTTTCCAGATCGGACCCCAAAAATAAATTTTTCCAGGTTTAACTTTAGATTGAT
This sequence comes from Limnanthes douglasii subsp. nivea, assembly GCA_036936605.1. Taxonomy (NCBI): domain Eukaryota; kingdom Viridiplantae; phylum Streptophyta; class Magnoliopsida; order Brassicales; family Limnanthaceae; genus Limnanthes; species Limnanthes douglasii. The sequence continues at coordinate 149,635,291 of JAUPFV010000002.1, read as the reverse complement.
GGCTTCAAAGTTAGAAAAAGTCTTTTGAGGATCAGATATGTGTTCTTCTTCTTTGACGTTTTTCACTATCATATCATCTATATATACTTCCATGTTTCTGCCAATCTGGCTAGCAAATATTTTATTTACCAGTTGTTGATTAGTAGCTCCAGCGTTCTTCAACCCAAATGGCATCACCTTATAGCAATAAAGCCCTTTGTCTGAGATAAAAGTGGTATTCAACTTTCTAATGAAAGTACAATTAAGGCACATTTAGATACCCGTCCTAGTGGTGACACCCAAAAAAGAGCAGCAGTCTGTAAAGTCCCTTATTTCATAAGGTGTGACATCATTTCCATTACATCTCTCCTCAAATTTGAGGATATTGTGAAAGTCCTCTAACACAATCCAAGGATCCGAGAATTGTGCAACATACGTCTTCATCTTGATCGTTCAAATCTACTTGTATCTGATTTTATCCTGAAAATGCATCCATAAAGGATAATAACTTGTTCCCTGATGTGGAGTCTGCCAACTGATCTATCTGAGGTACCGAAAAAGGTCTTTATTACATGCTCTGTTAAAATTAGTAAAGTCAATACACATGCGCCCTTTTCCATTTTTTTCTTGACTAGAACGGAGTTGGTAGTCCATAATGGGTATTGAGATTCCTTTATATGACCCATTTTGGTCAACCGATCCACTTCTTGTACTATCACATCAGATTTTTCTTTGGAAAATGAACTTCTTCTTTGAACTACCGGTCCAGCATCAGATCAGAGTGACAATCTATGGCATATTACTTCAGCGGGTACCCCAGTTTCATCATCATTGCACCATGCAAACACATGTAAATTGTCCGACAAGAAAGACAATAGCTTTTATTTCAAATTTATTGGCAATTTAGTACCAATCTTAACATTTTTTCCTCTGCTAGGCAATGGACTTCAACTTCTTCTATAGGTATTATAACGCTATGAGCCTCCATTGGGTCATCAGTTTTATTTTCATCTATGGAAGGCTCTTATAACTGTTATTCCTTGTTAACTTTAATTTACTTTAATGACTTTGAGGCAAGATCTGTTACATAACATTCTTTAGCTACCTTATGACTGCTTCAGACAACACCCATTTGTGCACCCACAACATATTTTAAACATTGATGGACAATAGAACCACACCATGCATCCTGGAAAGTCAAGATCTTCCAAAGATGGTATTATAAGATGTTGGGTAGTCAACCACAACAAACAATACCTTCACTGTCTTCTTAAAAGGTCCTTTGCCCAACAACACTTCTTCAAACTCACCAATAACGTCTGACGAACTTCCAGTAAACCTCACAATAGTTCTGTTTGATCGTTGAATAACCGAAGGATTTTTTATATGTGTATAAGTATTTAGAAATAATACATTTGCCGAACTACCTGTGTCAATCAGAAATCAACGTACATCATTCCTCCACTCGATGCCCCTATTAAGATAACGTCTTTACGCGGCCCCGTAATATCGCTTAGGTAATAATCATCAAAGACTATAAAAGGAGATGGGTTTGGTATAAATGTGTAGACATTCTTCCTTCCAATTGAGTTGTCAAGCTGTTGACATGTATTTTTCTTAAACAATTTGAAGGCGTTGTCACAGTGTATCCCCCAAATATGGTTAAGGACTCAAGATATTTTACGAGATTAGAAAATATAACACAATTATCAACTATCACCCCTACCTGATTCCGATCAAGGTATTCAGAATCTACATCAAATCTTTCAACAATCATCATGGTATCCTCATGTCTGGATGTTCCAAGGGCTATCGAAGGAGTCGTTCGGGGGGCATTGCCATTGTATGGTGTATTACTTGGTCTAATATTAAACCATCTTACAAACAAATATATTTTAAAATCGGTGAAGCTATTTCCCCATAAGATCTATTATATCTTCCATATTTCAAAAAATACCTCACTTTGTTATTTCATCCATAAATGAAACCTAATTTACTTTATTTTTTAAAAATTATTCCAAACACTATATCTATCTTATTTACTTTCTTTATCCAGCAAACACCCAAACACCATATCTACCTTAATCTTTTATAAGAATCCACCTAATTAATTTATGCTCAGCATCAATTCCACCCATAAACTCTAGCTACCATAAATCCGATATAAATAGATAACCTTCAAGTTAAAATTCTATTCAGATCTCTTCTAACCCTAAAAAACCCATAGCCACCACTTGAAATGGTTATTTTTATAAAATTTATGGGTTTGGATATCGAGTTCGAAGAACTCGACTTTTTTTGCATATTGAGTTATTGGAAAAATCGAGTTACATGATAAATACATTTAATTCCGAGCCAACATCTCAGAATTATGTGTTTTTTTAAATGCATATAATTCTGAGTTTCTGGCTTGGAATTAGATGCATTTTTTTATAAAGAAAACACATAATTCCGAGATGAGGGCTCGAAATTAGATGTTTTTTTAAGCACCTAATTTGGAGATGCTAGTTATGAATTAGATGCGTTTTTAGCATAAAAATACCTAATTCTGAGATGCTCGCTAGTAATTAGATGCGTTTTTAATTTAAAAAACACATAATTCAGAAATCCTAACTTAGAATTAGGTGTTTCATAATTTAACCGGCAAAATCAGGATTTTCGAAATGATTTTCTTTAAAATGGATTTTCATGTTAGATAAATGTAAAACTAAAATAAAATATTAATTTATCATGTTGGTTGATTGGGTGATGTTCTCCTGAATATTTGGTTTGAGTGTCTTACTTTTCCATGAGTAATCTTTAAAAAAATTGAAACTTTTAGTTTTTAGGGTTTAATTTTAGAAGTTAAATCATACGTTTGCTATAATTTTGTATTTGATGTGTTTGTTCGAATAAGAGTTTTACCGTGGATAATGGATAGTGGTATCAAACTATAAATTAGAAACTAAATAAAAGACAAAAACACAAAAGCAAATGTTGAATATTTTAAAAAAAAAAACTTAGATTAAAGAAATAATAGATTTTAGGTAAGAAATAACTTTATCCTTTTCAAATGTGTGTTAATTTGGTTTATTTTGAGATAGACAAACATTTGGTCTTTCTCTTTTAATCGTATGCATGTTTAATTGATTTTTTGGTTTGAAAACAATAAAGAAAAAAATTAGTGCAAACAATTTAATTTTATTAATATTAATTTTTATTTGTTTTCATTTTATTATTATGATTTTTACTAGGGTTGATTAATTTTTTAAAAGTTTATCTAAGAATTTTTTAAATTTATATTAGCTAAAATATTATTCTTAATAAAATTTCTATTAGCATATTAGTTGGTTTAAGTGTGATTACTTATATGTATTTGATATTTATTAAATAAGGAAACTATTTTTAAAAATAAAATATATTCTCACTAATTAATTTGATATTTATTAAATAAGGAAACTATTTTTAATAATAAAATACATTCTCACTAATTAATGATAAAATAGTTTTTTAATATTATTTTTAATTTTTAATTTATTTTATCCTAATAAACTCTATTATTTTATGTTATTTTATTTTTGTTTTATTGATGAGTAAATTTAAAAAAATTACTAACTTATTTATTACTTTTGAGTTACCTCATCTTTTTTTTTATTATATTATATCTATATCACAATATATAATTATATACTACGTTATAAATTATAAAAATTAACATATATAAAAATTATATATAATACAATATTTTATGAGAATAAATTATAAAAATTAACATATATACAAATTATATATAATACAATATTTTATGAGACTAAAAATATATTAAACACATATAACAAAATTAATTTTATTCGTTTTTTTATATTAAGATTTATAAATCACTATATTAGTTTTTAGTTTTTTACAATATTCATGAAATAATTGATGTATCCTTTTAAAGTGTTTAATTTGAAACACGTAAATGCAGCTGTTTTAGGAGGAATCTCGATGGGAATGATTGAAGAGAGGACTTTTGATCAAAGAATGATATCTGAACCAACAGAATTCTTATTCTTCATTTTTCTCTTATCACTACCATCCTTACTCTTGTTTTGTCATTTCTTCTTAGGTGATGGTGGAGGTGGGGAATGATAATGAACTGGTGCTGGGTGGAGGTGGTGAAGAGTATGTCACATGAGGTGGCGGTGAAGGCGATGGTGGAGGCTTGTAAGGCGTAGGGGATGGTGGTGGAGATGAGTACTCAATACATGGGGGCGGAGGTGGTGGTGGTTCTATGCAAGGAGGTGGTGGAGGTGGAGATTCTACAAAACTTTCTTTTCATTAAAACAAAAAATTATTTATTGGTATTTTTACTTTTTTGGAATATGGACGATTGTTTTCATTTTTGCCAAAATTTGGTCTGAAAACTTAAATTATTATACATCAAACCAAATAAGATAGCTTAATTTTTAAAAAAACTTAAATTAGATATTGTTTCCTCTCCTCCAAGGTTTATAAATTCGGTGAATCTATTTCCTCCGTCATATAAAAAAAAATTATCACTTGTTTTTACTATTTTACATTCTAATTTATAACTTGATGTCATTCAGCATTATGAAATCTTTATATCAACATGTAAGATTTAACTTCTAAAATTAAACTCTAAAAAAAATCAAATTTCTTAAAGATTACTCATAGAAGATGAACATACCAAAACCAAAGATTTAACACTGAAGAGCATCACCCAATCAACCAACAAAGTAATTTAATCTTGTTTTTTAGTTTTACATTCATGTAATTTAAAAATTTGTGTTAAAAAAACATATTTTCGAAAATCCCGATTTGTGCAGGTTTTAGCATAAAAAACTAATTATGAGACATCAAATAGGAATCGATTATTTTTTTTTCTAGAAAAAAACACATGATTCCGAGACGGTACACAAGAATTAGGTGCGTTTTTTTTATAAAAAAAACACCTGATTCCGAGACAGCACCTCAGAATCATGTGTTTTTTATATATAAAAAATGCACTTAATTCCGAGATGTCGTCTCGGAATTAGGTGTATATGATTTATACGTTAGACGAATTTGAGAAAATTAGGTGTATATGATTTATACCTTAGACGAATTCGAGAAAAAATGCCGTTATTTTTCAAGATTAGAAGAGAAATCGAATAGGTGGCTATGGTTTGTTATTTTTCAAGATTTGAAGAGAAATATGAAAATGAGGCTGTTTTTATAGTGGCTAGGGTAGGGTAGAGTTAGGGTTTATGGGTGATTGATGGTGAGAAGCTAATAGGTTTGGTTGGATGTCCAGAAATTAGTAGGATTGAAGATTTTTGAGATATGGTGGGAGATAGTTGAGATTGTGGTAGAATCGAGGGAATTACTGAAGAATGAATAAATTTTGGGATAGAAAAAAAAAGGGTAAATATGTTATTTTCTTTATGAAGGAAATAACAAAATGAAACTTTTATTTATTTAGGGGGGAGATAAAAATTTGATGGAATAAATAACTTCACCCTTATAAATTTCATACCATGAGCTTTGAATATAATTTTTTTTATGATCTTTTATCTATATGTTTTTTTTAAATCCGTGAATCTCATTTTTGAATTTTTTATACCTAATAATGAAAAAGTCAATGTTGGCACGAATATGAATATTTGATTGATTTTTATTCGAACATATTCATATACTAATCATACAATTAATTACTGAGAAAAATAAAATAAAATATATATTTTAATTGATTATTAAAATATTTTATTATTTAATATTAAATATTGTCTTTTTTACAGGATTAAAATAATAATGGTAAAATACGAAAGACTAAAATAATAATTAGCGTAAATTTGCTGTAAATTTTAGTCAAGTCATAATCATAGAGCAATCATGTCAATGCAATTTTTATCTGCACAAATTGTTAGGCTTTTTACGTAGAATATCCTTTTGTTGGCAACGACACAAACATATAGAGCTGTTAGGTCTTTTCATCCGTTAACCCGTCAGGGATCGGACCGATAAGATCAGTCCGAGACCGGTCCTGATAGTTTAGGAAACTGGTTGGGAGCTAAAATTTTGGACTGACTCTCTTATCCGTTTAGACCGGTCCGCTCGGTAACCAACCCGGTAAAGGAGATATATAATTTTTTTTTTAATTTATCTATATTTTAAACTAAAACCTTAAAAAAATGATAAACTAGCAAACCCGTTCGTTAAAATCGGATCGGACCGACTCGACTCTTAACGAACCGATCCCGGTCCATCATATTTGACTTCTTCGCTTGGCGGTCCGACTCAACCCGCCTAGCTTAACAAGTCGGTCCCGCTCAAACCCTAACGATAACCGGACTACAAACATACCAACATATAATGTTTATTGTTTTTTAAAGAGTCAGTATAAGATCCGGCGAACTCTTCGAACTGGACTGCTTTGGAAGAAATATGAGATTGCTTTGGAAAAAATATAGCCTTTATATGTTTTCTGCAGGAAAGGTTGCCTTTGAAGTTTATGTTGGAGTATTATTTTTTTTTACAAAAATTCTTAAGCTAGTTTCAAAGGTTCGAAGAACATTAGCAATGTATCCAGTTTTGAACTCAGGCAAGTAATTTCCAGTCTCATGGTTTCATATATTATGGAAATCTTGGTTTGATTTAGTGATCTTTTAAGATTGATTTTTCTTCGATTGATTTTTTTTGATAATTTTGGATAATTTGTATATAACTTTGGACATGTTTGTTTCCATTTGGGATTAAGCTTCAATTATATGTAATAAACTTAAGGTTGTTATCTGTACGACTGAAATCAAACGCTGAAAAATCATAACAAAACATGACACGCTGAAAAATTCAAAAGGTTTATATTGACACGTATATTATAAATGTTTTGGCTTTACCACCCCTCCCCACCCCAAATACGGCGGTGTCTGACTATCTTCTCTTATTTACCTCAATAAACTCCCTCGCCTCTTTTTCTCTCTCTAAGTTCTGTTTTATAATAATTTGTTTAGGATTAGATCTGAATAATCCACACGTAAACCTTATGTTTTCAGCTTATACAAGTAGGATTTTATAAGTTACTAGATAAAGTATTAGCATATATCTCCATGAATTTACTGCTCTACTAGATAGAGCATTAGCAAGAAAAGGTATTTTAATTTGGTTTTATAAAGTTATTTATTGTTCCTCCAATTTCTGAACTAATTTGTAAACTATATGAGATTTATCCAATAAGATTTTTATATGAGATTTATGTGGACGAAGTATTTGGTTTTTCTATTTTCTTAATCTTATGTTTGTGAATTGAGCCCCATAAAACTTGAGTGTCTCAGAGATCGAATCAACTATCTCGACTATGATCACACTTATCAGTCAAGATTCTCAATACTTCAATGTTGAGGAGGCAGTCGTTTCGGAGTCGGAAACGTTGAAGGGTCTGCTCGAAGATATTTCGTGCGCTGAGGAGAATAAGCGAATCCCGGTAATGAATGTCTTGGGAAATACTCTGGGAAAAGTTATCCAATACTGTAAGGAGCATATGAAGGCCAGTGATAGCCAAGAAGAGGCTACTAAGAAAGCTCTCAAGGAGTTCGATTCTGAATTCGTTAAGATTGACCTAGCTTCTCTTTTTGAATTGATTCTTGCTGCAAACTATTTGAACATCAAGGGCTTGCTTGATCTCACATGCCAGGCCGTTGCTGATACGATCAAGGGAAAATCTCCTGAGGAGGTTCGAGAGATATTTAATATCGAGAATGACTTCACTCCAGAAGAGGAGGAGAAAATTCGTAATGAGAACGCGTGGGCATATGAGAATTAATAATCAAGCATGTTTAGTGATTTGTGTTTTGATGATTCATAGTTGTCTAGAGTATATTTCTTTCCTAGTTTCCGAGACTTCTTATACTATTATGTTTTGAAGTACCATCTTCATCTTTGAAGACGTATATGATGGTCGTATTATTCTGCTTTTTCAGTTCCAGACTTCTTATGAATGATTAGTTTGGTTTATTATAAAAAAAATAATTTTATGTTTGTGAATTGATTGATTTTTTAAATAATATTTGTTATTTTTCATTTATTATTAAGATTGTTATTAGGCTTGGTTAAAACGATTTTAAAATTTATATAAGTTAAACTATTATTTTAAATAAAATTTCTATTAACAGCACATTAGTTAGTTTAAATGTTGTTGTTTTATAGGTAGTTGATCTTTACCAAATAAATAAATTATTATTAAAAATAAATTAAATTATCGCAATGGCAAAATAGATTTTTTTATCTTAATAAACTATAATATTTTATTTTATTATAATAAACCTTACTATATATTTTATTTTTATTTTATTGAGCTACACAATAAAAACTTTACGAAATTATTTATTACTTTGGAGCTACCTAATCTTTTTATTATTATATTGTATTATATTATCTATATTACAATATATAATTTATATATTAACTTATAAATATGAGATCTAAACATATATACACGATTTTATTTTATAGTTTTTTTTATATAATAACATTTATTAATCATTTTATTATTTTTTAGTTTTATAACATTCATGAAATAATTTATTTAAAAAAAATTGTTTAATTTGAAGCACATGTCATTTGAAAGATTTATTTATTAAAACCAAAATTTATTTATCATTATTTTTAATGATTTATAACATAGACTATTTATTTCAATTTGACCAAAATTGATAGACATCAAACCAAATAAAAAAATTAATTTCTTATTAAAACAAATCATAGTATCATTTTATTGATTTAGGAATTTGTTTAGAAAATTTATATTTTATCTACAGATAGAATGCATAGTATTTTTGAAGTCATTCAAAGTTTATTTAGTTCCCAATATAGTGAAATATAGATTTTTTATTTTTGGATTTGAATTTTGGATTTTTACATCAAATAATAAAAAATTGATTGTTGGGGCAAATATCTCTATTTTTTCTTTCAGAGGGAATCCGTAGTTGTCACTCGACGAGTGTGCACAAGATTTACCCTGTATCTGACTCAATAGCATACAAACCAATGCCAGAAGGTAAACCATACAAAGCGACAGTATGTACAGGGACCTTTGGTCACAAGTATACCTTACTCAACCAACTCGGCTACCCTATGGGAAGTACAGACATCCTTATTTATTCTATTTGAATATGTATTTTTTATTTAAAATAAACGAAATTATATTAATTAAATTATTTTAATTATTTTTAATTTATAACTTTTCATGTTATTTTTAGAGATCCTAAAAAATATTTATATAATAATTAATTTAATTATTAAGAAATATAAAACAAAATATTTATTTTGATTTATAAACTCTAACTCTAACCTAACTGGAGTGAATTTGATTACATATTGCGGAGACTATACTAGTTAATTTTATTTTAATATTATTTTAAATTTTTTATTCTAAAGATATTTATATAATAAAATTATTGACCGATATAAAATGTTTTAATTTTTTAATTTCAATTTGTTTAAAATTGTAGAAATCAAAACGGCATAAGGTAATTAATTTAAAATAATAATTAAATCACGTATTTTTTTAATTGATTTTGGAATTTATTTAACAAAAAATTATTAGATGAAAAAGATGTGGAAATTAACCTTACAATTAAATAGGCTTCGTTACCCAATAACAAAAAGATAAACATGAGCTAATGCATAACTTCTTACTCGACCAAAACCGTCGCCTCGTACCCTCGTAAACATCCGCCCTTTTCCCTAATCTTCAGTAAAATCAGCTCCAATTTTTTTGCCAATTCCAGAATTCGTAAGGTCAATTTTTTTGCCAATTCCAGAATTCGTAAGGTTTCCAAAAGAGATCTACCAGAATTCATAAGGTTGCCTATTGTACTTAACAATAAAAGAACTCAATACGAAGCCTGCGTCTATTTTGATTTGTTTGACTCTTTCGAATATCCAAGTTAAATGGATGTTGGCCTCGCGAATAATTGGAATGCGATCATACCAGCACCAACGCACCAGATCTCATTAGAACTCCGCAGTTAAGCGTCCACAGTTAAACGCGCTTGGGCGAGAGTAGTACTAGGATGGGTGACCTCCTGGGAAGTCCTTGTGTTGCATCCTTTTTTTGTTTCGTCCCCAAGGGGTAGCCGAGTTGGTTGAGTAAGGCATGCTTGTGATCAAAGGTCATGAGTTCGAGTCCCTCTACATATGTTTTCTCGACTGAGTCTGTCACTTTGTGTGGTTTACCTTCTAGCGTTGGTTTGTAGGCTATTGCGTCAGACTTAGGGTTTACCCTGTGCGCACTCATTGCACTTAAAGTAGCGGCTGCGGGTTCCCTAAAAAAACGAAGATCTCTATTTGTTCCATGTGAAAATGGATTTCTTTATTGATTTTCAAAAACAACGTGACTATATTAATTAAATTTATTTTTAATATGTAACTTTTTATGTTATTTTCAGAGAGATCACACTCTCTGACATTTATATAATAATAAAATAATTAATTTTGATAAGGGAATGAAAATATGGGTGATTAATATGTAATTTATTCCACAAATGAGACAAAGGTCTATATATTTAGTGGACAAGGACCAAAGTAAAGCAAACATAAGATATAGAGGGATCAAATGATATACCCCAAGAACTTGTCTATAAATAGTCAAATTATAAATAGTCAAATAGTGGGGGTAAGAAATTCACTTTAATGGTGGTAATTATGTAATTTTACTATCTATTTCATTTACTATATAAAAGACATTCCCTTTTGGAAAAATGGGCCAATGATTAGTCAATTATTGCTACATTTATTCCTTTTGTCTCTTTCTCTTTCTAGTAATTATTGATTTCATTATTTGCTGTCATTTCACACGAAAATTCCATTGTCCGAACCTCTCCTACGAACATCTTCGCTTCTGAATCTCACTAAATATTTTATGAGTTCATCAGTGGCACCGTCTGTGGGAAATTTTTGGTACTCATAATTAATTTTCTAAAACTTTGAAAACTATACTCTAAAAAATATGGATACTGAAGCTCGTGGAGAGATCGAGACTAATCCGACGAAGGATTTGGTTGGTGTTGAGTCTGGTGACCATCTGATGGAAGAACAGGTGACAAACGAAGGCAATGCCCCGAATCGATATGCAGAAGAGCTTTTAGAGGAATCAGTCTTGGTTGCCAGGCGAAAAGAGTTACTAGAAGACATAAAAAGGTTGAATGCGGAAAGGGAAGCCATGATGGCGAGTTCCAAGAAGTTCAGATCTGAGGTCCGACAAGAAAGGATCGAGGCTGATCACACCCAAGATATTGTTCAACCCGAAGAGAACCGATGCAGAAAAATCCGTCGACATTCTAAAAGGCGCGCTAGATCGGAGCAAAGATACAAACCGTTTGAATCTAGCGAATATACCTCTTTAAGTTCTAATAAGTCTTCCTAATCAGAGACGGATGTGAGGTATAAGGCGAATCGAAGGCACAAAGATTCGAGGACACGCAAACATGTTCATTAGACTAGTCGGAGAAGGAATGATTCAAAAAAGAAAGCTGACCCTCGTAATCAACCCTGCATGTTATCTACTTTTTTATTTTTTTGGTTTTGCGGGACTTGCATAATAGTCACATTATGACCACTTTTTTCGTTCTCGATTATACGTTCTTGTCCAGCAATCCATCAGTTATTTCGCTTGTTGAACGTTTTGCGGCATCTATCATAATTTGGATAGTAGAGCTTTGTCCGATGACATAACATTTATGTATATTAATTTTCATATCGGAAAGCAATGCGACTTGTCCATTCAAAGATAGAAGAAACATCGAGATGGTCTTTCTTAGAAAAATAATAGAATTCTTTGTTATTTATTATTATGTTGTTTAAGTTTTATATTTGATGAGTGGATCACATAACTCGTTCTTTTTATAACAAAATTTATGTATGTTTTAATTTTAATCAACTGTAAAACAATATATTAGAGTTTTAAGATGAAAATAGTTTACGAATTCAATTGAAAAAAACTTATAGTGAAAATCAATTGTGTTAGTTAATGTTATTTTATTTTAATCATTTATCTTTAATATTCTCCATTCGTAAATCATTCATTTTTAATGTAGTAAAAAATAAAAGACTATCCGAACAATCATATAATTTTTTGTGTTGGTATTCTAAATTTTTAGAGAATTTTTTATTTTTGAAATAAAATTTACCAACATTTATTATTTAAAAATTATTCGAATATCGAACTATAAAAAATCATACTACATTATATTGAATAAATATTTTTTATAATCATTTTTAAATTTAAATATTAATATTTTACTACTAATCGAAAGGTTGAAGTACTCGTAATTTTCATCAAACAATATTTATATCTTTATATGGCACATGTCATACTATTTTTCCATAATACTAGCCAACTATGAAGCATGACTATCCATTGATGGTCATTGATGTCTTTTAAAATATATATTTGTTAGAGATTGTTATTTTCCACATGTTTTTGGTATATAAATAAATCAATTTAAAATTTAATCGATAAAAGGAAATTTTTAACTTTTTTCAATTTGAATAGTGCACGTAGCTTTGGAGAAAATAAAATTTTAAATAATAATAATAAGATATTTTAAGCGGATAATTATTATAATAACCATCTATTTTCAAAATTATTTATAAATAGTCATTTAAGATTTAAATAAATATAAATAAACATTTCGTGATAATCCAATATTTACAGATAACCACTTGGTAGTCTGAAATATCCATTTATCATTTTTTGTTTATTTAATATTTAAATATCATATATTTTAAGCTATAGCTCTAAAAAATCTAAAAATACCACTGGTTTTTTTTTCAGACGAACAAAACTAGATTCTTAAAAAGAATTGATTTTTTATTTAAAAAATAGTTGCGTAATTAAGTGTAATTGCGTGCGAAATAAGTCTGGAAAACGAAACTATGTTCTAATTGCATAATTATGTATAATTTTGTTGCTAAAAAACCAAGTGTGTTTCAGATGCAGAAAACGTGCAAATGTGTTGCGTAAATAAGAAGATAATAGTTACCAAAATAGAAGTTTGGTTGCTAAATAAGTCTGATTATGTGAAAAGATAAAATACAAGTTATTTTGTAAAGTGTTAATTGAGTGAGGAACAACTAACCTTTTTATAATTGCAAAAATTTGTGTATTTTTCTGAAAACTTTTTAAAAAATTAGATTGTGTTTTAGTTACGGAATTATGTGTAATTTGTCTATTAAAAAGCATTTTCCTTCCAATTGTGGAATCTTGCAAATGTGTTGTGAAAATAATAATAAAATAATTACATAAATAAGACTTTGGTTGCTAAATAACTTCGATTATGCGAAATAATATAATACAAACTTGTTTTTTGAAAAATAAGTGTTAATTGAATATGAAACAACTAATTTCTTTTGGAGTTGCAAATATATGTGCATTTTTGTGTTGATTTTTTTATTATAAAAAAGATGGTGTTATAGTTGCGAAAATACCTGCAATTTGGTTGCAACATTAGTCTAGAAAAGACATTTACGTTCCAAATGAGAAATTACGTCTAATTTGAATGTTTAAAAGAAATTGTGTTTCGATTGCGGAATTACGTGTAATTTGATTACGAAAATAAGAAAAACAAATCTCCAAAAATATAACTCATAGATTTTATTTGGTCGTCTTTAATAAATAGAAATATATGTATTTAAAAAAAAATTAGAGTTTGAAATATATTAAATTTTGAATGTTAAAAATAACTAATTGTTAACTCTCTAGATGTTTGTATTTTCGGAAAAATTGTCAATTTTTTTATGTTATACGTGGGTTTGATAAAGTTCAAACCTAAATGATTATCCATAAATTTAATTTCTAATTTGATGGTTATCGGTAACTTATCTTCATTAATATTTTAATATTTTAAGTTTCGTTAACCTATTTTTTATTATCACTAGGTTATGTTTCTTTATTTAAAACCTTCTAGGTTATCGGTAACTTATCTTCATTAATGTTTTATTATAATTGGTTAATTTTTAAAAATAATTCTAAAACCTTTTAGGTTTATAATACAAAAATTTAATACACTGAAAAACTTCTACCCATAATTAAAAAAGTTAATAAATATCGACATGAAAGTTTTAAACTATAAGTAAGGCTAATTAATTAAATAATCTAAAAATCAGAACAATATTTATATTTTACATTAATAAATTTATTTATTTTATTTGACGATAATAAAATTTGTGTATGTCTGTTATTTTTATAATTCCGACAAATTTTATATGCCAATTTATACGGATTCCAAAAATATTTATTAACGAATGACATTAACTATGTTATTTTCATGAAAAAAGGTTGGATAATAATTTCTCTACACAAAACTTATTTTCATTTATCAAAAACAAGATTTTGTTCCTGGCCATCGTTATCGTGTCTGGTCGATCGTCAGTCGTCAACATAAGTCGTTTTGGAGGAAGGAGAAGCCTCTTCATTTCAGCCACCAACTCATACATCAACATCAAACTTCACTTTAAATTCTCTCTTCAGGGGTGCTCCCCCTATTACAAGAAACATATACTTTAGCCAAAGTTATCCACAAAAGACCACCTACAATATACTAGAAGATTACTTCTCTCATTTATCTCACATTAAGAATAATCAAAAGTCAGGAAATTGATTTTATTTGTCCAGCCCAAAAAGAATCACAAACTGTAGATCAAACCTAACCTTCGAACAATCTACACCTCAAAACTGCGAAATATACATCACCTGCAATAACAAAAAACAAGATTACCACCGTTATCATATGCATATATCACAAAGACTAAACCAAGGGAGTTTCAACATGATGAAGTAAAGATTCAACCCAAAGTGAATCGTATGACTATTCAGTTCTCAGTCTGGGACAAGGAAAAGCTTGTGTAAAACTCAAACATACTTTACTAGGACAATTATCAATATGTAGACCTCAACTAGCCATCATCTAAAATATCTAGAAGATTTTGGATTATTGGGAGAGTTCAACCTCTCTTAGTGGATTTAAGACATATTATGATCAAATGTTATCTTCAAGAGGACCTAACAAATCTCTATAGAAGAAACATTTAGACCATTGGGAAAACCTGAGATCATTAAAATGGAAACCTTTTTCCAATCTTAATATAAAATCTCATATAACCCCGTTTGGATTACTCTACCCAATTTACTAGAGTTCACGTTTAATGAGGATACTATTAGGTCAATCGCCAAAGTAATATGAAAGCCATTAGCTGTATGGGTGACTGCAAAGAATCGAGCCAAATTTAACTACAATAAAGTTTGGATTATGTTTGATGTATCAAAGGAACTCATCAATAAAGTCTAGATATGCTTTGGTGAAAATAACGGGTTTTGGAAAAACATACTATATCATGATATGGCCTCCTACTGTTCTGAGTGTCTAAACCTAGGCCACAAACATTCATACTATAAGAAACAAATGCCACCTAAACTCTAGGATCAACCAAACCCAACCTTTATCTCATATTAAATTATCCAATCAAAATATGCTTTGGATTCCAATAGTGAAATCCATCTTTATCAAAGAATCGAATTCCAAGAAGAAAATAAGCAATCTAATGAACACAAGACCCCAAAGGACAAAAAATGATATGAAATACTAGAATACACTAATTCAAACTTTAATAGTTACTGGAAATGAATTAAAAGAGAAATATCTCATTGATCATACATCATCTATTAAAGGAAACAAGACAACAAAGTTAGTTCATACCAAAAAACAAATTTGTTTTAAAAAGTATAGAGACTAATGACTTATATACCACTGATCTATACAAATACTAGAAACATGAACTTTTTTCTCTAAAACTAAGAACTTAGATAATTTATTAATATAGACTGAATCTCCTACCCAAAGAGCCACTGGAAGTCTACCGTTATCTCATGTCCATAGTAAATAAGAAGTAAGAAAAGAATTCAAGAAGGTTTTAAGCAAAAAGACATAAAGAAGACTAAATTCACAAATATTAAAGACCCAATTTCAACCAAAGCCTTGCAATCTAAAATGCCTGATAGGACCTTCACTGAATCTTCAATATGACCATCACAATCCTTAACTGGAATGTAAGGAGTCTGGGGAACAAGGCAATAATCAGAAGGCTCAAATATCTTAAAAGGAAAGAAAAGGTAGATTTTATGGCTACACAAGAGCCTATGTTTTTTATGGAAAAACTTGACATTGTATCAAGGAAACTTGGTTTTAATGTTAGTATTGAAAATATCAAAAATAAAATATGGGTTTCATGGAAATAAGAATTTGTTTTTGATATTATTGTTAATCAATATCAATTAATTCACTTAAAAGTAAGACATACTTCATTGGAAAAATACTTTCTGGTCACAATTGTTTACGCTAAATACATCAGAGATCAAAGGTTTGCTCTATTGGATAGTTTAAGAGACCTAACTGACAACTCTAAGGAATTGATTGTTATGGGGGACTTTAATGCAATCTCAAACTCTCAAGAGAAACTATCTTTATTTACATTATGTTTGAGAAGAATTTATGACTTTAACAATGATATTCTAGATTGTCACCTTGAAGATGTTGGATACTCTAGCTCTAAGTTTACATGAACTAACAACGTAATATGGAAAAGTCTTGATAGAGTCCGCTATAACTCTGCCTTGATGGACTACTTTGACAACATAAAAGTTAAGTATTTATCTAGATTAGGTCCAGATCATACTCCATTGATTATATCTATTTACGGTGACCAAAATAAAATCAAATCTACATTTTAAATTTTAAAACATATGGACTATACATCCAAAGTTTCAAAGTATGGTTGAGCATAACTAGAAAAAATATATGTATGGTCCTTTTATTCATGTTTCTTGGAATAAACTAAAAATATTGAAACACAAACTTAAAAGCTAAAATTTGGAGGTTTTTGGAAATGTTTTTGATGCTATAATTCAATTAGAAGAGAAGTTAAATTTAGAGAAATATGTTATGAGGACACCAAGAGTACATAAGATAAAATTAATCTAGCCAAAACTCAAACTAATCACATACAACTTTTGGGTAGAGAAGAAGCTTATTGGGAGTAAAAAATCAGTGAGCAATCTGAACTAGAAAAGTCTACTGAAGAACACTTCAAATCATTATGAACATGCCAACGTAATCAAAAAGAATTTGAAGACCTTCACAGATTCCTCCCAAAACTAATTACTCAAGAAGATAATAAAAAAATTACTATATTACCTTCAAAGTGGGAGATCCATTCTATTATCAAGTCCTTAAGCCACAACATTGTTGATGGTTATAATGTTAAGTTTTACCAACATTGTTGGTCTATAATCTCTAAACATCTTTGTAAGCTATTGTTGCTTTCTGTATGGGCCATCCCGTCCTTCATGGCATATATACTACTGTTGTTTGCCTAATTGTTCAAGTTTAGTTCCGTTAATCCTAGAATGAATTCAGGCCAATAAACTTATGCATAATGCTCAACAGGATGATATTTAATAGTTTGAATAACAAACTATCTTTAAATCTTCCTAACATTACATATGAGGAACAAAGGGTATTTTTCAAAAGTAGGAACATACATGATAATAACCTCATTACTCAAGAATTATCTCAAGACTTCACCAAAAATATTAGAGGGGTAGTGTTATAATACAGTTTGATATGTCCAAAGATTTTGATAGGATGTTAAAATTGGACTATTCTTATTGTTAGTTTTTTTAGTCCTTGTGAATAAAATGAGGGAAGAATATGAAAATATGCCCACCGTCTTTGTAAAGATGAATTGCTAATTTTGAGATTAGGTTGTTTGAACATTTTTATTAGCAAACGTACATAATTTTGTCAAATCCATTTGATCTGGTTTGGATTTTGGCCATAGAAATGAGCCTTTGAATCTTAGGTTAATCATATGCAAAAAACTTGAGCTTCCGAGCTTCGACGTAAATGAACAACCAATCAGAAGAGTTTTCAAACTTCTAGCCATATGTAACCGATATTGTGAGCTTTAATTTGAGAAAATATCCGAGCTTTATGACATCTAAACTTTCCCGGGTTTAGTTAGTTTTAGGTAAACTGTCATGAATCGGGAGGAATCGGTTTAGTACTACTCTAATTCTGTCTTTTAAAAATCATTCGATGACCAAAAATTTCTTTTAGGAAACAATTACGTCTTATCAAAGGAAAAGAAATACATGAGTAAGTATTATGTTGTTAGTGTAACTAATGTGGTTTTATGAAATGATATTTTTGGTAGTATTACTGAAGTGGGTAGCCTTTATAGTAATTTGAAGAAAAAGTATAATGAGTACTATTAACAATAAATAAAATGTAAAAAAAATAAAGAATGGCATATCAGGAAATACAATTGGGGGATCATATGAGTCATACATACAATGATTGAGCCTAAAGAAAAAGACAAGTTGGAGGTTGAAATGACGCCAGGTAATGATTATGAAGATACATGTCTCATGAAGAGAACCACTTATTGGATAACTTTCGTTCTACTGTTATGAAATTATTTTAACCATTGGATCATCAATACGTTGATGCCTCAAATAAGATATGTTAACACTATAAATACTAATATTGAGTTTACTTTGCCCTATTTTCCTTTGTTTCCAATATCTTTTAGGCTTTGATTTTTTCTCCCGATCCTCCTTAACAAAAACTTCTTACTGTATTTTATTTTTATTATTTATCAAAAATGACATGTAATCACATCGTGAGCTTGGATTTTGAAGAATCATGCTGTGAAGGATTGATTCGCAGAGCTTGTATAGTGGTGATGTCTTATATGGTTTGGTTATCAACATGGAGCGTCTCATAGTTTCTTTGTTGGCTACTTATCTAAGAAACCCTTAAATCCCTGGTAACGATGGCTCTTTTTCAGTGTTGGGATCAAATGTTCATAAAAATTGGTTTTGAAAAAGATCTTCATAGATTTTTCAAATACGGTGACGGAAAATACCATAGAGTAAAATGAGACTAGAAACTTTGGCCCTTTCCTCACTCCTCAATATAGTCTATGAGTTAATCACCAGAATTGATCACCTCTTACGAAACAGTCACTAAGATTCCTTTTTGCCCCAAACCGATCACTTTTGTTAACAAAGGCTACATATATGGACACTAATATGTGCTAGTTAACCAGAGTGTAACATGTTGCATCAAAACTTACTTTTTTTGTTTCAAATAGAGTCACTTCATATTTAATACCCAAAATACCCCTCTAATTAATTGTTTTTACCATTTTACCATTACTTTAACTATTTTACGATTAAATTTAAATACCTACTATTTACCGTTCGTTAACTTATTCATTTACTTTTACTAAATCACTAATTACCTTTATATTTATTTTTTATCCAAATTAATATCCCTAATTAATTAAATGAACCGAAATTCAATTCATAATTTGGACGTTTTAAAACAACGCTAATAATCAGTTAGAAGTAGGTAATAAGTGTGAAGAAAATAAGAGTGTTTTCTTGACCTCTAAGAAAGCTCTCCCTTGGAAGTCCTGGTTTCTTACCATGGATTCTTCTATGAATGCTCCAATTAACATTGAAGAGTTTCCTTCTCTTCATCAAGGAAATGTACTCACCAGATCTAAGAAATCTTATGCTGAAACTGTTAGACAAAGCTCATCTGATACTAAACTCGATATCAAGCCAGAATTTTGCAAGGAAACAGTTGATCACTGTACTATACAATACTCTAAAGATACTAAGGAGTTTCTTCTCCAGAAATCTACCATTACGATTATTGGAAAGTTCAGCGAAGGAATCCCGAGAAAATCTGTTTTATAATATTTTCTTTAGTCCTTTAAATTCAAAGGTGCCTACACGCTTTTTAACTATGATTCGAGGCATGTATTTATAAAATTTCATCTAAAAGAAGATGTTAGCAATATCTGGTCCAAGAACGGTTGGAACGTCGATGGAAAGATCATGAGGATACTTCGCTGGAGCCCAGAATTCAATAAACGTTTCGAAAATCCAAAGACCCTGGTGTGGGTTCGCTTTGAAAGAGTTCCCGAGTTCATTTACAACGATTTGTAATAAAAGACTTGGCTTCAACAATTGGAACTCCATACAAAATAATCATTTCTGCCAATAACAAAGCTGCCATGAACGCGCGCTTTGCCCATGTCGAACTTGACGTTTCAAGAAGCCTTAAATATAGACTATGGATAGGCTTCGGATCCAATTATGGCTATTGGATCAACTTAAGCTATAAGAATGTGCTATCCTATTGTAACGCGTGTTACCACATTGGTCATAAAGGTGATGATTGTAAAAGAACTGAAAAGGTTGGTCATCAAGATAAAGAAGTTGAAAAGAGGATGAGCATACTGAGAGTGTAAAAGATAACACCAATCAAGAGATGAAAACATCCCAAATGATAATGAAAAGGCTAATCAAGAGACAAGAACATCTCAAAAAGTTTCAAGCAACGTCCAAACTTTCAGTAAAGTCTACAGAAGAAAACTCAAATCTGTAATCACAAGAAAGGATAAATATTTGATGACTAAATAGCAAGATTACAATAGTCAGAATGCTGAATCTGCTAAAAATAACATGGAAGTTATAGATGCATTGCACAGACTTGACCAAGATTTTGCTCAAAGAAATCTTCAGATTGAAGAAAACAATATGACACCAGTCTTTGAAAACGTCGGTAGTTGTGATGATTCTCCTAGAAACTCATCCCATAACAGTAACTTTGGCACCATCATCAGCAGCAAATTAAAGTTTGAAATGAAAATGAGAAAATCCAAAAAGATTACTGTTAATTCTCTGACCTGAAAAGGAGAAAAATTGAAACAAAAATCTCTATCATACAATGATAAGGATAACTAGTTGGAACGCTAGAGGTGTGAACAATAAGCCTACCTTGGGAAGGCTCCTTTCTATAGTTAAAGAAAACAAAATTAAGATATTGTCTATTCAGGAACCTATGGCTGATGCTGGTAAAATTGAGGGCGTTTTAGTTGTTCTTGGCTTCAAAACGTTTGTTGCAAACTGCTCCAATAAGGTGTAGATTATTCGGGATGAGGATGTGGAGATTAATATTGTTAAGGATTATGATCAGTTGTTACATATGATGGTGACTTATCCTGGTTGTGATTTCAATTTCAAATTTACTGCTTTTTATGTCAAGAGTCAGCACCTGCTTAGAATGGACCTTTGGGCTCAGATGATATCTATTGCTTCTACTGATACTCCTTGGATCATTGCTGGTGATTTTAACGCAATTACTTGTTTTGATGATCAAGTAGGTTGTACTTCCAATGGCTATGCTAGCACTAGTGACTTTAATGATGCTATTATGCATTCCAAGCTTGAAGACGCATGATTTGTGGGTTCAAGATACACTTGGAACAGAAGTACTCGTTGGAAAAGATTAGACAGAACTATGACTAATGAAAAGTGGATCAGTACCTTCAAAGAGACCCAGGTTTTCCACATGGTCAGAACATGTTCTGACCATGCCCCTCTCTTAATTCATTCTAACTATAATTCTATATCTATCAATGGCAAGAATTTATTTTAAATTTATCAATTCCTGGACTAACGAGGATAGTTTTCTTAGCACTGTTAAATAGAATTGGAGCATGAATTGCAAGGGGAACTCTAGCCAAGTTTTTTAGTACAAGTTAAGGAGGCTTAAAAGTTGCCTTAAGAATTGGAATATCAATACGTTTGGTAACATTTTCTGTAAGGTTAAGGAAGCTGCCGAGGAGGTCAAAATAATAGAAAACACTCATCTTAATATCAACAACAATGTTTTTAAGGCTGAGCTCTCGAAGGCTAATAGCATGTATATTAAAGCTCTCTGAAATGAAGAGAGTTTCTGGCAGCAAAAGTGTTACAATGGTTGGCTTAAAGAGGGTGATGGTAATACTAAGCTTTACCATACTTATGTTACCAAGAAAAGAAGGCGTAACACTATCAAGGGAATCAAAGAGGATGGAGTATGGATTCAGAATCCTTATGATCTTGCTAAATCTGATGAATCCTTCTTTAAATGTTCTTTATCTTCTAACACTTACACTAATAAAGATGAGGAAGTGTTATTAATGCAGGACGCCATCTTTAAAAACATTCCTAACCTCGTGAAGGAGAAAGACAATATATCTATTCTCAGGCAAACCAACAAAGAAGAAATTTGGAATATCATTGCTAACATGAACAATGATAGTGCTGCGGGTCTTGACGGGTGTAATATCTTTTTCTTTAAAACTTGCTGGACTATAATCAGTGATGACCTTTGTAAGGCCTTTAACTCCTACCTTTCTGGCAAAAACATTCATTGTGGTGTCTTTGCCATGGGTATTTTCTTGATTCCCAAGAGTCCTAATCCAACTAGTTGGAGAAACTTCAGGCCGATCAGCCTTTGTTCTATTTTCAATAGAATCTTTTCAAATTTAATTAATTCTAGATTAGCTAACATCTTGCCTAACATTGTTTCTAAGATGCAGGGAACCTTTGTTATAGGCAGGCTCATCCATGAGAACATTTTAATTACAAAGGAGATGATACATGCCATCAACCGAAAGCCAAACACTGGAAATGCCATGATTCAACTTGACATGTCCAAAGCGTTCGACAGGATGTCCCATGTCTTTGTTCTTAAAGTTCTCTCTTGCTTTGGATTCTCTGATAACTGTGTCTCTTTGGTTAAGAATATGATTACAAATGTTCGTATTTCTGTTCTAATTAATGGTTCAGTCATAGGTTACTTTCACCAGAAGAAAGGATTAAGGCAAGGAAACCCTTTGTCTCCTAGCTTTTTTATCCTTGTTGAGGAGGTTCTCCTCAGAGGGCTTTACAACCTTTTCAACAATAACAAAAGCCTTCATTATGCCTCCAGATCAAACTACTTGGTGCCTTTCCTGGCCTTCGCTGATGACGTTTTGATCTTCACAAACTGCAAGCCTAATTCCATTGACGTGTTGTGCAAGTTTTTGGATAAGTATCAACTGATCTCTGGTTAAGTTGTCAACAAGGAGAAAACGAAGCTGATTATCTCCAACATGGTTTCAACACTGATACCCTTCCTTTCAACTATCTAGGGATCACTATTGCTCAAAACAATGAAGGGAAGAATTTCTCTTCTCTTCTTGATAAGATTCATGATAAAATTGTTGAATATGATCTTAATAACCTGCCCTTTGGGGGTAGAATGACCCTTATAACATATGTTTTGTTGCCTATCATCTATTATTGGATGCATAATACCCTTATACCCAATAACATCATGAAGAAAATTAAGTCTTACTTCAATAAATTCTTATGGAGGTCTAACTTTAATGAGAAGGCTGTCCATTGGTCATCCTGGAATCATCTTTGAAAACCGTTTGCTGAGGGTGGTTTGAACATAAAGAATTTGAATGATATTCAATTGATATTTTCACAAAAATTATGGTTCATTTTCAGGAAAAACAATAGTCTTTGGTCTACTATGATACATAAGACCTATTGCTCTTCCACTCATGCCATAAAAGCATGCTGCAAAAACACTGATTCAATGGTGTGGAAAAGACTTTCTGCTATTAAACATACAGCTGGGAGAAATATAAAGTGGAAGCTTGGCCAAGGTTTCATGGACTTCTGGTTAGAAGATTGGCATGACAAACCCCCTCTGATAAGTGATTCAAAAAATTGATCTCAAACTGTCCCTAAATAAAGAGAGAAGAGACTAATACAATACAGCAAAACTAATATTGATGATGACTTAACTCTCGGTTTGTTCCCTCAACCTTCTGATGGTGCTCCTCACCGTAACAGCACTTGCAGTGTTCAAAGTGTAAGCACCGCCGGCTTTGACTTTCCCGCAATCCTTGCAACCCCATATTCCAACGGCAATCCTCTTCACAGCATACTTTCCGCAGAATTCACAGAAAAACTTGCTGTGCTGACTGACCTCCATTTTTTTTATTTGCTTTCTAAGACTAGCACCATATCTGGTACCATATTTCCCAACAATACCGGCCTTCTTGGTACGCTTAGTCACAGTTGGTTTCTTAATGTTTGTGTAAAAATGTTTTGGAAAAAGAACAACTGGGACTACAATGCTCTTCAAACTTTTCTGCCCAACGATAGAATCATTCATTTAACAAAGTATAGAATTGATCCTGATAGACCTGACAAAATTATTTGGAAACTCTCCAACAACCAGGATTTTGATACTAAAACTACTTGGGAAAGTACTAGAACTAACTATACTAGTCTGGTCTTTACTATAAGATTTGAAGTCCTTCTATACCTAATAAATTTCCATTCCTTTGCTGGAAGCTTTAAAAAGGTTTTATACCCATTTATAGCAATCTTAAGAAAAGGCATACTCAAATGGCTTCCAAATACCAATTCTGCAACAGTTGCGAAGAGAAACACCATCTCTTTGTAAGCTGTTGTTTTGCTTGGCAACTTTGGAACTATGTCAGCTGCATTTTCAAAATCAAAATTAGAAGGTTTATGGTCCTTTCCCATGTTTTGCACTCCTGGTCCTGGTTCACAAACAACAAAAGGCACATCACTCACATCATTCCCCAAGTCATATGCTGGGTTATTTGGAAGAACGCAAACTTGTCAAAGTTTTCAGGTTCTCCTGATAATGTTAAGAGAGCTATTGACAGAATCATATTCATTATTAAAAGTATGGACATGTCTAATATGCTATCATATAATCTATGGTCTAATGCCTATCGTGCTGGTGTTATTTTAGGTTGTAACTCGATTGAAAACATCAAAAAAGCTCCAATATACCTTAAATGGATGGCTCCAAACCGAGGCAGAATGAAGCTTAATATCGACGAAGCGTGCAATTACTTTGGGGAAGCTAGTGGTGGGGTTTTGATTAGAAACTCTGATGGAGACATTATGCTTGGTACTGGATTGCTTTTGGGCAAGCTCAACTTTCTCTTTGCTGAAATCAGTGCCCTTCTTGAAGGCCCGATCATTTGCAAGCAAAAAATTGGATTGAAGTTTATGTTGAATCAGATAGCATGATTCTTGTTAACCTAATCACTAACAGAAACAAAGCCTGGTACCTTCAATCTTCAATGGACATGTGTAGAAATATGATTCACCCTAAGATGACCATCTGTTACATCTCTCGAATCCAAAATCAATGTTCTGATTGGATTGCTAAGAAAGTCCTTAGCAGCAAGAAAAATATTTACTTTACTAGTGCTGATACTTCTAATGAATTAAGAACTATTGTGTTGCTTGAAAGCCTTGGTTTGGGCTTCGTAACCTAAGTTGAGGTGGTGTCGATGAAGCTGATTTTGCTTGGAAGGTTGAAGATTTCAGTTTGAATTTCTGGAAGGAATTTTGGGCGCTTCAGTTAAAAACTTTTTCCTTTAGTCCTCTTAATTGTTCTTTCCTTCAAAATAAACCTAAACTCTGTAATTTGTTCAATTAAGTAATAAAAAACTTTACTCACCCAGAAAAAAAAAAATAAACGAACCGAATGAGCCCATTTACCTCTTGACTTTCATTCAATAGTGACAACCCAACATTTTCTACAAAGGATGCACCTATTCAGGCTTTGAACAGTGAGTCGTCCCTCGACTATCGCGTTTGGTGGCAAATAGTCCCTGGACTTTCAAATGTCCGTTGGCAGTCCGTGGACTATCGTGTTTGGATAAAGTTAGTCCAGAGGATCCTCTGATCCATCAGGTGCTGCCACCTATCCCCATACTCTCCAGTTTTTTTGTGTCACCCCCTTTGACCAAAATCCTTGTTGGCATAGCTATTGGTGAGATGAAAATTTTTTCCTACGCGGCACCTATTAAAGGAATCCTATGTCTCATTGTTTTATTTAATTAAGTTAAATTAATAATTGAACACCATTACATATATTCCTAATTTCATCTTCCTCGAACTCGAATGGCTTCTCCTCTCTCTCCTTTTTGCTTTCTTCTTATTCTTTTTTCCTTCTTCTTCTCCTTCTATTATTTTAATTAAGTAATTTTATTAGAAGTAATTTTATTAGTATTGTTCTTTGTTTGGGCTAGCAAACAGGGTGTGGAGACTGAGATTAAGGAAGATGATTTAGGGTTTGTGTTTCGATTTGGGTATAGATTTAGGTATAGTTTAGGGTTTAGATTAGGGTTTGATTTGGGGATTTGCTATAGAACAAGAGAGAGGGGAGAGGAGAAAGTCGAAGGATTAGAATTTGAAAAGAGATAGACTGTTCAGTTCACGGGTGCAGAAAATCTAGGGTTTAGATTTGGTTTAATTATTATTATTATTTTAATTAGAAGCTATTCTCGCCATGGCTAAGGTGGATATTGAGAGAAAGAATCATGAACTGAAACATTTAGGCCTTATTAGGGTCGCTGCGATTCGAACTTTGGTTTGCGCTTCGAATCTGTACGAGTACGCGAAGCAAAACTCTGGGCCGTTGAAATCGACGGTGGGGACTGTTGAGAACGCTGTTACCGCTATTGTTAGCCCTGTGTGTGAGAGATTTAAAGATTTACCTGACGATGTTTTTGTTTTCTTTGACAGAAAGGCAGATGAATTTGGCCACAAATTCGACAAACAAGCACCTCCTCTTGCGAAGCAAGTGGTAAGCAAAGTACATGCATTCTTCCACACAGCATCAGAGAAAGCTCAGAAGTTTGTGAGTGAGGCACAAACTGGAGGTCCACGAAGTGCACTGCACTATGCAGCGTCTGAGTACAAACAATTCGTTTTAACGTATTCGGTATATGCATTGATCAAATTAAAAGAGTACCCAACTATCCGCGGTCTTGCAAAGAAGGCTGAACCTGCAGCTGCAAAAGTGTTGCACAAGTATAACGAGACGGTTAATGATATGATCCAAAAGGGTTATCCTATTTTTGGATACCTCCCGCTAGTCCCTGTTGAATATATTGCAAATGCTTTTAAGAAGATTGAAACGGAGAAGAAAGGAAAGGTTGCTAAGAAAAAGAAATCCGGAAAGAAATCTGACTCCGAATCAGATTCATATTGATATTTTTCTGTCTGTCTGTGTTTATTTGTCGTTGCTTAAAGTTATTGTTTTGTTTGGAAAAAGAGAACATTAGCTGCTATATGTGTGTGTTGTGTTCGTGTATAGGTTATGTGGATTATTACTAGCTGTTTTGTACATGATGTCTCTGACCTGACTTTGTTGTGACAAACAATAGTAGTGTTGAAGGTTATGTGCTTGGTAGTGTCATATAATCGAGAAAATTAAAAAAAAAAAGATTTGGTTTATTATTATTATAATAAATTAAATTAAATTAATTAAAACATAAAATGTAACAATGTAACGCACCGATTGATATTGTTATAAATGAATTTGGGGAAAAATATTACACGTAGGCATAATAATGCCACATGGACAAACTGATTTAATTTTAAATGCCAAGCTGGAAATTAAAAGGGTAAGTGGGTCATTATGTCGCGGACTAAGTTTGGAGTTTGACCTAAAGTCAATGGACTACTGGTGACACAAAAAACTGTGGAGTATGGGGATAGGTGGCAGCATCTGGTGGACCAGAGGATCATCTGAACTAACTTTATCCAAACGCGATAGTCCAAAGACTGCCAACAGACATTTGAAAGTCCAGAGACTATCTGCCACCAAACGCGATAGTCGAAGGACGACTGAGTGTTCAAAACCCACCTATTCATCACGTTATCACTCAGGTAGTGATTATTCAAATTTACTTACTTTCTTTTCTAATTTTTTTCATTTTTTTGTTTCCTTCACTTTCTTTCTCTTCCACCAACCTACCAACTTTTTCATCGGCTTGATCCACCTTCTTTTATACTTCTATAACTTTTGAAGCTTTGATACAAACACCAATTCTAAAAATATCTATAGTTCTGAATCAATCTTTGATATACACGCGCCAAATTAGAAAATTAGCAACAGTGTTTTTGCTTCATTATCGTTGTGTTTTCTCACAAATAACACGAACAAGAATCAATCGAAGGATTTCTAATTTTAGGTTATGGAGAAAGAGGTAGAGAAATAAAAAAAACAATGAATAATCTAAAGAGATTGAGGTTTGTACGAACAAATTCCTTTTTTACTTTCGGTTCT
Source organism: Limnanthes douglasii subsp. nivea (assembly GCA_036936605.1). Classification (NCBI taxonomy): domain Eukaryota; kingdom Viridiplantae; phylum Streptophyta; class Magnoliopsida; order Brassicales; family Limnanthaceae; genus Limnanthes; species Limnanthes douglasii. The sequence goes on along the minus strand of JAUPFV010000002.1, from coordinate 149,607,269 downwards.
TCACTAAGGTACTCATTCGTTTTTTCTTTTACAGAATCACACATGTATATAAGATTCCAATTTTCTTTTCTATTATTAAGTGTTGTCGTACAATGAAATATTCTGATCTACTTTGTTTTGTTTTGATAGAGAAGGATCACTAGAGTTATAAAGTTAGATTTCTAATTTGCCGCGTGTGTATCAAAAATTGAGACATGGTTCAATCAATCTGTTAGGAAAACCAAAATAATTATTTTTTTTAGGCAAAAGAAAGTTGTTAAGATCTTGCCTCGACCTATCGCCAGGCCGTTTCGTCCGGTTGTTCATGGCCACACATTGCAAGATCAAAGCAAGAGCCGGTAGAGGATTCACTCTTGAAGTGTTTAAGGCTTCGTCTATTTTAAAAAAATTGGCTCCAACTATTGGTATTGTAGTGGACCATCGGCCTAAAAATTATTCAGTCACAATTATATATACTCACTTATTTTGAATCTTATCAATGTGGGATTGGAGATCCTTTATGAGATGAAGTTTATACTTCAACAAGTACCACCAAAATTGTATATGCATTTTTAAAATTTATTTAGCTTTGAGAGTTTTAGACAATATATTTCTAGTTCGATCAATTTATATGTTGTTTTCACTTTAGAAAGTTAATCTATTCACTTTTACCAAAAACAAATGCAACCAATGTTAAAATTAATAGTTATATTTAAATTGAATAAAATTGATAAATAATTACATACTTAATTCAAATGTTAAACATTAAAAAAAGGCAAAGATGGATATATTATTAAACTAAAAGTTAATAAGTTAAGGTAAATAGTAAAAATGTAAGAGTAAGTACTAGTTTAGTAAAGATACATAGTAAGTTGGTAAACTATAAATGATAAATATTTAAGTTAAATAATAAAATTGTAAAACATTAAGTAGAGATATGTTGTGCATCTGAAATATCGAGTGACAGATAAAGTTTTGATGCCACATGTCACATTCTGATTAGCTGACACACACGAGTGATCATATATGCAACATTTGTTAACAAAAATGACTGGTTTTGGGTATGAAGGAACTTCGGTAGCTGTTTCGTAACAGATGACCAATTCCAGTGATTAACTAGGGTTTTTTAGCCAATAAAAGTACATGATTTCTGAGGAAACTTAACTTCATTATCTGCAAGCACAATGATAATTTTCGAAATGCTTTGTGATTATGTTTCTTACAGAGAGAGATACTTTGACATATTGTTTTACGTATGAAATTGTCTTTTTTTTACAATCGTACTTGATACGGGGTTCAATTACCTCTACATCCGGTGTTGATGGAGATTTTTTTTAGTTATCGCAAAATGAGTGTCAACTAGTTGATGTCGAATAGTTGGAGATATATATGACTACATAACATTGCATACAAAAGGACAAACCATTACAAATTGTTTTAAGTAAGAATAGTTTTTTATGGTAGTACTTGACATTCAGGTTCTGTTACCTCTACATCGGATGATGTCTGATTTCTTTCAGTTGTCGAGAATGTGCCCAATGCAGCTAGTGCCAAGATAATTGAGGTTTTTTATTGCAAGAATTATGACTACAAACTATGCGAATTACCCCATTTCCATGGAGGAGTCATGAAAATTTCTAACTAAGTTTACTTAAGAAATTCAATTATACTACTTATCCTTGCATAACCAATATAAGGTAGTATCCGATCTGTCAGAGTCTAAGAAGAACTATAAGAAATATTTTGTGTTTGTGAGTAAAGATTGAAAAATATGGAGTTCACTTTATTATTCTTCTCTTAAAAGATATTGAAGTAATTTGTTTTTTAAATTTATCATTCATAATACGTGACTTTGTAGAGTTTTGTGAATTGACTTTCTCTATTTCTTTAGCAGAGCACATACATATATTTTGTGGATTATGCATGATCGTGAAGAAAAAAAGTTCATGTAGTTGGTTCGCACTGCTGAACAAGGTTGGAAGAAGTTGTACTATAGTCTGTTGTATAAAAAAATAAAATAAAGAGAAAGATAGCTGAATATCCAGTGATCTCCTGTCTATTTCCATATCTCCTCTCAAGTTCGATTATTAAAAGATATTAAGAACTAAACCATAAACAAAATAGCTGAGAAGGAAACGATTACCGAAATTCATAACGATTTGGAGGCGAAAATATTAGGAAGCAGTTAGAATTGAGTTACATGGGAAGATTAAATCAAATTATAGTTTTTCTAATAAATATTTAATATTTAAGCTTACTCACCCAACATATACCTAATTTTATTTGATCATCTATTTTGGATTAAAATGCTCTATTTCTAACCTCACTTTTAGTTAATACAAAAATATATATATTTTAAAGTCAATAATAAGATAATTTATAAAAAAAAATTATTCTACTTTTCAATTGATTGTTTAAAAAAATAAAAAATAAAAAATAAAAAATAAACCTTTAATAAATATTGATGGTAACTACAATAATTGATATTATTATCGTAGGTAAGATTTTGAATCTATAATGTTTTTATATAATTTTGAATGTATAATTATTAGAAGAAATGAATAAATCAAACTATGGTGAAGCTATTTTTTCATCACATTTTTATTTTATTTTTATAATTCAAAGTAAAAGACACTTATCAGTTGTTTTTACTATATTGTCCTCGTTTATAATTTTATGTGATTAACCATTAAAAATGGTTACATCAACAAACACATCATTAATCCAAATTAAATCCAACATATATGATTTAGCTTTTAAAATTAAACCTAAAAACAATTTTTATTTTTATTTTTTTAAAGATTATTCATGAAAGAGGAAGACACCCAAACAAAAACAATTAACACAAGAGAACATCACCCAATCAACCAATAAGATAATTTAATATTATTTTTTAGTTTTACATTCATGTAACTTTAAAATACGTGTTCAAAAAAACTCATTTCGAAATTCCTGATTTGTGCAGGTAGCGCAAAACAACTGATTCTGAGACAGTATCTCAGAATCATATGTCTTTGCATTGGGAAAAAATGATTCCGATATGTTGTCTCGAAAACAGTTGTTCTATGCAAAAACATCTGATTCCGTTATGTTGTCTCGGAAACAGTTGTTCAATGCAAAAACATCTGATTCCGAGATACCGTCTTGAAATTAGTTGTTTTCTGCTAAAACCTACACAAATCGAGATTTTCAAAATTGGGTTGGCTGGTGTAGTGGTTTAAATTAATGGAGTAGCCGGAAGGAATGAGCTTTTGGTGTAAATGGTTGGGGATAGTGGTAGAATTTACTAAAGTTGCTAGATTTAATGGGTTTTGGTGTAAATGGTTGGGATAGTGGTAGAATTTACTAGATTTTCTAGATTTAATGGGTTTTGGTGTAAAACTAAATAAAGAACTAATTTGGTATTTTCTTTACGGAAGAAATATCAAAATGGAATCTTTTTTTATTTATAGGGGAAATAAAAAAAATTATAGGGGAAATAGCTTTCACTCATCAAACTATCTTACTTGTAAAATGCTGAAAATAGGACATGGAAGCTCCAAGAAACAGAGACTCAATAAATATTTCCAGAATCGGAAATCAAGTTCTTATTGATTAAATCTCGATCTCTTATCTTTATTCTACCTAATCTCTCCTTTTTCCTTATACTCTTTTGCTCTATAACTAAATTCTTTACCGTTTTTTAATAGTTATGTTTTTATTTTTATTTCTATTAACAAATATTTTTCGGTTCTTTATTGTAATGAATGAAGAATATCCTGATCTTTGTGTTTCTCTGGGTTTTACTTTTCTCAGTGATCCTATGAGAAAGAAACAAACTATACTAATAGAATGTTGAAATCTTTTGCGGAAATATGTAGCAGCAAGAAACCAGAAAATGAAGGTTTTCCCAAGTTCTTTCAACACAAAACTGATCATATTTCAGTTTAGTTCCTTTTAAATGTTAAAAAATCCTCAATAAATCATAGAAAGTTTACATTAATTGGAAAATTAAATCAAGGAATACCGAAAGAACAAATTATTGAAGAGTTCTTCAAAAAGATAAAGCTAAAGAATGATTTCAGTTTAAGTATATGTGTAAGGTGTGGTCCAAAAATATTTGTTCCATTGGAAATTCTTCGATGAGGTTGTTGAAGTGGACTCTGAAGTTCAACATCAAGTTCGAATGTCCAATACGTCGAGTTTGGGTTAAATTTGATAAGCTCCCTGAATTCATGTAAAATGAGAAGATGATCCACTCTCTTGCTCGTACTATAGGTACTCCCTTGAAAAATAAAAAATCCCTGAAAAAACAGAGTCTACCACAACTCTCGTCTTGCTTGGGTGGAATTAGATCTCTCTTAAAAAATTCATTACAAACTCTGGCTGGATTCGGACATAATGAAGGATGTTGGATAAATTTTCTTTATAAAGATTTGCCAATATATTGTAACTTCTGTTATCATGTTGGACATGATTCTGATTCCTGCAAAGAAAGATTTTAAAAACAAGGAAAACACTAAAAGGAACATCTTGAATACAAAAGATAACATTAAAGATAGTGATAAAAATCACATTGCAAAGGCTCAGGGTAGCAACATTCAGGATTATACTAGAGAATTGATTTCACATCAATCTAAAGAAAATCTAGTAAAGTTACTGATGAAATCACGGAAGCTCCAGTAGAAAAAACTCCCAACAATGCTAACAAAGAAGACTGTGAATCTGAAAATCCAACAAATGATGAGATCATGGAAGTTATACAATCTATGAAACGGAGAGAATATTGGAAGCAAACAATCAACACCCACTTACAAGATCAATGAATGCAATTCTGATTTCCATAAAGTTATTAACAAGAAACTCAAGAAAGCTAGAGGGAAGAAAAAAGTTAATAACTTAGCTATCAAATCCTTAAGATTTACAAGATCATCCCTGAAGACCAAGTCGAATTCATATAATAAAAGTCCTCAAATGGAATGTAAGAGGAATCAACAACAAATCTACATTTAGAAGACTTAACTACATTATCAAGATGGAGTAAATTTATCTCATTACTTGTCATGAGCCTTTAACCAAAGTTGAAAACCTGACTATTATATGTGCTAAGATTGGGTTTGAAAATTATACTTCTAACCTCTCTAACAAAATTTGGTTGATGTGGAAAAATGGTTTTGATATTAAAATTAGCTCAAACTATGATCAATACTTACATTTATATATTACTGTAACTAATCAAAATGTGAGGTTCCTTCTTACAAGTGTCTATACCAAATGCCAAATCTACAATAGAAGAATCCCGTGGAGTGAGCTTAAAACCATCTCTAGTATGGATAACAACTTCAACTGGATTTTTATTGGTGATTTTAACGCAATTTGTTCTACTGATGAGTAAATTGGTTACCTCACCTACTCTATGGAAAGTGCTGATGAGTTCAATGAAATGATTCATACTTGCAACCTTGATGATGCCGGCTACTGTGGGTCTAAGTTTACCTGGAATAAAAACAGCAAATGAAAAATACTTGATAGAGTTTTAAAAAATTCTAACTGGTCTAACAATTTGAGCATTACTAAAGTGATGCATATGGCCGGAACTTGTTCTGATCATAGTCCTATATGCATCACCATTAGTAATGATAAAGAAATTCATCACAAAAGTTTCAAATTCTTGGACATGTGGACTCTGGATGTTAACTTCTTACATTTTGTTAAAAACAGTTGGGATATTCATATGGATGGCTCCCTCTTTTTAAATTTTGGTTTAAATTAACAAGACTTAAAAAGGATCTTAAAAATTGGAACATAACTTACTTTGGAAATATATTTTGTAAGGTGCAAGAGGCTAAAATACAAGTTACCTATATGGAGAATCATCATCAACTTCTCAATAATACTGATACAAAAAATGAATCTCTCCAAAGCAAACACAACTCTTATGTTGGCCCTCAAGATTGAGGAAAACTTTTGGCTTCAAAAATGTTATACATCCTGGATAACTGATGGTGATAGAAGCACTATACGTTTTCAGAATTATGTGAAAAAGAAAAGAAAGAAGAATGCTATAAACAACATCATTGATGTGGGTAATTGGATTACTAATAAAGATGAGATTGGTTACTCTACTGTGAAGTTTTTCAAAACTCTGATTACTGATCCCTCTTATTCTAACAAAATAGAGGAAGATAATTTGATGAACAATAACATCTTTAATTGTATCCCTAAGCTGATTACCGATGTTGATAATGATTCATTGTTAGCTATTCTTAGTGAGAAGGAAATTTACAATATAATAGCTAACCTTAAGTCCTCCAGTGCCTTAGGAATGGATGGCTTTAATGAGTGCTTCTTCAAAACATGAGAGAAGATTATAAAGGTTGACATTTGTTCTATCATGACTGACTTCATCAAAGGTAAAAAGATTCCTAAAGGTATTCTCTTAACTGTTATTTATTTAGTGCCTAAATCTGTTAGTCCTACTAAATGGAAAGATTTTAGGCCTATAAGCATGTGCAGCCTCTTTAACAGAATCATGTCTAAAGTGATTAATAACAGAGTGATTCAAATTTTGCCTAAAATTATCTCTAATGTTCAAAGTGCATATATCCCTAACTCTTCTATATTAATAATGTTCTCATTACCAAAGAACTTATTTCTGATTTAAGTAGAAAGAAAAACAGTAACGACATGATGATTCAGGTTACATGTCTAAAGCTTTTGATAAGTTTGCCCACAGATACATTTTGAAGGTGTTGGAGATCTTTGGATTCTCTGATAATTTTATTAATCCGATAAAATATCTTATTTGCAATATTCACACCTCCTTATTGATCAATGGTAAGGTGTATGACTTCTTCAAAACCATAAGAGGATTAAGACAAGGGGACCTTCTGTCCCCCAGTATTTTTATTCTGGTTGAAGAAGTCTTTATAAGAGGCTTGCCTGTTCAATCTGTTTCATAACAACAAAGATATGTATTTTTATTTCAAGAAGCAGTCTTCTGGTTCCTAGTCTTATATTTGTTGATGATATTTTGATCTTTTCTAATAGTATTGATCAAACAATTGAAAAGCTTAGTAACTTTTTGGATATCTATCAAAAGGTTTCTAGGCAATTGATTAACATAGATAAAACAAAATTAATTTTATCATCTAGAATAAACAACACTAGAATAGCTGCTCTAACTAACATTTTAGGGTTTAATTCTCGTGTGGTTTGTTTTTGTCTGAGGGTAAGTTTGTAATTTTTGTTTAGAGTTGTGTGGAAGTTTGTGAGTATTTAATATTTGGGTAGAGTGTGGAGGGAGAATTAAGAAGCCTGGTTGTATTTAATTTTCATTACCCTCATTTAATGTTGGTGGTTGGGTATTTATACCCTTATATTTGGGCCTTATGGGCTTTCAGGTCGTGTTTAATGGACCCGTGTCGAGTTTAAGAACCCATAAGTTCTAAGTAGGAGAGCAGACAGCTTAGTCAAAAAGTGATTAGGTTTTAAGTACTTTAGTTCTGTTCGAACAGTCCAATGGATGACGGTGTCCGAACTGCCTCTGTCCGGTTAGGTAGACATTATCCGAACTGACCCTGTCCGAAGTGCTGACAGAATCCGGACTCATCAGTAGCCCCTTTTTTAGGTGGTATTCAAAAACCTTTGGCAAGACCTAAAAAACAGTCTGTTGCTAGTGACAGTTACATTCAGACAGGTCCTTCGAAGTGTGTCATAGCTTTATCTGGACTGAAAAAAGTTCTTTGAATCTAAACGGTTTTTTGCCAGAGTTCGTGGGAAACGTGTCTCTCTGGTTCGTTATTTCAGCCGTTTTTTCACCTTGAATTTCGCTCCCACCTTCCCTGAAAAGCAACCTCTTCATTAAATGAAGGTGACATCAGCGCCGTTTCTTAATCATTGCAAATCCTTTCGAATTCTCCTAGGAATCAAAGCACCTTTTTGGGGTTTACTATAAATTAAACCCTTTTTCACTGTTTTACCATCATCTTCATATTCACTTTGTTAATTTTCAGAGCTTTCTCTCTCAAACACAAGTTCTTATTTTTGGTTGTTTATGTTCACGGCTAGGAATGCTTTAATCAGAGGCGGGTGGCTTAATCTATCAGAGCTAGAAAAGGCACAAAAAGTTGAAAGGGAAAGGTGCATTGCAGCAGGCCTACCTACCTCCCCCATCGATAAACCAGTAACCTTAAACACAGAGCCTGACCAGGGTTCCTCCTTAACAAGAAGTGTCAAACCGAGGAGATTGTTTCAAACCAACCTTTCTTCCATTGTCTCAGGCTCATCGGTTCAAGAATCAGAACCCACCGTTGAACCAGGGCTAGCAGTTACCAGCTTAAGAAAGCCTTCCCCTTTTATAACTATGGGGTCAGATGCAGATACCTCTCCCAAAAAACTGGTCGATCGAAGAAGAGGTCGGCTGGTTAAAGGGCAGGCTTCCAAAGGCACCCCTTCAAAATCAGGGGCCAAAGACAGTAATAGAGGGTCAGAGGCACCCATAAAAGTTCCTAAGGGCAGGTTGTCCGGACCAGAGGCTACTAGCTCAAGCCTCCGAAGAGAAACCACCATATCTGAGCCTCAACCGGAGGCCAGAGTCCAGGAAAGTATTGAGGCCCAACAGTCCGGAGGCCTGACTGAACCAACTTCAAATTTCCCCCTCCCAAAAACAACTGGGAATCCCTCCTCGGTAATGGAGGAAGTAATGGAGGATTCCATCGAAGAGGCTCCGTTCGAGTCCGAACCCTCCGGACAAACTTCTGATGCTGTTGCTGCCAAGAAAGATAAAGACAAAGAGAAACTATGCCTTAGGCACCCAGAATTACCAGAAATCCTTGAAGGAAACGTGAGACCTTGTTTCCACAAGGTAAACGTTAAATATCTTCTTGCCTTACAAAAAATAAACTATACTTTCATCCATACAGCCGAATTGGGCCGGATGCGTACGAAGTGGGGGATTCCGGAGAATTTGAAAATAAGAATCCCCATAGACCCTGAAACCCTAATGGACTGCAAGCTCAGGGAAATAGTCATCTTCACTGAGCTTTTCAACTGGGGTTTAAGGTTCCCCTTAGATCCGGAGATAGTTAGGTACTTCCACCTTATCAAGCTCTGCCCTAGTCAACTGAGCCCCAACGCCTGGTACACTCTTATGGCATGTATTATGGCTTCTAGGCTCTCCGGAATTCCTTTACCAATGGAGGAATTCGAAACTGTGGCCAGTCTCTGCAGAAACCACCACATTCCCTTCTATCACTTCAACATGGGTGGAAATTATAAAGCAGTAGATGACCTGCTTGAGTCGGAGAGAAATTGGTGGACTCAATTCCTGTTCGTAGGCGGCGCTTGGGAGAATGGGAGGAAGATCAAAGATGGAGTCAATCTGAGTCTCCTCACCATCAGATGGAGAAGTGATCGTAAGGATCATACCTTACATTCTCATTTTTACTTTTATCGAATTTGTTTAAACTAACTGGTCTTGTCTTTTTTCTTAACAGAGCTGCCCAAAGACTTCAATGACTATTTAAAGGCCGGGCAGACCACTTGTACCAAGATCAAAATTTGGGCTGCTGAAAAGTGGGGGAACCGTTTTCATAACGCCTTTACCGGAGGCAATCTAGCAAGGTCTCACCTCTGGAACACTACTGGCCGGAGGGACTTGACCTGGAAAGAACTCACCACTCCACCCCTCCTGATTTAGTCCTCAAGAGAACACACGAACCGAACGAGTCACTATACTTTCCAGGTCGAGCCAAGGCCCCAAGTAAAATGAAAGGCAAGAAAGGGAAGGGTAAGAAGAGTGCGGTTGAGGCCAACCCTGCTGAAGTGGAGGAAACTGCTCCAAAAACCCAAGAGAGGCCAGCTCCAAGTCAGATTGATGCTGCTCTCCTAGAAGTGGTGGAGCAGGAGAGTGCTAGGGAAGAGATAGGATCTCCTAAACCTCCAAGGGTTCCCAAGAGAGACCGAAAACGTGGAGCAGAAAACAAGGAGAGGGAGGCCAAAAAGAAAAAGACCTCCAGGGGTGATGAACTTTCTCTCCGGCCTCCGGAGCCTCTCCCTCTTGTTGACCCTACTGATCCAACAAGAGCAGAGGAGATCCCTGGTGACTTTCGAACTAACGAGGTTGGAGGAGGAGACCTCAGCATTGATGGTGTTCACATCACTAGGCTTGAGGGGCTTGGTGAATACTTTGAGAACCTCCCCAGAGATGACTTTGCTGGGCCCTACTTCCCTCCAAGTACTTCAAACTCCGTTACCTTCAATGGTAAGACTTTTTCTGTTTCAAGTGAAAGGGATATTATAACTCACTCCATATTAAGTAATGTTCAGCCAGTGCTTGTTCTAGAGAAACAAGTTCGAGGTCAGACAGATATTATCAAAGATCTCAAATCTGACAAGGAGAAACTGTCCAACGACCTCCTTACTGCCATCCAAAATGCTGACATTCTGAAGGGAGAAAACGAGGAGTTAAAGAAGAACTAGGAGGGTTGGGTTGCAAAGGAGGCTAGCTTAGAAGATACTATCAGAGACCTCCGAGAAAAGCTGTCCGGGTTGGAGAAAGATCTCTCCTCTTTGAAAGAGGAAGTGACGGCCAAAGACCAAGTCATCCATACTCTGACTAATGACAAAATCGTACTTGAGGATTCGGTGTCCAAAGCCGCACAGGAAAAAGCAGATCTGCTAAGGGAGCAAGAGGCCAAAATTCAGGCCAAGATCGATGCTTATGCCAACAATGTAATAGATACTCAAGAGAAAATGTATGCCAAAGTGAGGTCGGACATGGTCTTTCTCTTTCATGAGAAGTTCCCGAAGAGGAACCTGGGAGATTTGTGGCTTCATGTAGAGTACGAAGACCTTCCCTTCCACACTATGGCTGATGGAGACTTACATGATTATTCTAGTGCTTCCTCCTTTGACGAAAAAGAGAACACCGGGGAGAGCCCAAATGAGGAGAAGGACGATCCCAAGAAGAAGAAGACAAGTGAGGCTGAGCCATCTTCAAAGGCTCAGTATTAGATTATGAATTATCCTTTCACCTTTTATGTTGTCCGAACTAAAGTCCTTGGAAGGCCAAGGCATTTCTGTAGTCGTGTCTGGTGTTTGTTTGGACAGATCTGCTTGTTTTGAAAACTTAAAGTCCTTGGATGGCCAAGGCACTTCGGTTATTTCAATGGATGTCTTTATTTTGCATAAATCTTGCATTTTTTCATAGTTTGTTTCAATTTTGGTGGCTAGTGTTTAAACAGCCTTTAGTTATTTCATAAATATTCTAAAGCGAGAGTGTTTATATTCTCCGATGGCAAATGTTTAAGTAGTCATCATTTCTTTAATTCAATCCGGATGGTGTGACAAGATACAAAGTAAGAACACTTCGAAGAATTTTTAAGAAGGCATCAAATTTTATAAAAAAAAACCCGGACACCTCATTAAAACCTCCCCGCGCCACCAGGGTAGAAAAGAGTATGCCCCCAAATATTTACATGGATTTTTAAACAAGTAAATATTTACATAGCTTCTACTCCAAGTACATCCGGAGATGCTCAATATTCCAAGGGTGATTCAATACCCTTCCATCCTTGTCTTCTAGCCAATACATTCCAGGTTTAAGCCTTTCAATGACCATATAAGGTCCTTCCCAAGTTGGGGCCAGTTTGCCGAGCAGCTTCTCTTTATTGTGTAAGAAGACTTTCCTAAACACCTTGTTCCCCGACTGAAAATCTCTTCTTTTAACTCTGGAAGCAAACCTTCTTCTCATCAAACCCTGATAGTGTGCAGCTCTAAGGTGAGCCTTAACTCGTCTCTCCTCTATTAGGTCAAGCTGACCCCTGATTGCCACTTCGTTAGCGTGTTCGGAGAAATTGTGAACTCGAAAGGAAGGGAGAGTTGCTTCTATGGGAGCTATGGAATCCATCTCATAGACCAAGGCAAAAGGTGACTCTTGTGTTGCAGCCCCAGGTGTAGTCCGGTTGGCCCACAAAACCTCTTGTAAATAACTAGGCCATTTTCCAACAGCCCCCTTCTAAATTTTTCTTCAAACCGGACAGTATAGTTCTGTTAGCCACTTCAACTTGACCGTTTGCTTGTGGGTGGAAAGGTGAAGAGAAACAATGTTGTATACCCCTAAAGGAACAGAAACTCTCAATTTCCTTGTTGTCGAACTGTGGCCCATTGTCTGTCGTTATCTTCTATAGAACACCAAATCTGCAACATATATTGGATAAAATGAATTTTATGACGGCTTTTGATGTTGTTCCTGCCAGTGGGGCTACTTCGCTCCACTTCAAGAAATAATCAATAGCAACAATTATCGTTCTGCGTCCTCCGGATGCCATAGGAAGAGGTCCCACCAAATCCAACCCCCATCGAGCAAAAGGTATAGGCTCAGAAATTGACTCTAAAGGGATGGCTGGGACATGAATTTTATTGCTATATCTCTGGCATGGGTCACACCTTCTCACCAGCTCCTTAGCATCTTGCATTATAGAGGGCCAATAATAGCCAGCCAATAAAACTCTCCTTGTTAAAGCCATGAATCCACAGCTGATCCCTCACCATCATGTAATTCGGAGAGGACTATTTGAGATTCATCATCCCCCAAACATCATAAAAGGGGTTTACTGTAAGACTTCTTATAAAGAACATCTCTTAGTATGATGAAACCACGAGCCTTATATTTTACTTTTCTTGCTATCGACTTGTCCGGAGGAAAAATACCACCGGAGAGATATTGCAGGAGAGGAAACCTCCAATCTTGAGGTTGTTTTATCTGTACATCGAAAATTTCTTCCTCTTTACCCACATTGAGTTGAATAGAAGGGCACTCCAGTACATGGATCCAAAGGTATGAATCAGTATAGGCTATAGTTGCCAAGGAATCTGCTAGTTCATTTTCTGTTCGGGGTATGTGCTCATAGACGATGCTTTTGAACTTAAGTGTCTCATTTTTAAGAAGAACTAAGTACTTCACTAGTTGCTCCTTTTTAGCTTCAGATTGACCCTATGCATGATGGATAAGAAGCTGGGAATCGCTCATTAACTTGACCCTTTTGGCTCCACAAATGAAAGCCTACTTCAAACCACCTATAGCAACTTCATATTCGGATTCATTGTTAGAAGCCCTAAAAGCAAAACATATAGCCTGGTACATTTTTTCACCATACAGAGAGGTCAAGCATACCCTTGCACCACATCCCATAGTACTTGATCCACCATCTGTCCGGACAATCCAGACCTTTTTATCTTTCATCTCAGTCGTTTGCTCTGTATCCCTATTTGAGTGGAATTCAACTAAGAAATCAGCCACAGCCTGGGCTTTGATTGCTGTTCGAGGAGCAAAATCAATATCGAAGTCCCCCAACTCCACTGACCACTTAGTCATTCTACTTGAAACGTCTGCCTTTTGAAGAACATTTTTCAAGGGATAGGATGTCCGGGCGATAATAGGATGAGCCTGAAAATAAGGCCTCATCTTCCTTGCAACAATTACCAAGGCTAATGCTAACTTTTTGAGCTTTAAATAGCGTTTCTCTGCATCTATCAAGCTCTTGCTGATATAGTACACTGGACGGGGGTAATTATCCACCTCTCTTACCAATACAGCACTGATGGCACAACTGGAAACTGCCAAGTATAAGAAGAGTGTCTCTCCATCAACATGTTTAAATAAAGTCTTTGGGGCGGACAGATGTCTCTTAATTTCATTGAAGGCCTCATCACACTATGAAGTCCAGTAAAATCCCTTTGCACCCTTTAAAGTTTGAAAAAACGGGGCACATCTGTCCAGTAAAATCCCTTTGCAACCGGATTGGTTGTCCACAAAGGATACTGAGACTCTTTTATATGCCCCATTTTAGTAAGCCTGTCAACTTCTTGAACAATAACATCAGCCTTTTCCTTAGAAAAAACCCTTCTCTTTTGTACCACAGGTGATATGTCTCTCCGGACGGATAGGTGATGTGATATAATATCTGCTGGAACTCCGGTAACATCAGCATTGCACCAAGAAAAAACATGCTGATGGTCTTTTAGGAACTTCAACATTTTACTCTTCAGTTCGGATGGCATTTTGGACCCTATCTTAACCTTTTTTCCTTCTTCCAAAGAATATGTTTCAACTTCTTCAACTGGTATTAACACTCCAGGGGTCTCTCTGGGGTCATCAATTTCACCCTCATCCCCAGAAAACCCCTCAAACTGCTATTCTTCATTGATACGAACTGCCCCCAGCGTCCGTGGAGCCAGTGCTGTGGTATAACACTCTCTTGCAATCTTTTAGCTGCTCCAAACAACTCCCACTTGTCCTTGAACGCATATTTCAAACATTGGTGGACTGTTGAGGCCACTACATGCATCTTAGAGAGCAAAGACCTCCCTAAAATAGCATCATAACAAGTGGGACAATCCACCACAATAAAAAGTATTCTAACCATCTTCTTAAAAGGGCCCTTGCCCAACAAAACTTCCTCTTCGAACTCCCCGATCACATCTGCTGAGCTTCCAGTGAAACCCACAATTGATCTGTCCGAACGCTGAATTACGGCTGGATTTTTCATCTTTTTGTAAGAGGTTAAAAAGAGGATATTGGCCGAACTCCCAGTAACCACCAAGATTCGTCTTATGTCATTGCCCCCAATGGATGCTCCTATGACAACAACATCTTCATGAGGGCCAGCTATATCCCTTTAGTCATCCTCATTGAAAACAATGAAGGGAAATAGAATTTGTGATTGATAGGAGGTCATGCCTCCTTCTAGCTGGGTATCTAAAGTATGAACGTGCCTCTTTCTTGAAGAAGCAGGAGGAGCTCTCATAGTAGCCCCTCCGAAAATTGTGAGTGACTCAAAAAACTTAATAAGCCCGGAGACTGTTTTATAAAGTTCCTCAATGACACCCACTCTATTTCGAGTTGGATCAGGATCCAAGTACTCTAACTCTACATCGAATCTTTCGATTATAACCATAGCTCCCTCCGGAGCAGATGTGCCAGCATTGTTCGGACCAGCCCGATGAGCATTATCAGGCTTATTTCCTCCTCTTCTTTTGACATATGCCCCCAGCTTTCCTCTTTCAATTAAATTCTAAACTTCTTGTTTTAAATCAATAAAATTGTCAGTGGTATGGCCAGTATCATTATGGTACTGACAGAAGGAATTGTTACGATGTTCCCTAGGAGATTGTAGTGCTGTCGGCCTTCTATAGTGTACTTCTTCCTTTGTTTTGTCATAACTAATGGCCACACTTTCTTTTAACTCTGCAAACCACTCCGGTTGAACCCAAAGCCCTCTCTTATTTCTAGATTGTTGACTCTGGGTAGGCGCAGCTGGCTGAGACTGAGCTGTAGCTCCTTTATGACCCTGCCCGGCCTCCTTTGCCTTATTCCCGGACTGATTTTGGTTGGGGTTTGGTGCAACCGGGGCAGACCTCACATGTGGTCGCCAATTTGGTGTGGTTTGCTTTTGTCTGAGGGTAAGTTTGTAATTTTTGTTTAGAGTTGTGTGGAAGTTTGTGAGTATTTAATATTTGGGTAGAGTGTAGAGGGAGAATTAAGCAGCCTGGTTGTATTTAATTTTCATTACCCTCATTTAATGTTGGTGGTTGGGTATTTATACCCTTATATTTGGGCCTTATGGGCTTTCGGGTCGTGTTTAATGGACCCGAGTCGAGTTTAAGAACCCATAAGTTCTAAGTAGGAGAGCATGCAGCTTAGTCAAAAAGTGATTAGGTTTTAAGTACTTTAGTTTTGTTCGAACAGTCCAATGGATGATGGTGTCCGAACTGCCTCTGTCCGGTTAGGTAGACATTATCCGAACTGACCCTGTCCGAAGTGCTGACAGAATCCAAACTCATCAAATTCTAGAACTTTACCTACGGAGTACTTGGGCATAACTTTGAACATCAACAACAAGTGCAACAACTATATGCCTATGATTAACAAAATTAATGAGAAGATTAAAGAGTGGGAAAACAAAAATCTCTCTTTTGGTGGCCGAATCACTCTCATTAACTTTGTGTTAATGCTGATTCCTACTTATCGGTGTCAAAACTGCCTTATCCCCAAGTCCATTATCAACAGAACATACATTATCTTCAATAAATTCTTGTGGGGGACTAACTCTACTGACAGAAGATTGCATTGGTCTAAATGGGAGGATTTGTGCAAGACTTACAAGGAAAGAGGTCTAAGCATTCGCAAAATTTCAGACCTTCAAACTACTTTTGACTGTAAGTTGTGGCTGAATTTCAGAAGCAATGGCAGTCTTTGGGCTAATCTAATGAATGATGTTTATTGTAAATCCATTCACCCCTTGCAAATTTCCAAGAACAAGACTAGTTCTAGTACTTGGAAAAGACTATGGAAAATCAAAGAGGTTGTTGAGCCTAATATAAGGTGGATCATAGACAAAGGAAACGTAGAATTCTGGCTTGAAAACTAGTATAGTTCTCATCTCCTTATTAATTTAAATAATAACATGAAAAACACTGGATATATGAAGAAAAATGTTATTGAATTCTGGAAAGATAACAAGTAGGATGATTACAGGCTTAGAATTTTCCTCAATCAAAATAACATTGATCTTATTCACAAAACATCTATAAACAACCAGATGGAAGATATTATAGATTGATATCTTTCCACTGACACTAAATTCAACACTAAGCTGACTTGGAATTATGTTAGAAACAAGCACAATAAATCTGATTTATTTGGAAAAATATGGAACTCTGTTATTCCTAAGAAAAAATTATTTCCTATCTTGGAAACTTATCCAAGTTACTTTAACTTGGAAGCTTAGTTCTTAGTTTATGATTATACTAGTACAAACTGGCAGCAAGTCTTGCTTGACACAACCATCTTTTCTTTATCTACATATTGTTGTTGAAGATTGTGAGGAGATTATGAGCCCGAGAGTTTAGTGCTGATGGAGGTGCTGGTTTTTTTAAGCTTAGAAGATTGGAATCAGGAAGAAGAAGTCTTTGAAGATTGTTTTAGAATTGCCGTTAAAAATCTTGTGGGGATTATGAGCACGAGACTTTAGTGTTGATGGAGGTGCTAGTTTTTTAAAGCTTAGAAGATTGGAATGAAAAAGAAGAAGTTTTTGAAGATTGTTTGAGAGTAGATTTTCCCTTCAATGTTGCTGATGAGTAGTTGTTCATTGTTATTCGTCAAGTAATGACTAATGACTCTGTTAGCTGTAATTGACTTTTTCAAAATTTCGAAATACTCTGTCTTTTGCTTGGAAGGGCGGGAGATTTGAATTTTTTTAATTCATTCTCTTTTTTTTGGGAGGGAAATTAAAATATTTTCTATTCTCTCTGTTCTGTTCCTTTCTTTCTTTTAGGGAGCTAAACAATGGTGGCCCTTTGTAATAGTTTAAGGCTTTATTGGGTATTCATTCAATAAGAGATGTATTTTACTTATAAAAAAAACGATCTTACTTGTAATTAGTTCTTAGGGTATAGAGTAGTTTCCACAAATTTACAAAACCAAAACGAAATTGCTAATATATATATATATATATAAACCTTATGTTGAGCAGAACGTATATTAGATCTAATAGTCCGCTCCATCTGCAGTATCTTCCTCTCTAAATTCTTGACAGCAATCTATTTCCTCATTCTCACCAGATTACACTCTTGTTGTCAACATCTCAGCCTCAAACCTTTAGTAATTGCCGGCACTTCTAGCAGCAACTTGCCATCACAAGGATCAAGATATGGGCAATGTTACTCAAAACGTTAGTAATTGGCTTCCCGATTTTAGTGCTTGAAGACAACCTTTAGCTGTCCCTCCTTGGATTGACATTCTCTCTGTCATACACTTCAGAAAAGAATGTACATTTTTTATTTTTACTTTACAGTGAATTTACCTTGCACTATATTTAGTTTTTTATTACTAGGAATTTCAAATTCAACAATGAAAATGTTGAGCTTTTCTACATAACTCTAGATTGTCAGTTAACAATGAAGAAGTTCCATTGCTGTTCCAATTCCAAGTTATATTGTAGAAAAGTTAAACCCTAATGTTTGTTCTCTTTATACAAACTTCTTCTCGGGGCAAATACTGGTCTCGTCGTCGATGTAAGATTACTGATTTCTCGTAAAGGTGTCATTTTCCGGCCACTACTATGAGCATGATTGTTCTGTTTCAGGGAACATATCAATACTTTTTTCTCTGTTACACATTGCTTTTCTTCGAGAATCGGAGAAATCTTTTTGGCTCTAATTGTCAAGTTTAGTTCCTCCCTTAATCTTTCAAGCTCACTACGAAGAATGGTTGCTTCTTCTTGTAGTTGGTTTGCTTTCGACTCCGCCGAAAGAGCTTTATGTCTCCATTCGTTCACAGAAGCACGTAATGGCTCGATCTGACAGTCTGAATCAAGTGCGCGGTCTTCCCAAAAGTCTCGTGCAGATTGTAGTTCTTCCATCTCATCTCTGACTTGGGCCAGCATCTCTTGCATTTGGGACCACTGCTCCGTCTCAGCCCTAACTTGCCTCACAATTCTCTTCACTACAGCCTTGCAACGTCCTGAACAAGCTTTTTCCTCGCTAGGCATCGTTGGATCCTGAAAAATCAATCTGTCAAACTTCTCATACATATTTATTTCCTTAATCTAATGTCTAGATTATTATTCACCTTATATTCGTGCCTGAGGGTAGTATCTGGGAGCTCAATCCGCTTGGAACTAGAGACAGAGCTAGCCGCAGAAGTGTTGGAAGTAGAGAGGATTGAACTATACTCTTTCTCCATTCTTTCTAATAAAAAACCTTTAGACAGTGCCTCCATCTTCCTTCCAAGATTCTCCATCTATTCAAAAATTTAAATATAGATCCTTATTAAAAAAGATGCAAGTATGGTTTCAGATTTATAACAGCGAGCAAAACCTATTTATTCTTACATTGTTTCCGGTAGACGAAACAAAGGTATCATTAACTTGGAAACACGGTTTGATCGATAAGCTTGCTTCCGCCATTTCTTGAATCTCTCTCAAGCACAACTCATCTGATATACCATCAAATTTGTTGAGCCTTCTTTTGAGAAAAGATGCTTGCTTGTCAAAATTACCAAAATTCTTGAATCCTTCAACTCCTGGATTTTTTCGCAACTTGTCAAGTTTCTCAATTAAATATTCTATCTCTTTCTTCAATACAGAGCTCGAAGTTTTGTCTTCACAAATTCTTTGTCTTCCCTAAATGATTCATCACAAAACAGAACAATCATATCAACCATTCATTTGAGCAAACAACTTGAGAGATTACAACTGGGGATATTGCTAACCCTTTCAAAGTTAAACACTTTAAGACTGGATAACTAAAGCCTTGTAGCTGCAAATACTGTTCTTCTAATCTCAAATTCCAAATTCTTCATTTTCTTTCACATTCCACAAACTTTCTCAGTAAACAAACAGACCAATTACAAAAACAAAAAAAAAACAAAGAAACAGAATTAGAAAGTTGAAAAAAAAATACTCACATTGAGCAGAATGTGAATAGCAGATGTGATAGTCCTCTCCGTTCGCAGTCTCCTCCTCTCCATTTTTTTGACTGCAAGCTCTTTCTCCATTCTCAAGAGATTACACTCTGCTCTCAACATCTCAGCCTGAAACCTCCACTTCTCCTCCTCCATCATCACCGCCACAGCCACCGCCGCTCCTCTCTCCTCCTCCACTCTCTCCCTCCTCTTCTCCTCACTGCAACTCCCCATCACAGTTGACGCAGCCTCTCCTTTCCCATTAAACGACCTCTCTTGATCAAACAGAGTTTCTAGTCTCCCTAACCTGTCCTTCTCCGTCAGGCTGGTCGTCTGTGCGGACTTTCTTCGAATAGTTGGCCTGCGTGGTAAATGAAGGATCTTTAAAGTTGGAGCTGCTTGTGGGTATTGCCATTTCGGCCTTCTTGTACCAGACGATGTGTTTGTTGTGTACATTCTCTCCATCAATGCTAACGGAAAAACTATACTTCTTCTATTGGGTTTGAATTGAAATAAAGAAAGAGAGACTAAAATTGCCTACTCAAAAATTTGAACCTTTTATAGTTTTTTTCTGTGTTTTTGAACTTTTGAGATTTTATGGTGAAGTATATGTACCTGGATAATACTGAAACGTCTTATGTATGTATATATATAGAGGCTTGACTTTGGACAATGGGAAAGTTGTAAGAGAGAAATATAGTAGTTTTGGACATAAATGTCGAAGGTTTTGCATTATATAGAATCGGAATGTGCGAGAGAGAGAGTTCAAATTTAAAAATTTGGAGGTTGAAGGTAAGAGTAGGTTTTAACCAAGTAAAAGTTTAGCGTTTTTTCAGCATTCCCGAGCCATTCATTTTTGGTAACATCAATTTACAACGATAATATTTGACCAAGAAAGATTTTGATATCAACTTAACTTATATTGCAAGAAAAATATTTATTTATAAAAGTCTTTAAAGTTCTTGAATAATAATTTCTTTCTAAACTCTACAAAGTAAGATTATTAACATATAAAGTAAGATTAAACTATTGTAATACTATCTATAAATTTGAGGTTTTTGGTGCACTCAAATATATTAGTTTTATTTTTTTTATATCTATTTTACTTTTTAGTTTTAAAAAGTTGTTTTAGTTGGATGCATAAATTTAAGATACAATTTAAGTTGTAGGGGTAGCTGAGTTGGTTGAGTAAGTCATGCATGTTTGTGATCAAAGGTATGAGTTCGAGTCTTTCTACATACGCTTTCTAGGCCGAGCTTATGTGGTTTACCTTCTGGCATTGATTTGCAGGCTCTTGCTTCTTACTGAGAGTTTACTCTATGCACACTCATTGCACTATGAGTAGCGCCTTCGGGCTTTCTTCGAAAAAAATAATATGATAATTTAAGTAATACTGAATAATAAAACATACTAAATTTTAATTAGTTACGAAAAATCATAACAAAAATTAATCTACAAAACACCATCATTTATTTTATTTTAAATTTACAAATGAATTATTACTTAAAATTTAATATTATTTATCTAAAAAATCAATTTTTTTTATATCTATATAAAATATTAAGTTTAATACTTTTCTTAAAAATTATTTCAATAGTATAATAAAATATACATCAATGATTTTAAAATTTTATATTTGAAGCCCATAA
Organism: Limnanthes douglasii subsp. nivea; assembly: GCA_036936605.1. Taxonomy (NCBI): domain Eukaryota; kingdom Viridiplantae; phylum Streptophyta; class Magnoliopsida; order Brassicales; family Limnanthaceae; genus Limnanthes; species Limnanthes douglasii. The sequence goes on along the minus strand of JAUPFV010000002.1, from coordinate 149,586,194 downwards.
CACATTATTTATATTATTAAATTAAACAAACATAGATCTGAATAAAATGCGATAAAATATATACCACTATAGCTTAAGTTATTATATATTAATAAACATATGATGATATCCTCATTTATGGGTGAGGATTTTAATGTTATACATACAAACAAAAGAAAATGTATATTTATCTTTTTGAAAATATTGGTAACTTTTTTTAAACATATTATGCAAGATGCTTTGATATACGATTTTTCGCAAGACCAAAATTATATTATTATATATTATAAAATACATATATTTGTTATGGGAGATTCCACATGATTTTTGAACTATATTTAAGATGTCAACAACATCTAACATCCAAGTTTCATATTACGAAACTAGTCTCATCACATTATAATAATAATTTAGTACGCTAATAATAATAATAATAATAATAATTTATTTTGACGACCACAAAATTGTGATTCTTCTATGTAGATAGTAAAAGCCTTTTGGGGATCATAAAATATTGAAATTTCAAAAGCTCTTCCCTCTCCCCTCGCCGTCCTAACGGTAACTTGTTCATCTAAGTAAGCTTGTGAACCCTAAAATCAATGGATACAGATCAATTTGATTGATCGGTTCTTCAAGCATACTTCCATCCCCTTGCCGGTGTATCCTTCCACAATCTGCTTCTACCCATCTATTATCCCTTCCAAGCTAGATATCTATCTCCTTTCTGCTTTCTAAATTCCAAGCACCAACCTTCTGGTCCCAAGAAAGCTTCCAAGTCCCCAATACAAAGTCTATGAAGGAATAGGTTCCATCATCTGTTATGAGGCTTACTCTTTGTCAAACCCCCTGGTTGTCATCTCATCCACCTTTCAAGTCTTCAACATTCAGCTTTTATCCAATAATCATCCCCCTATCTGCTCTTCCATCTTCTTTATCCTTTAGGCTAAAGGCTGTCTCCACCTCCCTTTGCCATGCTCAACATCCCATCCAAGTAAAGGTCACAATCTCAGCTTCAAATCAGGCTTCCTAGTCCTCCACTTTTCTTTTTTGACCGGTCATTTCCCCTTGTTATGTCCTGGAAGCCATAAAAAGATATTTAGTTTCCATGTTAGTTATCCTAACCTAACTAGAAAGCTTCTTGTTAGCTTTCTTAAGCCTCCTAGTTACCTTAACCGAATTGTAATTGTCTTGCCTCGTTACTCCCCCCATTCAAATCCCACCCTTCTGACCTCTCATCCCCTAGAAAGTAACACTCTTCTAAATATGGTTAACCTCAGCTCTTCTTTCCCTCACAGTCCCATCCCAATGCAAAACTTACACCTTCTCAGCTCTACTGGTTATTAGCATCTGTTAAGCCTAGCCTCAACCTCCAACCTTTTGACCCCTCTATCCTAGGTTTACAGTTTTATCTGACCCTAGCTTCTCCTATCTCGATATTTCTAAAATCTTTTCTGGTTGCATCATCTAATCCTGGATACCTCAATCACTCACGTCTTCCTTTCAATCACTCACCAGCAGGCTATAAGAACCTTACTCTTACTCCCTCTTTCGTTTCTATCCTCCAATCCACAGAATTGAAACCTTTTCTAAAACAAAATTATCTTTCTTTTCTTACCTGATGGATCTGAGTGATTCCTCGAGACCATCCAAGCCCCTGGATCTCACAGCTTCTTACTCCGCCATTAGAACTCTGAATTTTTCCTCCTCCCTGGCCTTGTTCCCATGTGCAACAGAGTCGGTTATGATCTCCACCACTCTCCCTGCAACCCTGGCGTCCATCCTTGATCCCTTATCCTCCTCTCATCTCTTTCCAGCATCCAGCCTTGCCCCATCCTCCTTCACTCACCGCATTTTTGCACAACACGAAACTTATGTGAAAAAAACGTTAGCCTTGGCCAGACACCACATGGAATCTGGCCAAGGGCAAATCATCTTTCAGGAGGATTCAATCTATGATTTTCGTAACCACTTACCTCAAATGGAAGTTGTCGGCGCCGATCTCCCCCAAATCATCTTCTCGATTGCCTCCTCTGGGCTGAGCTCCCCATCTCTGCTCAATCCTTCTTCTCCCTGGACCAGAAGCCTTCCTCCATCTGACTCTGGATTCCACGAAAATCTAGTGGCAGTGCTTGACGATCTTCAATACCCCACTTTGCCAGCCACTGTCACTGCATCGATTTCGCTGGGTCAGAACTCCCTGCTCTCCTTCGCCCCTTACCCAGCCCTCCTTGACATCGTCCTATCTCCGATTTTCTCTCCTGAAAGGATGGACAACTCTCCCATCAGAGCGTATGCATCGTCGGTGTTGAGCAAAACAACCTCATCCACCTGCTCGTTGGAGCCAATCCGTATCTCATCTGCTCTGTTTCGTCCAAACGGTGGGGCACTGCTTGATAAATCCTCGACTAGGTTTGACCGGTCTTCTCCTTCCAGGGTATCCTCGCCATCTTTGCCAAGATCGCTGGAGGGTGTCCAGTCGGGGCTTCAGGCAGATGAGGAAGGCCAGTTCCTCAAACTAGGGTTTCCTAGTCTGTCTTCAGGGCATAAGGGGTTTCCGGGTCAGATACCCATGAAGGAAAGAGGGCCAAATCGATTTGAAGGAACCGTGGGCCTCTCTGATTCTAATTCAATCAAATAAGCGGATCCCTCTAATTTGGGTCGGCACTCATCTAATATGGGGCCCATTCGGGTATTATCTATTGAAAGGCCTATTAAGAACAAATAGAAGGGTATTCTGGGAGGTGGTTCTTCCTATGGCCATCACCTTTTAATCTGGAATTTTAGGAATGCGGGTAAAGGCCCAAAAGGAAGAAAATACAACCTGGCCCATGCTAAGCCTACTATTCCTCGGTTTTCAAATGAGTTATCAAGGGGTTTCTCTAATTCGAACTCAATTCCTAAATCCTCTCCTATCTCCTCTTATGCAAGCACAGTTGCGGGCCACAGTGATAACCGCTCCCCTTTGGCAATTGGAATTAGTCATATGGAAATGGCAGGTAACAAATTCATTATGAATGACTCAGCTCTAGGATCTCCTGATTCTTAGAAGGCTTGTCTTTCGGGTTATTTTCTCAACCAACCTTCCAATCCAACTTTTCTTAAAGCAAATGTGGAATCTCTTTGGAAAAAGTATAGGCTTTGGAATTCAAACCCCTCCCTGAGGGTTATTTTATCTGTAAATTCGGATCCGAAGCGATGTCTAAAAAAGTGTTGGAGGAAGCCCTTTGGCATTTCGGAGGCAACTTAATGATTTTGAAAGTATGGGAACCTCTAACGTCCCTCATCAAGGATCCTCACAAGGAAATTCCAATTTGGGTTAAAGTATTTAACCTACCATATGAGTTATGGATTGCGGAGGGATTCAACAATATTGGATCGGTCATTGTATCCCCATTGTATGTTGATCGCCAAACAGAGAAAAAGGAAAAGCTTCACTTTGCCCGTATTTGTATCTTGATTAAATCAGGGCCACTAATTCGCTATGATCTCACTTTCAAGATAAGAGGAAAATCCATAATAGTAGCTTTTGAATACCAGGGTCTTCCTCCCCAATGTACTAATTGTCAGGTTTTCGGGCACCCTACCCGTCAATGCATCAAAGGCCCAATCAAACTCTCACCTATACCCTTGATAACTTCGTCTTCTAAGGAAGATCCTTCGGAGATAGCCCCTGAGTTGGAAATTGGATCTCGACTTCCATCCATAAGCGAAGATACGGAGGTGGAGCTCGGAGAAGAGGTGGACTCCCCACTTAAAAGGGCATGCACGGATGTAGCCAAAGTCAAAGGCAAACAGGTATTGTCCTCCGACAAGACCAGCGGATGATTCACTGTAAGTCTTTCTATTCATTAATATTGCTTCTTGGAATGTGAGAGGTCTAAACGACCCGGTCAAACAAAAAGATGTCACTGATTTTATTATTAGTAATCATATCTCGTTGATAGTCCTAGTAAAAACTAAAGTCCAAATTAATAAAGTTGACAATATAATCAGGATAATGGTCCCCTTTTGGCATGTCATTACTAACCACTCGTCCCATCCCCTAGGAAGAATCTGGATTTCTTGGAACCCTACTGTTGTTATTATATCTAGAATTTCTCAATCTTCCCAATTTATTCATTGTATTGCTAATTGTCATAACTTTAGAGCCTCTTTCAAATTCACCGCTATTTATGATTTTAACGAAGCTCAGGACCGCATCAAGCTTTGGAATGACCTAATTGACATTTCAAAGCTTGATACCCACTCTCCCTGGGTTGCTTTTGGAGATTTTAATGCTATCCGTCACCCAGATTAGCGCCTTGGCTCCTCTGACTCATGGTCCTCAGCTATTGATGATTTCAATAACTGATGTTACCATAGCAAACCAAGTGACCTCCTATCCTCTGGATTTCCGTTCACTTGGATCAATAAACAACCTTCTCATTCCATCCTATCTAAAATAGATCGAGTCCTGGTCAATTCAGAATGGGATGACCTTTTCCATATATCCCATGTCCACTTTGGATATCCTTGCACTTCTAACCATACTACTGTTACTCTCAACCTTGGGCTACCCCGTTCTAAGCGGAAAAAACCTTTCAGTTTCTTCAATATGTGGAAATATCACCCAAAATTCAAAGATATTGTTTCTAATAGTTGGAACCTTCCTTCCCCTTCCTCGGGAATGAGAAGGGTATCTGACAAGCTCGTGAGATTACAATCTGAACTTGCTCTTCTTAATCGATCGAAGTTTAGTGATATTTCCTCCAGAGTCTCTCAAGCTCAAAAAAACTTGTTTGAGGCTCAAGACAATTTAGCCTTTGATCCTCTCAACCCTCGTCTAGTCACAATCGAAAACGAGGTCTACGCGTCTTTCATATTCCTTAGTTGTGCTGAAGAATCCTTTCGAAAGAAAAAATTGAGAGAAAATTGGATTAAGCTAGGGGACAGGAATATTAAATTCTTCCACAAAATTATCAAAACCCGGTTATTCCGCAATAAAATTATCTCGATTTTTAATGACCATGGTGTCATTGTCTCCTCCCCGGCTGGTGTTTCCAAAATTATGGTGAACTTTTTTGAGAACTCTCAGGATACTAAGAATCTTGGCTCCTACCCAGGTCTTGAAAAAGTCTCGTCTCTGATACGTCTAGAGTCAATAACACTGATAAAGAGTTAATGATCCGGGAGATTTCTTGTTCGGAAATTAAATCTGCGCTTTTCAGTTTTGACAGCGACAAATCTCCTGGTCCTCATAGTTTTAAGTCTAGTTTTTTTTTAAGTCAGCTTGGAACATAGTTGGCCCTAATATCTGTAAGGGTGTCCAAGAGTTCTTCCTTTCTGGAACTTTGACCGAGTCCTGGAATGCAACCTCTATCGCACTTATCCCCAAAAAAGACTCTCCTTCTGTGCCAGCTGACTATAGACCAATTGCATTCTGCAATGTTGTTTATAAAATCATTTCTAAAATCCTGGCCAACCGAATCAAAGTCACCTTTACTTACCTTATTGATTCTTCTCAATCTGCCTTTGTTGCGGGAAGGAACATAACTGATAATATCCTTTTATCCCAAGAGCTGCTTAAGGGATATCAGTCTAAGGGTAGAGGCAAAAGGGTTGCTCTTAAAATTGACATCATGAAAGCCTTTGATAATTTCCGTTGGCACCTCATTCTTGACATTCTTGCGGTGATGCAATTCCCTGAAAAGATGATCATGTGGATTATCAAGTGTATCTCCTCTCCCTCTTATTCTATTATCATTAATGGAGACCTTCATGGTAAGTTCAAAGGCAAAAAAGGTCTCAGACAAGGTGATCCTCTGTCCCCTCTCCTCTTCGTGCTTGTTATGCAAGTACTTTCTAGTATCCTCAAAGAAAAAAGCCATGATGAGAATTTCCGATTCCATTGGAAGTGCCACAAACAGAAAATCATTAATCTTTGTTTTGCAGATGATCTAATGATTTTCAGTCATGGGGACATCCATTCTCTTAATCCTATCAAAGAAGCTCTGGATGAATTCTCTATTCTCTCTGGTCTAAAGGTTAATACATCTAAAAGTCACATATTTTTCTCGGGTATTGATCATCACCTAAGATCGAATCTGATGCCTATCTTGAACTTCCCGGAGGGCTCTCTCCCAGTGAAATACCTGGGCTTTCCTCTTCTCACAGGTAGACTTACTCACACTGATTGCCGCCTCCTTCTACACAAAATAACCTCCCGTATTGATTCCGGGACTTCCAAGCATCTCTCATATGCGGGAAGACTTTAGTTAATCAAATCAATCCTATTGGCAAGACAGGTTTATTGGTTTTCGATATTAATTCTTTCTTCTAGAATTCTTAAAGAGCTAAGCCAATACTTTCATCGTGTCCTGTGGTCTGGCTCTGCTATGAAAATTCATGGGGCCAAAGTGGTCTGGTCCACTTTTACCACTCCTTATAAAGAGGGCGGCCTTGGGGTCATAGACCTAAAAATCTGGAATCAGGTGACCGTCCTTAAGCACCTCTGGTCTATTGTTAGTAATCGGAACCATTCAATCTGGTGTGAATGGATTAAACCGAAAAGATTAAAAATAAAAGTTTTTGGAATGTTTCTATTAGCTCATCCCCCTCTTGGATATGGAGGAAAATTCTTCGGCTTCACCATTTGGCTATTAATTTGTACAGGGTAGCTATCAGAAATGGAAAACCCACTTCTCTCTAGTATGACTCGTGGCTCCTCTCATCGCTTCTGGCAATCCACTATGGACCTGACATCATTAGTGATTCTCGTATGGGGAATGATCTTAAAGTTTCCGACATCATCTCAAATAGGAATGAAAGTGGCCTGCAAACTTGAGATTGGCAAGGGCCCAAAGTCGTGCTCATCTTGAAGAAATCAACAAGCTTATCATCTCTCTTCCCCATCCAAACACCCTATCGAGGGACGCTCCTTTATGGGTAACAAAGGATGGCGGCAACAAATTCTCTATTCAAGCCACATGAAATACCATTCGTCAGCCTATCCCCACAAAGGGATGAGCGGGGTTAGTATGGAACAAATATAACATTCCACGTCATTTATTTATATCTTGGCTTGCTTTACATGGTAAGCTTGTCACTAGAGACAAACTCCTTAGTTAGGGTATCATCACCCCTACTACTTGCTCCCTTTTTAACTCTGACTCGGAATCTATATCTCATATCCTCTATGAATGTAGTTTTACTCAGAGTATATGGTCTTTTATTAGTAATAAACTAGGCTTCCTTTTCCATCCCTCTTCCTGGCAATCTTGGATCCTTGAGGCGTCAAGATGGTCTAATACTCGAGACCATTGTGCTTTGCGCACTTGTTTCAATGCAGTCATTTACCACGTTTGGAAAGAGCGGAATTTAAGAATATTTGGATCCACCCCAGCCATGGCTTTTATGATATCTTTCCAAATCTTATCGGATCTTCGGTTTAGACTCCTTGGAACCAAGATTGGCTGGCCATTGTAGTTTTAACAAATCTAACAATTCCTTTGATTCTATCCTCTTGCAGGTCTTCCAGTATGACGTGGAGCATGGAGCTTGGACGTCAGATTCGTGATCTTGGAATCACCTTACATCCACCTAGTCATCAGAGCATGATATTTGAGTTGTTTACGTTTTTGTTTCCATTATGCCATATCTCTAGTCTGAGGCATCTTGACATTGTTATCTCTTTGTATTGTACTACCTCGGGGTATGCCCAAGGAAATTATATGAACGCTTTCATTTATTTAAAGTCATGTTTCACAAAAAAAAAAGCCTTTTGGGATTAATTATTTTATATCTCCTATAATTGTTTTGCATGTAAAACTGAAAAACTTCAAAAATACCTCAAAAATAAAAATTATTTGTATTTTATAATACTTTTAAAATTAATAAAAGAGAAAACCAAAATAAAAATATTGATTGAGAAAATGAGTTGAATACCGTATTGTTTATGAGATATGAGATTTTTTTAAATGAAACTATTGTGTGGTGTAGTTTAAGGAATAAAATTTTAAGTTTTTTATTTCATGCCGGTCAATGTAAAATATCTTAAAAGTTCTTTAATAAATTTATCAAATAAATGAAATTAATTCTATAGAAAATATATTGTTAGATAAAATTTTGAGTATTTTTTAGAGAATTTAGATCCGGTTATCAATCATGTTGGAGTCTGAGCGAAGGAAATGTTTATTTTTTATCAATTTTTTAATTGTTATAAGAGAAACTAGGTTTGGATAAGGATTGTTGGACACAAAATTGATCAATAAAATATTTATCTAGTCTTCAAAACTCTAGGATATTCTTATTCACATTATCTATATCTAAAATATTGGTGGGTATTTGTGGTTGATTGAAGGTTAGGATTTAGTCTAGTTTTGATACATCATTGATCTTCAAATTTCTAAAAACAATTATGTTCCGGTCTAAAACTAAGATAAAAAAATATATAAGATAGGTGAAACCTCTATATGGGAAAGATAAACTTACCTTGATGGAATTTGTATTTAAAAAGTGTATGTCAAGTATTATAAAAGATAATAAGAGGACAATTTGGTTGTATTTATTGCATATGTAAGGATCAACAATCCGTTATGTACGAAATATGACACTATATTGTTTGAATTTAAACTTAAAATTTCTCTATATATATCTTAGTTCATATAAAAAAGGATAGCTCTCAAAGGATTACTAATGTCATTAAAAATAATTTTTTCATAGAACTTACAAAATACAGTTATAGTCGATAAAAGATTTATTTTAAAGGTAAATGTTAGAGTTAATATTGCAGTAAAACTAATCTCAAATCTAAATACAGAATCCTTTGAGAGTGTGAACATTTTCCTATATATGGAATATATTACTTATAAAAAAGTTGTAGACATCTCATCTCTTCTATTTTGTTCTTGTTATCTCCTTTAGTTCCTAATTCGGTGTATCATTGCTCCTAATTAGTTGTATCTTATGTCTTGAGTGAAGATCTTAAGAGAATAATCATATATTCACAAAATCTATGAGCTTTTAATGGGAAAATCGATGTAATCTGTATGTAAGTGATGTGAATGAATAATTCATTTAGCTTTCTCTTTATACACGATCATAATTAAGGTTTTTAACTCAATTCTAATTGTAATCACATCCTTTCATTTTATTTTTATGATCATTGAGCATAACCATGACTAATTGTTTCTTTACAAATTATTTTTTATACTTTATAGTTTAGACTTAGGTGTGACTATTCAAATTTAATCATTCACAAACTCCAAATTTTACATCATATCTACACAATTACCTTCATAAAAGGTTTTCATATATTATTCCAATTTATATTTCTTTGTTTTGTGATTAATTATTAATTGAATCATTTATCAACAATAGTCAATGCATCAATAAGCATGTGACGATCCATTGTAACATAAAAATTAAATAATTTCTCACTTGAATCATCATATGTTGTTAAATTATGCATAAACTTAATATAGTTACTATAATTATATTATTCAAAAATGAATTAAACAATCTCGTACACGAGGATGAATGATTAAAAAACTAAAGTCCTCTTCAATACAAATATGTGCAATAGACACAACAATATTCACATTATCACCAAGAATCAATTACATAAATATATTATGGTATGTAATATAAGAATAATATAAAGTGTAGTCGCACATTTCTATTGTTAAGTAGTCTTAACTTAAGTGGATATCTACTTAATAAGAAATAAAAATCAATAAAACTTAAAGGAAAAAATTATTATTATTATATATATATATATATATATATATATATATATATATTCTTCTCAAACTTAAGTGTACACGTCTAAACATGTGTCGGTACCTATTAAAAACTCCCACTAAGATCAATGATCCGCTAAACAAATAATGCCCGTCCTAATGGCGTGTTCCTGAAAAACTATATGCACAATTTCTTTAACAAGAAGATCTTACACCACGGGATTTGTATCGATGTTCTCTATGTTGATTTGATAATTTTATAATATCTTTTTAACATGTATATATATACTTGTAATTAGTCGAGCTATGGTTACTTGACTATAGAATTGTTATCACATTATAGCCTTATGAGATTTTTTATCCCTTCTATAGTGACAAAAGTTTGCGATCATAATTTACAAGTAGATGCCTCAATGCATGCAACAAATTCCACTACCATATTGGAAGATGCAATTAGTTTACTTTCCACTAATCTAAAATGTTGTCATCCAACTAATAGGAATATGCTACTCCAAATACTTCAAAGTATATCCACACAAGCTACAAGAATATGAATTGGAATACTCAATGATCTGAAGATGATCTGACTTTTTACATGCAAGCATGTGTCTTTTTGTTTGTTGCAAATATTAGAGAATAATTTTAACCACTTTTCAGTGGGCTTTCCTAGATTAGTTATATACCTTCCCAATAACCAAAAACCAAAGCTAATTTCCAAAATTGTACAAATTTGAGCATGTATCATACTCCCGACTGCCAAAACATATTAGATATTTTGCATTATCTCAATCTTAAAGTATATCTTTAGACATTGACTTAAACTTAATTTCTATTCTTTTGTGATAGAGGTATTCAAGGGCTTGCTAATTTTTATTATGTAACTTTAAGATAGATTTATATATTTGTTTTGTGAAAATCCAAAGATTCAACATTAAAGATCTTAGTGAATTTGGATTCCAAATACAAACTTCACCTCACCAAAATTATTTATATCCAATTTATCCAACAAAAATATCTTGGTAGTATGTAACGATTCCTGATCATTCGTGGACGGTACCATGTCATCGACATACAATACTAAAATTATATACTTACTCCCACTGAACCTTTAATATACTATTCCTCACCTGAGTTGATCTCGAAACAAAAGAAGACTACTACCTTAATAACCTTATGATAGTATTGATGAGAAGCATGTTTGAGCCCATGTATGGATTTTTTAAATTTGCATACCATTGAATTTGAACCACCAATTACAAATTTCTTAAAGTGTACAATATATAGCATTTCCTCAATGTTAGCATTAAGAAAAATCAATATTAACATCCAATTGATGAAGCTCTATATCAAAGTGTGCAATTAGTTTTATGATTGTTCTAAAATTGTCATTTGATGAAATTGGAAACAAGCTATATTTATCGTAAATATGTTCATGTTGAGTATAAATTTTGTCACGAATCATGTTTTATGTCTTTCCACATTACCCTTAAATTTCCGTTTGGTTTTGTAATTCACTTACGGTGAATCGACTTTTTTTCAACTAATGGGACGAGCTCCCAAGTTTCTTAATCTTGCATTGACCTATACTTCTCATAGCTTTGGTCCAAAATTTATAATGTTAACTCTTTATATAGCTTTGCATCATATAGTGTTATCAGACCTATTGTTTATGCTAAATTATATTTCAAAGTCATTGGAAAGTGGGAGCAAAAATTATACTCTATAAGAACAAATACATGTTTAGTAGAAGTACTAAATTTAAAACACAAATTGCCAACACATGAAACGAGCTCTCGTCAGTTATAAAAATGGATCTTTCATCCTCACTTATCTTTCTCTTTAATGTACCTTGTAAAAAAACACATACATGAGTTGTTGCAGCCAAATCAACCCATAATGTATTCTTTTCTACACAAATTAAATTATTTTTCAAAATAACAAAAAATGTGAGAGTACAATTTCTTAACATGTAATTCGAACGTTTTTTACAGTCATTCTTAAGATGTCATTTGTCAATGTAGAAAAAGAATCGACCAGACGTCGATTCATCATGCTTTTTCATCTTAGCCGGACTATTTCATGGTCCTTTGCTTTTAAAAATTTTCTTAGGCATCATCTCATTCTTGGATTTCATTATGTTTACTTCATGCATTACGTGTAAAATCAATTCAATGATTGTCTACTTTTCCCGCATGCAATTATAAGTAGATTGGAAATACTTAAAATTTTACTGTAAAGATTAAAAAGTGAACCCCACCACCTACTCCTTAGGTAAGTGTATGACGATTGCCTATAAATTTTGTACAATCATAGACATTTCCAACGCGTCCTCGCGGATTTTACATTTGCTACTGTATTTCTTGGTAGATAGCTCAGTAATGAGATGTTCTATCATTACATTGTCATTCTTAGCAAAGAATTTACCAATTTCCTTGAGAAAAATCATAGCAATGGTAGAATCTATTGGGATAGTCCCATAAAATGCAACTAATATTCATTGTTGTATAATGGTCATACATAAACGATTAGACTTTTTCCAGATCTCATAATATTTAGTTTCCTCATGTGTATTTTCCTTACTAAGAGCAGTTGGTTTGGGTACCATTAATGCATGGTCATAGTCCTTAACAAACAAGTACATTGCATATCTTCATCCTATTGGTTAAAAAATGTGCCATTAAGTATGGAGGGTTTATTCCCCACGAACTATAACTCAACAAGTTCACATGAAAAATAAAACAAATAACAGATAACACATAAGATTCTTGATATATAACTATCATGCTTGAATATGGTATATACATATAAAACATAATATACTATGATTATATGATACAATATGGTAAATCATACTAATATGCATTTTATGAGTTTGAAAAAATTACCATGATCATTATTTTAATTTTCCGAAGTACCAGTGAAACCCTCGGGAAGGTTGATTTCACTTACTTAAATTAAAATGATCCTAATTTTTATCAGTACCGACAAAACCCTTCAGATGGCGGATTTCCCCTACTTAAAATTAAAAAAATGCAAGAATTAATTTTATTTCCTAAGTATCGTTGAAACCCTCTAGAGGGATGATTGAACCTACTAAATTAAATAATCACAATGAAATTTTTTAGTAAATATTCTCTGGTTCATAATTAATCAAACAAAATTTAAACCTTTTGGAAGGCCGATAATATTTGAATTTAAATTAACTAGTTGAACTTTTTCATATCTTAGGCTCGTCAAGGAGATCAATTAAACTTTCAAATGATCGTTTAATTGATTCCATGATTCACTTACTGGAATTTGAAACCTTAGTCATGCATATCCATTTAAACAGTCAAACATTTAACTAATTTATTTCACATATATGTACAAAAAAGCATGCCTAAACACTTTCACGTGTAAAACAAATCATAAAAAATATAAATTTATTAATAATATAAAAAAAAATTGATTTTTTCCCCAACCTGTTAATGTTATCGTTGGGCTACGCACAACCGACAAGTGTTATTGTTGTTGTTGGGTAGTGCCCAACTAGCAGTAATGTTATTTTCGTTGGACGAGTCCTAACCAACAATTGTGGTTGTTGTCACTTGTCGTTTCCATATCTAGTAGTCCCCACTAATGTCATCATGATAGTATTAGATTTGTAAATTACCTCACAAGTCATGACGTTCTTCCTTAGTGTCATCAACTTCGCCATACAGTCTTCGATTATTAATAATTACACGGGTTAAGCCATCGATGAGCAGTTTCCCTCATAGGTTTGAACTAATTCGTTAAATTAGGGACTGGTATATGCTAAATTTTGGATAAAATTTTCAACCATCAATCAAACCCTAAAGTAATCGGAAAAAACCAAACTTCTATCAACATAAGCCATTTATTCAAAATAATTAAACATATAAACACACTTTCAATAAGAATAAATAATTATATATATATATTTCATATAAACTCTAAATATTTACCCTAACCAAGTCAATTAATCATTTAATTCCCAATGTTATGGATTCTTTATAATAAATAAAAATATATTTGATTGAACTATCAGTTATCATATGAATCATAAGAGAACATGAGACTCTAATGTCAATAGATAGAACTAACTGAATTTCTTCAGTACAATTTATCAAATACGCGAAAATGTTTTAAACCATCTGTATGATTTTCTACAATTGAATAAACTGAATTTTTTTACCATTTTTTCTACTACTATTATCCATAATTATTCTTAAGATTCTACTCCTATTTGAATCTTGTTTAGAGTTCTTGCAAACTCTATTCCTGCAAAGCAATGGTTAGAGTCTTCCTCTCTTTAAAAGAGGTGACTAATGTTTTTTGGATTTAGGTTAAACCAATGTCTGAATCCGAGTCATTCTTTTTACAAACAAATACAACTAAAACCCAGTTGTATAAAGACCATAACTTATGCCGCTTTTTGATCGGGGATCACAAGCCACTAAATTAATTTTATCAATTTAGTCCCTAAGTTATTAGTTTATACTTAAGTGTTAAAATTTGGAGTATGTCCTTCGCGGTGCTCAAATTCAACCTAGTTACCACACCTATAAGTCTACAATGCTCTTTTACCTATAGACTCAATATCCAAAACATTATATATAATACAATTAATCTGATTACTTTTATTATTGGACTACCTTAAAATAATGACCCAATATATTTAGTATATCGGTCCTTATATATCCGAATGGAACTAAGTCATTTCCCTTTGTTTGCTTATTTATTAAAAATTTCATTAATTTTGTAGAAAACCAGTTTTCGATCTTGCTTTTTTAGTTAAAAATCTAGAACATAATTCACATTGAACCAAAAAATAATTGATTTGCTTGTAAGCATTGAGGAGTATAAAATTATAACGAGTTTGTTCATTACAAGGACATTTAAAGATAAAAATATTGACACTACTTAAATAAAAAGAAAAAAATGGTTGAATTGAATTGCAAATCACCTTTTTTTAAAATAAAAAAGTGTCATGTACTCTAGTTAGACTTTATTTTTTTCATTGTACAACTTCTAAGCTTTTATCTCGTGGTCTTGTCATAAAAAAAAATGAATATGCACGCTGCATAACACCAATTATATAAACAATGACATATAAAAATTATAATACGAGAATTTTGTAGTGTTTTAAATTAGAGATTTATGATTTTTGGTATTCTGTGAACATTAAAATTTATAATGACAACTTTTTTACCGAATGGTTGAAAGACAAATAGTTAAAAATTATAAAATAAAAAATTTTAAGAAAATGAAAAATTGAATAAAATGATATCGTGATATAGTCTACCTCAAAAGTTATATTTCTATGTTTTATACAATTTTCATTATTTTTTTAAAATCCTCGTTTGAAAAAATATCAAATACTTATAGTTAAAAAAGATTATAAAAATATACAAACTAATTTTACTTTCATGTCTCATAAATTTCTTATATATACAAAATGGGTAGGAGATAAGAGATCAATGTGTGCACAAAATATAAAATTATAATCTTCAAACAAAATATAAATTATAATTTACTTTAATATTACCTATTAATATACGATAGTGTGTTAAAGAATTATAGTTTCAAGAAATCTATAATCTAATAATACCAAATCACTTTTAGTTTGATATATAATTTGAGTACGATGTATATAGTGTTTATATAAAATAGATAGACGGCAAATTGAAAGTCAATTTCCCTTTTTAATTTTGGAATATAATTTCTTGCTAACTAGTATATCTATATCCACTGGAACAAGAAAAATAAAATAACGCTTTGAGTTTGTGTTAAAATTTAAAATTATTTGGAAACTCATAAATCCTAGAGGGTATACGAAGAAAAATATTTAACATAACTTATCATATATTCTTTTATGGTACATTGTATTTGGTTTATAAAAAAATGTTTTCACAGTGGTAAAACTATATGGATGTATAAAGATTAAAAATTATGATTAGTCATCGAAATTGTTCACGTGTATTAAAAATAATAATTTGTATTATATTTGTACTACCATACGAACAATTGTCATCATCAAACAGCAAATTACCTAGACACTTTACAAAATCCTTGTTCAGAATCCATATTCAACAAACAACAACTTAAAATATCATACCTGAACTTCATGTGACAAAAGTCATGGAGGCATTACAAACTATTGACATATGAATATCTTTCACTTCTGCAAATGATCAAATTCTGATAATTCTTATAGTTTCTCCCCCAAGCCCCATCACCTTGGTAGCCTTCCCTCCTCACCTAAATTCACAACAGAAACAACAACAAATTTAAAAAATACTTATCAAATAAGTCAAAGAAAATAAAGTCTAAAGACTCAAATGTTAACAACACATCCAAAGCAGCCCAAAACAAAAGGCCAGCCACATCTCAAACTAGCCACTTCAAATGACAATAAAATTTACGTGTTGAAATGTGTGTGAGGTAGATAACAAGGCAACTAGGAGAAGGGTTAAATCTATAACAAAATCTGAAAAGTTGGATTTCATAGCAATTCAAGAACCCATCATCTCGAATATTTACTTAAGCAAGACATCCAAAATAATTGGATTTCAAAATGCCATAGCAAATAATTCAAACAAAACCTAGTTGTTCAGGAACAACAACTTTAAAGTTCACCATATTCTAGACCAAGAACATTTGCTTCACACAAAATTATCTCACTTAAACATGGATAAAAACTCCATAGTTACCATTGTCTACGCAAAGTGTATTAGAGATCTCAAATTTCCTCTTTCGAATAGTCTAAGGAATATTGTTGATTCATCTATGGGTGATTTTAACTCAATAAAAAACTCATTAGAACAAATATCTTGCGCCTCTCTCTGCCTAAGAAGTATAGATGACTTAGACAACACCATTAGTGATTGTAATATGATGGATGCAGGCTACTCGGGCTCTAAATTTACATGGACAAACTTTGACAAGTGGAGGAGACTAGATATGGTGTTATACAATACCAACTGAGCCAATTTCTTTGAAAATATAAATGTCACTCGTATGGCCAAAATAAGGTATGATCACTCTCTATTATGCATCTCTATATTAGAAAAATCTACTCAAATCAAGCCCGTCTTAAATTCTTGAATATGTGATTACTACACCCTGATTTCAATACCATCTTGAAGGATAACTGAAATATATAAATGAACTGTCCTCCTATACAGGTGTTATGGCAGAAACTAAAAAGACTAAAAGTTTGTCTAAAAACTTGGAATAGAGAAAATTTTGAAAATATTTTCAGTGCAATTTCTCAAGCAGAGGAGGAGGTCAAATTCTATGAAAACTGCTATGCAGACTCTAACACGCAAGAATGCAAGACCAAGCTAGATAAAACCCAAGGCAACCATCTCCAACTACTTGGTAGAGAGAAATGTTTTTTTGTAGCAAAAGTGTAGTACAAACTGGACAAAGTATGGTGATAAAAACACAACAGCTTGTCATAACCATATCAAACAGAAAAAATAGAATAAACAGAAATACAAAAATAAAGGACAAATATACATGGATCTATGATCCTCAAGAGCTAAGAGACTCTGTTGTTCATCACTTTAAAACTTTACTTAACGAAAAATCCAATGCTGCAGACATAGAAGCAATTCAACACATAATTCCCAGTTCGGATTCAACTGAAAATAACATTAACTTGCTAGCCACTCCTATAGACCTGAAAACCCATCACATTGTTAAAGCCCTTAACTCCTCTAGTATAGCTGGTGTTGATGGTTTCAACACAAAAAAATCAATAGTGTGGGTACATAATAGCTAAAGACTTATGTTCAACAGTCAAATCCTTCTTCAATAGAGAATATGTCCCTAATGGAATCTATAATACAACTATATAATTAATACGAAAAAAGAAGACACTAAATCATGGAATGATTTTAGGCTAATCAGCATATGCACCGTAATATACAGAATTCTATCAAGAGTCATAAAGGATAGGATATCCTCTATTCTCCTAAAATTAATATTAGAAGAACAAAGTGGTTGTGTGAGAGGCGAAAATATCCAAGATAATACACTTCTCACCAAAGAAATGGCTTATAATCTTAAAAAACAAATTAGAGGAGGCAACTTGATAATAAAACTGGATATAGAAAATGCTTTTGATAGGATTTTCTTTCTTTAATTTATCAAATTCTAATTATGTTTGGTTTTGCTAGCAGATTTATAAAACTAATCAAGCATCAAACTAGTCAAGCCAGGTATTCAGTAATTCTCAATGAATCAAAAAGTTTTTTCAAGATAATCCAGGTATGAATACAAAACAATAAGCTTTGTTATGATCCTATGTTTGGATTTTGATGATGATATAATCATCTTCTCTAATAGATTATTAACAAGTATCAATAAAATATATAAATTTATAATGGATTATCAAGTTTACTCTAGGCAGATTATCAGTAAAGAGAAGTCAACAATCATCCCCTCTCCCAATATCCATCCTAACAGACTAAAACACATCCATGAACTTACAGGCTTTAAAATAGGTAGGTTTCCTATGAAATACTTAGGTTTTATGGTTCATTATAAAAACAGAAGGATTCATTATGAAGACATGGTCACAAAGATCAGCAAATAAAACTCGATAGTGGGATCAAACTCTTGTATCTTTTGCAAGCAGACTCACCCTTATTCAAACAGTCTTACTAAGTATCCCTCAATACTAAATTCAAAATTATTTTCTTCCTAAATCAGTCACAAGAATAATTGAAGCTACAAGTAGTAGATAATTACGAGGGACAATAAAGAATCATAGAGCTATTTTTTGGAGAAACTGGAAAACCATATGCAAACTATACTCTAAAATTGGTCTTAATCTTAGAAGTTTGGAAGATATATAGCTAACCTACTCTTACAAACTATGGTATAAATTCAGGGAAAATCTAAGTTTATAGTCCATATTTATGCATATTAGCTACTGCTCTACACGACATCCTATGGAAGTTGGATATATAGTAGAAAAATATATACACTAGTTACTAGGTAAAGAAGATTGTATTTTTGGCTTGATAGATTGATTAACAATAAATCTCTTATCTTAAATGAAAAAATAACAATTTTTGGTACACTTCATAAAAAGTCAAAGAGTATCGGCTAAATATAATCTAGAACTACACCAAGCTCATTCAACAGTCATTTTTAATTACATAAACAAAATTAACAAGATGACAATTAAGGGAATGATATATGAACAAACCCTATAGACTCTATCTGACTCTGATACGTTTAATACAAGAGAGACTTGGAATCATCTTAGAACTGAATGCACTACTTCAATGGTAAACAAGACAAACTGGAACAACATTACACCTAAGAAGCATTCATTTGTGCTTTGGAGACTTTTACATAACTGGATTTTTGTGGACATAATTATCCAAAACAGAAAGATCTTTGTTGTCTCAAAATGTCGACATTGTGACAATAATAAATCTATCAACCATGTCTTCATCCTATGCAAAAAAAAAAACATGGCAAGTTTGGCAGTATTTCAATAGCTTATTTAACATTCAGATTGGAAAGACATATGATCCTAAGGCATGATTATATGAAATTGGTATTGGTCTGCCCCTAAAGATGTTCATATTAGAACAACTCTTACATCTACCATTTGCTGGAATACCTAGAAATCCAGAAAGAAAAAGAAATTCAAGCAAGATGAAATTACAGTAAGGTCTATCTTTATTCAGGTTAAGAATGTTATTCTAAATATGGATAGTATTGATCTTTTTAATCATAACTTTTTGGATAAAGATAATGACCTGACCTGTGAATTTGAATGCTTCAACCATCTAAAGAAAACAAGAAATATTACAATTACCAAATTGACTCTCCTAGCTGATCAAAGACACAAATTAAATACAGATACCTCTTGCTCTCTCTCTGGTGAAGCCACATGAAGTTTTATCATTAGATACACTAAAGGTGAAATGGTTGCTGTTATAGGAGAACATATGGTAAACTAACTCATATTATTGCATAAACTAAAGCCCTATCGAACGATCTCAATCTATGTTACAAAATGAAAAAAAATCAGATAAATGTTGAAACTGACTCAAATATATTAGTTGTTATGCTTCTAACTACAAAATCATCATGTTTTCTAAACCTATTGCTAGAGTATTGCACAAAACTATTACTACATTCTATGTCAATTATTAACATTTTCAGGGAACAAAATATGGCAAGGCTAGTTAAATGGACCAACAGGTTCAAAATTAAACAAGATATAAACATATCCCATATTCCAAATCAACTGAGAGCAATCATCTTATTAGACAGTCTAAAAATGGGCTATATAAAACATCTATAAATTTGACCAGGACCTCTCTAACATCTTATCTGCTAATATATATGTTAATCACTTATGTATTATTCAATTGCAATAACAATCTTATGCATGATATAAAACCTAAAAACATATTATTATTTTCTTAGCTCAAATAGCTCGCAAAAGAGAAATTGGAAATCATTCTCTGTTGCACAAACAACCCAACATCAATCAGAAATTCATACTCAACAAGAAAGGAGATGCAGATATACAAAGATGCACAATAGTTTATCAACCTAATCAGAATGAGAAAGATTCCAAAATTACATTCTGAGAAACCGAAAAACTCAAAACTAATCAAAATCGATATTGATTAATAACCTGAAGAGAAAGGTTCATTCCTCTGAAGCTCGACTTAACCACTAGTCATTAATTTCTTCAAAAAACTTATCGAAGTCTGTGAAACACCTAAAAGAACATGAAAAGTTTGTAGGATTGTAATTTGTATAGACGGGTTATAAAATTAGCGCCATTATGAAACTTTTTTTTTGTTTTTAGTGTAATTCCAACCAAATAAACACGGTATATGTTATTCCTTAAAACTAAAAAGCTTGGGTTCATGTAATTCTTTTAATAAAATAAAGTTTAATGAGACAAAAACTCCCTTGTCATTTAAAACAAAAATAATACTAATAATTGTTTTGAAACAAATAACCGATTTGAATGAGTAACCATAATTTTTAATTGAAATGTTATTTGTAATTTTTTTATCTAACTACCATATAATTAAATATACTAAATATGTAATATTGATCAAATTAATGGAGTCGAGTTGAGTGGACGCGTCCCTCGTGAACCATTGCACCAAAAATTCACCCAAAAACACGCACCAAGTTGTGTTTTAAGTTTTAATGAAGTCTTTATTCTAGTAAAAAAAACGGTTTAAAGAAGTCTTATGTTAACGATAATAATAGTGTTAGTCAAATAACTTAGCTTTCTGTGGAAGTAAAACTAAAAGTTTGAAATCAGAATGTACAGCTATATCATATATCATATGGACTGTATTATTTTTGTGGGTTGGTTGAGTGAGAGAGAGAAAATTGAAAGGGAAAGAGAATTAAAGGAAGAGGAGCCAGGCAGGCGTGCATCCTCGAGAAGAGGTCATGTGAATTAAATAAAAGCTGCATTTTATCTTACTACTACTACTATTGTATTTGTATTGCTTCTGTCCAAAATTAATGTACTACTATTGTGTTTTAAGATTTGAATTTGTTTGTTAAAATTTTCAAAATTTATACTATTCCAACACGATGGATGGGAAACTCCTCTCAACAACAAATTCTGTTGAAATTATAATTTTTCTAATGTATCTACAAACGAATTTTAAAATGGAGCTCGATCAACTTTTAGAATGTATTTTAAATGGTGATTTTTTTTTATACAAACCTACATTTTTTTATAACAAAAATAATATTTTATTAATTAGCCGATAAGGCGAACATTGTACATAAGGCTAGTTGTTATAGTGAAAGTTGTAATTCAAAATTCAAAAAAAATAAATATTTAGTCCTTGTGGGTGATTATAACTTATAGTTATATTGCAAATGTAGTTAATTTGAGCCAACTAAGGCAATAATCGAGGCTTCAAGCTTCGGCTTCAAAAAAAATAGGTGATGCTCTTTAGGCTGAGAGAGTTGAAACCAAACTTTGATTCTTCATCTTGATCCTTCTCCTCCGGAGCCAATAAATACATTTGTAATATTACTCGATGTGATCTCATGTTGATAGTTTTAAGTCCAGTTTGAGAGTTCATCTTCTATAGTTCATAAGTTCAACTGCAATTGTAAATGACATAAGCTACATTAAAGAAAAGTTTGTAGGTCATGTTTGATTAAACATGCTTACCATTGTTAGTTGTAATACAATATAAAGTGTAAGGGAAACAATGTAAAATCGTAAGTTAAGTATTCTAAAAAGTTAATTAACCAGATGAGATAGACATTAAGAGTTAAGTCTTAAGTAACCAATATTTAGTCATTCCAAGAATAATATTGGTCTAAGTTGTGCATGAACATCAACTTTAGTAATATTATAGTTTGATTTTTGTTTGAGAAATGAACTAAGGAGAGTAGCCATCAACCAATGAATCAAATATATATTTGAATCTATATATATCAAGTTGAGTATGGCCAAAGTTATGACATAACATTAAACCATTAAGTAGTGCCCTAGGTTTTGCAATTATTGGTGGTGTTTTCCATATAGCTACAACTAGAAGCAATCATATAATCATCTAAGTTTTTATCAAAAAAAAACCACCACTTGAATTACCGTAAAAGGCACATGCACCATCCGTGTTTAACTTGAGGCGATTCCCTAATGGAGGATGTCATTTAACATATAAATCAGATTTTTTATTAGAACAATGGTTGAAGGAGTTAAGATCAAATAGTTGTTTTAACATCATTGCCCCATATTTTTTTGGCTAACATATTGGAGCAATCTAGCTTAAATAACATAGTCATAATCTTGTTGATCAAGTCATGAGATTATATAGATATATTATTATATTTTGTTTTGTTTATGGCAGTCCAAATATTCGATGTGATAATAACATGGATAATTCTTATAATCTGTGATTTTTTGTTAGTAGATGAAAACCAAATATTGATTAGGTGGGGAAATATTATATGTCTCTCAACGTAAAGGCCAAATAGACTTGAAAAATGTTTCCAAACTTCATAAAAGATATGACAGTTAACACATAGATGATCAATCGTTTCTATGTTGTTACAAAATTGATATTTTGAAGCTAGTAAAAAAAACAATGAAGAGTTGTATTATCAGAGGTCAAACCTTTAAGATCTCTCAAAAGAGTGAAAGAACACTTCTTTGGAGAGACAAAGTTCCAGATCTTATTATAAGTAATACTTAATTGTTTTTTGTTACTGATTTTTTCAAAAGTTTCTTTGAAGTTGAATTGACCTGATTGAGAGATATTCCATTTAATCTTATCTGGTATATCTAAATGTAATATGAATTTGGTTATCCTACTAATATCAGTTGAAGTTACATTGTCTGAGAGTTTATTAATGTTCCAAGCATTATTTTCCAAAAATGTATTGATTATTTTCCTATTGTACCATATATTATCTTTTGTATCAGAAAGAATAATAAGAGGGATAGTGTGAAACCATTTCTCCAGCCAAAAATAACAGTTTCCATTGCATATTTTCCAAAAAAAAATAGAAGGTTATGCAATTTTCTTTATTGCAAGAATCGTTTTCCATGTCTTTGAGTCTTTTGGTTTATTGCTGTTTTGTAAAAGGTGATAATTAGGACAATAGATTGAGTGCATCAGTTAGGCCCATAGAGATTGGTTGTTACTGAATATAAACCAAAGTTTACATGAGTATTTGTTTTGAATACCAGTTAAACTCCTAAAGTTTAACCCATATTCATTACATTTTTGTCTTCATTTGAACCCCAAAGGAACTTATTTAGTATTATGTTTCTGTCTATAAGAGTTTTAGGTAGACAGTAAGATTTTAAATAGTAGGAAGGAATGGTCATTAATACAGATTGTATTAATACCATCATGCCACCTAAATACATATTTACATAATCCTATTCTAAGATTTGTTTTCTTGATTTTTGTAATAATATCATCAAAGTAACACAATTTGTTACTTGGGTCAATACAAATCCCTATTATTAAAGCCAAATTTTATACAAACCAACTTGATTAATCTTTTTTTTATTTTTTTTATGGATGTTCATGTTCTCATTGATCTATCTTCTAACTATAAATATTGAAAGAAGAAGTTTATTTCTGTTTCTTTAATTGAGAGACGGGTCGTGGTCGGGTAGAGTATGGTCTACAAAGCATAAGGTTGTTACCCCGTTGTTTTTTATTTGCTCCAATATTTTATTCTTAATTTATTCCTTACAATTTTTGCAGCGCCTATCCACTTGTTTCCCGTGGAAAAATGAAGGCAAGAAGGGATTAAAAGTGATATTCTCATTTAATAGCAGAAGCTCAAAAAATTTCCAACTGTTATTATTATATTCTTACTCCCACTTATTTTGTTGATAGTAGAATGTGGTCTGGTTAAAAATATTTTGGTATGGTTTATATTCCTCCTTCTTCATTAGTGGTGTTGTTAGAAGGGCTACCGCTTCAAAGACGATTGTTAAATCTTCTCCCCAAAAGAAAAATATTATTAGAAGGCCCCTCTCACAAAATTAGATGATAGTTCTCTATCAATTTTCCATCGTCGAAAAGGTAAGATTTTCATTATTGCTTCTTCTATTAAACCACAAGATGAAGTTAATGTTTCCTTTATTTTCCAAACTTTTATCACAGTTACTAAGTCTTTGGACAAAATAAAAGAGGTGGAAGATTCCTTCTATAATTGATGGTTGTTTATCCACTATTGATATTACTAGAGATAGCCCTGGATTTGATAGTGGAGCGGGTTTTGTTGAAGCCACTGAGAAGGAAGACATTGTTATTGGTTTAGACACCACTCGTGTTGTTGATCATATTGTGTTTCTATCCTATCATCTGATATTCTTGACTATTTGTCAGATAAAGTATGCGTTGGAGAATCTCTTTGTTTCCTTGATTTTGAAACTTTCATGGGTAAGATTATGGGAAATTTTAACATGTTTTTTTAAAATCGATGTACATGAGATTATTCATATGTGTAGTGACCATGAATAAAGTTTTTCTATTTCAGAGTCTATGATCCTTCCTTAAGATGAATTAAGGCCTAATTTTGCCAAAATACGACCGATATTTTTGTTTTTCCAGTTGATTCCATAATAATCTCAATCTCTATCGGAGGTGATGTTAATCTTTAATGATATTTTTCCCTTCTCTGGTTGTGTTCATTGTTTTCTTCTTACTATCATTTTCTCAATTTGTTGATTGATAATTCATATTAATGTTCTAGTATGTCACTTGTTTCTATTATTTGTGTTGAACCTTCTTTGAATTCACGAAGTCTATATTCTTCACCCGTTCCGGTGATATCTAATTTTTTTTATCATATATCTTAATGGGTTGTCGATATTACGCAATGCTAACATTGACCCTTCAAGTTACATACTTTCAAAAACTGTTTGAGAGAGCATGTGAGCTTATGAATAAAAATACTAGTCTTAGATATTCATTGGAGGAGAAGACTCGATCCGAATAGTGTTTGAATGATTAACTTGAAGTTACTCGCAAATAATTGAAATTTAAAAGTTGGGTTGTTATGCAGTTAATTTACGCTCTACTTCATATTTTCGACGATTTGAATTTTTTTTATCTTCCTCATTTAAAAAAAATAATATTTATACAAAATAAAGTAGTATGATCTTTAAAGAGTAAGCTTACGAATTATTTCCATACTCGTGATGGTTTGTAAAAACTTTGGTCTTCTGCTGACCAATAACTTTTGACTACTAAAACTTATACTATTGAGATTTGAGAGCAATTATTTGTTATGACTTCAGATTATGATATTGTAGGTAAGGTTTTATTTAATGAATATCAGGACCAAATGAAGGAACGATGCTGCTTTGAAGAAATAATTTACCATTGTTGTTTGAAGATCATATATCAATGGACATCATATGATGATCTTGAATATTCATAGTCTGATTCTTGAGGTTAATTTGGATAACCTTTGGCGTTGTCTTCCTATTGTTGTTAGACCTTCTCGTTTAAACTTGAATGCTTATGAAAAAAAACTTGGTACTTTTATTCCTTAATTGAGCGGTGTTGTAGTATACATTATTGTAAATAATAATGTTCCAGTGATGAATACTGATTCTTCCATTTATGTTCCTTCTTAATCTAAACAAATGAAATTTGTTTGATTTATTCTGTATGTATATATATATATTGTTATGTTTTGTAAGGCTTTCTTTTCGAGTACTATTTTTTTGTTATGAACAACACTTTGTGCTTTAGATACATCGCATATTTTTTTTCTTCTATTGACTAATCATGTACATTAGGCCGCAAATTATTTTCTAGAACAACATGGTTATATACTTGAGTTTTTCTAGAATTCATTAAGTATGTTCATGGTTCATTTCCCCTTTTAAAGCAAATATAGCTTTTTAGTGGAGTTAGTTCTTGTTTATCCATATTTTCATTACTATCCTTTACTAGGATATTTGATAATTTATCAATATTTTATCATCCAAAACGGATTCATTTTTTATGGAATTTCTCCTTAAACACTTTTATTGCTTTGAATATTTTTACTAATATGAGTCATTTATTTTTAAAATTTATTTATTTTATGGAGTTATTTTTGTTTATGTAGTTCCAAGACATGTTTACCTTTCTTTATAGTCATTGGTATACGTATCTTGATAATTTCTAGTTTTACCATATTTTGAATTATGTCTTAGGCGTTCTTATATGTTTCGTTTTCCTTCGGACTTTGATTTTATAAAAGTATTTATTATTTGTTTTACATAAAAAAAATTGATGAACCGAATTGTTTTGTAAGAAAAATATTTTATTAATTTCGAATGCCTCATAAGAACCTTATCATGCCACTGAGGGAGGAAGCAGTGGATCCGTATAGTTTAATACATAAAAACTACATGAGTAGTAAGGTATTAGCTCTTTTGTCTGCAAAAATATGTTATTTTCACTTTGGTGTTTTCTCCTCATTGATTGATTCCTTATTACTTATTACTTATGTATATATTTTTTTATAAATACTTCTTCATCCATGCTTAATCATATTACTAAAGGTTGCCATAATTTGTTTTTTAGTTATTGAGCTTGTTGTTCTCTACATATATTTTAAAGAAGTTCTTTTTGTTATTCTTACCTAATTTCAATTATCCTCTACCCCTTAAGTTGGAATTGTTGAGGCTAAATAATATGGAAAACTAATTGATGGTTTTCTTATAACTTTATGTTTTCTAATAAAACATGTGTAGGCTAGAGGGATGGATGCATTGGTTATTGTTGTATGTGCCATTGGAACTTGTCTGACTTTTCTATTTGAATTATGAGGCAGAGCAATATAACCTCTTTAAGAATTTAAAAAGAGTACTTTTTTCTCCCGATAGACCTTTTGTTCGACTAACTGCTAGCTGACGGTTAACCAAAGTTATATGATAACAACCACATATTTTTCTTTATTTTATAATAGTGAGGGTTCGACCCATACATAATTAATTGTTTTATGGTATTTATGTCAAAGGCAACAAATTGTATCCTTGAGTTTTGACCCTGATTACTAATTTCTCATTTGGTTTTAAATTATCATATGTTTAATATAGTATCACTTGTGACGATCATGTTTTCCTATATTGAATTATATTAGAAAGTTAGCTCGTGGTTGGGCTTTTATTGCAAGTCTAGGTTTCTATCTCCAACCCTTATTTCTAGTAACCGTTAAACTAATATGCCATGGAGATCGGGTTCTTCCATTCTTTCCTTAGAGGGAATGAAGTTTGCGCTTAAGAATATAGTTTAATTTTCTTAGTCGCTACTATTAATGCTAGCGTTAGTTTTTCTAATTACAAATGTCTAGTTTCTGCTAATAATAAATATACACTTACTTAATATATGATGTCCTGGTGTCGTCATCCTAACTTAATTTTACATCAGATTTATGGTTTTGTATTGCCTATTGTCGATACGAGGCTTTTATTGCCTTTTTTACACTATTTTCAAGTGAGTGATATTTGGACCTTTAGTTTCTATTATACGGCCCTCTTCTTTATTGTTCACATTTTGGTTTACTTTCTGAAGGAGCCTATAGTATATACTTTGTTGTATATCGACTTGTTTATATTCTGGGTATTTGTCACTGATGGATCATGGATGTCACCGCCTTCATTCGGTCGAGCCAAGACCGATTTAAAATTACCTCATAGTGTGATGGTGTATCTATCATTATGAAATTAACTCAACATTGATGATGGACACATCTAACATGTTTTATCCCCATACAGGATTTATTATGTGTACAAACCCAATTGATGGAATTTGGTTTTGAATAAAAGAAAATTAACCTCTTATTCTTTCATACACATCCCCGTAAAATATGTTTGTCGAACATCGATTTTAAATTTGTTTCCTCTGGAATTCGACGTTTGCCAGTTCTACCTTTATGAACATTTCATCGCATGTTGACGATTCGATACCCGTCAGGTCATCTTCGTAAAATTATATATTTTGGCGTAAGATTCTTTATACTGGCTTTCGCCTCACGACTATCTCTTCAAAGCTGATATAAGCTCTTTGCATTAATCTTTTTCTTTGCTCTGAGTCCAAACTTCATTTCATATCAACTTTGGCCATCTGGACTTGTGAATTTGAATCAAACTCACCTTTCTCTTTTCCATGTGTGTCGATTGCAGTTTCTTCTATTTGTAGTACTCCTTGAGCCTCAACTCTTTCAGATACATGTTGTATTTATTATCTGGAATCCTTTCATTCTTCCTTATCGACATAATTGTCCAGTTTTGTTTTCTTATATGGATTTCGGTATGCAGAGGTAAAAAATTAAAAATATATAAGGTACTATGAGACTTACATTTATTGCCCCTGCCGTTGTTGCTTCTTCCGGCATTGGTTGCTAATCTTTGCGCTTTAAAGATAGTCTGTTTGATTGACCATCTCCCATCATATTGTTACTTTTATTGTAATTCATTCACAATTTTCCTTTCCGATATTAATTGAATCATCTCTCAGTTGTAGCTAAATCAATCTTATTTTTAACTATTTAATTTTCACCCTATTGTGAGCTACGTCGTTTTAATTTTTAAGGTTATTTTTGTTTTTTTGATTTTTGGTGGGAAACTTGCTAAAGTAATTTTTCGAAATATACATTATTCCTCAAGAGTTTTTCCACAAATGTCCTTTTTTAGCCCCTATTATGAATCCTACTATTTCCAGTTCGTCGTAATCTTGTAGCTGAGATTTCATTCTAATAAACCTGTTAGTGTATTCCATAAGGCTCTCTTCCAAACTCTGCTTGTAGTGTACTATATAATCCCCGTCGAATGCATCATATTAGACCATAAAAAATAATATGTGAAGTTTTAGAAAGTATTTCGTAGCTTTTGGTGCAATCTCTTGGAAGGTCATTGAACCACCACATTTCTCTTCCTCCTAGAGTCTAGGCAAAGGCTCGACACTTGGTCACATCTTTTATTTCATACATTGATATGTCATCATTAAATTTTCATACATGATCTTTTAGATTTCCTTGACCATAGTACTTTCTCATCAAATGACTGTCATTTTATGACTCTATCATGAGGGAGGATACTCTCGATATCCGCAGAGGTTGTTCATTCGTTTGAGGGTTCTAGTTCCTGTAACACTCGTAAGGATCTCTTCATATGTATATTCTCTTTAAGATCCCGATTTCTTGACCTTTTGGTTGTAGTTTTATCTCTCCCACTAGATATAACTGGGCAATACCATTAAGGTTGTTTTGTAGTATTAAATGAACAACCTCTTAAAAAATTCTTTTTATTTTTTTCTGATTTTTTCTTCTGAATTTTTATTCATTTCTACATGGATAGATACCATATTTGCTTGCACCATTCCTCATGTGGGCATCTCGTTCAGATTTTGAAAAGTACATCAATAATTGTTTTTGTAATAAAGAGTTTGTAACCTGTTCTTTTATTAATAATTCGGTTAACACCTCAATATTAGTGGGGGATTTTATGAAATCTATCATAATTATCGATTTTCTAACCACAGAGATGTATGGTGACTTGTCTGACGAGTGATTCATCTTTTCTTTATTGTTCGAAGAAAAATCATAACTTTTAGTGACGTCCGACATCGATTTTTTATGATTTTTGATTTTTATGGAAACAAAATTGTCGTTGTTCCATTAGACGATGCTGATTCGGTTTGATTGAAGTGTGGACTGATCTAAATGTTAAAACGTGAGTATTTGAGATTTATGATGAGAATGATTAAGCTGTATATGTATATATCAGAAAATATTCTTTCTGATATAATATTTTCTTATATATACATATATAGGTCGTAGGATAAAGGAGGATATCTCTTTAACCATCATGATATGTGGTTAAATATATCTTTAACTTAGTCTAACTTTATATTTAAGTGTTTAGACAATTTAATATACCTACATACTAAACTAATTATACTCATAAATCTAGTATTTATTAACATGTGACCAGAAGGTAAACCACACAAGGTGACAGACTCAGCCGAGAAAACGTATGTAGAGGGACTCGAACTCATGACCTTTGGTCACAAGCATGCCTTACTCAACCAACTCGGCTACCCTCTTGGGGGCCTTTCTTTGTCTTTTGGTTTATCATACTAATTTTTATATCGTTTGATTTTATTAAAAAATTAATACGTTCACAATTTACTTTCTTCATTTAAAAATAATTCAATAAAAATACACCAAAACATTTATTAAAAAGAAAAAATTAAATAAAAATCAAATAAAAAACATAAATATAATTTAAACAATATAAAATACATAAAATGTATTTTTAAATATATTTTTTATATTATATTATTCATGAAAATCAATAAGAAAAACAATATTAGAAAAGTGTTTGTTTAAATAAAATTTTCAAAACATAATTACATGGAAAATTGTTATTACCCATTTATTGAAACTATCAAAAATATTGAAATGAAACAAATTATATGATTAAATATATATAATTATTTATATATTTTAAAACTTTGGATGAAGTATCGAGGCATTCAAAACAATCTAATTTTAAATTTATAATATTTTAGGTTACTTACTACGATTTACTATCCAAATATTGTTATCCATTATTTTAAAATATTTATTTTTTAATATGTCAATTAATTGTATAAAATTATTATTTTTCATCAAACATATTTTGTTTTTCTTTTTTTTTTGTTTAGTTTTTTTTCTCTACAAATCAAAATCTATATAAGAATACGAGATCGGTGCAACCTCGGTAATCAAATCGAAATAAAGCAATTAAGTTTATCTTCTTAGGATCAAATAAGTAACATTAAAGGCGAAGCTAGATCAATCAAAAATTCGTCAAGCCAAATATCTGCATCGTAGAAGAAAAGTTCTCATTTTTTTATTTAAGTCGAATATAATCTCAAGTTTTATCTTCCATCGTTTCATTATATCTCTTCTATCTTAGATTTTGTTTTGCTGTTGTATTTCATCGTTGTGGTTCGTTTTGAAGAACGATGATGTTATATGCAGGCTTAATAACGCGAAGAATATCAGTATCCTATATTAATTAGATTTCTATATTAATTGGATTTTTTATATTATTAAGATATTCAATATTAAGAAAACAATTGTATAAGTGCAAATTCTAAATGTGAAATAATGCTTAAATTTGAAAACAAAAATGATTGTTTTGCCTAACTATGAAATAAAAAATGAGTAATATGAAATAAGAGTTAAATTCAATATTTCCTTAAATGAAAAATGTAAAACAACGTTGAAACAAAATGTTAATTAAATAAAATGTGAAATGCAAAACAAAAGGATAAATGTTTGGTAAAAAATAAAATCTAAAAAATATCATTTATGGATCTAGTTTTAGTTTTCTAAACTAAAATCAATTATATTTTTTGATATCATTTACAAGCTACGGAAATTAGACAAAAAACATTGTTTATGATGAAATCCTATTTATACTACATAATAAAATATTGATAAAAAAAATTGGTTGAAATATCTTTTAATAATATGAAAAAATGTAGTTAAAATACCTTTTGACAAAAACAATTGGTTGAATTTAAGCAACTAAAATCTAAAAGAATTTTTTTTACATATTTGAAACATAATTGTCAAACTCGTGTTATGAAATATAAACAATAAAATGTTAATTTTTTTTATAAAACTAATGTTAATCCAAGACGAATTTATATTCAATTTTTCTTGATTTTTGTTGTTTAGGATGAAGAACACTAGTTTAATAATTATGTTCAAAATATGTCAAAAATTAAATTTCTTTAGGTTTTGGTTGTTTAAATTTGTCTTAGATTTCATTTTCTTCTTAATCAAAGTCCAATATATATTTTTAAACTGTATTTGTTGTTTTCGATAAAGGATTAGAAAACTTATCATTTAAGGTTTATTTATGCTTTTTTTCAAGTGGTGTGGATTTTGACCTTAAGAAGTTGAGAGTGGTTGATTCGTGTATATATTTAAGTTGGTTATTTATTTATTTATTTATTATATGTTCATTTTAGTGTAATATAATGCCAATAATAAAATTATCCAAGATGTGTTTTGGAGCTTCATCTTTACGAGTGATTGAGCTCCAACCACTCGAACAGATATAACCCATCAAACTATGGTTATTTTGGTTTGAGTATACAGACGACGAGTTGGTACACAACTGTCACCACCCGCTATGCAGAGCCATCGCTTAAAAATTCACATTTCTAAGAGAATGTTGAACCAACCATGAACCATGAAAATATTGGATCATTTAAATCCAGTTTATGAAAATGTTGCAAAATTATATAAAGAATTCTTGAAGCACAAAACATTTCATGTTTATCATTACATGTTAGTATATAATAAAATTTTAATAATTTTAGTCATTAATATTTATTATATTATGTTATATGCTATATATATATGTATTATGTCATAGAAGAGATCAAAATATACACATTTTTTTCTTTCATAACGTTGTTTCTCGGTTGGGACATGTCAATAATTTTGGAATAATATTGGACATGATTACACATGTATCGACCACTATAAGACATATTCGTTGAAACATGAAATTCAGAGACCAACAACTTCTACTTTGTTTAGAGGAGATAACAGTCCCACTAGACAATGTAGTAGCATTACAGGTCCACTTGTAAAGAGACGACTTATAAACCTAGGTGATAGCAAAGATAGATATATAAGGGCTATAACCGTGCTAAGGTTCCTTGATATCCACTTATAGTATCCAAAGTGTAGTTAACTTATGTAATGAAAGTGGAGTCAAGATATCTTGGTTGAATGATACTTTTTTTACATTTTGTTATTATGACTAGTTAAGTCCGGATTAGGTACGTTGTTGCACATAAGTATATATTCTTTTCGTATTTGATTTTTATTAAAAAGACTAAGACTTTGATAAATGTTGATTGATTGTATTCTCTAAAAGACTTAGAGATATAGGAGATGTATATTGGTGGACTTGTATATTGTATTACGTATCGATTTCATATATGGTACAAAAGAGACGAGTGATTTTAATACATTTGTTGAATGTTAGATATATATAACTATTTTCGTACTTTCTAAGCAAAATACTATCATAGTTGTGTCACACACATGTCACATATCTGTATGTATGAGTATGTGGGAGATGATCAAACTCTTCAATGATATAATTGATTTGAATATGTTATTATGTGCAAAGACAAGATAAATCTGTAGATGTTTGACCAAGAATTTTACTATTTTGGCCATATATAATGCATACCATGTCATCCGACGATTTTTTTTTTATAGAAAATGTAGAAGGAATAGTAGGTTTGTGCCTTGAAATGATTCATTTTGGATGAATTGGGTGTTCTACTTTTTATAAGTAAACAAAAGAGTTCTGACGACGTTCGGAAATTTGGCCTTCATCCTATGATCCAAGACTATGATGGCTTTATTAGTGGAACTTTTTAGTATATTATATCCTTGATTCCGATTGAAGAAGATCCAGTGTTTGAACCAATCCATATGACATATAAAAATAACATGCATAAGAGGTATATGAGGGTGGTCGCTAAGTACAAGGTCTAATGTCCGAGTATGTCGCTTCAAGAAAATAATTATGCTTTATGGGACACGATCAAGATGTGTGATTCTTATGTAGACAACGATTGATTTATGTTATGTATTTGATGTTTTGTATTTTTGTATTTGATTTAAGTTATGTACTCTTGAATAATTGATATATTTCATGTTACATTACATATATTTTAATAGATTAAATTATTTGGGCGTAAGTTTTATTTTATCAAATAAGCCAAAAAACTAACATTGATGCTAAAAATACAATAAATGTCAGATAAATTATTTTAAAAAAACGTTTCCAAGGTAAACTATAAAACATTAACCACGATAGGTCATAAAAGATCCTTAAAAAAATAACAACATATTTTGTCCTATTGGACCAGAAACGAGCAAAATACTCAGTTATTATGGATCAATAAGAAAGGTAAAAAAACATATAGTTTTGATCCATCATGTCAAATTAGATGATTTATTATTATTATTATTAAATTGATTTAGACCCACATGGTTAAAATTAGTTGAATTTTGGTTTAGAAGTTATAGACTAAGTTCGTTCGTATGAGTTAAAATAAGTCACAAAAGGCTATATTTTTGTTTACAAATAGAAAAAAATCAAAAGACATATATTTTGACTTAGGTATTCTAAACTATATTTTAATATTTGTTATTTCGTAAAATAGTTCGACCAATAAGATCAGAATCAAAGCATTTTGATTTACAAAATGTAAACTAATTTCGAAAGTATTGTTCGAAATTAGATATACTTTAAATACCATTACTTTAATCAACCTTATCTTCAACTTTATTTCCAACTAGTTTAACATAGAAATACATTGATTTGTATATATATATATATATATATATATATATAAATAAATAACGGTGAAGTGAACTATTTTAACAACTACAAACTCTTCAATAATTATAAAAAAATCTTTGAGATCTATAAATACGACTAAAATATTATTCTTCCTAAAAGTCGGTGTCATAGTAAAACAAGAACAGATGAAGAAACATCATTCTTTAATGAATTTGTCTACAAACCACATATATGGTAGGAAGAATGTCACTCGATCTCACTTGCATGTAGGTGGAAAAAGTAGCTATCATGTGAAATTATTTGAGATTAATTCTAATTTATATTTTGAGCTCTCATACGAAGTCAGACAAGATGCATTCGAGTTATTCTCTTTATATATTACTTGATAAAATTACCAAACCCCAATTGAATCAAATGAACGAGAACCTCATTGACTAGAGAAAAAAGTAGATATTTATTAATGAGTACAATCCACTTTAAGATATAAAAGATGGAACTAGCTAAGGTCGATTTTAATGTTATTTTGTTATGTTTTATGTAATTAAATGTTAGATTTTTTTTAAAGTCAAATATTTCAAACTTAATCATATAGCAGGCAATCGTTTAAAGGCTATAACCAGATTATGATCCACATATGTGAAGGTTTTAAAATAAACTTGGTTTTAATAATAAACGATAGTTAGGGTACGAACATGATGCGTATTATGTAATCATTATCCGATAACTGTCAAGATAAGATTAGGAAACATAGGCTAGATTATCGAAGACGTGTTAGAAACCAATTTGTTAAATAGATTTGGTTACCCATATATTACCATTATTTATATACTACAACATCAATGTTGAAATTAAACTCTATATCTATACTATGTTATGTTGTACCATAAATATGTGTGCTTGACACATGTCATCACTAAAGTGTCGATAACGAGGAATAATTTTGGTAAAATAATTTCATATGTCGTACTATGTTGAATGTATCATATATAAGAAAATAATTAAGTAATCATACTAACGTAAACGAATTATTTTGGTAAACGAATCAGGTAAAATTATTGTTGCGTCCGAAGGCTAAAATTACTGACGAGCAAGGATGGAATATTAGGTATGACCCTGAGAAAAAGAAACTTGAAGCCTTAAACGAATCTAAGTACCATTAGAAACAATATGCGTATAAATGAACTTATCCTCACCCTAAATATCGATAATGTTGGAGTTGTTTGATGTTAATATAACTTCCTTATATATTTTACTATCATATCACATGTTCTATCTTGTTATTCATATTATGTCTTCATGTACTACTTTTAATTCAATATTAACAAAATTGTTTTAAAGCTAAATATTTTATAAGTAACATTACATTTGATATAGTTAACAATAATTAAAAATATAGAGAATGCAATTAAGTTATAATGACCGATAAAGATTGGTAATTTTCGATATTGTTTGTCACTTTTTAGTCTTGATGCTTAGAGTGTTGGGTTCAGATGTATATCATAATGCGGTGAAATAATAAAGTAATCTGACTTTGAATTTCTTAAGAAACTATTTCGACCATATAGAATAAATGATTGGTAGTGGTCAATTCGGTTGGGTGAGTAATCAAAGTAATCAGTCAGAAATAAATAAAATATTATTATAATTTTTTAATATTATTAACTTAACAAAGAATTTAAATCAAATTTTTTACTTACGTTAACAAAATTATTCTCATTCATCTAAGAAATATAAATTGATATTACTTTCAATAAGAAATGACATAACACCTTGGAAAGATAAATAATTTTCACACCTAGTTACAAAAATTATAGCTATAATGTATTTAAATAAGACCGCAATGATACAAAAAATTGTATATCTTCATCAACTTATTTGCATCGAAAACTACAGAGAATCAATCAAACTTGGCTGATTTAATGCTTATTTTTTACATGTACTTTAAACTCGATCATACAATGGAAAAACATGTATTGGAGTTCCTTTATTAACTTTTTCCTCACAAACGACCAATAATCTTGATCTCTAAAATAAAAGTGATTTTAGCCAATTCATAACATTCTTACATAATAGCAAAGGATGCATCAGTGATGCCATCGCTCACCTATTTGAATATCAAATTTTCTTATAAAAGTTTACATATTACATTACTCTCCTTGAATAATCATATTTTGATTGTATATTGAATATTATGCAAAGTATATAGATTTACATAGAATAGTTTAAAGTTCAATTGACTCGTCCCAATTAATGGTTTTAATGATGAATGCACACCTTCACCACTAATAATAATCAAACAAATAGTTAATTCAATTATCTGACACCAATTATATGAGGATAAATGAGCTTACTAATTATTTTCACGTTTTCATAGTAAACTTGACAAGGTTAGTGTGCATATAAATATTTTTGGTCGTATGGTTTGAGCCAAGTTATTTCAGCATAATCCAAAACTTTCAGATAAGCTATAAACGTATCCTTTGTGGTCGTTATACTTCATTGCAACTAAGAATCGGTTGTTGAATATACGACCGTAATCCAAGCATCAAGAAACTAAAAAAAACGTGTCCTTTTTATGAAATATTTATTTGTATGGACTAGAAAGTTTCTTTGTATGCACCACTTGAATAATAAGTATGTCACATATAGAAATATCTTGTCGATTACGCTCATCAACGTTAATTCTATATATATCACCATACAATTTTATAACGTGCATCCGTTCTTTTCACAAAGCACCTAAGACGATCCACCGCTAAAATTTAGTTGACCAATATTTATGCACCCATAAAAACGAATGTTGTATAAAATGTTATAATTAACGTATCCTCAAATATTTCAAAATATTGCATTTTATACCTAGTATTTTTGTAGGTAGTTTCTACAATTAAAGCTTGTGAAAAGTATTTTAATAGGTCGATGGATGTTGGGTGGATGAAAAATAAATATGTGATAACTGAAGAGCCTGTTGTCATATATCATTTGATATAGTTATTTTTCTTCATTTTTTTCCAACAAAAACCATGTGTTTTTCATCGTACATCGTCTACGTATGATGTTTATCCCTCACATTATAATATAAAGTGATTTGGATACGTTATCGGGTTTTTACATTTTTTAAACGCACTAACATTTTCCAATGAGGGTACTAGCCAAATAAAATTTATTAACGAGTTCTTTTTTGTTTTTTTTTTTCAATTTATTCGCTATGGGACGTACTTAAAAAAATATCACGGGTTTGTGATTATATTTTCGCATAAAACTTCAAAATACCATAATCCAACTTCAATGGGATAGGTTTTAAGTTTTAAAAGAATAATCATAATTTTTTTTATCTATGG
The DNA here is from genome assembly GCA_036936605.1 of Limnanthes douglasii subsp. nivea. Lineage (NCBI taxonomy): Eukaryota > Viridiplantae > Streptophyta > Magnoliopsida > Brassicales > Limnanthaceae > Limnanthes > Limnanthes douglasii. Next base: position 149,548,263 of record JAUPFV010000002.1, on the reverse strand, counting down.
ATCTTTTTTTAAGATTATATTTAAAAGATATTTGCGTATATTATCTGAACCTTTCGCAAACAAAATTTAATCCTAGACTCGTAAAAGTTTTTAGCTAACACGAAATCCAAACTTGTATATGTGCATTCTATCTATTCTTCAAACTCCGGTTTATTATAATATGCACGAGACATGAATACATACGAGTGATCTTATAGAACTGTAGATTCTTTTATATTTGTTTATATTAATTATTAAAATTTGACAACTAAAATAATCCAGAAACAACTATAATAAAAACAACATAGTTTGATAGGTTAAGTAAAAAATAAAGAACAAAACGTTCTGCTGCTAGTTTGCGAAATAAAAAAATTTAGGTGGTCCAAATCCGATATCGTGACACAATATCAGAAATCGACCGTGATCGAAATCGAGTAATACAACATGCCATCCTCAAATTATATGCATTTCCGAAACACTTATTTTGATCATTTAGATCAAATCCTTTTCACAAATTACAGACTCAAAACTCCGAAAACTTAAATTGAGCATATGTGGGATCAAAGCCGATTTGTTATATTAGTTTTGAGTTTAGACAAGATTTTTTTAAATAGTTACGGAAATAAATGTGTAAAACATTCTAAAAATATAGTTTATATATTGATTTTACATTACTAAGCTTCATTTCGGTTTGAGACTGATTTTTCACTTTCAATAAAAATATTATTCGAGTCAAAATAAAATTTTATTTTTTAAAAAGAAATATCAAAATTCTGTTTGGTTTGGACTGAAATATATTTTATTAGTTGTTTATTGAAAACTAATTGAGAAACTATAAAAGATCAAATAATAAAATTATATATTACAGAAAAAATTATAAAAACTAAATTAGAGATCTAAAAGACATGTTATAACCAAAACCTTCAAAGTAATGAATATACAACTCTGATCTACACATTTGTGAGCATTGAAACCTTAACATAATTTTATTTACATCCATTTCAACCTCTCTTTTCAAAATCGTAACCTAACAAACCCCACTCTAATAACATCTTTTGAAGAATGTATAAAACATATGACTAGTAAAACGCTACTCCAGTACTATTCATTGCCAGAATTTACCCACAAATGTCTTATCAAACCACAAAATGAAACATCTTTATTGTTACTTTAAACAGACAAAAGCTTCAAATGGTTATATTCTAGAAATATAACAGTAGCTGTTGTCTGAAGTTTCAAGTTTCAACTTAAAATATTGAGGCACGTTACAATTTACGAGAATGAATAGTGTATCTGTCCGTCAGTAGTTGTTTCACTGTTTTTGGGCCAATCATCTCTATGTTTTTTATTAAAATCACATATTCAAGGAAAAGATACCTACATCTACGTGCCGTTAAAGTTGTATTACCCCTTTTTTTAATTTCTCTAGTTATTGCAATTATTATACACGCTAACTAAAATTCTTACGAACGACCGAACTTATTGTAATATCATACTATGCATTAGGTATCTATACAAAAATTGTTCAAGTTTACCAGTTTTAAGACAGTAAAACTAGATGTATATAAATACATGATTAATAGATGAGATTAATCGGTCATTACTAGTTATAATTATATATATAAATTATTTGAGTTATAATTCTTTAATGAAAATATATTGAAAAATATATTTTGAATCCGTTTTATTATTACGGTGTGTTTTAAAACACACCATTTTATTGTAGGATATTTTGTTTAATATTAGTGGTAAAAATCGTGAGAAAGATTATAGATCCTATTTTTTTTACAAACAATAAAATGATGAAAAAATAAAAAAATAAAAAATAAAAAATAAAAAATAAAATACACAATACAATTATACAAGAGATATGTTGTTCGGATTATTGAATTTTTTATACTATTAAAAATAAAACTCTTTACTGAATGACTACTAAAAACTATGATATAACAAATAACACAATATTTTATTCATTTCATTACAAAATTTCACAAAATATATTGTTTTTTTTACAAGAATTTTTTCAATTGTTATTTTCTCCAAACACAACAACACTTCCGCTTCAAAGCATATAATTTTACACTTACTCATCGATATTTATAAAATCATAAATGAAAGAATTAAGTACTTCAGGCTCACAATAGCAAATGGCAGTTTATTACAACACACATCTGAAAGTTAGTGGAAACACACGACTAACATATGTAATGCATATATTATTTTTGACAACTTTTAAGGCACACTCATATGAAACATGTTTTAATCAACGACAATAGTTGTCCCATTTATACAGATTTCCTACATGGTATTGAAACCGAGTTGCAGATAGAAAACCAGAAGTATATCGAAGCAATCAAAACTTTGGTACATATGTTTCAGGCATAAAGTTATTGCTACTAAATTCTAGCAATAATATTTATGCACTTAGGTTCCAACAGAAAAGTTTATGCCCCTTAGTTTCTAGCATCAAAGTTTTTGGCTAAGAAGTTTCGGAGGAGTTTATGTACTGAAGTTTATGTAGAGTTTCGACAGTTAAGTTTCATACAGTTTATACACTAAAATTCCAGACGATTTTATGTACTTAAGTTTCAATATATATATTAAAATACTCCACCTAGGCTTATAGTGACTTCAGTATCCATTATCATATGTTCTAACTACTTCTTTACAAAGATGTTCAGTTCACTTGCTTCCTAAACTTGATCAAGTTTCATGGAGTACGTGAAATTTGAAATTGGTAGTACCTTGGTTAGAGCATCATAACAATTTTTTCACTTGAAACTTTTACAATATTCATTTTCTCTCTCTTCACCATATCTCGGAAGAAGTGAAGCTTAACTTCTACGTGCTTAGTTTGGTTATATAATTTTGGGTTCCTCATCAAGTGAATAGAAGTGTTATTGTAATAGGGGTAAAAAACACCAGTCATCCTCCACGTTTGCAACTTGTAACAAGTTCGTCCCTCACCTTTGAGGCTGTAATAAAGGGGTCCTTATCGTTTTATTAAGTAGAATAAAACCATCCTTTTCGAGTCCAGCCCAACATTTGTCCCCATAATACCCTTTGACCGGCCACATCGGCGATCCACGTAGGACGCTGATGTGGCAACAGTAAAAAAAGAAAAAACAAGTTTTAGAAGAGGATTTAATGTGAACAAAGCAACAACACAGGGCCATTCATAATTCTCTACCTTCTTAAACCCTAATTCTCATCTTTACGACATTGATCCATCTTCTCTCTCTAAACCTTCTGGTTTACATAGTGACAGCTATCACTTTTCTAATCCTCCTCATGGTTTCCCATGTCAAAGAACCCGTAAAAACTCACATTTCCTTCTCAATCCAACAAGATCGTTATCATCTCTTCTCGCTTCCATCGAGAACCAGGGTCATCAACACCAAAATAAATCCGTTTTCGATTCAATCGTTGCTCAAATTCATGGTAGAACTAACGACGATGAGGTTCTTTAATCCCAAACATCTAATTTGATTCACTTTTCTCACGACCTAGTTCGAAAACTTCTTTATCGATTCAAACATGACTGGAAATCCTCAATGGTTGTGTTCAGATTGGCGGAATCAACGAGTGGATACAAACATTCGTCGGAGTCGTACGATACGGTGGTGGACATTATCGGTCGGTCAAGAAAATGAGATCAAATGCGATCAGTTATCGAAGAAATGCGAATAAACAATCTCATTTCGCTCAATATTATTTCGAAGATGATGAGAAGATTCGTCGGTGCTAAACAGTGGGAAGAACAGGTTATGACGTTTGATGAGTTAGGGTTATACGGATTAACGAAGAAAACTGAATCGATGTTATATTCTCTTTACAGAAAGAAAAAGAAAGAAACACCATGAACAAGACCATTGATTCTATCGCCAGTTACACAACCAGCATCCAAAATCTCTCAGACAACATCTAAATCAATAGTAGCTAAAGCAGCTATAGCGTTACTCTGTACTTGAATCGGACCTCTGTATTGTCCTTCTCCTCTAACAGTACTCAAATCCCTTTCGAAACCACTACATCAAACCCTTTTTTCTTCGCCGCCAAAGCAAAAACCAAACCGCCGATTCCACCTCCGGCGACAAGATTCTCAGCTTCTTGTTGTTTTTCTTCTCCTGTTTCTCGGTTCTCTCTGTTACTGCAATGCTTGCTTTGATTTTCAGTGGTTTATTCTTTTAGGATCTGGGTTTTTCGTTTAATTAGTAGTTGAATTGAAGACAAAGAGAGAAATCAATAGGGAAATGTTTATAAATCGATCACTGATTACAATTCGGGACATGGTTCGATCACTAATTTCGGTTTAGATTATGTTGAGTTAGAGTTAGGGTTAGGTTATTGGGTCAGGGTTGGATCTAGGGTTAGAAGCTGGGCTGGATAAGAGAAGTCCAATGGGCTAACCGGGTTATAATACTTAATGGGCCGGGTTTAAGGTTTGAAAATAGGGTAAAATGAGTAGGTAAAAGTAAAACTTGTTTTTTTTATTGTTGCCACATCAGCGTCCTACGTGGATCGTTGATGTGGCCGGTCAAAGGGTATTATGGGGACAAATGTTGGGCTGGACTCGAAAAGGATGGTTTTATTCTACTTAATAAACGATAAGGACCCGTTTATTACAGCCTCAAAGGTGAGGGAGGAACTTGTTACAAGTGGCAAACGTGAAGGACGACTGGTGTTTTTTACCCTTGTAATAGAATAACATCATTTTTTCCTTTGTACCAACTATCTCACTTAGTGATCTTTTTAGCGTATGACTTCCTTCACTGTTTCTGTAGTAGCCATATATAAAGATAATTTTTTAACCAACCACTCTATTAAATACATTAAACAACTAATATGGAATTGATTTCTTAGTGCCAAGGCCATATATATAATCAGATTCTACATACCTCACCAACATCTTATCATTTTTGTATCTCTGATTATAATACATCCCAATATATGACGAAACCTTCAAGTATCTTATGAGAAATTTAAAGGCCCATTTGTGAAGCTTTCTTGTGCCTGCCATAAATCTGCTCAAAATATTAACTAAGTATGAAAGATCAGATGTCATGCATATCAATGTGTACATAATGCTTCCGATATCATTAACATAGGATATTTCTTACATAAATTTATTATATTTTACCTTGGTTGGTCATTCACTAGTACTGAGTTTAAAATGAGCACAAATGGAAGACCCAACGACTGGGGTCTTAGATATGCCAAACTTATTGAGAACCTTATGTATGTATTTTTGTTGAGATACAAATATAGAACCCCTCAATTTATCCCTCACTTACGTATACCTTTTCACTTATTCCAAATAGTTGAGAAATAAACACTTTAGTGTTATGGGATCAAGCTTATCTTACCTCACATGTGCATAAGTAACATGTCTAAACATTCTCAAGTGGCTCAACAATAGTTTCTTTCCAGTCTATCTTTCTTGAGGATATTTGAACCTCTATGCCAAAGATGGGCTCATGTTGATAATATATACGACTATCCTGATAGCTTTTACTTAAAACTTTTGGCTAATCCCAATAGTTATAAGCATACACCTCACCCTATCTCGTAAGGTTTACTTCATCTTCTTAACAATACTATTTTGTTGATAATTTTTTTTCACATATTTATAACTAGCAATAACAAGTTTAGAACATCAACTATTGAATGATTGATTAACATATTTCAGTATATTATCAATTCTCAACTACTTAAGCTTCTTGTAAGAATGATTACCACCATATTCGTCCAATAATTAAAAGTATCAAATGCTTCATCTTTGGACTTCAAAATAATAACCCATACTTTTTCTTGAATAATATCAATTAGAGACATAAATTACCTAAAACTTCATATTCTAGGATGCATTACGGGTCCCTAAAGGCCCAAATGAACATATCAAACATACTTTGAGTTGTATGTTTGTTAGTGTAGAACTTAACTCTGTTACTTTTCCCTACCATAAAATTTTCACAGACACTTAGCTTCCAAACCTTATCATAATTTAATAAATTCTGTTTGCTAAGTTCATTTTGGATTTTATCATTTATATGTCCCAATGTAGGTACCAAAATATGAAAAAATCAACTTTAACACTAGACACACTGCTAGCTACTACATATCTTTCAACAATTAATACATAATTAATTTTATTAGCTTGCATAAAAATCAGTAAGCCTTGCAGAACCCTAACGATGCCAACTCTACCCGAACATTTATGCTCTTTATCATCATATTTATTTAAATCAGGGACATACCTCATAATTTCGTATGACACTCTCAAGTATTATAGACAATTTGAGCCGAACGTTTTCTTTTCTTTTCCCAATACAAGGCTCATGATTCTCTAGTATGAACTTATCACCATCACACCAATGTTTGTTGGAATTCATATGGAATGAAGCTTATGATTCTGTAATCCACTTGTTACCGTATCTACAAGAAGAAGTCATTAGTACGTAGATATATCTATAATCATCTTAAACCATCGAGGCATCTCCAACTTCAAACTTATGATGATTATCTATATTTTACAACTTGGTATAGTTTTGTTTATGATATGAACTTTGTTTTTGTGGAACCAACAATTTCAATATGAAACAACTCTATTTTTATATTTGGATCTCGAGTTTCATATTTTTTGTTTGAATCTCTCATTCTATGACTTCCTCCCACACTCATACCTTGGCCATCTGAGTTACTTTTCAAACCAGTATTCCTTTTAAAATATTTTAAATTCAGAGTACTATTTACTTTAGACATTGTATTTGAGTCTCTACCAAAGAACATGCCATCAATAAAGTGTTTGTAAACCTTTTGTAAAAAGCTTAAGATGATATTTTTTATATTATTCTTCAACCTTAAATCTAATTGCATTCAAATTATTAATGTTTATATTAAAATCATCCATGTATCTTCAAATATTCTTACTACAATCGATTGTTAGTATAAATAATTACTTCTCGAGATATATTTTATTTTCAAAATATGTTTTTTTATAAAAGACATTTAACCTATTTTAAATATCTATCGTAGTTACGTTTCATATACCTCTCAACATAATGCATCCCCAAACTTAAAATCCAAGTATTATAGAGCTTGAAAAGCATTTTGACATTTCTGTCTGTATCCATCATCTTCCAAGCTTATTTAATAATGACGACATAAATAGATTTTTGCGCAAGGAATGCTCTGAGCTTAATTCTTCAGAGAATAAAGTCAATATCGTAAGTGAATTTATCAAGATCTAACTTTATAGAACTCATATTTATGACTCTGTTTGACTTTTTTGCCACATCTGAATCTATATACTCAAGATTAGAAAATATCTTTATCATTCCACTTTATATTTATCACCAACGAAAAATATTATTATATATTATACGGTCACCACACCACTTGCTAGGTTGGAAACCAATGTCTTCACCATTTTAGACTTTCTTTTGAGACTTAGCCTTAGTGGTGAATACAACGTGCAAGAGTACCCAGAAGGAACAAAGATTTAGTTCTTTACTCACCAACAAAGTAACAGAGAAACTTTAAATATAAAATAAAACAGAAAAAACAAGAGATTTAACATGGTTTGGATTAGTGAGAAATCTTACTTTCACGAGCAACAGAACACCAATTTTATAAAAACATGATTACATAAAAAACTCAAGAACCCGAATAACACAACTCTTGCACAAAAAATTCAAGAACGTGTTACAAATTTCTACAAAACGTAATACAAGCTTAGAGAGGAAATTCTCAACTTATAGTGTTTCTCTCACAAGAGCAAATGCCATTTTGTTACAATAAATATTTGACAGTTAATGGCACCACATGATTATCATTTATATTACATGTACTTTTCTTAACAATTTTAAAGCACTCCAGATCAAACGTGTTTTAATCAAAGTCAATAATTGTCCCACCTATAAAAATTCATAATAGAGTATCAAAACAAGTTCTAGACAGGAACATAGAAGTATCTTAAAACAATTAAAACTTTAGAACCTAAGTTTCAATAAAAAAGTTCTAACATAAATGTATCTACAGTTATGTTACAACAATAAAATTTATGCTCATTGGAAACAAAATATTTTCTTGTGACCGTGAGTAACATTTTTTTTCCATGTAGATTATAATAGCAAAGTTTATGCTTTAGAAGTTTCAACATAATTTCTACATTAATTTACAACATAGTTTATGCACTTAAGTTTGAATTTTTTTTATACTTCACTAACTTTGAACCTACATTAACAATAACTATATAGGAATTGGTAATGTAAAATTTAAAACTATAAAATTTTCTTTCCAAAAATGTTGCTCTCTCCATTGAAAACCATAATCATAACTAGATTTGAATATCTTTGACCCACGTTCATCTTCTTTTTATAATCATTTGTTTTAATTTATTTTATTGTTATTTTAAACCTTCATACTTTCACTTAAAATTCTCGAATAAGTCAAAAGCGTGTTAGTCACCATGGTCACCAATATTTTTCTTCGGTATCATTTCATTTTGGTGGATGTTTTTTTATTCTATTGTTGGTCGCTACCATGTTCACTAGTGTTCTTTTTCGGTATCATTCTTCTTCGAAGTTGTTTTTTCAATTTACTACCATTGAGACATGCATTTTTTTGTTAATTTATTTTTTTTCAGCATCGTGCTTCTTCAGAGCCGCTCTTCTTTGGTTTTATTCGCTACCATGGCATCCATAGTTCCTTTTCAGTTCCGTTTATGCGACCATTAGTGACATCCCTGATCTTGAAATTGACGTGAGACTCTATTTTGGTTATATGCGTTTATTGAGGCAGATGAAACTAAACCTATTTCCTATGGATCAGAGACAATACGCAAATATTGTAGGTGTACTAGTTGGCATTAGCCCTTAACTTGTAAGTTTAGAAATTTACCCAACGGTTAGATACCTTGGTTTTAATCGATTGTGGGTCATAGAGAGTTTCTAACTAAAGTTAATAGCCCAAAACTTTAGGCTTTTTCCTTTAAATAAAAGTCTTTTATACTATGTTAAGAATATAAACTTGGATGTTTTTATTAATTTAATGTATTTGGGTTTAGAATGTGACTCGAGTATTAATTACCCATCAATGAACTGATTTTTGGATTTGAACCTAATATGGGTTTTCTTAGTCGAGTCACCCAAATTTTCTAGCAAATTATGTTTCTCATTTACGTAGGTTAATATTGGAAAATCTAAGTGTTATTTTATCCGTCTTACTCCTTTACCTTTTAATGTTGCTCTTTGTTGTATTCTATGTGAGATTTTTATTGTTAGATTTAGGGTCAAACTATTCAGGATCTATTTTTAGTCATTCATGAAAATATTTTAAGCATTATACCTCATTGATATATGTTTTATTTATTTATTAATGCTTTTAAAGTACTATTTTAACTATATATAATAACATTCTCTATGATGGAATACGGTCTACAGATTCTAGACCGAAAGTATAAAATCAGGTGATTGTCCTTTAACCTATGTGATCCTTAATTAGTAAAATAATAACTCAGTCTGATTCGACTAGATTAAAGCTGAAACTTTTATAATAATAATTATTGGGATTCAATCTTGGCTCCTCTCCTTTCTGGACTTGGAGGAAAATTTTACGTCATAAGTTTTTTACTAGCAAAATCTACAAGTTTGGATTGGAAAGTCTACATCATTCTAGTACGGACCATGACTTCTCCTTACCTATAGAGTAACCCATTATGGGAACATTATTATCCATGACCAAAATGCTTGATTAGAGTCTCAAGGTTTCAGACATCATTCAGGATGGTCACTAGAACTGGTCATCCCAAATAAGATCTGTAACTGCTAGAAATCACACCAACTTGTGCAAAAAATCAAATCAACCTTGAGGATATTAACAAATTCATTCTCTTGATCCCTCCACCTAAGATCAACTACAACGACACTCAATATTAGCAAGAGTGTAAGCACAAATTTCATAATATATGACACTTACAACGTCATCCGAACTTCCACCCCCTGTCCAGAGTGTGTTGGGTTAGTATCATAAGTATAATATTTCTCATCACTATTTTATTTTATGGATTGCAATCTAGGTCAAACTGTCTACCCAAGACAGCTTATAAGTTATGAATTAAAATCCCTTCCGGATTGCGCCTTGTGCAATTCTGGCACCGAAACTATCAATCATATCATCTATGACGGTAACTTCTCATAGATTATCTGGGTTTTAGCTAGTTACAAGCTCAAGTTCACTTTAAATGCCTCTAATTGGTTTTCGTAGATTAAATATGCGTTGAATTCGTATTCCTTTCAAAATCGTCATCTTTAACGATCTTGTTTTGTTGGGGTAAAATACTATGTCTGATGGGTAGAATGCAAGAAGTTTTGGTTCTCATCTTGCTATTGCATATGCGACATTACATAGTATGCTATCTAACATTCAGTTAAGATTTTTTTTTATACTAAATTTGTTTTACTAGTATAATTTTTTATCGATTCTAACTTACTATTATTGATTGTCTTGTACTTCAGCCACTTTTTTCCCTCCATGTTGTGGTTACCGCATATGTCCGACTATATTATCCAATTTTGTTGTTGCACCTGTCTATATGAGATATTTGAAAATTTGCATAACGGTTTTTGCCCAAACTTAAGACGCGTAATCTATTTTAATTCTCTTTTCAAAACTTGCAAACCATTTTTCCAGATATTATTTATAAAAACTATTTTGGTTTATTTATTACACTTTTTTCAAACAAAAAACTAAACAAATATTTTTAAAAAAGATAAAAATAAAAAAACTGTTTTTTTAAAAATATTTTTTAAAAGCTTGTTAAATTTTGACAAACGTATTATAATATATTCATTTTGGATAATATTTTGACTTGAGCCTATCTCACCGCATCATTTAAATCTACGTTTAGTTCTCACCTCCTATATGTAACCCGTTCCGTGGTCACCATAACTCGTCAAATAACATATTCAAACTTATGTATCTAAGTGACGCTAAAGTTATTGCGTCCTATATAGACTAATCTTCTGCCCCATTTTTTTAAAACAGTCATTTCTCATGCACGTCTATATACTTATAATTTTCTTTTTTGAAATAAAAGCTACATTTGTCTTGTGAAATAGTTTATTGCTAGATGGCGCCCCAACATGGAAAACTTGTTGGAGCATCAAGTCTAGTCTAGTGTAGGCTCTTAAACCTTCAAAAGTCCAAAATCACAAGTATATTAAAATAGTTTTTTAGATTTAAAAAGAGAGAGTACAAAACAAAAACAAAAGCCATTTATTTATTAGTATATATTTTGAATTAGTTCGATCATAAACAGAAATCGAGTAACTGACAACCTCATCTCTAAGTTTTGTTGTGTAGTAACATTAATATATGTATATAAAGAGATGAGTGTTTTGTGATTCTATCTATTTCTCTATTCTCGATGGCTACGCTCCTTTTTTTGGCATTTTGAAGTTTATGGTTCTTCAAAGGAACAGGGACAGAACACAAAGAAGCTTTGTTTCTCGAAAACATTGATTGCAGTTTACCACACACCCGAACTGAGTATTTAAAATTAAAAAGACAGAGTAAGACATGCACCATGTTTGCATCAGATTTTAGGGACCACACAAATACTCCTACTTTTACTATTTTATTTGCCTTATTCCTTTTATCATACTACTAAAAAATCCTTTATTTCAATCTTGAATAGTATCAATGGTTATCCGCACAATTCAATTTTAAATTTTGTTTATCAGTCTTGTACGTAAAATTATATCATTAGTGGAAAGAAAGAATAACATTTGTTTGAATTAATTTTCTAACATTGGAAACATAAAAAAGCTAATGGAAGCAACTTGTTCTGTCCGTTCAAAATTTTGGTACTACAAAGTAGATCTGGAAAACAGTTTAAGTTATGAGGATAGATTGGTTTGGCCCGGTTAGATTCGGCGCAGGAATACTACTCTATTTAAATGATTTCCAAAATCATTTATTATATGATTTTGGTGATTTTATATTCGAAGAAAAGTATATGTATTACACTTGAGAGAACAAATAAGAATGATTCTCATTCAAGATTAGATGTCTATCACCGATTAACTAATAATAGTAGTGATTAATTATACTTATAATTAATAATTATGATTTATTAATCATTACTGACCAGACGTAACAGTATAAACTTTAGATAATAACAGAACAATAATATTTTTTTAATATCACTATTTACATGTTTTAATTTTAGTGTTTGTATTTTTATTAAGTATTTTAAAACGTATTAGTCCAAATATAATAATATTTGGACATATAATGTTATATCGTACATTATCAATTTTACATCTTAATTATGTTTTAAATAGTTTGGTTAATATTATTTTTAAAAGTAGATAAAATTCTCATATTTTTTAAGACAACAATCAATAATATGAAGTCTAGTTGTCTTATATGAGTTGTTTATAGTTAATTAGTTATATTTTTTCATTTTGATGCCGCTCGTAGCGAATAATGAAACACTTATAATAAATATAAAATTGTCAGTTTATGCGTAATGAATTCTATGGTTAGTTGATTAGTTGATTGATGGTGATATTCTATTATTAAAACAATGTTCGACGTCGATTCGGTTTTTTTTCTCGTGGTGATGTTGATATGCAAATTATATCTCGATTATATATAGTTGTGATCATTCAGACCGACCTAATTAGCTAGGTTCACTATGTTGTCGTACAAAATGGGCAATGAATAAAAAATAAGAATAGATTTTGTTGTGATACAGTTCATGTTCCTCATCCTAAAAATGTGTATTTATACCCGTGATCGAAGTTATTGTTATTTTTTATTACTTAAAATGGTTGGTAATGAGTAACATTTATGTTGAAGCTTTAGTTTTAAAAGATATTTTTTATGATTTTTATAAGATGTGTTGTATGTTTTGCAAATTTGAGATTATGTTTTAGATTTTTAAGATTTTATGAAGACTTGATAATTACTACTACATATTACGAATATTGGATTAAATGGTTTTAAACCTCGTTGAATTTTGGAAATTGCATCACGCGCCAATAGTCGAAGTAGGATAGTATAATTTTGACTTTGGCCATTATCGAACGTGTTATATTGTAATGAAATAATGTTAGTTGGGGTCTGAGCTAGTGTTGATCGTGTCATATTGTTGATGATTAATATACGTATTAATATTTCGAACAATCTTAAACGTATTTTATTGCTAAGAATCAATATGTTAGTTAAGACATCGATCATTTCAAACATGTCATATTATTAGATATCAATATGGTAGTTGAGACCTCGGCGTATTTTATATATATCATATTGATATAAAGTAGTTAATTGATGCGCCAACGAGTGTTGAGCCTTTTAAATAGGTAGAGACCAATATGTTAGTTTAGGCCTCGACAATTGACATAATTGTCGTCTTTCTATTGAAAATTATGCTAATTAAGAGATCGCCAATCAAATGTATCACCTTATTAATACAATAATATGTTACTTGGAGCCTCCACCAATGTTGAACGTGTCATATGACTAAATAATAAGATGGTAACTCAGGTATCGATTAATATAAAATGTGTCAAAGTTTCAAAGAGAAATATGGTTGTTGAAGCCCCAACCACTATTAAACGTGCTGTATAACTAAAGAACGATATGATAGTTGAGGCTTCAAACAATGTCAAACATGTTATATTATTGAAATAAATATGTTAGTTGGGGTCTTGGCAAATATCGAATATGTCGACCAAACACGTTAGTCGATTGGTTGAATATGTCGACGCTTGTTCTAATTGGTATATTTTGTTATTTGACTAATTTTTTGTTTTATTTTTTGTTTGATGTTTCAATATTGCGATCCCTAACGTCCACTTGGCAACCAAAGAGATATTTGACACCAATTTGGATTTCACCCTGTGGTAAAATGATGTTTAAAGTAAACGGATAATATTTTAAGGTTTAATTCTAATATGAGTTTTCAATTTTAGTCATGTTATTAATGAGTGATGAGGTAGTGGTGTACAATATCATATCTAACCTTAATTGTTTTAATATGATCATTAATAGGAAACTATACCATCACAAGATTGTCCCAACAATTGTATATATTTATGTTGTTTGACCTATGACCTTATATTTTACACTGTAGATAAAGATGAATAAAAAACATTTATATAAGATATAAATAGTATGTGAAATTGTGTTATCCAAATATAAAATTTTATTAAATTTTAATAAAATAATTTTAAAAAGAAATAGATGTAAAAAAATATTTTTTAATATTAGGCATTTCAGAGATGCTTTACTATAAATCTATGATAGTGTAGGGATCTTCCTAATTTTCACAAGCTTTCATTTCTCAAAGACTTAAGTATGTTAAAGACCGTATATCAGAAAAGGTCCCATACTTGGAATTTCATAAGATGCACTATTTTGTTTAATTGTTTGACACTAGGCTTATATAATACGTTTGTGGTATTTATACAACTTCATATTATTTCTTTAAAAAGTTAACATTTTCCACCTCAACGAAATCATGAGTAGAATAATTATAATAGTCATCTATGAGGAAATACTCGTGATTTTGGCGGGAATAATTTTTTTAAATTCCATATCTAAGGATGGACAAAGTTTCTTTTGTTACATTTCGTATGGTCGTTATGTATGATCATATCATGTTATATATGTTTTTTTGGCCCATTCGCTTTTAATTTTGTTGAGAATCTTTTTAAGAACTATAAAATTATCCTAGTGGTGACCATTACTTTCCAATTTCCTTAATGCTGAAAGATGAGAAATAATGTTAGTTGATATCAAAATTTCAATTGTGGATTACTAAAGTTTTATTATAAAATTATGTTGTATTATTCGAGGTTATGTTTTTTGGTATGTTATACATGCAATCGTATATTATTGTATAAAAATGATTATATATTTTAGATTATTTTATTTTCTTGAGCTTAATTATGTTTAGTACAGTAGTTGACCGAGATGATGATGAACCTTACTCATCTTAACCCGTATTTAAGTAGACCTAAAATATCAACTCCATAAGTGACGTTTGTGCATGCTATGTTAAATGAATATTCATTTTGTTTATAAAATGTGGTAGGTTGTTGAATCATTGACACTTATCATATCGTTATTCTAGTTAATAAAAGTATTATTCTATTAATGTCCAATAATAACATGTAGTGAGAGATTTGTTTTTGTTAAACTGCAGATTGTTTTTCATGTATTTTTCTTAATATGATATCAATTTTAAATTAATGACATATCAAGTAAGTAGGATCAAGAAAGAAAATTTACATATGATCTCATTTAAAACAACATATATGACGAGTTAGTTTTTGATATTTTGCACTTCTTGGATATCGTTGAGCGGAGTTTCATCATCTTAGTATTGCTTGATTAGTTCATATAATAATTGATATTGATGATAACTAATACTTCTTAAGCTATATCATCAACCTCGTTGTTGAGGGTTACATTCTCAAATGATGAATTTGAATAGAGTATGATAGGGTTAAATTTTTTGACAGCGAAATTAAATGTAAGTGCATGCATAATGATAGTTTTCCTTTTGTTATTTTTGTTTAAGTGACTATGCTCAATGTTTGTTATAATTTTTTTTATTTTCTGTAATATTTGGATATTCTCTCATCCTAGGTTTCAGATTTGTTGAGAAGTTGATGTTGAGATTTGTTTCCCAACATATGAGTGTAATCTAAAGGCTAATGATTTCCATGTTGTACTTAACTTCAACTTTTATTGAATGGAAACCAAGTTTGATGGTAAAAATAAGTTTATTGAGGTTTGGACAGATAAAGAAAACATTAAAACTAGAGCCTTTGTCATTCGAGACTAAATGTGTATGTAGTATTTTTTTGTTTGTTGGTTATAGAGATTCTATTTCTAGACCCTTAACCGTGTTTTCATAAATAAAAAACGCCACAATAAATTTGCTAGAGATTGACCTCCGTACGCTCAGATGGACTCGAAGACGATGCCATATTTTCATAGTTCCATAACACATTTTATTGGTCGGCAGAAAGACTCAGTCTTGCGTAATGTCTTCTCTAATTGAATATTCACTACAAATGCTTATATGATATCTTTGCAAATAGAGTAATGTTTAAAATAATAAAGAAAACAAATTCGACCATCATTTTTTTTTAATCTTGGTATATCATATCCATGCAACTCTCAACTCGTTACCCATGTAGTATAACAATTTGTAATACTATAAATAATACAAACTAGTACAATTTATAAACATGGACCAAAGCTGTTATGTGAAATTTTAGGGTTTTGCTAAGGTAAATCTTTGTGAGCATTTAATTAATGTCATTTGAGATTTTAGCTGTTGGAAAGAAAATTCACATTGTTCGGTCTGTTGGAGTTTTAAGCTTATCGTAATGGTAAAAAAATTTCAAAATCTTCAGACACAAACCTAATAAGTGCCATGATTATCCAAGTAAAATTATAATTTATGAATGTTTTTAGGTGATATCATGAGTTGTAAAGCTTATGATTAATTTGGATTGTCATTGATGCCATGTTGGTGGACGAGGAACCCGATGAACTTGTCCAATATTATGCCAAAATAACATTTTTTAAGTTTGAGTTTAAGTTTGTACGCACGTGTATCATATAAGGTATTTTTTGAGGTCTATGAAAATTGTAATGCATTTTTTTATTTAACGAACATGTCATAATCGTCGGGCTAAATATCTAGATAGTTATTAAGGAATGCGAGAGAGGTGAAATATGACTGACTGTAAGTACTTCTTTGAAGTCTCATTCAAAAATATGATTAAGTGTTGCGTCTCAGGTGTTTTTATTTTAGAATTTAACCATAATTAAAAATCCCGTTAAAAATAAGGATACCAATTTTATATAAATGTTGTTTCTCGATGTTATTTTATATTTTTATATCCATTAACCTCTTTTAATACCATTATATTATTTAATTATTTAATAATTTATGATATATAAAAAATGTTTAAAATATATATTTTATGTTTTTATCTTTAATTTCTATATGCTTTTTCATTCTAATTTATTTAAATTTTTATTAAATCTAAAATTTAGTAAAATAATATCATTCTATTAAAAATCAGACTAACAAATAAACTAGTGTAAAAAATAATAAAAAATTCAAAGTTGTTTATCACTTGTCATGTTTTTTTAAGATATCATCGAAGAATGATTCGTGTTGGAGATTTGTTAGAAAACAGTTATATTAGAAGTTGAGTGCCAAAGAACTCAAAGCAATCAACTTCGTGGTTGTAACATTTAACATTCGTTAAGATTAGTTCATTAACCTTTTGATTCAGATTACGAATGTAACTTGAGTTGTTGGTCGATATTTTCTATACTACAAATATTTTGAAGAAATCAAATCCTAATTGAATGTAGATAGAAATAGAGTTAGTCGATAACTACTATAACCATTTGGTAGGAATTGTTTTTAATATAAGAGTGATTTTTTTTTGTATTTTCTTATGTTGTTGTCTTTGTGAGATTCATATAAATGTATAAGGAGTATAATTTGTCTTGATGATCTAAAATATCATTGCACATTTTATGCTGAGTTTTCAGGGTATGTGGGTTACCTAAAAATTGATTAGTAAAGATGACATAAATATTTTTTCTATAAAACGAAGCTTTTTTTTATAAATGTTACTCTAATTAGTTTGGGGTGCTGACATTCTTTGCTGCTTATTACCCATCGAGGTTGAACATATGCTAGATATGTTATTTCTTAGAGCATTTTTGTCGCTCAATGGTTTTGTTTTAATATCACAATTGTTTGAAATACTTTTATGTATCAGTTTGCATGAGCTAGTAGTATGAGTGGGCATTTGGTATGTAAATTCGATTGTTTGTCGCTAATTATGGATCAAAATTTCAATTACAGGGAGCGAAGCTTCTATATTTTTGAATGATTGCATTTGGATGAACCATACAAATTTAACTTCTATTTTTTTCTCCTTAAATCAAGTATATTCTTGGTCTACCCATATGGTTTCGAATTATGTGATTAGTATTTGTTGGTCATGGTTAATATATTGCAGCTCGTTGATCTTGTAAGTCACATATATGAGCATTAGTAAAATTTCATCCAAATCAATGCTAGTTGGTCGTGCTCGCATAGTTATGCATATTGTGATACTGTTGTATCATTCAGATTGATTGTATGTTTTTTATGGTTTATTCTTGATGAGTGTACCACTGGATAATGTGAGGACAAGATTTTCTCCTATCAGAGGGGCATGCTCGCATTGCATCACTTGTAAGGAGGTCTTGTTTCTGATGGGACACATCAACGTGAGATTTTAGTAGCACACGACGACCATTTGAAGGATTTTTGACTAACATGGTTTAACTGTTAGAGGGGAAAGTGCATTTTATTTTTTAGGACCTGTCGATGATTGTGTCCTTGTTGTAGATGTTAAGCATTCCAAGCAAGATTGACGAGGGGGAAAACATATATTGTTGTTGGTAAAATATAAAAAATTATATAAAAAAAGCTTCATGAAAAAAATTTGTTTATGCATACGGCTGTCTTAATATATTATACTATTCTGAATTGAAATAATTATATTTTTTTTATTGAACGACGAAAATATATAATTATAATATTATAAATATTTATTGTAAATGTAAACATATGATTACATTACTATTAAGTGTTATGTTTTTTAAATAAAAAGATAATTAAATAACATATGGTCGACTTCTTGATTTTCGACCAATTATACAAATTTGATTTGTGTCTTTATTTATCATTATATGGATGAATTTATGTTTTATTCAAATCCTATGGATGAATTTGTGTTTTATTCAAATGACTATTATTATGATTTTTTAATAAACAAATCATAATATAAATATTTCAATTGATTTTTAATGATTTTTTTAATGAAAATAATAATGTTTTGTAAACATTTTACATCATAATTAAACATGAAACTATGAATTCTTGCTCAAGACAATAAACATGATAAATCTGTTAGTAGCTTGAAATAAGAATGTTTCCTTTTGATTTGAAAGAAGGCACAAGAGGGATTTTGAAGTCAACAACATGAGGTTATCCAACCTTCATTTTGATGAGAAACAAGACTATCATCTAGAGCATCTATCATCACCGTGGTCAACATTTTTCCATCATCTTGAGCAGCTACATGAGCAACAATAAAACAAATTCATCATTTTGATTATCTATATTGATATGTATCTGAAATACACGAGTAGCAACAAAACAGTAACTTGAAGCAAAAAAGATATCATCTATTGATAGAGCTAGAATTGATATATTCAATCATTTGGATTCCAATAGCATAAACCCAAACGTTTTAAGAAAACAATTACTCTTAAGTGATTGAAAGTTTGAATAGATTCATGATCTAATATTATCTTGCATTTTAGATTCCATCGGGCCAGCCAATCAGTTGCTTGATTTTGGACTCTATAAATATACTTGATTGTCATAGTAGGATATATAAGGTTTCGACAACAATTGATAATAGGGTTCGGAAACCAAGGGATAGTAGCTTATAAAACATATCAATAAGAAAATTAGAATCCAAATCAATGTCTACATTTCTAAGGTTTCTTTTATTATATATAATTAGTCCATCCAGTAAAGCCAATGTTTTATAAACTAAAGGATTGGCTTAAACATAGATTATACCATATGAATTGAGCATGTTCCCATTAGACTCTCTGAATAACCCAACGCCACTAGCTTCACCATTTATGTAACAAAAACCATCATAATTTTATTTTAACTCTGTTTTTACTTAGACAAGTCCCTTTGAATGTTTGGAGTCTGTTATTATTTTCAGAATTAAAGAAGATACCTAGATTATTAAATATATTAAAGTCACGAGTCCATAATTTTTTTTATATGAATTAGTGTTATTAAAACAAGATATGATATAATTGATCTTATTATTTATGGTTTCAGATGTAACAAAGAGATCATCATATTTCTTCTTGTTTATATAGTACCATATAGTCCAACATATGATTGTAGGAATAATAATATTGATATGAGTAGTTTTTTGAGTTGACTAAAGCCAACATCTAAGTGTTTGTTGCAAGAACATATTTCTACTGATTCCAAATATAAAAAAATTATTATTCTAAATGTTCCATGATATAGGACAGTTAATTAAAAAATGGTTAACTATCTCAATATCATAACAAAACATGCATTTAGATAATAAAGCGAAGTTTTTTTTTTCTGAAGGATAGAATCAACAAATATCCAACCTTCTAAGGATCTCCAAAGAAAGAAATAGAGCTTAGTGGGGATATTATTATGCCATATTTTTGTAAAAAGATGAGAAGATAAACCTTTTTGTTTAAAGTAATTCCAGGTTGGTTTAGTTTCAAACTTTCCAAATTTCTCAAGAGTCCAAATTATCCCGTTCTCTATGTCAATGTGTATATTAAGAAATTATATTTTGTTAATTTCAGAAGGAGTGATATTTTCTCTCAGCTTGTTCATGTTCCATGAATTATTCTCCTAAAATTATTAACTCTATCAGGAATATACGCGTCATTGTTTTCAGAATAAGATAATTGAATCAAAAGAATATTTGGAACCAGTTATCTAACCACAAATATACATTTCCATTACCTAAGTTCCAAATAATATGAGGCTCAGTTGTATCCTTAATTCTAATTAGTTTTTTTCCAAGTCCTTCATCCATTTATAGTATTTTTTAATTTGAAGTGGATGTCTGGTTTTACAATAAACAGTGTTCATATAATTGGCCCAAAGTAATTTGTTTTCCCTAAAATTGAACCATACCTTACAGACATTACGTGTCCTGTAAGTCACTGATTCTTCTTACATGTAAACTACTATCTCTACAAGGGAGACAAATTGTGTCTCACTTAGTCTAGTGAATGGTTTTTATAAATTCTTTATTTCTATAAAATAATCTATTGATTAGATTTCTAATTCTAATAATAACATTATTGGGTAGAATACAACATGGAATATAGTAATTAGGGAGGGTCATTTACTGATTGAATCAGTAATAATCTTCCAATATAGGATAGAGAGGCTGAGTCTTAGTCATTAATGTTTTATCTAATCTTATGCACCAGATCATCATATTTTTTAAGTTTATTTTTTTGTCACTTAAAAAATACTTGAGTATTTAATTGTCAAATCTTTATATTCAAAGCTAAAGCTTTGTTCAAAAGTACTGATTTATTGAGAGCTTAACTTATGAGATGTGATAAAATTAGATTTTCCAGAGTCTATGTTTTGACGATACATGTTTTGGTTTAAGCTTAATAAAATATTTAATCTATTAATGTTGTTGTTTGATCACTAACAAAGATGAAAAAGTCATCAACATAAACCAAACAGTTTATATTCATTTGACCTCTAGTATTGAATAACATATCCTGGGGTTTATTGATTAAGTTGTTAATTCCTATAATGAGGAACTCTTCATCAATTATAAAAAGGCTAGACGAGATAAGGTCCCCCCTGCCTAATGCCATTCAATCATTTGAACGTAACCATGCAATTTTTTATTGATTAAAATTGAGAAGTACATATAATTGATATTGTTGTTTATCAGATTTATAAAGTTACTATGAGATCCAAAAGCTTTCATGAAATCTAATATAAATTTGCTAGAAATATTGTCGAATGCTTTTGTCATATCAATTTTTAGAAAAATGGTGTTACCTCTAGTTTTCCTATTAATGTCATAAATGATTTCTTGAGCAAAAAGTATTTGATTATGAGTATTTATATCCTGAAACAAATCCTCATTGCTCAAGGGAGATGATTTTTGGGAGAATTAAAAAGAGCATATCATTGGAGATTTTGGACAAAATTCTGTTAAAAATAGTGTAAAGACTTATAGGTCTAAAGTCTTTTCATTTTTTAGGGTATTAAACCTTAGAAGTCAGACATATGGTAGGTGCATATATATACCAATAGGGCCAATTTTAACTTTGAAAAAATATGTAATTTCTAGGCATATGTCATTTTTATAATATTCCAACAACTCTGATAGAAGATAGCATTAACTCCATCTGTACTAGCTACACTACCACTTTTAAGTTTTTAACAACTTTATGAATTTCATTATGAGTTGGAGTATTCATTAGACTTATGTTATCATCCTCAGTTATTATATTGGGAATGGTTTAAAGATAATTAAAATGTGTGTTGTTTGAATTAGTATTAGTAAGAAGATTTTTGAAATAATCAACAACCAAATCACTCATCTTATTTTAATCATCAATCCAATATTATCATGTCTAATACCATTAATTATGCTTTTCCGTTGTCTATTCTTTCCATAGTTATAAAAATGAGTTGTATTTTGATCACCATGTTTTAACCAATTTATTGAGCTTTTCTGCAGTCAAGATGCTTCTTCTCTTTCCAAGAGAAAGAGTTAATTAGCTTTAGATTTTGATAACATCATTTTATCCTCAATGTTTTGTGACACTTTAAATTTATTTTCATAATAGAAGACTTCTTCATTAGCTTTGGCAACACATTAAATATGTTGCCAAATACCTTATAGTTCCAATTCTTTAGAGTTATTTTACATTTTTTTAACTTGTGCCAAATAGCATTTAAAAGAGGACAAAAACATGGATATTCCGTTATTGCTCAACCATTTTATAGAAGTCTGGGTGCTGGTTCCACATATTTAAACGCTTGAATATTGATTTAGGTTTCAAATTATTGTTGGATAAAGATATTAACAGAGGATTATGATTAGAACATGTTTTGATAAATGTTTAACTTGAATTGAGTCAACATAGTTTCTCAGTTGGGAATTGATAAGAACTTTATCCAGCATTCTCCAATTTCTATTATTTTTCCAAGTGAAAGGGGTTCCAATGAACCTAATATTTTCAAGAAAACAGTCTAACACTATGTTGTTAAAGTCATCAAGACTTCTCAAACATAATATTGAACAAGACAATTGTTCAGTTGAATTAGTTATGAAGTTAAAGTCACTCATAAAAATCCACTCAACTAGATTCCTAAATAACTTTATCAGATTATCCCAAAGAAGGATCCTGATGATCATAGAACACTTAATATATATGACAGATATATTGAATTCCTTATTTATGCTTAAATGTGAAACTTTAAGGTGGCTGAGCTGTTCTGAGTCACATATCATATCCACCTTAAAAACATTATTTCATATTCTCCAAATTTTATTGCTTATGTTAGCAATACCATGATAAAAACCAATAATTTCCAGAAATGATCAATTTTGAAATCAGAGATCATAGGTTCATGAATAGCCAGAAACTCTATTTTCTCAGACTTAGTTAAGTATTTCGGTCTCCTAATTTATTTTTTATTGCCTAGACCTCTTATGTTCCAGTTTAAGATTTTAATTGTCATTTGATTTTTGAAAGGTCATGTGACTCTTTATTAGTCATCGTTTTATTCATAGAATATAGTTTTTTAAGAATCAATTTGTTAGCTTTTTGTTGAGTTACATAAAAATATTTGTTTTATTAGGAGAGATAGGAAGGCTTCTGGATAAGGTACAATGTGGAGAATGTGAGTAGTCCTCATTATCAGATGAGCCATTTAAATAGTTGAATCTGTTATCAATTTTTATGGATCGAAGAGCTTCAATTATTTCATGCTTATGCTCATCTAAAGTTTTGTAAGTTATTTCAATTGGTATAGATTTTTCTTGTATGTTTTCATGTATCTTATTGTCATTGTTGCTGCTATTATTCTGTTTCGTAACCATTTTGTGTAAGTTTTTTTGGGAGATCAGAATTGGTTTCTTTCACTGTTATTGATTTTAATTTTGGGATTTATCTTCAGTGGTTTTTGAAAATAAAATATTTATTGTTTGATCGTTTGATGTAACAAAATTTTGGTCTTTAGTTACATCAGAGTTCTTAATATTCCTTTTTACAATGTTGGTCGTTATGTCCAAGATGGAAATAGTCTTGAAAGTATAATGGGATGTCCCCATATATAATATCAAACGAGTAACCATCTTGTTCCCCAAATTCAATCCATATATTCGTATTTAGAGACTTAGATACATCTAACTCTATCTTAGCCTGACAATAATTGTGTCTTCGAAGGTTTTTGTTAGACATCCAAATGTTAAGAGGTTTCCTAAAGCTTTTGATATGTTTATGATAACATCTCTATTGTTTAGAAATATTTGGAGTTTTATATGAGACACCCACACAGGGGTAAGTATTAAAATTTGGTTCCCTTTCAACAATCTCATGGAATACTGGTCAAATGACCATACAATTCGTTTCCAAATAATTATTAGATTTTCTACTAGGGTGACAGTTCAATAAATATGTGCCGTTTATGTAATATAGATATATTAACTTCTCCTTTTAATTTCAGTTTACCTAAAAAATTATGAATTCTAATTAAGTCTAGTATACCTAAAGAAAATTTACAAATCAATGTATATTTAGAAGTATTGAGTAAAAGAAACTATCTTTAGGAGTGAAACTTACTGCCTAGAATTCTCCTTTGTTGCTGAAGGTGGCCTCCTCATGAATGATGGTCTTAGCATTGTTGATTGTCCTTGTAACATATCTGTAAGAATTCTTGATGTTTGTACGAAGAGGAACTTTGAATTGATTGTTGTTGACCAAAGAGAATTGGACTTCATATTCTTACGAAGATGCTTTTTTTCTTCGGTCCTTATTTTTTGATGATTTCATGATTCTTGCTTAATTTTTAAGAAATCTTCAAAGAATTCTTTTTCTGACGATTAAAGTTAAAAACTCCAATTTTTGAAATCCTAATCCATAAAGGAATCTTGTTGGCCGATTCATCTTTTATCTTTGTATTAAAAATAAACTTCAATCTCACTAAAATCTTGAATTGAAACCTAGCCTTTATTTTCGATTTCTATCTTCGATTAATTTGATACTTTCTAGATGAACGAGATTTCTATCTTAAATTAAACCTAGTCTTTTTTATTGGGAGGAACCTGACTTCAGAAAAGTGAAATCCAAAAACAAAGAAAGAGTTTTTCGGATATTAAGAAACACTAATTTTCTTTTCTTAGATCTTTTTTGGAACCATAGCCATTCTTTTTCTGATAAGCCGGTTGTCTCATGAATTTTCAATTGATTTATAAACTGCATGTTTTTTTACCATCAAACTAATTTTTATTTTTTAATCATTCTACTTGAACAATCTATTTAAAATAAAGTCACGACCTACTACTCTTTTGGTCTAAATATAAATGTATATATAGAGATTTTTTAATTTTTGATTAAATTAATAATAGCAATAAATAATAAATAAATATGGTTATCAATCGAAACTTTCTTGCACCGATTCATTTCATTATCAATCGAACTGATTTATATTTTCAACTATCCCTTAGAGCCAAAATTAGACCAATTCTTATATTTAAATGTGAGCATTAAAGAGCCATCGAGTTCTTCAACTCTTTCCTTGGACTATATCATTCAATCGTTCAACTGTGGATTCAGTCATTCAATTGTCTAGATTTATTTGTGTAACTATTTATTTGTCTTTCAACGGTTCGTATCAATCAATTGTTTTAACCGCGATGAACATCAACTGTAATAAACAACCAATCATTTAAAATTTTGTTTAATCATTTATCATCTAACTAAGCCTTCAATGATCCAATCTTCCAATCAACTCGATTAATATATTGGACTATCAAATCTTTCAATACTTCAGTTGACAGATTTAGCACTTCAGTTGACAAAAGTATATAGTTATCTTTCAATTTCTTACAGCCGCAAACCTGCACAGAAAAAATATATCACAGCAGCTAAACTATTCCACAACTGACTTCGAATTTCTATTATAGTAAACCATAAAACAAACAAGAAGAAGATCCAAGTATATATGACAAGCCTTAACAAAAGACTCCTGAAGCCTACCAGATAACATTTTGAGCACTATTTCCTTGTATCTACGTATTAAAACGATGTAAAAATGACATTAACTCAAGACAGGTTATAGATTGTTTAGTGGTTGCATACTTTGGATCAAGGGTCCACCTTATTAATGTTCTTCTGTGACACAAGACAAAGACAACTGACCCAAGTGATATGATAATATAGGATATAAGCATTTACCCTAAAGAGGACAAGAAATCTTTTCATACACCAGTGTACTGTTCTGTATGTATCAACCATAATTATGCAACTTTCAGATGTTCTTCACCTACCAACAAATTACCTAAGCCTAAAGGCTAAGTTCCTTCGCCCTAAAATCACCGTGGGCATATATATTATGTACACGGCTAAACCCTGTACAGAAGTTGGTAAGTATGGTTGAGTCGTATTTTATTATTATTATTATTAATTATTACAACTATGGAAATATAATTTTATATAAAAGATACTTAACTACTGCTGACTTAGACATTTTAGTATCTAAAATTTATTGATCGATTTAGTGATGTATTTAGTAATTGTCATAAAATGGTTCCGTTAATAAATAATTGAGTTATTTATATAATTGAAAATTTTACTAAAAAATCAATATTTAACAGTAGATATTAAGTTAATTTGTGCTCGATAAAAGATTATATCGAAATATTAATACTTGAGACTAAACAAATAAGTTTGGAGATAGATTGTGGGTTATGGTCTCTAACTACAAAATGAAATAAAAGAGTAGGATAGAGTAGGATGCAATTTGAAGTAGTTACTAATGGTAGTAGAGCATTAGATCATGTCTTTTGTACCGGCCGAATCTCTTATATGATTGTGTCTGTTCAATCTTGTTTTTGGGTTGTATAATCTTTCTTCAGTGCCATTCATGTATCCTTAATTGATCAACAAAGAAAATCTGCATAAAAGGAAAAAAAACTAGAGTTTTGTGGTGAGTTTAATTAATAGAGCGGCAAAAAATATATTATATGATAATTAAATAAATCTTATCCCACATCTTCTATAAAGTGAGTTTCCGCACTTTTTTAGTAGTAAATTGTAACACACAATGAAACATTTTATTGTTTACTTTCAATAAATATATTGAACGATTTAATATATTCCATCATTTAGTACTTACGGATGTATTATTTCAATTATATTAAAAACTAAAATTTAAATGAAAGACATGTAACACTTTTCATGCACGTATTAACGTATACATGTTATGCTCTCATATCTTGTTAAAACAACATTTTGTTATGAATACAAAGCATATTGCATTTATGTTTGTACTATATAATTGGATTTTGGAAAGATACTAAGCCCACATCAATTAAATATTTAACTAAACTACTAATATCTAAAACACCATAGTTTAGCATATATTAGGTTATTAGTCTTTTCGGATATCTCCCTCATACGTAATAATGAAGAAATGAACATTATTTTGTCTTTAAGAAATAAAAATCATGAGAGGGAAATATGTTTGGTTAATGAATCAACAACATGAGTGTGTGAGGGTACATATCTGATATCAAGAGTTTGTCTAAAAACTTGATCAGGGACAAAGTAAACATCAACCTCGATGTGCTTTATGTAAGCGTGAAAGAGAAGGTTTGAAGTAAGAGAACTGACACCAAAATTATCACACCATATAATTGGAGTACTCATAAAAGAAAATAACACCTTAGTTAGCCCCAATCATAAGCAATAGTTTAGCTGAAATATGAGATTGGGCCGATGAATCAAATTATGTACGTAACCTAACAACAACATGTTTTTGTTTGAAGACCAGAATATTAGAGTTTAACCAAAAAACACATAGTAGCCACCCACATATTTATGGCCATCTTGAGAACTTTCCCAGTCAGCATCAGAGAAGTCAATCAATCAAAGACAAGTATTTAGTTTTATGTAAAGACGTACCATCAAAGTACCTTAAAATCCATTTTTCATAATACCAATGTGTAGTTGTTGGAGCCATTGTAAAATGGTCGAGCTTGTTGACAACAAAAAAGATGTATGGTTTGGTGTGTAATATATATAGAAGTACTCTATACACTTATCTATTTTATAAGATTAGGAAGTGGATCACTATCTCATACAGAGAGAAGATGACTAAAAATCATGTGAGTTAAACATATATTAGAATTAGAGAGGCATTCGCGAATCAGTAAGTCATCAATGTACTTATATTGAGTTAAATAGAAATATGTAACATCTCTTTAGAAATTTGTGTCAAGAAATAAGTGAAGTGAGCGCATTATTTGAAATAATATATATAGTCATTATTTAGTAAATGTATATAAAATTGATGTGATGTTTTATGTGACTATTATATCATTCTTGAAAACCAATATAATTAGTATAAAATATTGATAATTAAAATAAAACATGGAGGAATCAACTTTAGAATTATGAACTCCACTGAGTGGAGTGTTTCTGAGTATGTCATACCAAGAGCTAGGAGCGTGTTTGAGCCCATACAAAGTCTTGTTTAGCTTACACACATAAAACGATTTTATAAGATGCACAAAAATTGTGTCATAAGACAATTTTATTCAGAATATCATTTAAGAAGACATCATCGATGTTGATTTTTCATGACATCGCCTCCTATAGCTACAACAATTGCTATAACAAATCGTATTGTAGAGACTCTAATCACTGGATACAAATTTATAAAAAATCAATGCCAGAGATTTGATGATATATCTTAGCAACAAGTCTTGATTTATAATGTTTTAAGATTCATCATGATTTTATATAAGGATGTAAATCCATTTACAGCCAACCACATTCATATTAGGTGGCTATGGAATAAACGTTCAAGTCTTATTATTTTGTAGAATATTATACTCCTCATGCATAACATGCATTCACTTAGGATCACGTTAGACATTTGATACTTTAGTAGGTTCAGAAAATAGACTTAGAGAAGTAGTAGTAACACATATATAAATTAGGTTAGGTTTACAAACACCATTTTTAGCTCTTGTTTGCATATAATATTACGGTTAGAGGGTGTATGGTTGATCAATATCATTGCAATGATTACAAATATATTCTATAATAGGAAACTAAAAAAGAAAAAGAAATGATAGAATGTGCATGAGTTTTAGTATTTAATAAATTTGAATGAAAAAGTTCCATCTCATTAAACACAATATTTCACGAGATATATATTTTACCACTAGGATCTAAACATTTATACAATTTCTGAGTATCACTGTAATCCAAAAACACACATTTAATTGAATGAAATTGAAACTTATGAGACTCAAAAGACTTTAAGAAAGGAAAATATGAACATTTAAACATTTTTAAATCCAAATAATCATGGGGATTGTTACAGAGTTTTTCAAAAGATCTAAAGTTATTTAGAATGATTATGGATTTCCTATCGATTAGAAAAAAAACTGTAAAACTTACTTTAGTCCTACACTGATATGGTAGCTTGACCTATGATTGAAGACTTATACACATTTTTATAATATGTATATGTTTCATTTTCGCTTCTCCATTTTAGCATAGGTGTAAAGGTATGAAGTTTTAAAATATATCCCTAATTGTAGTTGCGAATTTATAATTATAAAATGAGGACTTTATTCAAATATTTAATAATAGGAATATTATTAGAATAAAATTTATTCACACTAACAATAAAAATAAAAATATATTAAATAATATGAATATTACATAATTAATATTTTATAATAAATCGAAAAACTTCAGATCTATTTGTATTTTCTCGTTTTTATTCCTTATTATTGGCCAATAATATATATCAACCATTATATTATTTGTTTTTGCTCGATTTAAATTAAAAATACGATGGTGAGCAGTTGTGTTTATACGGTGCGAACGAATATCATTCACATAATAAATGGTAATCAATACCACCACTAGAGGGTAGCAGTTGCTAAATATAATATTAAGTTGTAAAAAACTTCATTTTCAATGATGGTGAGCTTATATACCACATAGTTTGGATCCAACCTAGAACTTGTAGATATGCTCATATATTTCGGATAATTTACTAAATCGTTTGTGCATATTTGATTAAAATAATTAAGGTTACCTACTAAAGAAAACCCGTCAATGAGAGTTTGATGTATAATACTAAACTAATTTTATATTAGTGTTGTGATTTCTAAAATAAATTATTATACTATAAGGTGAATTCATTTAATTAAAACTAGATAAACTTACTATGTAAGTATGATCATGTCAGAAATGGAACCTGAATTAATTTGATAAAAAATTAGTTGATGCCAAGCTTAAGTTAGTTGCGACAACTTGTAGACTTTTAAGTTGATCAAATTTTCTTTCAAAAGTTTATAAAGAAGTTTGTAGATGTATCCAATTGACTATATCCTTATCAGTCAAGTTCATCACTATCAATTCATATTCAAACTCTAGATCAACTAACACTTGACTTACTAAATGATCAAGAGAAATAATAATTGCATCTCATAATCCTTTAGAGGTCTCATTTTATATAAGTTGAAAAAATATATTAGTGTTTATTATGTTGTATAATAATCTGTTAGAATATTCAGTGTATTAAGTTTCCTTGTATAGGCCTTTAAGTTCTCTATATATTGAGAGCCTTACTTGGGTTTGCATTATAACAAAAAAAGAGATTCTCTAATAAACACAAAACCCTAGCCGCTTCCTGGCGGCTATTTCTCTGAGATGCTACGTAGAACATGTGCATGTTAACATGGTATCAAAGCACGTGTGATTCTGGGAATTTTGAACATCCTCAACAAAGATGGCTGGCAATAAAGTCGTGGTCAGTCAAATCCCTAATGAATTAACAATGCAGATTGCTGCCATTCTGAGAAATAGTCTCGGAACACAATAACAAACAACTAACCCCGAGAATTTATCCATAGGGATTAAACTCGGTGGTGACAACTATGCCCTATGGGAAAACTTGATGAAGAAAGAAATTGGGGGAAGGGGGAGATGTTCTCACATTATAGGGGAGCCGACACCTCCACCAAAAACTGACAAAACATATACAAGGTGGGAACAAGATGATCAATGTGTTTTCACATGGATTATCCAGAATCTTGAATCCAACTTGGTGAATAATGTCTCGCAATATCCCACTGCAAAAGCCCACTGGGATGGGTTAGCCACCACATACAGTTCTGGTACAGATTCGTTACAGGTGTTTGACCTTCATAAGAGGGCTAATTCATTAAGGCAAGGGTCTGATACACTAGAAGACTTGTGGAACAAACTGCAGAACATCTCGATGTCTATAGATAGGCGAGATTCGAACCCTATGAAAGACCCAGAAGACATTCAAATCTACAATAAGAAGACTCAAGAACAAAGACTCTATCAATTGCTAATGGCGATTAATGACAAGCTGGAACCAGTCAAGAGAGATATCCTAAAAAAGGATCATCTTCCTTCCGTGGAAACATCATATGCTATAATACGAAAGGAAGTGACCAGGCTTAATATACTAAAATCACGTTCTTCTGATAGTGACTCGATTGAAATTAGAATGGGTTTGGCTGCTAAAGATTCTGCACAGAGGTTTAAATTCCGATCCAAAGAGAAAGAAGATAAATCCAAGTTGTATTGCACTCTTTGTGGGATGAAGAAACACACTAAAGAGACATGTTTCCAGCTGGTTGGCTATCCAGAATGGTGGGAGGACGGTCATAAGGGCAAAAATAACCATCGTTTCAGATCTAATGTCAAACGGGGTTCGTCTACAAGTGACGGTGAGGATCCGACTAAAAATGAGCAAGGAAGTGGTACTGGTTTTGGAGGAATGACGGCGAACTCCTATGAAAAACTTAGAGGTAAAGGGTTTGAGAAATCAATGAATTGGATCTTTGATTGCGGGGCTACGAACACCATGTTTTATGATCCAAAATACTTTGGTGACATGTCATCTCCAAAGAAATCCCATATTGAGACTGCTAGTGGAGAAATTTGTGAAGTCAAAGGGGGAGGTTCAATTATTTTTTCGGAAAAAAGGGAAATTAAAAACTGACTCTACATTCCTTCACTATCATTAAAGTTATTATCTTTTAGTCAAGTGACAAAACAACTCAACTGTGTGGTTCTTATGTATCCATTTTTTTGCATTTTACAAGACATTCGTACGAAGGAGATCATTGGGCGTGGTACTGAACAAGGAGGTCTCTATTATGTTGATGAGGTAGTTCATAAGGGACATGCCACGCTTGCTCACGGAACAACCGAAATGAAACTTTGGTTATGACACCGACGACTTGGTCATCTTTCTTTTAGCTATCTTAAGAGTTTGTTTCCTAGTCTTTTTCTGAATAATTCCATTCATGAGAAATGTGAAACTTGCATTCTTGCAAAAAATCGCAGGGTCTCATTTAATCAAAGTAATACTAGAGTTGATTATGTTTTTTTGCTAATCCATTCTGATGTTTGGGGTCCAGCACCAAATTCCACTAACAATCAAATCAGATACTTTGTTTTATTTGTGGATGATTTCTCAAGAATGACTTGGATATACTTCATGAAACATAAACCGGAAGTACCAGAAATATTTGTTTGTTTTTACAAAATGATTTTGACTCAATTTAAAAAAAATATACAGATTCTCCGTTCTGATAATAGAACAGAGTTTGTCAACCAAACAATGCATATTTTTTTTCAAAACAAATGGTCTTATCCATCAAACCACTTGTCCAAACACACCTCAACAAAATGGTACTTCAGAACGAAAAAATCGTATTTTACTTGAAAAAACTCGTGCTATTATGATTGAATCTAGAGTTCCTCACACTCTTTGGCCAGAAGCTCTTGCTACAACTATGTATCTTGCAAATCGTCTACCAACTCGATGTCTAGGAAATAAAACTCCATTACAAGTGCTTGCCACCCAAGTTACAATTCCATCTGTTATGACCTTACCACCTCGTGTCTTTGGTTGTTCGGTGTTTGTTCATATCCCTAAAACTAGTCAAAACAAACTTAATCCTTGTGCTGAAAAGTGTGTATTTGTTGGATACGATATTCATCAAATGGGAAATTGGTGTTACAACCCGGTTACTCGTCGAATCCATGTCACCATGGGCTGTGACTTCTTAGAATCCGATTAATTTTTTTACCACTAATCTCGTGCTCAGGGGGAGAAAGTAAGTGAATCACTCGTCTGGTTGCTATATGAAAGTTACTTTGAGGATGTGCCGACAGAGTCGGTAGATGGCGCCACCGAACACGCCTCTTCCAACATAAATGAGACTGATGAGGCAATTCTTACCACCAATGATTCTCCCGAAGACAATATCCAACAAGAAACAAATTCCATAGATATTACCAGCGTTTGAGCCGAAAAAAATGTCCATCAAGAGGTAAACAATTTACAATGTCATAACTCAAAAAATGCTACTGATCATGACTTTTCAGGAAGTTCATTTGTTGAAACTCAACCTCTAGTTCTTCCCCCAAGAAAAAATAGAGGGGTTCATCCTGACCGGTATTCACCGGAACACGTTCCTCGTGCTTCTACATATCCGGTAAAAACGGACAGGAAAGGAATGACGAAGATTGCAAAGGCGTTTTCAGCTACTATTCTCTCTGAACAAATCCCTAAAATAGCTCAAGAAGCTAAAAATATGACTGAATGGCATGCGGCAATGAATACCGAAATGGAAGCTCTAAAAAAGAATGGTACATGGGAGAATTGTGTGTTACCACAAGGGAAGAAAGCAGTCGGGTGTAGATGGGTGTTTAATATAAAATATAAATCTGATGGCACCATTGAGCGACACAAGGCAAGATTGGTTGCCAAAGGATATACACAAACATATGGTATAGACTATTCTGAAACATTCTCTCCGGTTGCAAAGATTGACACTATCAGAGTTTTACTTTCAATAGCCGCGAATAAAGATTGGCCTCTTCATCAATTTGATGTAAAGAATGCTTTCTTACATGGAGACTTGGAAGAAGAGGTATATATGGAACCCCTACCAGGGTTCTCTGATGGTTTTCAAGAAAATGAGGTATGTAAACTGAAAAAGGCATTATATGGGCTCAAACAGTCTCCTCGTGCTTGGTTTGGGAGGTTTACAATGGCAATGAAGAAGTATAGCTATAAACAGAGTAATGGGGATCATACCTTGTTTTACAAAAAAGAGGAGAATTAGTCACTTGTCTTATAATATATGTCGACGATATGATTATAACGGGGAATGACGAAGAAGAAATTAGCTCTCTTAGGAAAAACCTCTTCAAGGAGTTCGAAATGAAAGACCTTGGAGGATTTAAGTATTTCCTAGGAATCGAGGTTTTTAGGTCAAGATGAGGGATTTATATCTCCAAGCGGAAATATATATTGGATTTATTAGCTGAAGTTGGCATGGTGGATTGTAAACCAAATGACACTCCTATGGTTGTGAATCACAAACTAAAGATAATTGAATGGGCCAGACCAGCGAGTAAAGAAAGGTACCAAAGGTTGGTGGTAAAAAATGATTTACATGGCTCACACTCGACCCGACATTGCATACGCGGTGGGAGTAGTTAGCCAGTTCATGCATCATCCTCAGGAACACCATATGGAGGCAGTAATGAGGATTATTCGATATCTCAAAGGCACACCATGAAGAGGCATAATTTTTAAGAAAAGTAGACACCTTGATGTTGTAGTATTCACAGATGCTGATTGGGGAGGGAATCCTAACGACAAGCGATCAACTGCTGGCTACTTTACTCTTCTTGGGGGTAACTTGGTGACTTGGAGGAGTAAGAAACAGAAAGTAGTTTCACTGTCAAGTGCTGAATCAGAATTTAGAGGAATCATTAAGGGGATTACTGAGATACTTTGGTTAAAGAAGATAATGAAAGAAATCGGATTCCCCATGAAGGGTCCAACTCAGTTAATGTGCGATAATAAAGTTGCGATTAAGATTTCATAGAACCCGGTACAACACGATAGAACAAAGCACGTTGAAATAGATAGGCACTTCATAAAAGAAAAGATTGAAGATGGGACAGTCGAACTTCCATTTGTTAGATCCGAAGACCAACTGGCAGACATCCTGACAAAAGCGGTTGCTGCAAGAACATTCGAATCAGTTTTATCCAAGTTGGGTATTGGTGATCCCACTACACAACTTGAGGGGGAGTGTTAGAAGATTCAGTGCACAAGAAACGAAGAGAGTGACTATGAAGGTGATGGAGGGAAGTGTGTTACTGAGATTAGTATGTTTTGATATTATAATGTGTTAGAATATTTAGTGTATTAAGTTTCTTTGTATAGGCCTCTAAGTTCTCTATATATGGAGAGCCATACTTAGGTTTGCATTATAACAAAAAAGAGATTCTTTAATAAACACAAAACCCTAGCCACTTCCTGGCGGCTATTTCTCTGAGATGCTACGTATAACATGTGCATGTTAACATTATCATAATATAAATTGATCCGTCACTATCCATATTTTATTTTTGTTTGATTGCATCATCTTCTGTTTCAGCGATAAATTTAAAAAGACATAGTTTCACCATTGATGAACCTCCAACCTTGTTTCTCTTAATGATAGGAAGAACTGTAATCTTCCGAAGTAAAATATTTTATCTATCAAGATTTATAGAATATAAAATGTTTATATGATTATTTAGAAGATGTTTGTTTGCTCATAAAATTTATAGTTAATAGCCTTTTTGTACTAATTGATCTTGTGCCGAAGATCGAAGAATCATTGGCCATGGTAAAATCACGAGATATGATACCAAGGTAAAAATATTTTTTTTATTTGATATAAGATGTAGACTATTTATTTTAGGAGAGCAAACACGAGTTTGTTAAAACTATACTATTCAGCCCCAATACAGGTTAACACTCCCCCCCCCCCCAATTTCAACCAGTCCCAAAAATTTGATATCACGTCCCAAATACCAGAAAAAATATCTTTAACACTATTATTAGGTTTTATACCCTTAAACTATATTTTATACTCTCACATTCTTTTTCATATACTTCATACTCTCTTACATTCTTCTCTGGTGAATTCATTAATATCTAAAGGCTTCATTAAACTATAACTAATGCATAGCATTCGACAACTACATTATTTTTACTCCAACATGACTCGAACCAAACATGGTAAGCCTTGGTAAGTAATTTTTTTTATCTTATTTAGATTTCATGGTTGAATTAGAGGTTTTATGCTTAATTTTTTGTTGATATATTTGGTTTTGATGGTTTCAATACTTAAATCCAAAGTTGGTATTATAAATCTGATTTAAGGTTTTGGCCTGTTAGTCCGCATGAGTGCACACCTTTCATACCTCTAGTGTGAAACATTCATATTGGTAGTTATTAGTATGGTGAACTGGAAGTGCATCATAACACTAATAGGTTTAACGAACTTCTAGTTCTACGTAACAACCACTCCCAGTTTACCCTACATAGGACTAATATTGCACTCTTTTGTTTATTTGTCTAACTTTGACTATTTTTCTAATTTTGATTATTTATTATGGACACAGAGATACACCCTCATAGAGTTCATGGCGAGGAAAAACTATTGCCAACATTAAATCCCCTTATGAAGGTCGTGAGAAAACGTTAGTTCATATGAAAAACCATCCCAACCTACAAGTTTAACTACGTTTGCGTCTAGCGCTGCCACTAAGCCAGTTCTGACCAAGGGGGAGGAGACACATACATAACAGTATTTGCGTTGAATCAAGTTTGATAGAAAAACCTTTAGCAGTTTATGAAAAAGGTCAATAATCTAGTCATCATGAATCGTGAAAGAGGAATCTAAAAGAATATTTATTCTCGGATAAAAAAAACATCTGATTGTTTCCAGTACGAGGAACGCATTGCATATAAATATTTCATCAAGAGGGTAAGTTTACTGATACTTTTATATACTTTTATACCTTCGTGTATAACTATATATAATCTTTTAGGTTTTGAACAGTAACTCGTCCCTAGACTATCGCACTTGGTGACAAATAGTCCCTGGACTTTCAAAAGTCCGTTCGTAGTCCCTCGACTATCCAGTTTGGATAAAGTTAATCCCCTTGCATGTGTTGACTATCAATTTTTGTGACAGATAGTCCTTCAACTATTCATTTTCAATAAATTTAGTCCTTTGACTTTCTATTTTTGATAAAGTTAGTCCCCTTAATAAACATGCGCATGGGACTAACTTTATCCAAACTAGATAGTTCAGGGACTACCAACGGACTTTTGAAAGTCCAGGGAGTATATGTCACCAAACTGGATAGTCCAGGGACTACGAACGGACTTTTGAAAGTCCAGGGACTATATGTCACCAAAGTCGATAGTCCAGGGACGAGTTACTGTTCAAAGCCTAATCTTTTATAAGAATTCTCTTCTTTGTTTTATTTTTTACAATATGTAATGGTATAAAAATCTAGAATCAATACGAGGTTTTAAATATATGGGACCTGAGTAACCAAATTGAGATTCAAAATTTGTTGGTGGAGACTCCATTCATGTCTGTCATTGCTCGCATAACTAAGTTCAACCCAAACCCCAGTTGAATGATGTTTTACTTGAACGATAGTACCCGTAGACGAATACACTCTAGTTCAGCTTTAACGAGATGTCTATCACCCTAGATTACCTTTAATAATTATAGACCTCTAAGTGGAGGGTAAAATGTTGGAATATGAAAACAAAAATATGACTGGAGAGTCCCATTCTAATTACATCTAATTATTGGATATCTCATATATACGGTGAGCATCACTTAAGTCTTAGAGGAATGATTAACGTACTTCTTTTTTTGTTTCTTTTGTGTATGATTATTTACAGATAATATTTGAACCATATGCGGATATTATAGCTCATTTTATGATACAAAGATCATGCTATTTGACTGTACAATTTGAATAATGTACAACATTAAATGATATATGTCGGTAAAGTTATATGGAAGTTTAATATGATACACTATACGCCAACGTAGCAAGAGTGTCGTAGGCAATTACTTCCCAAGAAACGTAGAACACCTACTATTGTTTAGTACCGCAAGTTCATAACGACTAGGTACGTTGAGTATGTAAAGAGGTATGAGTAGTATATCATCACTCATAAGGTTATGGACGATAGTGAAGTGTTAGAGGAAATTCGTAACATAATTAGTATAAGACCTCTTGACGAGACTCCTGAAGAATTGCAGTTTTTACTAACCGAATAATTAAAATGACTTCTCTATGGGACGATCTTACTATTTTATGATTGATTATCTTGCTTATGTTTTCAAAATTGTTTTTCAACTTGTTGAAATTTGAAGCCATTTGATAGCGACTTTAGCCTCTATTTTTTGAAACATAAGAAAAACAATCTATCTGGGAGATTTAATATCTTGGTTGACGTTGAAGTTTGAGATGGTGGTTCAGAAGACTCATCTCCGTCCGACATGAAATCATCCGGTGGCAACTGGCGAGCAGCCAATGACAACACTGACAATGGTGGTTGGTCAATACAATCTTAATATACATAGAACAATATTAGTTTTCTTTAAGTTTAATAAAAAGATCGTTTATCCTATTTTTCATCTTTGAGTTTGTTCAATTTAATGTTATATATAAAAATATACATGTATTGATAAAAATTAAATTTCGTTAAAATTTGTATTTAGATATAAGATCAAATACGATTAAAATGTAATTTTTATGGATAATATATTTTTTTTATTTTTTTTATATTAAATATATAATTTAAATAATTTTTTTTAAAATTTTTTTTAGTCTAATTCAGTTATAAATTTAAATACAATTTAAATCCAGATTTGGTAAAACATGTATACGTAAATAGTTATTAATTTTTTTTTAAAATATTATCAAAAAAATATATTCAAATATTTTGAATGCCCTAAATCTGATATATATATATATAAAAAACAAGTTTTGCACTGCATATGTGGAGTCTATGGGGGTGTATTGCTTCGGGACATCGCATCTCATCCTACTTGATAGTCACATGCGGTGACAAATTCACACCGTGGCGGTCGCATACCGTGACAATTCTTATCTTATTTTAAATATTTAAATATTTTTTAAAAAATAAATTTGTATGTATAAATTTAGTCGAAATAAATAAATTAAAAGATATATACCATAAACATAATTATTGAGATTATTATTATTTAGATATACAAATAGTTTATTATAATTAGTTTATCGGATTTTAAAACCATACTTTTAAACTTGTTGTAATTTTCAAATGTTTTCAACCATGTTTAGAATATTCAAAAATTGTGTCTCCACCCTAGGGGTCAGGCGAGTTGGTTGAGTATGGCGTGCTTCTTACCAAAGGTAATGAGTTCGAGTCTTTTTACATACATTTTCTCGACTGAGCCTGTCATCTTGTGTGGTTTACTTTATGGGATTGGTTTGCAAGCTATCACGTCAGACTGAGATTTACCCTATGCGCACTCATTGCACTCTGAGCAGCGGATGCAGGTTCCCTCCGGAAAAAAAACTTTATGTCTCTAATATATATACTTAATTGTTTTTAAAATTAATTATTTTAAATAGTTTATTATATATTTAAATTAATAGTTTAAATCTTGCAACTAATAAGTTTATTCTTATATATTTGATATATATATATATATGCATGACTTTATATGGTCAATGTGTGTTTAAAATATTATAAAATATTATATAATTTTAAAAGTTTGTTGGATTTTAGAAGTTTTTTTTTCATGTTTTAAAAAATTTAATCAAATTAAAAAAATACATAAACATAATAATATATTGAAATGCAAATAAATTTACAAACTACTAATGATGTTTGATACAATAAAATAAAATCATAAAAATAAAATTGGAACTTTTCAATAAAATTAACTTCAAATACAAATGCAAAAAATAAAAAACTAAATGGTCATAATTTATTATTGTTAGCATTAGTTGTATGTCATTGTTGTTTTCCACTTAGGTGGTGCAAAATTTAGTTATTCATTTGTTGACGTCCTCCTAACGGTGCTCATGTTGAACCCAACGCTCCTTATTTTCTATTATAAATGGTCATATTCTAAGAATGCATCTATTCTATATATTGTCGGCCGAACATCCTTTGTTGTTGATGAGAATAAATATCCTTATTGGAAGCGGCTGTGTAAGGATGCATTATAATGTGGGTGACCCGCATCTGAAAACTAGTATGTAGAGCAGGTGGGTTGGTAACATTATCAGCTCTCCATATTTGTTGCAACACATCCGAGTATCCGTCATATGCCTCCGTTTCGACTAAATCGTTCATTCCCAACAATATAGCTCATGTAATCTCAATGCGTTCTTTCTTATAGCTGCACTAGTCAAAACAGGACGCGAAGTCCACCTAGAAATATCTACCCATTTTCTCATAAGCAATCGAGTAAGAACCATCACATAAGGTAATCGCGCACCACGAACTTTATTATTCATAAAACTAGGTAAATTAATCTTAGCAGACTGCGCGATAATAGCGGTTACATATGTTTAAAAAAACTTCAAGTTTGTATCATTGCTACTATTTGGAACACAAATAATTATTAACTAATTTCAAAGCTAATTTATTGTATTCATTAAGATTATTTCTACTAATTTTGGGGTAACCGTTAACGTTTGGTTGTTCTCTATTAGAACTCAGCATCTCTACGTCTTCATCCAACGTTAGATTCTAATCTTCAGGCCAATTTGATTTTAGGATAAGTAAGAGACGATAAACGAGTACCACATAATTCAAACTTAGCCAAACAAAACTCTTTGACAAAGTTGGTTTAAAAAAACTATATTCTCTATGATTTATTATGCATTTCCTTTCAAACCCTGTGCATCATTCTCAATTAAACTTCCAGTTTCATAAAACTGATCCACGAATTAAATATACAAAGGACAATTAAACTTTGAAAAATACAACCATCCTATACTATTTCCTCACTAAACATATAAAAAAACATTCGCATGCCTTCTACATCGCGAAGTTCTTCGAAATCTAAATACATACCAGCATAAATATTGGTACCTTGTGGCGCTAGTTCATTGTGCACCCAAACCTCACATTTTTTTCTTATTTCAGTACTCTCGGATACTTGTCTTCGACCAAATAATTCCCTCTCCGATCTTGATCTTATTCTACTAGAAGTTTTAGATTCTTCGGCAAATTCTATATTCGATATTTTTTTGACCTTGTACTTTTAAGAGCCATAATCTATTTTTTTTAGATTTGTTTAGAGAGTAGATAGAGAGTAAATCGGAGGAGAAAATCTGATGTAGGCCAAACGGCCCACAACTATGTAG
Organism: Limnanthes douglasii subsp. nivea; assembly: GCA_036936605.1. Classification (NCBI taxonomy): domain Eukaryota; kingdom Viridiplantae; phylum Streptophyta; class Magnoliopsida; order Brassicales; family Limnanthaceae; genus Limnanthes; species Limnanthes douglasii. The sequence goes on along the minus strand of JAUPFV010000002.1, from coordinate 149,507,067 downwards.
ATATTTTGAACATACGCAAATGGGCATTATTTGTCACTCGGACATCAGAACTAGGCAAAATTGGTACTCAAAATTGAATGTCTCGACGAGCCCATCAATTTTAAAAAACGTGATAGTGGTTGTCATGGAATTCGAACATCAAATTCTATTGTTTAAAGTGCAAAAATTCTATTTTAATATTTTAATTTTATTTTAGGAAAATATTTTAATTAGTGATTCAAATTTGATTTTATTTAGATTTGATTTAATTTTTATTTTATGTTTTAGAAACTTGATTATGGTTTTGGATATCTCATATATAAAGCATATTATACTCTAAAGTTAAGACATTTGTTTTTTTTAGAATAAAATTTGAGACTTTGAGTCTAAGAGAACGAGTGTGTTCTTGAAACCCTAGGGTTTATTTATTGTTATTGTTTTTTTTCTAATTTCCGCCACATTTTCAGTTTGTATCTAGGAACAAATCAATTCATGCTACGCAGACACCGAAATCATGTTCCGTGCACTTGCTGATTTGATGAGTAGAATAAAGAACAACATCTTCTAGTCTACCTGCACAATCGGGGGTAGAATTTGCAAATCCGTAATCAATTCGAACAGTTATGGCAATTTGATTTCAGAAGAATCTATTCAGAAATTGGTGTTGAAGATTGAACCTCTTTCAAACCCTTACATACTATTAATACTGATAGGGTACAACGATGTACTAGTTTATAGACGTTGTCTAATTGCATTTTATGTTGGTAATTATAAAGATACGACATGGTGTGATGTCGTTACTATGGACGTTTACCGTTTAGGTTTAGGACGTCCATTGAGAATTAAAACGAATTTAACATTTAATGGTAGAATGAATCGATAAAGTTTTATGAAAGATGGTTACAAGTTTAGGTTGGTGCTATTTAGAGTGGTATCTCCAAAACCACCACCAGTTAAGGAGTTTTATGCTCATACTACAACAATTACTGATCTTAGTTTTCACACTAAAGTTATATATGATCATGTGTTTGACAAGCCGGTATATGATAATGATAGCTTTGAAGATGCATCTAGGTTGGTATTTGACAAACCAGTCTACGATGAGTATGATGATAACATCGAGGATAAGAGCATTGATGTAGGAAAATTGCCAAAAACGTTAGAGATTTTGAAATTAAGTTTTTCATCAAGTGTTGATAGAAAAAAATACCAATGATGAGAAAGAAATTGGCATGGAGGAAGATAACATTGATTCGAATGAAGGTACTTTACAGCCAATAGAGGTTTCGTTGAAGAAATATTGCATCGCCTTAGAGGTTCTATTGAAGAAGGACTACGAAGTAGTAGATTTTATCGTGCATATGTAACTTCCAAGTATATTATGTTATCATAAAATCAAACCCTTGTGTCACTTATTTTTGGATGCATGTCGTTGCATTGGGAAAATGAAACAATATATGTTTGTGTTTGAGACTATGAAGAGACTGATAAAAGAAAAGAGTATTGTTTTAATGGATACAAGGTTAGGTTTTGTAATAGAACCATGAGGAGTGTTTCGAGACGATGGAGTAATACATAATATTTATGAGGGAGTTATGATACCAAATGTGTGATTTAGAGACGAAAAATGAGGAACAATTAGACATACATTAACCACAGATCACTTTTGAAGAAGTAGTTGTTTACTATACATGGCTACAACTACCATAAGAAATTGATAGAGAAACAAAAGAAATATTTATTGAAGAAGTTGAAGACTAGCTAATGAGGATCACATTGAGAATTTGAGGATGAATTCTTCCCAACCGAGAGAGGATGATGTAGGACAGATGGCCCACAACTATGTAGTTGGTTTGGACAAACGCGAATGGGCCTTATATGTCACTCGGATATTAGAACTTGATGCAATTGGTACTTAAATTGAACGTCTCGACCAGCCCAATTTTTTTTAAAAGCATGATAGTATCTGTCACAAAATTTAAAACGTACATTATAATATTTAGAGTCCAAACAATCTATTTAATGTTTTTGATATTTTAGTATATTTTTTAGAAAAATATTTTAATTAATGAATCAAATTTGATTGCATTCAGATTTGATTTAATTTCTATTTTTAATATTTTTATTTTATTTTTTTAGAATATTTGATTATGGTTTTGGAGATCTCATATATAAAGTATCTGATACTCTAATGTTAAGAGAGTTGTTTTTTTAGAATACAATTTCAGACTTTGAGTCTAAGAGAACCAATGTGTTCTTGAACCCCATGGTTTCTTTATCATTGTTTTTTTCTTCTAATTTCTGCTACTCCATCAAAACCTCTATTTATAGGGGTTTTCTATTTTTCCGTTGTTGGGCAAATCGGATATCCAATTTAACATTAATTTGTTTTTTTTAATTCTTTTCAATTTTTCACCTATAATACCCACTAACCTTATTTTAACTAATATATTTAATCATCTCTCGCACAAATATCTAGTTCATAGATCTCACAAATCACAAATCTATTTCTCTTAATATTGTTTGATTGCAGGTTTGTTCTTCGATTAGGTGATCAATAGTATATTTCTTGAATCTTCAATCATATTTCTACATCGATCAAGTCTTTGAAGATTATTCATCGGAGGAAGATATATTCTGATTTTAGAGCTTGGTATATCGTAATTATTAATTTCTTATATTTTTTAAATCGTTATATTTTTTTTTAATTTTAAAAAGAAATTAAATTTAAACCGTTTTGCTAGTTTATTTATTTTTAATATATTTTAAATGGTACATAATCAAATAAATATCGCTACTAACTGTAGTCGTGGTCATGTTCCTAATCCTAATGTCAATGAATCCCTTGTTCTTATTGACCTAGATAGTTTTCATATTTAGGACCAAAACATAGAGAATCAAATTTTCAAAATAAATTCTTCCCAAGATAGCATCGATATGTATGATAGTACTAGCGTTAGTAATAAGAGTAGAAAAAACATCATGGGTATGTGAACACTTTACTGAAAATATATCTGAAAATTGTGCTAAGTGTAACTATTGTGATAAGACATAAACATATAAATCTAGAAAATCAAATTATGGCACTGGGTATGGTGATACACTTAGGCACACATAATATTATTGATTGTATAAAAATGTATGAAGAAGGGAATACATCCATAGATCATCAAACCGGTAATCTATTTGTTTTTAATCAAATTACATATAAAGAAGAAACTATGATATATGTTGTTCGTAGTACGCAACTGATTTGTTTGCTGATAATTGGAGATATGAAAATTGGATGCGTTATGGGGTACCCAAAAGCCAAACGTATACTATGAACTTCTATGCGATCTATTTTTTTAGTATTATACATCTAAAAAAAATTAATTATCGATACTATTTAAGATTTTTCATGGTATATTTCTTTGATTAGTGATATAGCCCAGCTTATTGGCTGTGATATAATGTGCATTACTTTACATTAGATGGATCCTGACTCGATATTACAAATAAGAATAAATTATTTTCAATCTATTAGCAAGCACTCCATATCTATAATTAGAGAAAGCATGTTTGAGTGTATAAATGATTTTCAAATTATAAATAAAATAAGTATATTTCTTTCGATTATGCAACTGCGAATAATAAAGCCATTGAATATCCTATTCACAATGTAAACCCTTTATTTTCTAAAACATGTCACACTAAATGTTTATGTCATATTCTTCAATTGGTTTCCAAAGATGAAATAAGTATAGTTAAAGATTATATCAACCTTATTAAATAAACGGTCCTACTTTGCTCCACTAAGGATTCCTAAAAAAAAAGAGAATTTAACATTTTTGTTAGAGATAGTGGTAGACCATTAAGAAAACTTGTTTTAGATTTCGAAACTAGATGGAACTCTACATATAATCTCCTTTCACATTCTTATAAGTATTAAGAAAAGATTATTTTTCTTCATAATAGACATAATCTTATAACACCCCTTGACAATCAAAATTGGTTTTATTGTGCTTATATTTTGAGTTTTGGAGTAACTAATTTTTTTCTACGCAATATACTCTTAACATTAACCTGGCCTTTCATTAAATTACTAATCTTGCAATTCATATGGATACATATATTTAAAAAAATCTATGTCGCGACATGGTTCCTGATAACCAAGCAAAACTTTTAAAGTATTTTCATCTCATCCCGCAAGCTTATGCAATTGGGTGCATTCTTTATCCTTTTAAAAAATTGACAAGTTTTTCCTTTTTAGTTAATTGTTTATATGACGCATTATATATTTCTGCTGATGATTATAATCGTGATGTATTTATTGAAGATAATAACTTTATATTTATACTTTGTATAATACGTATGTTGGCAAACATGGAAATAATTTATCATCTACAATGTAACCATGTTAAAATGGCAATGTAATCGCGAGGTGTCAACAGAAATTCCACAAGCTAACTAATAAAATGGAAAAATGTTTGAACATGCCACTTGATTTAAGACAATATAAGGAGACCGAACCACTTGATATCTTAACGTGATGGCAATCGAAAAAGGTGAGTATCCCATTCTTTGTAGGTTATCGAGTGAAATGTTTTACAATACTTATGTATACAATGACAAGTGAATTATGCGTTGAGTTAGGCCAGACTTCAATACACGACTAAACGAATAAGATTGACTAGAGGGTTACTTAGAGTGCTTGATGAAATTAAAGATTGGACTACGACATATCCCAAGATGTAAGATGAAAAGTCTAAAACTGAAGAAAATCTAAGATATATTTTGGATGATTATCCATAACATATGGACGATATACTCGAATAAGATCTTATGGTTGAAGCTATTGAGGATTTTGATGATTAAAATATTGACGAAGATTAGGTAAATTGTGATAGTTTAATTTGGTAACATTTATAAAACTCCTGGCTCGCAAGTCACACTTGAAGCATTATATCACACATAATATTGAGTCGTAAAAGTGCTTTAAAATTTCTGTAAATTTTGAGAAAATCAGATATTCGTTTAATAAAACAAACACACGTGTAATGAATATAGTCATTAATAAAAGATACATAACATGTCAAACCATCCTTTATAGAATTATGAGATGGACCTCACACATCAGAACGAATAATATCAAAATAAACAATAAAACAAGATACACTTGTATTAAACGGTAAAGTAGCAAATTTCGTAAGTTTATAACCACTGCAATCCGAGATACTACAAGAGTTAAAATGAACCAAAAAAACAATATGACTAAAATATATGTCCCAGACGAGAATGCCAAAGATAAAATTTAGACGAAAAATGACTCAAACGAAACGAAGACAAATCAACACCATAGACAACAATATCAAACATGTATTTTTCCACTATTAGCACCATAGATATTCACATCAGTCACTTCGAGTTTTTCCAAACCATAGAGTTCTCATATTTTACGGCTTCTGCCAATCATCATCTGAGTATGTTAATCTTCTATATCACAAACATAATAATAAAAAAGACCCAAATGACTAGATTTACACAATTAGCTAACCAAAACAATATTGAAAGCAATGTTGGAAACATAGTAAACATTATAAAGCGATATAGGAGGGGTGGCAATAGACGCAACACCCTCTACCGATATAATTGTAGCACTAGAATACAAAAAACATGTGAGTGAAATATGAGATAATAAAATAAAATGTGACACGCGAGGTGAAATACGATGTGACGTACTAGAATTCAAAATCCACATGGATGAATCAATACCTGAAGTTGAAGACGAAGCCAAACCTGAGTGATATATAGATGTAGATATAACAAAAAATTTCTCTTCATTTTTAATTATATTTGTAATAGGAATCCACAAGCTCTTATCGAACATAATCAAACAACTAACTCTAAGCTTAACTCCAAACTTTGAACTCCAAACTCCAAAATCCAAAATCCAACTCTAAACTCCAACTGCAAAATTCTAAACGCCAAATGTCAAATGCAAAACACCAAACACCAAACGCCAAATATCAAATGCCAAACACCAAAAGCCAACACCAAACAAAATTCAAAATCCAAATCAAAATAAAAGAACTTCTCTAACCCAATCAAATTCAAATCTAAAATAAAACTGAAATCCAAAGTCGGAAAATACCCAATCGAAATCAAACCCAAAACAAAATCAAATCCAAAACAAAAATAAAATCTAAAATCGAGAAATGCCCAATTGAAATCAAATCCAAAATAAAACCAAAATAAAAAATAAACAAAATACCTTGAAACATAAGGAAGATCTACCATCTGCCTTATCAAATCAATCCAATGATTGAACAATACTCTAATACCATATAAAAAATAAGAATAATATAAGAGGGTTGGAGTTTGATTGATTAGAATAAAATATAATAATATTTACAAAGATCTTAAGCCATTATTTATAGAATAACGATATATGTAGCTAAGAAATCATGCATTTGTTCTTAAATTTTAATTCTTGACAGATGATAAAAGTTTTTATTTTCTCAATTCAAAAAAAAAAACCATCGAAGAACCTAACACTGTGCATATACTAATTATAGACTCTGACATGAGATTGAATTATACTATATTAACTTTTCGACCCAAAGTACACGTGAGAATTTTACAAGGCAAGGAAATGCATAGTTTCTAGATATCAAAGATGAAAATTATTACAATGCTAATAAATTAGGTTTGTTCGCACACAAGGAATCGAGATTGACCATCATGTTTGTCATGTTCCTAGATGGACATGTTTATCATGGCGACACGTCTCGTTCCATGACATGGCAAAACATGGTATGTATTGTCTTATTCCGTTCTATCCTAGCGGGATAGAACGCCAAACAAAATAATTTTAGACCGAGACAAAAATCAAAGCACTAATCTCATCATATCTGGTTACTAAACCAGATATAGTCCCATATGTCAACATGTATTTGTCTTAGGATATTTATTGATTTTTTATTTTATCTTTTGTAACGTGGTATAGAGATCCTATTGGTCTCATACTCCTACCGTTACTTTTCATTCATTTAAGCTCTAATTGATGTTTGTTTGGTTCTCTTTATTTATGACTCTAAATCTATATGTAAGAGAGACAGGAATTCCGAAAAGGAATAATCCTAATTTCAAGTTATTTTATCTTTCTCTCTATTGTCTATTCATATACTCATTGAATAGAATTTGTGTTCTTAGAGGTAATCTTCTTACTTACAGCATTATCTCCTAGTCCTTATTCTACCATTCTTCGAACCTTTCGTTGGGTTTCTAGTTTGGATTTATTGTGCCTAACGAGTCCTGTAACATTCGTATCAGAACCATCGATCTTCCGGACCCGGATTTTTTTTTCTACTTCAAAATAAGCAGTCATGGAAACTAGGGCACAAACTTTGATCAAGGTTAACAAGCAACTTGAGGAGATGAAGCAAGTTCAGGCCGATCAAGCCAAGCAAAATGAAGAAAATCGTGTGGCTCAACTCAAACAAAATGATCTATTGAGGAATGAGATGACTGCTCGATTCAACGATATTAAGAACATGTTTGCGGAGCTACGCCCTATTACACAGAACCCTGAAAAGCATCCGTTGGTTGACGACGATCCTTCACATTCCGGCGTTTTCACGACGCTTCCCGGAACATTCACTCCGGAACCACCTGATTCGCTGAACCTTGTCCCCAGTTCGAATCGTGGAACTAATCAGGAGCCTCGTACGACACCAACAAACGGTTTGCTCACCCGCCTTACTAAGGTTGGGTTTCTATTTTTGATGGATCCGACCTACGCGATTGGGTTTTTAAATGCGAACAATTCTTTGCGCTTGACGGAACGCTAGATGAATCGAAGGTAAGACTCGCTACTATCCATATGACAGGAAAGGCATTGCAATGGCACCACAACTATATTGCAGAACGTTTCAATCGATACCCACCCTGGACAGAATATGTTCTTGCGATTTCTACTCGCTTAGGAGGTTTGTATGTTGATCCATTATCGGAGTTGGTTAGCTTACAACAAGACACCGATTCGGTCGAGGTGTTTCATGATAAATTTGAATGTAAACTCACACGGTTATCCCTACCACGCGCCCATTGTAGGGAATATTGGGTCAGTATATTCCGCTTTTGTATATAAGTAAGAATATTCCGATCTCCACAATAGTGTGATATTGTCCGCTTTGGGCCCACTGGCCCGCACGGCTTTGCTTTTGGTCCACTTCCAAAAGGCCTCACACTAATGGAGATGTATTCTTAACTTATATACTGATCTTTCTTCCCATGTTTAACCGATGTGGGATGTGGGACTTTGGTCGCACCTAACAATCCTCCTCTCGAACAAAGTACCACTCTAGCCTCCTCTTAATTGACCTCCATCCGCCTAGTCTAGTCAGGTGGACAGGAGAACCTAAACTCTAGAGCTTTAGGGTGGATCTATCTGATCACTATCAGATGATAGTGTGCCGCTCCTTGATCAAGCCACCTGCTTGATGAGCTATCAGGCACTCTATCTTTAGATGAATCTGCGCTGCTCCTTGATCAAGCCACCTGCTTGATGAGCCATCTAGCGCTCCATCTATCCAGCAGATCAATATCCTTGAGTATCGCTCCTGACAAGATGTTCGGCATCCTGAGAATTTCACCCACATCACAACCCACTACATCGCGTTCCGTCTGGGCCTGGTGCTCTGATACCATTTGTAGGGAATATTGGGTCAGTATATTCCGCTTTTGTATATAAGTAAGAATACTCCGATCTCCACAATAGTGTGATATTGCCCGCTTTGGGCCCACTGGCGCGCACGGCTTTCCTTTTGGTCCACTTCTAAAAGGCCTCACACTAATGGAGATGTATTCTTAACTTATATACTGATCTTTCTTCCTATGTTTAACCGATGTGGGATGTGGGACTTTGGTCGCACCTAACACCCATGCGTTAAGTATTTTCTTAACTAATCTAAATCCACATTTGCAGCTTCATATGAGACAGTTTCATAATGTGGAATCCGTTGCCGAAGCAGCAAAAATAGCTATGATGCATGAATCATATTTACGCATACTCCCTCACAAACCACAACGACCCTCATTCAAACCCAACACCTATTCTTCTCCAAACGCCTTCAATTGTATGCGTTTGACAGGATAAAGTGGTAAGCGAAAGATCCACATTTTGATTGATCCCGGGAGTACACACAACTTTTTGGCCCTAAAGGTTGCCAATGAAATCGGTTGCCCTCTCGAAGCGACTAAATCGATGGTGGTTTCCGCCGCCCTGGGAAGCACAATTGTTACAAAATACAAGTGTAACAATTTTTCTTGGAAAGTACAAGGCTATGATCTCACCACCGAGGTAAGAACTTTAAAACTTGACTGTTGTGATTTTGTGCTAGGTATTCAATCGTTGCACACCCTCGGTCCAATTTTATGAGATTTTATCAACATCCGAATGGAATTCAACCTTAATGGTTTGAAGCATGTGTTGCGTGGGAATGTAAACAAGGGTTGTAAGGCGATCAACTGAGCAAGTTTGAACAAGTTAATGCTTCAAGAACCTCAGATCGCATTGTTGTTTGGCCATGAGATAATAGATGACGTTTTAGACGACTTAAACCCAAATGCTCTTTTATCTCATATTTCGGCGACCAAAACATAATTTTCTACGGACTCTACGCTGCGTGAGTTGATCAGTTCGTACTCTGGAATTTTCATCGAACCCACAGCTTTACACCCTTTTCGTGAAGGGTTTAATCACAAAATTCTTGTGGTAAGCGGTTCTAATCCCGTTAATCTCCGACCCTATCGCTACTCATCCCTTCAAAAGGATGAAATAGACAAGATGATAAAAGATATGTTAAACCAAGGAATAATCGAACATAGTTCTAGTTCGTATGCTTCCCCAATTGTTTTAGTAAAGAAGAAAGATGGTACTTGGAGGTTGTGCGTTGATTATCGCGGGTTAAACAAACAAACCATCAAAGACAAATATCCTATTCCACTGTTAGAAGACCTGTTAGATGAATTGGGTGGGGCTGTATACTTTTCAAAATTGGACCTCCGTGCGGGTTTTCACCAACTACGAATGTCACCCTAAGATATCTATAAAACAACATTCAAGACTCACTCCGGACACTATAAATATGTTGTTATGCCGTTTGGTCTCACAAATGCCCCTTGTACTTTTCAGAGCCTCATGAATCACATTTTTAGTGAAGTTACGTGAAAGTTTGTACTCGTTTTTTTCGACGATATCTTGGTGTATAGCTCTACTTGGGAAGCACATCTCACCCACCTACAAACCGTTTTCGAGATCCTCCGCCAACAACAACTTTACCTCAAAGAAAGCAAATGCATTTTTGGAGCAACCATAATTGAGTATTTGGGACACTTCATTTCGGAAAAGGGAGTTAAAACCGATCCGGTTAAAGTTGACAGTATTACGCAATGGCTTACACCGACCACGCAAAAAAAGTTACGCAGTTTTTTGGGACTTGCTAATTACTATCGGAGGTTCATCAAAGGATATAGCGTGATCGTTAGGCCCATGGCCAACTTGTTAAAAAAAGATGGTTTCGAATGGAATGATGAAGCAAACGCGGCTTTTACAGCTTTAAAAAGAGCTTTATCGTCTACTCCTGTTTTAGCCTGACCGGATTTTGCCAAAAATTTTATCGTCGAGACCGATGCTTCTAACGTCGGGATCGGAGCAGTTCTTATGCAAGAGAATCATCCGATATGCTATATTAGTCGAGCTTTGGGACCTCGACACCAACGACTTTCGGTTTATGAAAAGGAGTTACTTGCGGTTGTGTATGCAGTTCAACAATGGCATGCTTACCTTGCTCATGGCTTATTCATCATCAAAACCGATCAAAAGAGTATCAAATATATGATGGAGCAACAAGTTACTACTCATTTTTAACACATGTGGCTTTCAAAGTTGATGGGTTACAATTTTGTTATTGAGTACAAACACGGAAAAGAAAACCATGCTGCTGATGCTCTATCACGGGTTTCCAGTTCACAACTCCTTAGTCTTACGTTGTCTACGGTTCAATCGGGGTTTTTTGATTCCATCCGGCTTCTTTGGCAATCTGATCCTTCCCTCAAACAAATCATCGACGATATTGTTGCTGGTACGAATGTTCATCCGCACTATACGTACACCAATAACGAACTGCGCAGGAAAGGAAAGCTAGTTATCGGAAACCACAAAGACACCAAATTATCAATTCTTCAGTGGTTACATGATTCAGCGGTTGGAGGTCATTCGGGTCGTGAATCTACTCTTCATCGTGTTAAAACTCTATTTTATTGGCCGAAAATGAGTATGGAAATACAAAATTATGTACGGAACTGTGCGATATGTCAACGAAACAAATACGACAGGACAAAACGACAGGGTTTGTTACAGCCACTGCCGATACTGGACGGACTTTGGTAATCAATTAGCCTTGACTTTATCGAAGGACTTCCAAAATCAGCCGGGAAGCATTGTATACTTGTCGTTATCGATGAGTTAAGCAAACATGCGCACTTCATCGCCATCTCGCACCCATATACCGCTTTTGATATTGCTCACATTTATCTCGATAATGTCTTCAAACACCATGGTATGCCGAAGGAGCTTATTAGCGATCGAGACCCTACTTGACTAAGCGAAATTTGGCAAGAACGTTTTTGAGTACATGGAGTGGATCTTCGACATTCTTCTGCCTATCATCCACAAACCGATGGCCAAACAGAGGTCACTAATCGAACACTTGAGACTTATTTACGCTGTATGACAGGTGAAGCTCCAACCACATGGTCCAAATGGTTTTCCTTAGCCGAGTGGTGGTATAATACGACCTACCACACCGCTACATGCATGACGCCGTTCGAAGCCGTCTACGGATACCCGCCTCCAACCCACCTGCCTTACCTACCCGGAGAAAGCCAGTCACCCACTATCGATAAGACTCTAAAAAAGCGGGAAGATATCCTCCAGATGTTAAAGTTTCATTTGAATAGTGCCCAACATCGAATGAAGCAAACTGCAGATTTACACCGCTCCCACTGCGCATTCAACCTAGGCGATTGTGTGTACCTCAAGCTCCAACCATACCGGCAGAATTCGTTGAAAACAAACAAGGTACCGAATAAGCTTGCTCCGAAATATTATGGTCCTTTTCGTGTTAGAGATAAAATTGGGAGCGTTTCCTACAAGCTGGAGCTTCCGGCCACCACAGCCATTCACGACGTTTTTCATGTGAACCAACTGAAATTTTTTCCCTAACCCACCGTCAACAATCTCTGCTCTGCCTTCATACCTCGTCGACTTAGGAAATTCTAAAGAACCCGAAGCAATCTTGGAACGCAAAACAGTCAAGCACCGCAACGCTGTTGTCACCAAATTTCTCGTTCAATGGAAGGGTTATCCGTCATCGGCTGCAACTTGGGAGTTTTACCAAAACTTTGCCGCCAAGTATCCAAATTTCAATCCTTGAGGACAAGGATTTTCCGAAGAAGGGGGAAATGTTACAGAGATCCTATTGGTCTCCTACTCCTACCGTTACTTTTCATTCATTTAAGCCCTAATTGATGTTTGTTTGGTTCTCTTTATTTATGACTCTAAATCTATATGTAAGAGAGACAAGAACTCCGAAAAGGCATAATCCTAATTTCAAGTTATTTTATCTTTCTCTCTATTGTCTATTCATATACTCATTGAAGAGAATTTGTGTTCTTAGAGGTAATCTTCTTACTTACAGCATTATCTCCTAGTCCTTATTCTACCATTCTTCGAACCTTTCATTGGGTTTCTAGTTTGGATTTATCGTGCCTAACGAGTCCTGTAACATAACGACACCAAACAAGTATTTGTTAACTGTAACAAACATGATAACTCGTTTGGCCTCAAGGGTTGTAGGTTGGCACCACGGTAACCGTTATGTAGAATAATAACCATTATAAAATATAGTGGGACATAAGTTATTTTCCCCATATGAACTCTTAGCAGGCATCTGTTAGAAAAGTGGACGCCCATTGCGTGGAAACCATAAGCCACATTGCATTAACAGTAACCTTTAAACATCAAATGGTGTCTGTTTTCTAGAACGTGATTCTGTTACTTATCCATCGTTAACAAACACTATTTTATGCCTCTAAAAGGGTGCGCAACATGCGTCTGTTAAAAGAACAGTGGATTCGTTGTAGAACTCCTATGGGTACAAAATGTGTTAAATGGTCGTGCCATGTTGGAGGTTTGTAAAAACTGGCACCCATTAGTGTAAATAAGCATCATTTTTGGCTTACGGCCCCCTCCTCCATCTGATTTCTCAATTGGGTGCCCGTTTCAGATGTAAGGGTTGTCCGTTCACATTATAGTTTCTCGTTAACCTGTCATTGGAATCAAATTAATGCTAGATTTTTTGTCTTATTCGTATGATACGTACGATATTTATAGTAGATATGTAATGTGTTGTAATAATATGATTATAGTATGATAACATAAGTGTAAATGCTTTTATAGTTTGGTTATAGTATAAGTGATATAATTATATTATATGTTAGATGTGTTGTTATAGTTTGATTATATCATGAGTGGTATCTTATAGTATAAGTGATAAGTGTGGTTATAGTGACACTATAGTATAGATAGATGTTGTTATAGTGTAAGTGGTATATTTATAATACATGCTATAAGTTTTATTACATTATGATTGTAGCATAAACGATATAACTATAGAATATGTGATAAATATTGTTATAGTTTGGCATATAGTACTAATGATTTACTTATAGTATATGTGTCACGTGTTGTTATAGTTTGATTATAGAATAACTCATATACTTGTAGTATATGTTATAAGTGTTGTTATAGTTTGATTATAGTATAGGTGGTAAATGTTTTTGTAGTTTGGTTATAGTATAAATTATATACTTATAGTATATGTTATAAGTGTTGTTATAGTTGGATTATAGTACAAGTGGTATAGCTATAGTATATGTGGTCAATGTTGTTACTGTTTGATCATAGTATAAGTCTTTTATTTATATTATAAGATTTTTACTTATAATTTATGTGATAAGTGTTGTTATGGTTTGATACAACATAAGTGCTAGGTGTTGTTACATTGTGATAAATGATGACTATAATTTTTTAGTTATATTATATGTGATATGTGATAAGTGTTGTTATAATATAAGCTTGAAGAATATAAAATATTTTTTATTTAGTTAAGTCTTTCAAAATTTATACTTTTGCGGGCCAAGAGTTGTACAAATGCATTAGTTTAAACTATACTATTACAAATTCACTAATAAATTTCGATTACAAATCATCTTCGTCTACTTCTGGAATGTCATTATAGAGTTCATAGTATATATCTTCATTATATTCTTCCTTAATTTCTTCTTTGATATAAGTTAGTTCATCAAACATGTCCTTTTGATGTTCTTCTATGGAAATTACGTTGTCTTGCATTTTATAATCCACCGTAGTGCAATCGTTGATTATAACATATTATTTAATTGCTTGACTAATAAGCTTTAATCTTCTAGTTATGTATTAAATTTTGGCCATACTAAATGCAGATTCACTTGACATTATAGACATAAGCATAACAAGAACCTCATCGACTAACTTAAAAAGAATATTAAAAAGTTCAGACTTAGAATTTAACAATACCAAGACATTAATTGGGTTTCTGTCATGATATATACTCAAATTAAACCGAGTTTGCAAATATTTGGTAAGTTTAGAATAATTTTGTGTAACTTTTGATGTTTCTTGGATATCTCTTATAGCTCTTTTCAAGTAGTTGTGACGAGGACTTATTTTAGTTCTCATGATACTACCAAAACTTGAGGATGAAACAGTATTATTGGCCCCTTATTTCAAAACATAAAAATTATAAATGTTATACAAAATAAGATTTAATACCTCGATAAAATTTTGCACGATCATAATTATCAACTCAAATAGTTTTATAAAACTATCCCACATATTTATAAAATTATTTCAATTTTGGATTAGGATTTAAAATTCACCCAATATCATAAGTGTGTGGGATCAAATGAAAATACTCCACAAATTTGTGTTCCAACAAGAGCACCACTTCTTTACATATATATACTTTAACCTACTAGCATTTAAATGGATGATAATAATGACAACACATTTAAAGGACATATAAATGTTATGACTATATTGTGTAGATATAATTTGAGTAGATTATTTAAACATGGCAAGGAAATGCATCGTTTCTAGATAATATCGCCAATATCGAGGCGCAAAAGAATTTTAATATTCCTCGTTCTTAGGCCAAAGTGATTCATAAATGCATATTACCCGATCTTTAAAAAGTAAGCACGTACAAGAAGATCATAAGTAGAGTTCTATATAGTTTTCACATCCATAAGTAATTTGTTAAGTTTCTTTCCACTAGCCTCAACAAGTTTGTTATATTCACATCTTCTTGGACCCGATGTTAATGATAAGTAGAATTTCCCGTCTAATAGGCTTAAATATAATGATTAAATATTTATTTTATTCCATATTTAACAATTAATTGAAGTATATGACAAAATATCTAGTGTGAAAAAGTTATGAAATTACGAATTGTATGTAATTCTTATTTTATCAATAGATTTATTGTCAGTGGATGCATTATCAAATGACAATTTTCATAATTTTTTCCAAAGCATTTAACTCATTCATGAATTAAATAAAGCCGTCTGAAATTTAAATAAAATTGTGTTTGGAAATACAACGAAAATATATAATTCTTATTTAAAGTACACAATCAAAATTAATCTAGTGTGAAGTAAGACACATAATATCAAACTCAAAAGATGTTGTTATATCACTAGTTAAACAAACTCTACATTATAAAAATGCAACCGTATAGTAATAATAGATTTTCTAATTTTAAAATATTCTAATGCTTATGCTTTCATAGAGGTTCTTCGGATGCGATTGACAATGGGTTGGCCGATTTACTCAAGCATTCTATATATCTTCATCCAACGAAAAAACTAAAAGAAGTTCACTACTAAGGATACATTTTATTGTTTCTATCTTATATTGATTCTTATTGAAATAAAATACATCTCTGATATTCAGATTTATAGTTGTTTGTACCATATCCCCAACTAAAAATGTAGATTTATATATAATTTGGTGTGTATTTAAATGTCGTGTCACGTCGTGTTATGCTATTCTTCTTTCCTAGTTTATACGATATTAAAATCCCACAATATTGACACTTAGTTTTTTTTATATCAAATGACTAACAAAATATTCCAATATCCAAGAGGTTTAATTTTTAACATTTGAACTAGTGGCAAGAGAGGCGGTAGCATTTTGGGATGATTGTCCTACGGGAGTAAAATTTAGTTGACTATTACTAGCTATATATACAATATGGCTGAACATTATTATCATGTTGAAAATTACTATTCTTCCTCTATATCATATTTATTTAAGAATATCATTTATGTATATATGTTCATTTTCATTTAAACATTATTATGAGACTTAGAGGTTCCCATAATTTTTATCAAATTTGCATAGTTTTAGTCTTAGTTTTTTACTTTGGTTCCATTTAAACAAACAACTAGTAAGACAAAATTGAAGTATTTAGTTACAAAATTAAATAAAAAATAGAGTATATCAAATCATAATCATGAATAATCCACCATTCTAATGCATCAAATCCTTTTATCACCAATTATCCACTTGCAAAATCTGTAAAAAAAAATTGTTAGTAAAAAACTCTCAAACGGACGAGGAATCAAAATTTAGTGAAAACAGATAGAGAGGAGATTAAAAATATAAGAATTGTGATCCAATGAGAAATTAAAAATCTAAGTGTGTTCAATGATTATATAAATAGAATTAACGAACAAAAAATAAGAATTTAATAAACATGTGTTTTTTATTTATTAACAAGTTATCATAGCTAGTTTTTAGAGTTGTTGCCGAAACGGAACCGGTCTAGATAAACTGGGAAACCTTTTTATACAACCAGTTTCCTAAAAAACCTAAGAGTAACGGGTGCCCATTTAGGTCTTGTTTTAAAGGTTAGTTTTTCAAATAGTGTCACCAACACATGCCTTCCTAAATGCAACATGAACCCGAATGTATGTCTTAAGGATAATCTATTGCTTCTCTTAAACGGACTACCGTTTCAGTAAATGGGCGCTGGTTATAGACCATTGTGATGGCGTTCGTTTCAGATATACGCCCGGTAAAAGAGACAGAATTTAAAACTTATGCTTCTTTTAAATGAAAAACCATTTGATGAGGAAAGACGCCTGTGTCGTAAACGGGTTACTGTTTGATCAGGTGGGAGCTCGTGACACGCTAACCATTGCCATTTAGGGTCAAACGGATGGAAATAGAATCCAACCTGTTAAAAAACAAAGAGAGAAGTAGCCGCAGGAAGCGGCTTAAAGAGACAGAGACACAGTGGGGGCATAATCAGTTACTAAGAAACATCAATCCTTTTTGTATTTTTATTTTTTTAATGCAAACCCAAGTAAGTCTCTCAATATATAGAGAACTTAGAGGCCTATACAAGAAAACTTAATACACTGAATATTCTAACATTAATACACTGGATATTCTAACCCTCCCCCTCAAGTTGTGTAGGAGTTAGTGGACTTAACTTCAGATATAAGACCAATTAGTTGTATTTGAATATTTAAAAACAAATGCAACGCACATGGAATCATTCAAGATTTTAAAGAAAATTTTGTAACAAAATATTTTCAACAAAAAGAGGGAATAGATTATTTTGAAACCTATACTCTGGTATCTAGGACAACAAGTATTAGGACTCTCTTTGCAATTATATCGGTATACAAATTAAAAATTCACCAAATGGATGTCAAAACGGGTTTCCTAAATTGAGATCTCGATAAGGAGGTTCATATGGAACAATCTAATGGTTTTTTACTTATGAGGAATGACTATAAGGTATGTTGAATTGTTAAGTTATTATATGGTTTAAACAAGCACCTAAGAAGTGGCATTAAACTTCTACTAATTATATTATATCTGATGTGTTTATACATAATACAACGAATACATTTGTATACATTAAGGTTTGTGGTGATGTAATAGTTAATGTATGTCTATATTTAGATGTTTTTATCATATTAAGTAATGGTATAAAAGGGATTAATGAAACGAAGAGGCTTCTATCGCCTATTTTTAAGACGAGAGATCATAATGAAGTAGATATTATTTAGGAATTTAGGTATTCAAAAAACGTGGTTATGTCTTAAGTCAATCCCATTATGTCGAGAAAGTACTTGATAAGTTCAAACATTTGAAATTTAAAGAAGCAGAAGCACCATTTATTCCTAGTTTAAAGCTTGAAAAAAAAATCACGGCTCAACTATGATATGCTAGTTCTATAGGAAGCTTAATGTATGCAATTTTGTGCACTATAGCAGAAATATATACTTTGTGGTGATTAAATTAAATAAATTTACGAGTTATCCAAGTATAAAATCCTGAAATTCAATTGGAAGGTTCTTGGGTTTTTGAAAAAGACTAAAAACATGTGTCTCAAATATTCTAATTTTCACTGTTAGAAGACCTGTTAGATGAATTGGGTGGGGCTGTATACTTTTCAAAATTGGACCTCCGTGCGGGTTTTCACCAACTACGAATGTCACCCTAAGATATCTATAAAACAACATTCAAGACTCACTCCGGACACTATAAATACGTTGTTATGCCGTTTGGTCTCACAAATGCCCCTTGTACTTTTCAGAGCCTCATGAATCACATTTTTAGTGAAGTTACGTGAAAGTTTGTACTCGTTTTTTTCGACGATATCTTGGTGTATAGCTCTACTTGGGAAGCACATCTCACCCACCTACAAACCGTTTTCGAGATCCTCCGCCAACAACAACTTTACCTCAAAGAAAGCAAATGCATTTTTGGAGCAACCATAATTGAGTATTTGGGACACTTCATTTCGGAAAAGGGAGTTAAAACCGATCCGGTTAAAGTTGACAGTATTACGCAATGGCTTACACCGACCACGCAAAAAAAGTTACGCAGTTTTTTGGGACTTGCTAATTACTATCGGAGGTTCATCAAAGGATATAGCGTGATCGTTAGGCCCATGGCCAACTTGTTAAAAAAAGATGGTTTCGAATGGAATGATGAAGCAAATGCGGCTTTTACAGCTTTAAAAAGAGCTTTATCGTCTACTCCTGTTTTAGCCTGACCGGATTTTGCCAAAAATTTTATCGTCGAGACCGATGCTTCTAACGTCGGGATCGGAGCAGTTCTTATGCAAGAGAATCATCCGATATGCTATATTAGTCGAGCTTTGGGACCTCGACACCAACGACTTTCGGTTTATGAAAAGGAGTTACTTGCGGTTGTGTATGCAGTTCAACAATGGCATGCTTACCTTGCTCATGGCTTATTCATCATCAAAACCGATCAAAAGAGTATCAAATATATGATGGAGCAACAAGTTACTACTCATTTTTAACACATGTGGCTTTCAAAGTTGATGGGTTACAATTTTGTTATTGAGTACAAACACGGAAAAGAAAACCATGCTGCTGATGCTCTATCACGGGTTTCCAGTTCACAACTCCTTAGTCTTACGTTGTCTACGGTTCAATCGGGGTTTTTTGATTCCATCCGGCTTCTTTGGCAATCTGATCCTTCCCTCAAACAAATCATCGACGATATTGTTGCTGGTACGAATGTTCATCCGCACTATACGTACACCAATAACGAACTGCGCAGGAAAGGAAAGCTAGTTATCGGAAACCACAAAGACACCAAATTATCAATTCTTCAGTGGTTACATGATTCAGCGGTTGGAGGTCATTCGGGTCGTGAATCTACTCTTCATCGTGTTAAAACTCTATTTTATTGGCCGAAAATAAGTATGGAAATACAAAATTATGTACGGAACTGTGCGATATGTCAACGAAACAAATACGACAGGACAAAACGACAGGGTTTGTTACAGCCACTGCCGATACTGGACGGACTTTGGTAATCAATTAGCCTTGACTTTATCGAAGGACTTCCAAAATCAGCCGGGAAGCATTGTATACTTGTCGTTATCGATGAGTTAAGCAAACATGCGCACTTCATCGCCATCTCGCACCCATATACCGCTTTTGATATTGCTCACATTTATCTCGATAATGTCTTCAAACACCATGGTATGCCGAAGGAGCTTATTAGCGATCGAGACCCTACTTGACTAAGCGAAATTTGGCAAGAACGTTTTTGAGTACATGGAGTGGATCTTCGACATTCTTCTGCCTATCATCCACAAACCGATGGCCAAACAGAGGTCACTAATCGAACACTTGAGACTTATTTACGCTGTATGACAGGTGAAGCTCCAACCACATGGTCCAAATGGTTTTCCTTAGCCGAGTGGTGGTATAATACGACCTACCACACCGCTACATGCATGACGCCGTTCGAAGCCGTCTACGGATACCCGCCTCCAACCCACCTGCCTTACCTACCCGGAGAAAGCCAGTCACCCACTATCGATAAGACTCTAAAAAAGCGGGAAGATATCCTCCAGATGTTAAAGTTTCATTTGAATAGTGCCCAACATCGAATGAAGCAAACTGCAGATTTACACCGCTCCCACTGCGCATTCAACCTAGGCGATTGTGTGTACCTCAAGCTCCAACCATACCGGCAGAATTCGTTGAAAACAAACAAGGTACCGAATAAGCTTGCTCCGAAATATTATGGTCCTTTTCGTGTTAGAGATAAAATTGGGAGCGTTTCCTACAAGCTGGAGCTTCCGGCCACCACAGCCATTCACGACGTTTTTCATGTGAACCAACTGAAATTTTTTCCCTAACCCACCGTCAACAATCTCTGCTCTGCCTTCATACCTCGTCGACTTAGGAAATTCTAAAGAACCCGAAGCAATCTTGGAACGCAAAACAGTCAAGCACCGCAACGCTGTTGTCACCAAATTTCTCGTTCAATGGAAGGGTTATCCGTCATCGGCTGCAACTTGGGAGTTTTACCAAAACTTTGCCGCCAAGTATCCAAATTTCAATCCTTGAGGACAAGGATTTTCCGAAGAAGGGGGAAATGTTACAGAGATCCTATTGGTCTCCTACTCCTACCGTTACTTTTCATTCATTTAAGCCCTAATTGATGTTTGTTTGGTTCTCTTTATTTATGACTCTAAATCTATATGTAAGAGAGACAAGAACTCCGAAAAGGCATAATCCTAATTTCAAGTTATTTTATCTTTCTCTCTATTGTCTATTCATATACTCATTGAAGAGAATTTGTGTTCTTAGAGGTAATCTTCTTACTTACAGCATTATCTCCTAGTCCTTATTCTACCATTCTTCGAACCTTTCATTGGGTTTCTAGTTTGGATTTATCGTGCCTAACGAGTCCTGTAACATAACGACACCAAACAAGTATTTGTTAACTGTAACAAACATGATAACTCGTTTGGCCTCAAGGGTTGTAGGTTGGCACCACGGTAACCGTTATGTAGAATAATAACCATTATAAAATATAGTGGGACATAAGTTATTTTCCCCATATGAACTCTTAGCAGGCATCTGTTAGAAAAGTGGACGCCCATTGCGTGGAAACCATAAGCCACATTGCATTAACAGTAACCTTTAAACATCAAATGGTGTCTGTTTTCTAGAACGTGATTCTGTTACTTATCCATCGTTAACAAACACTATTTTATGCCTCTAAAAGGGTGCGCAACATGCGTCTGTTAAAAGAACAGTGGATTCGTTGTAGAACTCCTATGGGTACAAAATGTGTTAAATGGTCGTGCCATGTTGGAGGTTTGTAAAAACTGGCACCCATTAGTGTAAATAAGCATCATTTTTGGCTTACGGCCCCCTCCTCCATCTGATTTCTCAATTGGGTGCCCGTTTCAGATGTAAGGGTTGTCCGTTCACATTATAGTTTCTCGTTAACCTGTCATTGGAATCAAATTAATGCTAGATTTTTTGTCTTATTCGTATGATACGTACGATATTTATAGTAGATATGTAATGTGTTGTAATAATATGATTATAGTATGATAACATAAGTGTAAATGCTTTTATAGTTTGGTTATAGTATAAGTGATATAATTATATTATATGTTAGATGTGTTGTTATAGTTTGATTATATCATGAGTGGTATCTTATAGTATAAGTGATAAGTGTGGTTATAGTGACACTATAGTATAGATAGATGTTGTTATAGTGTAAGTGGTATATTTATAATACATGCTATAAGTTTTATTACATTATGATTGTAGCATAAACGATATAACTATAGAATATGTGATAAATATTGTTATAGTTTGGCATATAGTACTAATGATTTACTTATAGTATATGTGTCACGTGTTGTTATAGTTTGATTATAGAATAACTCATATACTTGTAGTATATGTTATAAGTGTTGTTATAGTTTGATTATAGTATAGGTGGTAAATGTTTTTGTAGTTTGGTTATAGTATAAATTATATACTTATAGTATATGTTATAAGTGTTGTTATAGTTGGATTATAGTACAAGTGGTATAGCTATAGTATATGTGGTCAATGTTGTTACTGTTTGATCATAGTATAAGTCTTTTATTTATATTATAAGATTTTTACTTATAATTTATGTGATAAGTGTTGTTATGGTTTGATACAACATAAGTGCTAGGTGTTGTTACATTGTGATAAATGATGACTATAATTTTTTAGTTATATTATATGTGATATGTGATAAGTGTTGTTATAATATAAGCTTGAAGAATATAAAATATTTTTTATTTAGTTAAGTCTTTCAAAATTTATACTTTTGCGGGCCAAGAGTTGTACAAATGCATTAGTTTAAACTATACTATTACAAATTCACTAATAAATTTCGATTACAAATCATCTTCGTCTACTTCTGGAATGTCATTATAGAGTTCATAGTATATATCTTCATTATATTCTTCCTTAATTTCTTCTTTGATATAAGTTAGTTCATCAAACATGTCCTTTTGATGTTCTTCTATGGAAATTACGTTGTCTTGCATTTTATAATCCACCGTAGTGCAATCGTTGATTATAACATATTATTTAATTGCTTGACTAATAAGCTTTAATCTTCTAGTTATGTATTAAATTTTGGCCATACTAAATGCAGATTCACTTGACATTATAGACATAAGCATAACAAGAACCTCATCGACTAACTTAAAAAGAATATTAAAAAGTTCAGACTTAGAATTTAACAATACCAAGACATTAATTGGGTTTCTGTCATGATATATACTCAAATTAAACCGAGTTTGCAAATATTTGGTAAGTTTAGAATAATTTTGTGTAACTTTTGATGTTTCTTGGATATCTCTTATAGCTCTTTTCAAGTAGTTGTGACGAGGACTTATTTTAGTTCTCATGATACTACCAAAACTTGAGGATGAAACAGTATTATTGGCCCCTTATTTCAAAACATAAAAATTATAAATGTTATACAAAATAAGATTTAATACCTCGATAAAATTTTGCACGATCATAATTATCAACTCAAATAGTTTTATAAAACTATCCCACATATTTATAAAATTATTTCAATTTTGGATTAGGATTTAAAATTCACCCAATATCATAAGTGTGTGGGATCAAATGAAAATACTCCACAAATTTGTGTTCCAACAAGAGCACCACTTCTTTACATATATATACTTTAACCTACTAGCATTTAAATGGATGATAATAATGACAACACATTTAAAGGACATATAAATGTTATGACTATATTGTGTAGATATAATTTGAGTAGATTATTTAAACATGGCAAGGAAATGCATCGTTTCTAGATAATATCGCCAATATCGAGGCGCAAAAGAATTTTAATATTCCTCGTTCTTAGGCCAAAGTGATTCATAAATGCATATTACCCGATCTTTAAAAAGTAAGCACGTACAAGAAGATCATAAGTAGAGTTCTATATAGTTTTCACATCCATAAGTAATTTGTTAAGTTTCTTTCCACTAGCCTCAACAAGTTTGTTATATTCACATCTTCTTGGACCCGATGTTAATGATAAGTAGAATTTCCCGTCTAATAGGCTTAAATATAATGATTAAATATTTATTTTATTCCATATTTAACAATTAATTGAAGTATATGACAAAATATCTAGTGTGAAAAAGTTATGAAATTACGAATTGTATGTAATTCTTATTTTATCAATAGATTTATTGTCAGTGGATGCATTATCAAATGACAATTTTCATAATTTTTTCCAAAGCATTTAACTCATTCATGAATTAAATAAAGCCGTCTGAAATTTAAATAAAATTGTGTTTGGAAATACAACGAAAATATATAATTCTTATTTAAAGTACACAATCAAAATTAATCTAGTGTGAAGTAAGACACATAATATCAAACTCAAAAGATGTTGTTATATCACTAGTTAAACAAACTCTACATTATAAAAATGCAACCGTATAGTAATAATAGATTTTCTAATTTTAAAATATTCTAATGCTTATGCTTTCATAGAGGTTCTTCGGATGCGATTGACAATGGGTTGGCCGATTTACTCAAGCATTCTATATATCTTCATCCAACGAAAAAACTAAAAGAAGTTCACTACTAAGGATACATTTTATTGTTTCTATCTTATATTGATTCTTATTGAAATAAAATACATCTCTGATATTCAGATTTATAGTTGTTTGTACCATATCCCCAACTAAAAATGTAGATTTATATATAATTTGGTGTGTATTTAAATGTCGTGTCACGTCGTGTTATGCTATTCTTCTTTCCTAGTTTATACGATATTAAAATCCCACAATATTGACACTTAGTTTTTTTTATATCAAATGACTAACAAAATATTCCAATATCCAAGAGGTTTAATTTTTAACATTTGAACTAGTGGCAAGAGAGGCGGTAGCATTTTGGGATGATTGTCCTACGGGAGTAAAATTTAGTTGACTATTACTAGCTATATATACAATATGGCTGAACATTATTATCATGTTGAAAATTACTATTCTTCCTCTATATCATATTTATTTAAGAATATCATTTATGTATATATGTTCATTTTCATTTAAACATTATTATGAGACTTAGAGGTTCCCATAATTTTTATCAAATTTGCATAGTTTTAGTCTTAGTTTTTTACTTTGGTTCCATTTAAACAAACAACTAGTAAGACAAAATTGAAGTATTTAGTTACAAAATTAAATAAAAAATAGAGTATATCAAATCATAATCATGAATAATCCACCATTCTAATGCATCAAATCCTTTTATCACCAATTATCCACTTGCAAAATCTGTAAAAAAAAATTGTTAGTAAAAAACTCTCAAACGGACGAGGAATCAAAATTTAGTGAAAACAGATAGAGAGGAGATTAAAAATATAAGAATTGTGATCCAATGAGAAATTAAAAATCTAAGTGTGTTCAATGATTATATAAATAGAATTAACGAACAAAAAATAAGAATTTAATAAACATGTGTTTTTTATTTATTAACAAGTTATCATAGCTAGTTTTTAGAGTTGTTGCCGAAACGGAACCGGTCTAGATAAACTGGGAAACCTTTTTATACAACCAGTTTCCTAAAAAACCTAAGAGTAACGGGTGCCCATTTAGGTCTTGTTTTAAAGGTTAGTTTTTCAAATAGTGTCACCAACACATGCCTTCCTAAATGCAACATGAACCCGAATGTATGTCTTAAGGATAATCTATTGCTTCTCTTAAACGGACTACCGTTTCAGTAAATGGGCGCTGGTTATAGACCATTGTGATGGCGTTCGTTTCAGATATACGCCCGGTAAAAGAGACAGAATTTAAAACTTATGCTTCTTTTAAATGAAAAACCATTTGATGAGGAAAGACGCCTGTGTCGTAAACGGGTTACTGTTTGATCAGGTGGGAGCTCGTGACACGCTAACCATTGCCATTTAGGGTCAAACGGATGGAAATAGAATCCAACCTGTTAAAAAACAAAGAGAGAAGTAGCCGCAGGAAGCGGCTTAAAGAGACAGAGACACAGTGGGGGCATAATCAGTTACTAAGAAACATCAATCCTTTTTGTATTTTTATTTTTTTAATGCAAACCCAAGTAAGTCTCTCAATATATAGAGAACTTAGAGGCCTATACAAGAAAACTTAATACACTGAATATTCTAACATTAATACACTGGATATTCTAACCCTCCCCCTCAAGTTGTGTAGGAGTTAGTGGACTTAACTTCAGATATAAGACCAATTAGTTGTATTTGAATATTTAAAAACAAATGCAACGCACATGGAATCATTCAAGATTTTAAAGAAAATTTTGTAACAAAATATTTTCAACAAAAAGAGGGAATAGATTATTTTGAAACCTATACTCTGGTATCTAGGACAACAAGTATTAGGACTCTCTTTGCAATTATATCGGTATACAAATTAAAAATTCACCAAATGGATGTCAAAACGGGTTTCCTAAATTGAGATCTCGATAAGGAGGTTCATATGGAACAATCTAATGGTTTTTTACTTATGAGGAATGACTATAA
Organism: Limnanthes douglasii subsp. nivea; assembly: GCA_036936605.1. Classification (NCBI taxonomy): domain Eukaryota; kingdom Viridiplantae; phylum Streptophyta; class Magnoliopsida; order Brassicales; family Limnanthaceae; genus Limnanthes; species Limnanthes douglasii. The sequence continues at coordinate 149,480,549 of JAUPFV010000002.1, read as the reverse complement.
GGTATGTTGAATTGTTAAGTTATTATATGGTTTAAACAAGCACCTAAGAAGTGGCATTAAACTTCTACTAATTATATTATATCTGATGTGTTTATACATAATACAACGAATACATTTGTATACATTAAGGTTTGTGGTGATGTAATAGTTAATGTATGTCTATATTTAGATGTTTTTATCATATTAAGTAATGGTATAAAAGGGATTAATGAAACGAAGAGGCTTCTATCGCCTATTTTTAAGACGAGAGATCATAATGAAGTAGATATTATTTAGGAATTTAGGTATTCAAAAAACGTGGTTATGTCTTAAGTCAATCCCATTATGTCGAGAAAGTACTTGATAAGTTCAAACATTTGAAATTTAAAGAAGCAGAAGCACCATTTATTCCTAGTTTAAAGCTTGAAAAAAAAATCACGGCTCAACTATGATATGCTAGTTCTATAGGAAGCTTAATGTATGCAATTTTGTGCACTATAGCAGAAATATATACTTTGTGGTGATTAAATTAAATAAATTTACGAGTTATCCAAGTATAAAATCCTGAAATTCAATTGGAAGGTTCTTGGGTTTTTGAAAAAGACTAAAAACATGTGTCTCAAATATTCTAATTTTCACGGAGTACTTGATGGATAGATGAATTCACGTTGAATCACTAGTCTAGCCGATAAAAAATTGACTACGGGGTGGGTGTTTACATTTGCAGGTGGTACTGTTTCATGGGGATCCAATAACTAATGTGTAAATCTCACTCACAATAATGTCAGAGTTCATAGCATTGAATGCATCAGATAAGGAATATGAATGGTTAAGAGATATCTTGTCTGAGATACTATTCACTTCAAAGGGGAATATGGCAGTACAAATATATTGTGGTAGTCAAGCAACATTAGGTAGAGCGTACAATAGAATCTACACCGAGAAGTCTAGACATTTAAGTCATAGACATTCAAATGTTAGAAAACTAATTCAAATTGAAATTATATCAGTCTCATACGTATGTTCTAGTGAGAACTTAGCGGATCCGTTTACCAAACAATTAGCAAGATAGTTTAATCTACATTTACACGGATGAGACAAAGGCTATTAAAATAATTATTTTGAAAATAATGACAACCTAATTCGACTATACGGAATTAAACATCGAATTTGCAATGGATAATAACAAGTTATATGTGAAAATGTTAAACATATAGATACATAGAGTTTCATTCCTGATGTATGTAAAATACGTTGGTCATTAGTGTGCATGGACAGGTTCAAAGGAACTTTTAATACAATTAGGTCTAACTGTGACACTGTATCTAAAGGTAACGAAATTATTGTAAGAATTGTACGTATAAGATTCTAGAGGTGGTGTCTCCTCTCATGCGAGAATGATTTCCTCTCAAGATACGTTTCTTGAAATGGATAGAGAACATAGCCAAAATAGTGCTAAATTAAAATGTAAACAAACGTTTGATATAAATAATTGCACGTGTCAGATCATTGATTAAGTCACATGAGAGGTTGGTTAAAATTTATGACTACCTATATTTTATGACTTAAATTTGTTGTACTTACACTAATTTAAAATTCAAATAAAAAATATTTTATTGTATGCACAAAAGATATCTTAAGAAATAAATAAAGTAGAGGACATTTAATCAAGTGAGGGTAGCTGAAAATATTGATTAAATGTTGATGATAAAGAAAAAAAAAAGTTATGATCATCGAAGGAAGATAAGTGGATACAATTCAAGCAAGGATAACAAGTGCCAAGAAATCAGTGGCCTTTTGCCGCGATTAGCATTGTTAAATCACAACAAAAGGCAAGCTATAACAGTTATGTTTTGGCTTTTGCCCTCAAGTTACGATCATCAAAAATGATTGTGGCAAAGGTACTTTTTGATCGTGATATCACTGTACATGCATCAGATGTACATAATGCAGGGTGATGCTTGCCTCGACCAGGACAGAGCTCGTCACAACAAAGCCTCCATGAGCGAGCCGATGTGATTTTTGGTGAAAAGATTTGTCTTGAATAGATATGTTCTTATCTATAGATTTATGAAAGATTATAATTCTTTGGAAAATATTTAATCATTTCTATAAATAGATATGTTAAAACTTTGTTTTGATATTTCAAACACTATCATTTGATTTTGATTTTTCAGTTATTTGGAATCTAAATTCAAAGTTTTTTTATATCCCGCGAGAACTTACAAACAAAATTAAAACAACACAATAAATCGAAATAATAGTTTTTAAAAAAACATATTCGATCATACTTTCATAGTTTCCAGCTACTTTCCTAATTGGGTAAGGTTATATTGAGATCCCAAAAAAATACTTTATATGAAATAACCAATTTAACCTTCTTATATAAAACTAAATTTTAAACAACTAACTAACTTTTTCTTCTTCTTCTTCTCTAACTAACTTTCTCTCTCTAAATAACCTAACAACCAAAAAACACCCAAAACCATGAATTTGAGCAATTTGAATGATGATTTTAGCTGCAATATGGATGATTTTGCGTCGGAAGAGGAGCAACCCTTGACGGACCATCTCGAAACCCATGCTCATGTATTTTATGAGATTTTTAAGATTTTAGTGCGAATATCGCACACGTTGCGCCATAAAAGTGACAAACTGCAAAGCCAGTATTCGCGTATTTCCTTTTTTTTAATGTCAAAATCACAAAAATGGACCTCGTAATTTTGACGAGATCATGACTGCACTATTCACGGATTTGTTGAAATTACGAGGTGCATATTCGCAATTTTGACAAATTTGTGTTAGCCTATTTTTTTGATTGGGCGCAAATTGGGTGTCCGGTTTGCTCGATTTAGTTCAATTACATGCATAGTTATGCGCAATTTTGTTATTAAACATGCACAATTATGTTAGATTAAAATTAAGCTTATTTTGATATAATTAGTACATACCATTTGTAGGGACCAGACCAACCACCATATTCGATGGCCGATTGCACGAAAATGTTTACTACAGATACCTTATATACCAAACCCGATTTTGTCTTGTGGGTTGAATCTGAAAGCAAAAAACTAGGATTCATTGTGTTACGTAGTAAAAACGATGATAGTAGCATGAGTGGGAAAACTCCTAGGATGTATTTCTGGTGCGAGAGGCACGGGTTTACAAACCTAACCCCAAAGTAGGGTATGTTAAAAAGTGCAGAGAATGTTCATTGAAAAAATGAGGGTTTCCGTTCTATTTAAGGGGAAAATCGGTCTTAGAGCTACCCGATTATTTGAAATTAATAGTGGTAAACGGGAAACACAACCACCAACCATTTTTTGCACTTGGATGGTCACTCACTAGCCGCTAGACTAAAAGTAGAAGAAGAGGCGTTTGTTTGTTGTCAAATGGAAGTCGATTCTCGACCAAGAGAGATATACCGCGGTTTGAAGCTTAAAGACTCGGAAAATGTATCTAGCATGTGCACCATTCTACAACATACGTAAATAACACAACTTGGTCGATAAAGCGCGCAAGACCCAAATGCAATAGTTGTTTGGTAAGTTAAAACAACATGAGTAATATGTTTGGGAGCGAACTTGCGAAACAATGAACGAGATCCTCGAGTTGTCTTTCGCACATCCTAAAAGCATTAATTTATTGCGCACTTTTTCTAAAGTTCGTATAATGGATAGCACGTATTAGGCATGGGCATTTGAACTGGAACCGAAAGAACCAAACCGAACCGAAATAGATTTGGTTCTTTCATAATACCCGAATGGTTCCAGTTTTCAATTACCCACGGTTCTCGGAACCGAACCGAAGAACCGTGGGTACCCGTTAGGAACCGAACCTATGCATTAACCCTTAATTTCGAATTGTTTTAAAAATATATTTTATTTTTCAAAGTTAGATTCCCTTAAATTTGTCTTTTATCATTGATCTCTAATTATGTTCTCTTGAATGAATGACAACATACTTTATTCAAAGTGGCGACATATTTGTAAACTATTATGTGTATAAACAAAATAACAAAATACCTAACTTGTATATAATTTAATAAACTTGATATCATATCTCCATTTTTTTTATATTACTAATATTATTCTTTAATATATTAATTTTGAATATTTCTTATATTTAGTATTTTTTTTATAATTTAACATAGTTTTATTGTTTCAAAGTGTAAAAATAGCTTTACATACGTTGATATTGCAAAGCATTTAAAGTATCCAAAACTACCTGATTGGAACCGAGTTAAGTACCCATACCGAACCAAATTAAGAAGAACCGAACCCAACCGAACCGAAATTTATTCGGTTCCTAAATGGGTACTAGTTTTGAAGAACCGAAAGAACCGAGAACTGAAAGAACCGAAAGAACCTAACCGAACCGAAGAACCGAATGCCCATGCCTAGCACGTATAATACTACAAAGTATAAGATAACTTTGCTAGAAATAGTTGTCCAAACTTTGACGAAGAAGACGTTTTATGTCGCTTTTTGTTTGAGCTTTGAGAAACAAGAGAACTATACTTGGGGATTGAGCGTTCTAAGGAACGTGTTGACGAACAACATGTGCGCATTGCCTAATATTATCGTCACCAATAGAGAGTTGGCTTTAATGAACGTTATTAATGATATGTTTTTGGATGCCAATCATATGTTATGCACTTAGAATATTAATAGGAACATTTTCTCATATGCTAGGAAATATTTTCCAAATTCGGACATGACCGATGAGTTCGTCGAATTTTATCAAAGGTTTGCCTATTCGGCCACGCTCGAAGATTATAAAAATAACCTTGTCGAGTTACAACACACGTGCGCATTTTGTCCACTGGTTTTCGATTATGTGATGAAGCAATGGACAGAAAATTATGGACATAAATTTCTCAATATCTACAAGAACAAGTTTAAACATTTGTGCAACCATATTAGCAATCGGTGAGTTATATCAACATCTACATACATTAGTTTTTAATATTAAGTGTTAAACTTCTAATTTATGTTATCTTACCTTATAGGGTAGAGAGTGCTCACTCGGGCCTCAAATGGGAAATCGACACTAGTCTAGGCACATTTGAGAAATTTTGGAAAAATATTCATGCATTGCTTACCGCTTAACACTCTAACATTTTCGAGTCGTTCGAGCGTAGTACGTTTCGTCCAGGAAACTCAACTAGGGGGATTAATGCGGCTATCTATAAGGAAATTAAAGGTAAACTTTCATGTACGACTATAGAAATAATAGAGAAAAATCTTAAAACCGGCTTGGGAATATGGTTCACTCCCAGAATTGTGGTTGTGTTATTAGGAAAACGAATAACTTACTGTGTACATGCGAGTAAGCTTTGATATATAAAGAAGGTAGGATGATTTAAAAGGATGATTATGATGTTTATTGGAGTACTTTAAAGATCAAAGATAAGGATGAGGTTGGTATCGAAGATGAGTGCACGAGAAAACTCTCCTTAATATATAGCACCATACGCGATTACGGTGCACACGCAAGATCATTCTATAAATAGGATGATGCAAATCCTGGATCCGTTAGAAGTTATGTTTTGGAACCTAAGGATTCGGTTGTCACTACAGGTAAGAAAACTCCGGTCGGGACAAATCAACTAAACGGAACCTATCCGAGTGGGAATACGATGGTAGTGTAGGCACTAGCACTCCCGATACGACAGGTAGCACGGCCGTCTCGGTATCAAATCAAGCATTTTTAGTACCGAAAGACAAAGCGAAAGCCAAATCCAAATCCAAATCCAAGGCCCAACCTCAACCCAAAAAGGAGAGAGTGACTCGATCTAAAAAATCATTCAATGGCAAGATTTGAGCGGCTACGAGAGTTGGTTTCCCAACTATTTTCATGAGTATATTTCTAGCGTCGAAGACGTGTCTCCCGACGGTAATTGTGGATTTTGGGTCGTTATTTTAACTGTCTACGGTAACTCTGATTCATGGGACCAAGTTAGACGACATTTGATCGCCGAATCGCAAGATCAACGCGATCTATGGAAGATAATATTTGATAGTTCATAGCGTGTACATAACCTAGTAAAAAGGTTGGACGTTTTTGAAGTGTATGGCAATGGTAATCGGAATTGGATGACGTTACCTGACTACGGCTTACTGATAGCCACTAGATATCAATGTATCATATACCATGTATCACTCCACCAATCCTACATGTATCTACCTCTACGCGGTGTGCCTCTTTGATCGTGTCCTTGCATGGAAATTGTTATAGGTTTCGTTCATGGTAACCATTTCGTGAAAGTAAGTATACCAATGAGTCTTTTAATATTATATATTATTTTTTACTGAATATTTATCTTAATTTTATTTGTATAGGTTGTGTTGAATGGATTGTTTCCAGAAATCTATCCTACTCGGTTTTCGTTTCGCATCGACGAAGCCGTAACCGGTTGAGAAATACCATTCAACAAACATAACCAAATCAAGCCCGCCCGACCATCGACCACACACGAAGAGCCACCACATGTCTACGATTTGAGCGGAGACCAATGATTTTATAGACGCGTTGGTAGTTTTTTCTATTGTATTTATGAATATTTTATTTGAATTTCATCATTGTTTGTAATTTATACTAACACAGTTTATTTATTTTGACATTCACACGTTTGTCATTATTATAAACATTAGTTTTGTTTTAAATTATTATTGAGTTTATTTATTTTGACATTCACACGTTTGTCATTATTATAAATATTTATTTAGTAAACGAAGTATATCTATCATGCTAGTTTTATTTCATCAAGTTCCTTCTTTTGCAATCTCGTACTCTAGCACAGCAACACGTATTTCATCTTTCGTGATGGTAACAATGTCGAAATGGACATGATCTAGCTGATCCTCCGTTATAGTATCCATGAGCTGGCAGTTGAACAGGTTAAACGCAACATGGCGTTCCAAGTCGTTGAGGTCGGAAACCAGATGTAAATGAAATTTATTTACAGCGTACCACCGAGCTTTAACTTCATCCAAACGCCTTGAAATCTTACGCGACTGCACGCCATCCTTACTGTATAAGAAATACATCTGGCATAGCATTGCCTCCTAGTAGTGTTTACCCCATTCTTGCTTGTAGGTTTTACCTACTTCGACATATTCTTCCATCAAATATTCATCCTCCAACTCAGTCCAAAAAGATATATTTTTTGTATTTATTCTTAGTTTATCTGTTAATGGTTGGAGAGTGTCTATTTATTGACCATTTTGTCTTTAGATAACGTAATCCAAGTAGACCGATCAATACATGACACATATAAGACAAGGTTAACGCAACCCAAGTAGACCAATAATTTTGTGACACCTAATACTTACAAAAATACACACATCTCGATAAGTATTATTATGGGTTTCATTATAGCGTAGGATTCATGTTCCCTTAAAAAGAGACATCACCTCGCTAAAATGAAACCCAATATTAACTCCCGCCAAAAATAAACTTCCGCTTAAAAAACAACTACTGCAAAAAAAAACAACTCCCGCCTATAAAAATGACATGAAATATAGTCTAATAAGGGCTAAAAATTATGGTTAGTCACTGGAGTTGGTCACTTGTTTCAAAAGTTCCACTTATTTAATTTTTATATCAAAATATTCACTTTGTTTCACCAGTGGTCACTAATGTTGGTCTTTTATTTTCATTTTTAGTCACTACTAGTGACCATAAATGTAAAAAAATATAACTTGAGTGGCAATTCTAAAACAAATATAACTTGAGTGATAATTTTAAAACAAGTGACTAACTTCGGTCACTAATGAAGTTTCTTAGTCTCTAATAAGACATCCACCAAACATTTACAAACCAATAAAAAAACACAAAAACTTTTAGAGATTGAGTGCAATGTCGATGAAGACCATCAGTTACTTCAAGCGGTGAAGGTTGACCACCGAGAGATGCCTGAAGATAAAAAAACATAAAAACTTTTGAAAGGCTCCTATGTATGATGTATTTTAACTACGTCCGTTCTGTAAAAATAGATTTTGTTGTGCACAGTCATGAGAAAATCAAACGCATTTACCTTTTTGTCAACCCGCTCCAGCATTTGTTGTTCTTGTCATTTAAAATTAAGCAAGAAGCAACTTCCGTTTGGAACATGACGGTGGTAGACTACATCACTAGGAATATGGTAACGTATCTGGAGGATAGGATTTCAGCAAGGGAGGAGGCGGATGATGTTGAAGACAACATGGGATACGACTTCGACTACTGAGCATTCTACTTTCTTCGGTTGTGTTTTGGGTTTTCATGTTTCGATAAGTTGTTGTTTCAGTTTGTGATTTTCTTATATGTTATTTTAGTTTTTCTGTTTTTCTGTGGTATTTTTGGGTCTTATGTTGTTTACGTTCAACTATCTTACTTCGTACGCATCTATTTGAAGTCAATATTTAGTTTTCGTTTTTGTTGTGTTCTAATAACATAAGATACGTAACGACATAAAATGATATAATAACGTAGGATGTGCAGGTAAAATTTAATCAAGATAGTCATAAAGTAGGGGCATAATATAGTCACGAGAAATCCACAAAATAGTCATATAATACAAGCCATGCAATATAAGTCACTCAATCAATCTCTCGGTACTGGCCCGTCACAATCAAACACTCCTCCATCGACCGAAGCATCTCCTCAAATATCCATCAATAAAACGATCAGCTAAGTCATATAATTGTTCCTAGTAAGTCATCGCTCTCGGGGTCTTTACAATATATGCATCAGAAGACTCGCACTCAGGATCAATCAGGGTGTACCATAGGTGATCCTCGACCCATACACCGTATAGAGAGGTCATACTCGAACGATCTATAACATACGAGTCACCATGAATCCTCAGATCAAAGACGTCTGACGACCATGCTCTCCATATAGCCTCGTCCCACAAATAGTGTGTGTTAACACGCCTCCTCCTTCCTGGTGATAAAACAGGTTGCAGTGCAGGTGGTATATCCTGAACTACGTCTGTTGCCTTCAGCATATGGTCTATCCATGCCACATCGCAGAAAGGGAAATTCTCACGTATATGTCGGTACGATATGAACCAGACCTACAACATAATGAAAGAATGATTGATCAACACTAAGTAATGATAAAAGAATAATTGATTAACAAATAAATAAAACCTCGTAACTTGCATTATTCTCCCTCAATGAAGATAGTGTATGGCGGGTATTGATATGAGTCTCATCATCCGTGTGAAAAGGTGGAGGTGCGTATCTGCACATAGTCGGCATATAAGAATCGTAGAGACTGTTGACTCTAGTGAAAAAGTGGGGAAGTGATCATAGATTCACACCTCCAACAAAGCAACGAAACCAATAAACCCTAACGTGGTGTGAATGGACGATTTTCCTAGATGGTGATACAGTTGAGCTAATAAATGTTTGCCCCATTTATATATAATCGATGTCTTATAGTGCTCTACAAACTGGAAGTAATCCAAAGATATATTGTTCCCCGTCTTGTTCGTCACAACACAACAACCTAGCATGTGGAGCAAATAACCCCTCGTGACACATTCCACCCTTAGCATCCGAAATAGACTCATCCATCAAAAAATCGTAGATGTACACCTCACGCAAAAACTGTAGTCGTACCAATCTAGCACTACCAGCCTTGTTTCTATCTAACTCCCTCCTAAGAAGATCGACGGGTATACCTAGTGAACAAGGTCTCCATATGCCACCTCTCGATAAACACATCAACTAGGTGCACATTGGTAGACCGATGCTCGAAGTAGTCGATGAGGGGAGCAAAACAAGTCATCATAACCTGCTCTCTCACCTTGATCTAACCGGTAAGATCACATGCACGATGGGTTCCGTATATAGCGTAGCACTGCATGGGTCAACGAACCTACACAATATTTAAGTAAATTAAACAATACATAAAATAGAATTTACTATAGGTTAAATGAATCCTAACTTACCTCGACCTTAAATACGCTATATGTCTCGTGAAGTCTGTAGTCTGGATAAATATCCGGCACATGGGGATTCACTTTCCGGAATTGCTGATCTAGAGTCCAGCGCGTAAGGGAAACTACAGGTGCAGGCATTTCAGTGTGACGCCGATGCCTAACTGACCGTGAAGTAGGCTCACGTTACTCGGTTTCCATGCCATCAGTCTGATCCTGATTCAAGAACAAGAGTATGCTCTCTACGAGGCATGCTGAAAATGAAAACAACGCATTGTTATCTCTCAAAACAAACCTAAAACAATTACCAAATACCCATCTATATATTTAGATGGAGGACATAAACTTACGCAATGAATAAGCAAGTCAATTTGGGATCTAGCATGCTTAATCTAATAAAACGGGTTAAATCGCGAAGACAATGTGCCCAAAAAATGCAAAATCGCGAATAGATTGTTTGTAATTTGGGGGTACAAAACAAGAAAAATTGCGAATTTTGTGTGCGAAGTGTTGGCGAAATCGCGAATATGGCGTTCGCGATTTCGCTAACACTAAGAACCCAGTGTTTGCGAATCTGCTCGAAATAGAAACCTGCAAATCTAGAAACCCAGGAACCCAAATCGTTTAAAACTGAACCAAATTCACAAAAAAAACATACCAAAACGTCGAAAATGACTTAACTAACATATAACTACAAGTAACTTTCCAAAAAAAACAACAATCATATGAAAATTCGAGTTTTTAGGCTAAAACGAAAACTCTAAATATCACTAAAGCTACCTAACTAAATTCTAAAATAATTACACCAATAAGTAGAGAATTCATACCATAACATGTTTGCAAGTTTGGATTGAAGAAATCTTATGTTTTTTGTTCGAGGAATTTGAGAGATTTAGATTAAAGAAGAAAGAAAAGAGAGATAATGGCTGAAAAATATTTATATATAAATGTATTTTAGTAAATTATCGGAATAATAAAACCCTATTATAGCAGGATCTCATTATAATAAAACAGATGTCAGTATAACTTGATCGTTCCTAATTTTTTCATTCAACCCTAACTTTATGTACGGGTGCAGAATGTTTGTTACCTAAATATTTATGTTCACCTGTTGTATTACGAATCAAAGAAATCGTATCTTAATTGAATATTTGTTTTTTTTTGTTTTTTTGTTTTTTTTCGAAGAGAATCCACAGCCGTTATTCAGAGTACAATGAGTGGGTAAACCCTAAGTCTGACGCAATAGCCTGCAAACCAACGCAGAAGGTAAATCACACAAGGTGATAGACTCAGCCGAAGGTCACAAACATGCCTTACTCAACTAACTCGGCTACCTCTGGGGGCTGAATATCTATTTCTATGTTATAAGATGGGGTTATAATAGAGTTTCGGTTTGGACATAAGAGGCTTGGGCTTTGTTAGAGAAGGGTTCAATTCTAGGGCAGTGACTTTATATGAAACAGCTACGTTTACTTATTGATAGCGACTGGTGTCGAAGCACAATCTTTGGCTGTAGAAATCAAGAAGAAAGATACGAAATAGTTGATATATGCTCTAACAAGAGACTCAGAGACTCAGAGAAAAAAATCTCAGTTTTTTATTTATCAAAGTCTACGGCAAAACTAGGGTTTGAGAGCCTTTTATAAAAGTGCTTGAAACCCTAGCTCAAAATTACAGCTTTTTCCTTATGCAATAAAATAAAGCCCAGCCCAATTTCAAAGCGATTGGAGCTCGATAAGTATTTTAATAAAATCCAACAAAAATAGGAAAATAAAGAAAATTTACTAACAAAGAAAAACGAGGGTTTAAACGACTAAATTTAGGGCCTGGAATTCATCACTATGTGATGCTTTCGAAAATTGTTGGGCTTCTCGACGCGTTCGATTTGAATGGTCGCATCGCCTAATTCTGATATCTGAGCCCCAAATAAAGCCTGTTTCCGTTTGTCCAAAACGGCCATATAGTCATGAGCTTGTGCAACTACATCATCCTCCCCTTCTTCGGAAGAATTCGCCCACGAATTCTCAGCTTCATCATCCTCAGCAGCAGCGGTAAATGGCACCAGGTGCTTCACGTTGAAAACGTTATGGGTCTTCATGTGGCTGGGTAGTTTCAACCTGTATGCATTGGGATTAACCTTTTCAATAATTTCAAACGGACCCACCTTCCTTGCAGCCAACTTGTTGTACTCGTGTGCAGGATAGCGATCCCTGGTCAAAACAACCCATACAAAGTCTCCCACTGCAAACTCCAGCAAGCGGCGCTTCTTATCTGCGGCAGTCTTATACTTCTGTGTTGTTTCCTCCAGGTGTTTGCGGGTGTTCTCATGGATCTCCCATAGATCAGCAATGGCGTCCTCGACCTTAGCTGGAACCTTATCAAGTGTTGGAAAAGCTAAGTCCATAGGACCCCGTGGGTTATAACCATAGACTACCATGAAAGGACTATACCCAGTACTGCGCTTGTGGTGCTTGTTGTAGGCGAACTCAACATGATAAAGGCGGGAATCCCATGCTTTCAAGTTCTCAGAGACCTCTATGCGTAACATGTTGCCTAACGTTCGATTAGTTACCTCGGTTTGACCGTCTGTTTGCGGGTGATATGCGCTGTTAAAACTCAGCTTCGTGTTTGTGAGGCGCCACAAACTCCTCAAAAAATGCCCCACAAAACGCGTATCACGATCAGAAACGATATTCAAAGGAAGACCATGTAAGCGGTAGACCTCACGAAAGTATAAATTAGCAACATTCACAACATCTGTGGTTTTCTTGCAGGCAATGAAGTGGGCCATCTTAGAATACCTGTCAACCACTACAAAAATAGAATCGTTACCTCTCTATGTTCTCGGCAGCCCTGAGACGAAATCCATGCTGACGCTTCGCCACAGACCTTCTGGGATTGGGAGTGGTAGGTATAGACCTGCGTTGGAGGATGTACCTTTTGCCACCTGGTAAACCCGACAACCAGCTACAAAACGGATAACATCTCGCCTCAAATGCGGCCAAAAGAACTGACTAGATACAGAGTGAAGGGTTTGATCTCTACCCCCATGCCCCTCATTGTGTCTCTCCTGCACAATCAGTAACCTCAAACTGCCCTCAGGAACACAGAGTAAATTACCTTTGAAGAGGTAACCGTTGCTCACTGCAAAATCTTTTCTTAAACCTGCGCTGACATCTTCTAGAATAAGACCAAAATATGGATCGATAGCCAGTAGATCCTTCATCATCTCGAATCCCACAACTTCTCCTTCCATACGAATCATCATGCTGCGTCGGCTCAGTGCATCAGCTACGTGGTTAATTGCCCCCGAAGTATGCTTGATGGAAAAGGTAAATTGTTGAGTAAATGCTGCCCAACGTGCATGACGGGAAGAGAGTTTCTCTTGACTCTGCATATGCTTCAAGGCATCATGATCGGTGTACAGGACAAAGTCATTGTAGGCCAAGTAGGAACTCCAGTGCTTCAAAGCTCGTACAACTGCATAAAACTCCTTGTCATAGGTGCTATAGTTGAGTTTAGCTCCACTTAACTTCTCGCAGAAGTAAGCTACAGGTCGGCCTCGTTGGCTGAGTACAACTCCAATACCCAATCCGGATGCATCACAATGCAGTTCAAACCCTGTAGAGAAATCAGGTAAAACCAAAATTGGTGCAGTGGTCAGTCTTACCTTGATTTCCTCAAACACCTTAGCTGCTTCAGGGGTCCACCAGAACATCTCGCCTTTCATACACTCTGTAATAGGAGCCATGAAAGTGCTGAAGTTATGTATGAATCGTCTGTAAAAGGAGACCAATCCGTGAAAAGAGCGGACTTCAGTGATGGAGGTAGGAATAAGCCAGTCTCGCGCGGCTGCCACTTTCGACTGATCTACTGACAACCCATCTTTTGACACGACATACCCCAGGAAAACGACAGAATATGTCATAAAACAACACTTATCGAGCCCTCCACAAAACTCCTTTCGCCTCAAAACAACCAACACCTCGCGTAAGTGCTGGAGATGCAACTCTTCCGTGGTACTATATATAAGAATGTCATCAAAGTACACAACAAGAAATTTGCCGATGAACGGGCGAAATACCTGGTTCATAACCCGCATGAACGTGCTAGGAGCATTAGAAAGACCGAATGGCATTACCATCCATTCAAACAGACCTTCTCGGTCTTGAAGGCTGTTTTCCACTCATCCCCCATACGAATACGAATCTGGTGATATCCGCTCTTCAAATCCAGCTTCGTAAACACAGTAGCACCATTCAATTGATCCAGTAAATCATCGAGGCGAGGAATAGGAAACCGATACCTGACTGTAATTTTGTTGATAGCCCGGCTATCCACACACATTCTCATTGAGCCATCCTTTTTTGGTGTTAACAGTGCAGGAACCGCACAAGGACTAAGACTCTCACGGATGTGGCCTTTCGTCAATAGTTCTTCAACCTGTCTACGGAGCTCTTCATGCTCTTTTGGGCTCATTCGATAATGCGGTCGGTTTGGTAGGCTAGCACCTGGTACAAGGTCAATCTGGTGCTGGATATCTCTCAATGGAGGAAGACCTGTAGGTAACGTATCAGGAAAGACAACAGAAAATTCTGCTAATAGCGGCCGAACTCGCTCAGGTATACCAGCAAACGAATCAGTACTAAATTCTTTAACAACCAAAAGATAGACAATACCTGTTTCATGAACATGTTCTATAAACGCCTTTCGAGCTAGAAAGTTCTTACCCGACTCCTTTGATACAGCAAGGGCAGGTTTTGGGCATACCTCTCTAGTTGGTGTTAATATGAACCTAACATTATTCCAGATGAAACTGTAGCGGTTCCTTCTGCCATCATATGTGACACTTCTATCAAATTGCCAGGGTCGGCCTAGCAACAAGTGACATGCATCCATCCCAATGACATCGCACCATGCTTTATCCCTATAATTTCCAACAGAGAAAGATACCAGATAGCGTCTAGAGATATTTACCTCACTACCTTTCTTTAACCAGCCGAGCTTGTAAGGGTTTGGGTGGTCTTCTGTTTTTAGGGCCAGTTTCTGCACAACTTCTTCAGAGATAACATTTTCGCAGCTCCCTGAATCAATAACAAATTTGTATACCTTTCCCCCAATAGTACAATTTGACTGGAAAATATAGTTTCGTAGCCAATCATCCCCTTCACCGCGGGCTTTCAGCGTCAGACAGATACGCCTCAAGACCAATGCCGGACCAATATCTCCTCTTGTAACTTGGTCCTCTTGAACCTCATCAACAACATCTTCTGGTTCTTCATCTAATTGTGGCTCACCCTCCAGGTAAAAATCAGCAGTGTCAGCAACACAGACCCCTCGATTGTTGCGGCTGTTGTCGTAGTTTTGGACACTGTAAAGCAGCGTGCCCAAGTTCATGACAATGGTAGCACCGAACCTGTGAGGAAGTAACCGTGCGACTAGGGACCTGTAAATTAGCACCTGTACGTATTGGAGCAACAGTTGGTACTCCTGGGTTAGGGCTTGGAATTGTCCTTTTTGGAAACGCTAGTGGAGTTGTTCTAGCAATGTCTCCTCCATAAAGCCTTCGTGAAAGGGCTTTCTCTAGATGCAGTGCGCACTGATGTGCTTCAGATACATTCACAGGGTCGAACATGTTCACCTGGTCCTGAAACTGCTGTCGCATCCCACCTATGTAGCGAGATACTAACTGATCTGCTGAATCAGCAATATCGACACGGTTTTGCAGCTTGAAAAAATTGTTAGTGTATTCATCAACAGTCCTCGACCCTTGTTTAAGGTTTTGGAACTGCTGATACATAATACGCGCATAGTTGTAAGGCAAAAATGCAGCCCTTAAGTGCTTCACAAATTTAGCCCAAGTTGTGATTTTTGGCTTACCTTGCCTTGATCTGGTGTGCTTGAGCCGTTGCCACCAAGATGCAGCTCGGCCTCGGAACTTAGTTGCAGACAACTGTACCCTTTTTGCATCCGGAACCTCCTTGAAATCAAGGACTTCTTCAACTGAGGCGATCCAATCTAAAAACTCCTCCGGTTCGAGACCCCCTTGAAACTCTAGGATCTCCAGTCTGAATCCAGATTCCCACCGGTTGTTGGCGTTCAGATCAGAATCTCTTGCTGGCGGCTGCTCAAAGACTTGTGCACGATAGTCTTGTGGGTAATAGTGACCCCTACCTTGTTCTCGCCGAGAAGCAAACGGATTTCGCTCGCGGCCGGTTTCTCGCTCAGATCCCGCGGCTGGTTGCTCGGAACTAGAGCTCGAAATCCATTGGTTTGGTTGTTCAACAGCCTCTACAGTGCTTCATGTACGTCTCTCATTTGATTTCCCAGCGAGTGTATCTGTTCACCCACCTGGGATTGGAAGTGACCGAATTCCTCACGGTCGTGATTCGGCGATCGGAAGAGTGGACTTCCTCCACAAGGATCGCTTTGGCGGCATATCTTCGTTACCCACGTCGTAGGACCTCTGAATCTGATACCAATATGATAGCGACTGATGTCGAAGCACAATATTCGGCTGTAGAAATCAAGAAGAAAGATACGAAATAGTTGATATATGCTCTAACAAAAGACTCATAGAAAAAAAAATCTTAGTTTTTTATTTATCAAAGTCTGCGGCAAAACTAGGGTTTGAGAGCCTTTTATAAAAGTTCTCGAAACCCTAGCCCAAAATTACAGCTTTTTCCTTATGCAATAAAATAAAGTCAAGCCCAATTTCAAAGCGATGGGAGCTCGATAAGTATTTTAATAAAATCCAACAAAAATAGGAAAATGCAGAAAATTTACTAAAACAGAAAAACGAGGGTTTAAACGACTAAATTTAGGGACTGGACTTCATCACGTTGTGAAGCTTTCGAAAATTGTTGGGCTTCTCGACGCGTTCGATTTGAGTGGTCGCATCGCCTAATTCTGATATCTGAGTCTCAAATAAAGCCTGTTTCCGTTTGTCCAAAACGATCATATAGTCATGGGCTTGTGCAACTACATCACTTATCCAGATGCGTATAGGTTTGGTAAAGAGTTTAGGTTGACTCCAGGGTTCTTCCGGTCACAACACTTCAGTTGTTCGTTGTCTTAGAGACTCAAAAACTTAACTTCTTGCCTGAGTTGCTTCTCACTCTCAGACTTCTTCTTTTATACGTTGTGTGCTTCGAAGTTCAAACACAGCTTTTTTTCATTCTTTATATCAGCGGTTCTTCATTCTTTCTAAAAGAGCATAGGTTGAGAGGTTTTATGTCTGTTTCGAGTTTCACGTTTCCGTAATTAGATAAAGATTTTAGTTTGATTAATTCCTATGGGTTTGGTGAATCTGTTCATCGGAACATTTGGAAAAGCGGGTTCGACCCGCATGCTGATGAATTTTAGTCGAACTCAAAGCGGGGAGAGTGCTCGATGAAATGACTGAGAGACGTTTTAGGTTGGACTACGATGGTCTCTTGCTACCCCCGGGAACTTTGACGGATTCGGAAGGGGCCAATCATCCCGCACGGGCCGTGCTGCCAGCCCGCTTTTATTAAACCCAGTATGTGTGTTTTTTCTGTGACCGTGATGGAACATTGTCTGTCCCACAGCTGACACGTTGGACATATCTATTCCAGGGCAAGTGCTCGTCCTTGCTTTTCTTGTTCAAATAACAGATGATAAGCTTTTTGTCTCACAGCAGGTACAGCAGATTACGAACAGGTATAGTTGAAGTATGGTTTTCAACCGACTATCTCGTAGTGTTCTTCTAATAAAATACAGATTACAATATATTTGCGTTTAAGGGGGGTAGCCGAGTTGGTTGAGTATGGCATTCTTATGACCAAAAGGTCTTGAGTTCGAATCCCTCTACATACGCTTTCTCGGCTGAGCCTGTCACCTTATGTGGTTTACCTTCTGGCGTTGGTTTGCAGGCTAACGCCTCAGACTGAGGCTGCGGGTTCCCTCCGAAAAAGAAAAAGAAAAAAAATCCAATAATTTGAACCGACATGCCAAATAAACATATTCAGTTATTGTTTTAAGGAAATTTAAATTAAAATTAATCGTATTAATTAATTAACTAAATTAGACTTATGGATAAAAATGCGTTATGAGTTCAAGTGGGATAACCCTTTGAACCGACATGCCAAATAAACATATTCAGTTATTGTTTTAAGGAAATTTAAATTAAAATTAATCGTATTAATTAATTAACTAAATTAGACTTATGGATAAAAATGCGTTATGAGTTCAAGTGGGATAACCGGGTTGAATATTTCAAGTGGGATAACCGGGTTGAATATGGGCACCGTGATGTAGAGAGCCCAAATCTCAACCCTTAAACCTGAATTAATAAATCAAGGATATAAATTGAATTATCCATTTATCGGGTTATGGTCCCGGACAAAGGAAGTAATAAATGATTTGTTTTACAATGTTGGGTTTCATATTGTAAAGTCTATAAATAAGGGACTTGGTTTATGTATTTCATCACTCTAAATCCTAATCAGAAATACGACCTCTTCTTTGAATGTTTATAAACCTTTTCCTTCTTCTCTAATTTGATTATGCACGTTTTTCAACTTCATAAACGGAATCGCTGGGAACGTGGAATCGTTGAAGAACGTAAAGGAACAAAAGAGTTCTTCTCTAATTTGATTCTGCACGTTTCTCAACTTCATAAACGGAATCGCTGGGGAACGTGGAATCGTTGAAGAACGTAAAGGAACAAAAGAGAATACTAGACCCGTAAATGTTCTTGGTTTTCGGTTTATTCATTAGGTGAATCTACAAAGGGTTTAATTATTTTTCCGCGATTTGTGTATATATTATTTGATGTGATTTCTAATAATATATAACAATTGGTGTCAGAGCAAAGTTAACCATTTTTTGGATTCGGTAGAATAATCAAATTATGTATTGATAGATAAAGATGCATGTTTTTCTTCATCGTAAAGATTCCATGTCATTGGGATTATGTGTGAATTGATTTGTTGGGGCATGGATTTATGAATTGTATGAAAAGCATGTTTTGTGATTTATTCGTATTGAAAAACATGTTTTATTATGAGAAAATTGCAATTTTGATAGTTTGAGGATTTGTTTTTGGTTAAATTAGGGTTTATTGATGTTTGGAATTTTTTTCTCCCGAAATCAGCATCAAATCAATCCTAAAATAACGAATAAAACCAGAACTATTGGGACAGTGGCTCATCGACGGCTTAACCCTTGATGTTAACGATGGTCGAAGACTGTCAGGCGATGAACACCGTAATCTGCACAAGAAATAGGGATAGTAAACACACCCAAAACCTGCAGGCAGTTAAGCTGCTGCTACAAATTGCATGTGGAGACAGGCTGCTGCTGTTCGGAAAATAAAAGTTCAAGTTATTTTTTTAAATTAATATTATTATTAATTTAAAAATATTTGAAGCAAAATATTTCACAAATATGATGTGTTTGACATGTTATTTTTGTATATTTATTAATAAATTAAATTGTTTATGCGTGAATGATTAAATGACGATGCATGATTAAGGTTTCGTAGATCGGTAGGTGAAACAAAGAAATTATTTTAATCAGCCCTCCGGAAGGTTAAAATTAATTTTCTTATGGATCCCACGTTACGAAAGGTTCGGGTATTAATTTAAATTCAAATATTACCGGCCCTCCAGAAGGTTCACGTTTGGGTTTAAATTAATCATGAACGGGAGAAAATTGCAGAAAATAGTTGTGTTGATTTTAATTTTAAGTAAATGACATCGGCCCTCCAGAAAGTCTCATTAGTAGTTAGAAAATTTAAATAATGATCATGCTATTTTTTTTCTCAAACTCATAAAATTGCATGTTTGTATGATTTGACCTCCGGTATCTATTATCAATGAATTTTATGTTTTACATGTATTTGTCATGTTCATGCATATATTTTCGGATATATGTCAATATGCTAAATGTGCTTTGTGTTGTTTGTTCTTATTATAGTATCCATTTGTTACAATTTGTTGGGGAATCGTTCACCGACGTTCGATTGTTTGGACTTCCACTTGTGGAAGGAAGAATTGTTGTTGTTTTTATCTGTACATGATTACGACTATGCATTGTCAACTCCCAAACCATATGCCCTTAGTCCGGAAAGTACACCGGATGAAACTAAGGCTGATGAAAAGTGGGAGAGGTCAAATAAGTCATGCATGACGCTCTTGTTACAGGGGATACCAGTAGCATTGTGTGGGGCTGTCCCTAAAGGTGTGACCATTGCCTAGGTCTTTTTCACGGAGATTGAGAAAGCCTTTGCCAAATTTGAGAAGGTAGAGATGTAGTGTTTTCTCATCGAGCTAGCTACAAAAAAGTATAATGGTAAAGGTAAAATCCGGGAGCACATTATGGAATGTGTATGATTGGCCAAAAGTTAAAGGCAATTGGTTTAGACTTACCCGAGGAATGCATAGTGGGATTGGCATTTCATTCGCGGCCAGACCGGTTTAAGTATTTCCAGTCCACCTATAACTGCATGCGAGAAAAGTGGAACATCAATGAGTTGATTTCCCACGCTGCAAATGAGAAGGAAAGACTTAAAGGCATAGCGCCTGAGGCTAATATGATTACATCAGCAAATAAGGAAAGATCTAACCAGAAAGGAGATGGCAAAAGACCAGGTCAAGGTCTGATAAAGAAGAAAAAGCCTGAGTAATCGACTGGAGGTCGATACTTTTTCTACAAAGAGAAATGACATCTGAAGAAGGATTGTGAGAAACGCCGGGCTTATATGATAAGCAAAGGTACTCTCACATCTTTGGTTGTTTCAGAAAGTAATATAGTTTTTGTGAAAAAAAATACTTAGTGGGTTGATTTTGCTGCAACAACTCATGTTTGTGTTTCTTTGCAGGGTACGTCAAAGAGCAGGATGCTAAGTGAGGATGAAAGATCCATTTTTACGGTAGACGAGAGCTCGTGTGATGTTTTAGCTATTTGTGATTTTTCTTTAAAACTTTCCACTAGACATGTATTATTTTTAGAGGTTGTAATGTATGTTCCCGCTTTTCGGAGGAACTTAATTTCTTTTCCATTTTTAGACTTGCAAGGTTACTCTTGTCTGATGGGAAACAATTGTTTTACACTCTCTCTAAATAATATGATTGTTGGAAATGGAAATTTAATTAAAGAGGATAATTTGTATCTATTGAATACTATTAATAATCACAATATTTCTATGAATACACAACGTACCCCAAACAATATTACTAAATCTGAAAAATCTTCTAAATTGTGGCCACAATACGTTAGGTCACATATCCAAAGTTAGGATGGACAAGCTTGTTGCTGAAGGTTTATTAGGTCCTCTTGATTACTATAACTTCGGTATATTTATCGAGTGTATCAAAGGGAAACAAACTAAAGTTAAAAGGTTAGGAGCAAATAGAGCGAAAGAAGTCCTCGAGTTGATACATACCGACATTTGTGGACCGTTTCCACAAGAAGCGTGGAACGGGAAATGGTACTTCATATCATTCATCGACGACTACTCTCGTTTCGATTACCTCTATCTTCTCCATAAAAACTCTGAGTCCTTGGACAAGTTCATATCTTTTAGGACCAAGGTTGACAAACAACTTGGTAAAAGCATGAAGACCGTTAGATCTGACCGTTGTGGTGAATACTATGGTAGATATGACGGATCGGGTGAACAACGTCAAGGTCCCTTTGCGCAGTACCTAGAGAAGTGTGGAATACTCCCTCAATACACTATGCTCGGTTCACCTCGCATGAATGGTGTATCTGAGAGACGGAACCGAACACTAAAAGATATGGTTAGAAGCATGATAAGTCACTCATCTCTACCATTATCTCTCTGGGGGGAAGTTATAAAATGTGTCACTTATATACTCATTCAAGTACCCACAAAGGCTATTGTTAGGACTCCATATGAGCTTTGGAACAGGCGTAGACCTAATTTAAAACATTTGCATGTGTGGGGTTATCCAGTTGAGGCGCGGCCTTACAAACCTCAAGAAAATAAACTAGACAAAAAAAAATTAGTTGTTTCTTCATAGGTTATTCTGAACATTCCAGAGGGTTTAAGTTTTATGATTCTCTCACTGGTATAATATTTGAGACAGGAACGACCAAGATTCTAGAGAATGTTAAGTTTGAGGGGGAAGAATAAGGGAACAAATGTTGATTTTGAGGAAGAATCCATAAAGATTCATGAAGGTTTTAATAGGGATACTGAGATATCTGAAGATTGCGCTGTAATGCCAATCATTTCAGTCCCATTAGAACAAGGTAATCCTCAAATCAACATTAATGCTCCATTGGAGGGTTATCGCCAGGATAGAGATATAGTCCAGGTAGAATAAGAGGAACCTCAAGATAATCTTCAACAAGGGAATCAAAATGACATCGTTCATAATGATTAAACTCTATCTCCTCAAGAAGTGCAACTAGAGGAAATAATGTCATTAAGAGAGTCCACGAGAGAAAAGAAGAGTATTATAGGTCAAGAATTTATTGTATATATTCAGGAGCATGATAAGTTATGTGATGGAACTGTAGATGATCCCTTATCCTACAAACAGGCCATGGAAAGCTCTGAATCTCAAAAGTGGATTGACGCTATGAAATAAGAGTATAAATCAATGCAGGACAATGCAGTATGAGATCTTGTCCCATTACCTGAAGGGAAAAGGGCAATTGGTTGTAAATGGGTTTACAAAACCAAACGCGATTCCTTGGGTAATGTGGAACGACGTAAAGTACTTCTTGTAGAGAAAGGTTATACTCAGCGTGAAGGGATTGATTTTAAAGAAACCTTCGCTCCGGTATCGACGAAGGATTCCTTTAGAACAATCATGGCATTAGTTGCACATTTTGACATTGAGCTTCATCGGATGGATGTTAAGACCGATTTTCTCAATGGTAATATTGAGGAAACGATCTATATGGTGCAACCAGAACACTTTGTAGAAAGTAACACAAACGATCTGGTTTGCAGGCTTAAGAAATCCATTTATGGGCTTAAACAAGCCTTTTATCAAAGATATCACAAATTCCTTGAGGTGATAGTCGGTTATGCCTTTAAGATCAACTCGATTGAGGATTGTGTGTATCACAAGTTCATTGGGAGTAATTTCATATTTCTTATATTATATGTGGATGACATATTTCTTGCCTCGAACAATAAGGAATTGCTACACACATCAAAAAATTTGTATCAAATAAGTTTGATATGAAAGATCTTGGTGATGTCATTGTTGTGTTAGGAATCCAGATATATCGAGATCGTTCTTGTGGTATTCTTGGATTATCACAAACGACATACATTAGAAGTATGTTACAACATTACGGATTGGCAGATTGCAAACCTCTAAGTACTCCTATAGCAAAGGGTGACAGACTTAGTCCGAGTCAATGTCCTAAGACAAAACTTGAGATTGAGGAAATGAAAACGGTCCATTATGCTTCAACAGTTGGGAGTTTAATGTATGCTCAAGTTTGTACTAGGCCGGACATTGCCTTTGCTGTAAATATGTTGGGGAGATATGTTAGTAACACGAGAATGGATCATTGGAAAGCAGTTAAAAAGCACATCATGCAACATATTCTCATTGGCTAGAGGTAGAATATCCTGGAAAAGTGTAAAACAAACACTTATTGCATCATCCACCATGGCAGCAGAATTTGTTGCATGCTTTGAGGCATCAAACCAGGTATTGTGGCTGTGGAATTTTGTTACTGGATTACACATTGTACAAGGGATAGAAGGTCCCATGAGGTTATATTGCGATAATAATTCCGCAGTGCAGTACTCTAACAACAACAGGAGCTTATCTAAATCCAAACATATAGACATAAAATTTCTGTTTGCTAAAGAAATAGTACAAATAGATCAGATAAGTATAGAGCACATCGACCCGAACTCCATGATAGCATATCCCCTAACAAAGACGGTTTTGCGTAAGGTTTTCCAGGGACACAACATCAGTATGGAATATCGATATAGCCTCTTGCCAAAATAGGGAATATATTCACTATTTTGTCATTTATAGCCTCTTGCCAAAATACGGAATATCGAGATTCTATTGCTTCCATATATGATTTAGCGTCATCTTCTAAAGAAAGAACTATAAGAATTATTCAGGTGATTTCTTTACAAGTTCATTCTACTAAATATAAAGAAATCTATTGAGAGACTATCTCATTGGATCCTAAAATTTGAGGTATGTTTTCCCTTTAACTTCTATGAGGTTCTCGTGGTTGCTCATCAACCGAAGGGTTCTTTTTCTAGACTTATTTCCTCATTAGCGGCTTGAAGAACTCCACTTATTTTGATTGACACACCACATTACATTCCAAATATAATAACTTATAAGCTTTGCTATTGGATGCATAACCAATAAACACACATCTTATAGCTTTATGATCTAACTTAATTCTTCTTAGATCTGTGCTTTTTGAAAAATTCTAAACACCTATACGCTTTAAAGTAATCTTTATCCCTTTCTATAACTCATTTCAAGACATTTTGATTTTCTTAAAAGGAATATTATTATAAATATAACATATAACTAAATCAGTTTTACCCTATAAATTAATATATAATTTTGAATTAAGTAGCATGACATTGGTTATCTCAATAAAAGCTAATTGTTGCTCAACCAATCTATTTTACTACGAGAAATAAAAACTTTTCTCGAGAAATATTCTCCATCGTATCATTATGTAAGATTTTAATCTTATTGAATAATTTATTTTCTATTTCTTTTTTGAAGATCTAGAACTACTAAATAATTCATCCTTATGTTCAAGCAAATAGGCATAAGTAAATCAAGAATAGTCATAAAAGTAAGTTATAAAATATCTCTTACCCCCACGTGTCAAGATACTATTTAACTCACATATGAATATTTGTATATAGTCTAAGAGTTTCGAGCATCTTTCTACATATTTGTAAGACCTTTTATACATCTTTACTCTACACACAACTCATATATTTTATTAGGCCGGCTTTTATAATTCTATTTATCGTACTATATCATATATGAACAAGTCTACTATGCCATTATAAATATCCATTACGAGAGCAACAATAAATAGAATTTTAAACTGTATTAATAATAACTTCATAAAAAAGTTCACCATGTTGTTACAAGAGTATCCCCTTCCAACAAAAATTCCACCCTTAGATAAAAACAAAGTTACTGGAATTACCACTTTAGACGTTATTTTAAGATCATTTGATTAGTTGGTAAAATCATTTGAGGGTATATCGACTACATTATACACTATAAGCAAGAACTGAATAAAATCATCTGAGAAGACATAAATGTTTTTGTCTATATAAAAAGTAGTTTAAAAACTACCAAAAAAATGATGTGTGCAACTCTTACAAGCAATGAATCATTTCATAGATCTAGGTGAATACATTATCAAAAAAAGAGATAAGATTTGGCAACCTCTTTGCTTAAGTCAATGCACATATATAGTTCGAAAAAATGATGCACATGCGACTTCTTAAGATCTCAAATGCATACTATTCTTACGATATTGTCGCTAATATTCCCAAAAACCTTATTGATGCCCTAAGATTTTGGCCGCTTCCTCCTCGAAGTTGAAACAAACAAATACTATGATTAAAGGTTGATATAAGACCAAAAACAAAAAATCAGGTTGAGGCACTAACGAGTTGTTATGTTGTGCTCACAAAAATGTGGCTGTTATAATTTTATGATGCCAATTTTTTATCCGCTTTCACAAACTTGAGAACGTGCTCACAGCCAAGGATCTTCAAAATCTGAACATGTATTTCAAGTACAATAATAATACAAGACACGTGATGCAGATTTTTTATTATTAAAGAAAGAAGCACATAACTTAATACACAAAAAGTTGGTTAAATTTATGAATGCATTTTCCTACAAGAAACAAAATATTACCCAGTCAAGCCAAAATAATTACCATGAGCTGAACCTGTACAAATTTTTGCAATAATCATAATGTATATGTGCGATTAGTATATGTATCCTAGTATAAGATGCCAAAATATTCTAACAATTGCTGCAATAGATTCTTTAATTGAAATCCATTACTACTCTTGTAAGTATCATACGTCCAACATCAAAGCCAAAACTTGAAACACTTATATCAAAATACCTACCTTACTATTATTATTCATGACAACGACCTTTAGAGAGTTACTATTCCACACGAAGATGTCGGCAAATTATAATTGACACAAAAATCTCGATTAATATTATTTTCATGAGTAGCTACATAAGATTCCAGTATAACTTAATTATTTTTTTCAAAGATGGTCACTATTGACTCATTGAGAACTGAGAACCTTTTTGTTAATTGACTTACACTGGAAATAGTACTCGGTTATATAAAATATTAAAATAAGTGTAATTGTTTTTAAAGTAGTGGATAGTTCATCCTTTTTTTATTAAACCATGACTTGACCATAAACATGCAATCGTGTTTATAGTTCAATAATATATCGCTTATGTAGTCAACGACCAAATCATAGTTATTAGAAGCAGCCATTATATGGAATCATAGTGTTATTCATCATTTGTATCTTAGATAACTTGGATGACTTGTGCGAGGTCTCTCATTTAGTGAAACCAAGAGAGGCTACCAAAAATGTTCAAATTAGTGTGGGTCGGGTATCTCATATCAATATGAATATACAATATATTCGTTAAACCAATCACTTACCGTTTACATAACAAAACTTAAATGGTTGTATGGTCTCCCAATGATGATACTGGCATACCCATCGACAGGTTGTGTCATAAATTGTCTACTAATAACAAGTTCATATTTAGATTTTTTTTAAAGATAATTCAGAAGTAATTGCGATCAAGTTGAACCGACTAAGAAAAGTGAGCCACACATGCGAAGCTTTATATCCGGGTTGGATAACTAATCTAGTTTTAGTCAAGAATAAAAATGAGAATTAGATATGTGTTGATTTTACACATCTTAACAAGATATGTCCAAATGACCCATTCCTTGTCCCACACATAGATTAGTTGGTCGGAACAACCAAAGAGAACCACATATTGTCCTTCGTAGATGCCTACTCGGGAGACAATCAAATACAATTGTCTTCTTAATAAGACATTCGCTAAAAACCTCGAATGAGCATGATAGGTATATTGGCGATATGATTGTCATGATAAACTAAGATTCCAACCATTTGGTTATTCTTGAAAAAATATTTCAAAATCTCCGCTGAGTGCGTTGAAAACTAAAACAATTGTACATCTAGCGTACGGTCCGACAAGGTTATCACATACTTAGTTAGTGATAAATGTATCAAAGCCAATATTACTTACCTATCCACATTAGCCTATATAGAGCATCTTTATAAAATTCATATAATTTAGATTTTAGTAAGAAGATTGGCCACACTTCATAGGTTTACTCACAATCCTCAAATAAATACTTTTAATTTTTCTAAAATTTAAAAATAAAAGTTGCTTTCACTTGACACCAAAATAAAATTCACGATTCTTATATGAAAGTCCCGTCAATATCAAACTGTTGTGAGACTTTATACTTATAGGAGAGAATTATTATTCATATATGTAATATTTTACATCGATAACGATAACGTAGAGTTGTATTTTTTTAAATGAGATATTATATGACCAAGGTTTTATCATGAAAAAAGTGAGAACATTGTTAACTATTAGACACTTTCGATTCCGCATTTAAAATCCCAATGGTTTTATTTGGCTAGCCTTAAACGGCTTAACTATTTGACTCGGTAGTTTGGATCGATCCTTCGACCGAATAATAGTTTGGAGCTTCAGACCATCAAAATTTTCAAATCATGAAAAAAATAAAAAAGATCCATTAAAAAAAATATCGACATCAACTAAAAAAAATGTATACAACTTAAAAAAAAGAAGGTTTGACAGTTCCAGATTCACGTGTAAGGAGGTGTTAAGTGGTCCAAGTCAGACTCAAACGATCCGACTGTTAACAAGTTATAATTTTTTACCTTTCGTTTTCAAAGACTATGTAGACTAGTGACAAAAATATAAAGATGAGGCCCGACTCTTTCATATTATACTACTAGGATCAATATATATTATGATATATAATATCACTTGTAATAAGGCTTCATTTGTTAAAGACTTAGGCCTTTATTTTCTTTATAAGTAAGACATGTACCTCAATTATCGAGACAAAATTATTAAATAATTACCGCAATTGTTATCTATTACTCTTTATTTAATGATCATGCAATATAATAGTTCTCATCCATGTAATTACCACATTTACTCCTCCACTCATTCACCTTACTTCTTCCGGAACTCCGGGTCACAACCCTTCCTTTCCGTTGACTACAATCGACTATAATTCCTTTTTCAACTTAACACTTATTATATGCTTATATTTTTATTTTTATTATTGTAATTTTATAAAGTTTTTATCTCATGATACATCAGTATAAATTGTATCCAAAATATATTTTAAAAATAAAATTCGTTTAAAAAAAATCTATAATATATTATACAATAATGTTTTGATATTATTGGTTTTGTTATCTCAATTTTTTATATATCGAAATAAACATTTTCCATCATTATTTTAAAATACATCCAATGTGAATTTGTCAAAATATGTCGATAAAATTTTATTTTATTAAACCATTCAAAATATTTGTTCATTTCTCTTTAATTTATAATTTTTTTAATTATGATATTATATATATATATACTCAACGTGTATATTGATAATTTTATTCTAACATATATTAATGAAACTATTCTGAAAGTCAAATGATTTGTAGTTAAAGATTATGAAATTAAAGATATGTAAAATTTTGTATATGTTTTGGGTATATAACTAATTTAGTCTGTGATTTTTTAAGTTTTTCAATAAAAATATGTTCTACAAATTTTAAAAGATACATAAATGGTTTGAATGTAAACCATCTAATCGTCGTACATAATTTACTTCAAAACTGAGAAATAAAACGAGTTGTGCAAAACAAAAGTGAAAGGAAAAAAAACCCATATATTTCGAAGATTAAACCAAATATAAACTTTGTTTTAAATATTGTTAGTGAGTTGATGAATCAAACCACCAAAAATATATTAATGCAATATCTATGATTTAAAAATATTTTAAATTCATACAAGATCAAAGGTTATTTAAAAAAAACAAATAATAAAGTAAAAATATTTATCAAAACAAATTGAACAAGAATTATAACTGATTGCTGATCAACGTGTAAAATTTGACATTTGAGGGAAAACATAATAAAAGAATCTTTTATTATATATATATATATATATATATATATATATATATATATATAAACTACGATTAGACTCTTCGTATAAAGAAACCCTCTGGGTACCAAAAATATAAACTAAATAGGAGAAAAAAGGGGATGGAGAGAGAAAACTCTGTTCTTCAAGAACAGAGTTGGATTTTTTGAATTCTCGTTCTTTCTTTGAATCGATCAATTCAATCTAGAATTATTGTGGTTTCTGTGTGATTAATATCGTTTGAATCAAGATTGAATGAAGAATTTCCTTTACTAAGGAATACTGTTCAGATGAAAACAGGGGACTTACAGAAGAATATGGAGGAAGTTATGGCTTCTGGAAAGAATTGTAATCTGATATCTCATCCAATTTTTAAAGAGAAAGTGAAAGAAAAGGATGTTGAGGAGTTGAAGAAGACTTCTTTTGCTGATCTTTTAAAAACAAAAGAAACAGAGTTCGAGCATTCGAACGTTACAGTTACAATGTCGAAGGATCTTCCAATTATTACTTTTGAGATTGAGGATAAGGAAAGATTAGTTAAGATGTCTAAGCATACATTGATTGCAAAGTTTGCTTCAGGGAAGCCTTCGATGGAGGTTTTCAGGAGTTTTCTGTCAAAATTCAAGTTTACTGGCAATTACAGTGTTTCTGTTTGGGATTACCGGCATATTTTCGTAGAGTTTAATGAGATTGATGACTTCAAAAGACTTTGGTCGAGGAATGTTTGGGTCTTGGGTGGTAAAACTCTTAGGCTGTTAAAATGGACGCCGGATTTTGATCCGAATTTGGAATGTCCGTTTACTCCGGTTTGGGTGTCTTTGCCAAGATTACCGGAATTCTTGTTCAACAGAGCCACGATTAATGAAGTAGCAAAAGTTTTGGGAACTCCTCTGAAAGTGTGGGTGCCATCAGTTAATAGAGCGAGACAAAATTGTTGCCGATTTTGGGTGGAGGTTGATGTATCGAAACCATTGATACATAAAGTGCAGTTGAAATTTGGAGAGGTTGAAAATTATTGGGTTGATCTGGTTTATGACAATATTCCTCTTTATTGTAATCAATGTGCTCATATTGGTCACTCAGAAGATAACTGTAAGAAGTCCTTGATGGAAGGGAAATGTATGAGGAAGGTTCAGGATAATAATGTTGGTCTTGATGGTGTGTCTGATTCTTGTTCTCGTCCTTCAAATGAGATCAGTGTGAATAATACTTCTCAGGAGTTTGATAAAACTGGTGATCAAGAAGCTGGTTCTGTTGCTATTGAAAAGGGTATTGTTGGTCAGTTAAAATCTGTTGTGGTTAAGGAGGTTTTGAATAGTGAGTCTGATAGCTTACTGCCTTTGGTAAAGATGATGAAAATGGTGATAGTGCTGTTAATGAGGCAGGAATGATTGATGCACTGAAGACTTTGGAAAGGAGAAATACGTTTGATGTTTTGAGTGAGGATATTCAGGGTTCTCCTAAGCATATTGGCAGTCTACCTAATTCTCCTGTGAAAGATAGATTGGATAAAGAAAGACTGAGAAAGAATGATGTTCAGAAGGTTAAGAAAGTGCCAAAGTTGTGGGGATCGAAGGGACCGGTTTCTTCAAAGATTATGAAGCTCAAAAGAGCCCATAAGCCTCCATCTGATTAATGACCATTAACTTGTTGAATAGGAATGCAAGGGGATTGGCTAATAAAGAAACCATTAAGAGGTTAAAGTCTATGGTGTTTTCTTTTAAAGTCAGTTTTGTTGCAATCCAAGAGCCTTTGGTTAAGGTTGGCAATTTAAGTGTGATTGCTAAGAAGTTAAAGCTGAGTGGTTTTAGTAGTAATGTAAATAACAAAATTTGGGTCTTTTGGCACCATGATTATAAAGTTGATGTTGGTGTGGATAATAATTGCCTGAGGGTAGGCTAGTAATTTTAAGTGGAGTTTCAAGGTGGTGTATGGGTGTTTAACGGTGGTGTAAGGGTGTTTAACGGTGGAGAGATAATTAAGCAGCTTGGTAGCAGTTAATTTTTATTACCCATAGTTAATGCGGGTGGTTGGGTATTTATAGTATGATGTTTGGGCCCTTATGGGCTTTCGAGTCATGTTTAATGGACCCGGGTCATGTTTAAAGACCCATGAGTTCTAAGCAGGAGGGCAGGTAGCTTAGTCAAGAAGTGTTTAGGTTTTTTTAGTACTTTAGTCATAGTTCGAACAGCCTTAAGTTTACAGTGTTCAAAGTGATTTGTCCGGTCCAAATGATTTTTCCGATTTATGTCCTTGTAGCCTGTCCTGTATTCGGAGAGATTTAGACTGATTTGCCCTTCCGGGGAGCATGCTGAATTCGGACTTATCAGGAGCCCCTTTTTTAGGTGTTTGAGCAAGTGTCCTTGTCAAAGAACTGAAAAACAGTCCGATGTATGAAGTGGTTCTTAATCCGGACAGAGCTGTGGGTATACCCGGACATATCAAATGTTACGAATTCCAAATGGTTTTTGCCAGAGTTAGTGGGACACGTGTCGCTTTCTGATTGGCCACTCCAGCCGTTTTTTTTACCTTGAATTTCGCACCACCTTCTTTAACAAGTAACCTCTTTAATTGCCAATAGTGACATTAGCGCCGTCTTTTAATCATTACCCAACTTTTCGGATTCTCCTAGGAATCAACTCCTTTTTTTCAAATATACTATAAATTCACATTCATTTTTCACTGTTTTACTATCTCTCTCAAATCTTACTCTGCAATTTTACTCAAAGCTTTCTCTCTCTAGAACAAAAATTCCCTTGGCTGTTTTATGTTTACAGCAAGAACAGCATTGATCAAAGGTGGATGGCTCAACATTTCAGAGTTGGAGAAAGCGCAGAAGGTCGAAAAAGAAAGGCGAATAGCAGCAGGGCTACCATCATCACCAGTTGATAGACCGGTTGCTTCTGTTACAGAATCAGATCGAGGCTCATCCTCCTCCAAAGGTACCAAGCCCACAAAGCTCTTTCAATCCACCCTTTCTCCCATAGTATCTGGTTCCTCAGTTCAGGAGTCAATACCTACTATTGAACCAGGAGTCGCCGCTACAAGATTTAGGAAAACCTCACCTTTTATAGCTATGGGGTCTGATTCTGACCACTCCCCGGAGAAGCTAGTCGTTAAGAGGCCTAGCCGGTTAGTCAAAGGACTAACCTCGAAGAATACTCCCTCGAAATCGGGGGCAAAAAATAGTGACTCTGGGTCTGGAGTGCCCTTTAGAGCTCCCCGGGAGAGGCTGTCCGGTCCGGAGGCCAGCAGCCCAGTACCCCCTAGAGAATCTTCTGCCTCAGAAACCCAACTTGAGGTGAGAAGTCAGATGAATACGGGCAGTCAGCAGTCCGAAGGGCAGGCTATGCCAAGCTTCAATCCTCCTCGAACCACTTCCACATAAGTCCCTCCAACAATTATGGAGAAGAGAATGGAGGACTCTACTGAAGATTTCCCCTTGGAGTCCGAGTCCTCCGGACAGGCTGATACCACTGCTGTTGCTGCCAAAAAGGGCAAAGAAAATTTGTATTTGAGGCATCCGGACCTGCCGGAGTGCCTTGAGGGGAGAGTGGGGCCGTGCTTCCACAAAGTCGAGTTTAAGTACCTCTTAGCCTTGCATAAGACCAAGTATGCATTCATCCATACCTCTGATCTGGGTAGAATGCGCACCAAATGGGGGATCCCTGAAAACGTGAAGATAAGGATCCCCATTGATCCGGAGACCCCAATGGACTGTAAACGAAACGAGATAGTCTTCTTTACGGAGCTATTTAACTGGGGGCTCAGGTTCCCACTAGACCCGGAGATCGTGCGCTACTTCCACCTGGTCAAGCTCTGCCCAACACAGCTAAGCCCCAATGGTTGGTTCACCTTAATGTCATGTATCATGACGTCTAGGTTATCTGGGATCCCTCTTCCTATGGAAGAGTTCGCAGCAGTGGCCAACCTGTTCAAGCATCATCAGTTCCCCTTCTACCATTTCAACATGGGGAACGATGTCAAGGCTGTTGATGATCTCCTGGAATCGGAGAGTAAGTGGAGAAGACAATTCCTGTTCGTTAGTGGTGCCTGGGAAAACGGCAAGAAAATCAAGGCCGGAGAGAACCCAAGCCTCCTCAGGAGTAGGTGGATAAGTGACCGTAAGTTTCTTAACTTGAGTCTCTGTCCGTTTTTCTCCTTTTTTTTTTTAAAGTTAAGTTTATATTAACCAATTTTTCTTCTGTTCTATCAGAGCTACCAAAGGAGTTTGGGGACTACCTGAAGGCCGGACAGACTTCCTGTGGCAAAATGAATGCTTGGGCCGCAGAGAATTGGGAGAATCGATTCCACAAGGCCTTCACCCCGAGGAATCTAGCAAGATCTCACCTGTGGAACACCACAGGTCGGAGAGACCTAACTTGGGAGGAGCTCACCACCCATCCTGATGAAGACACTGTGCTGAGAAGGTCCCACGAACTGGATGGGACACTCTACCTGCCTGCCCGGGCCAAAGCCCCAAGCAAAATGAAGGGCAAAAGAAAAGGCAAAAAGGTGGCAGGTGATGCTGAGAAGGATACCCCAACAGATCCAGAGGGGCCAGCCCAAGTTCAAATTGATGCAACCCTCTTGCAAGTGGTGGAGCAGGAGACCGAGAGGCAGGAAGTAGACCTTCCAAAACCTCCAAGGGCTCCCAAGAGGACTCGCAAGCAAGCAAGTGAAAGTGCTGACCGGGTAGTTAAGAAGAAGAAGAAGACTTCACAAGGAGATGAGCTCACTCTCCGGGATCCGGAGCCCTCTTTTCCCACTGGCCCTTCAGACCCAACGCTGGCCGAAGAGATCCCCAGAGAGTTTCACACTGATGAAGTCGTGGGGGGAGAGCTCAACTTGGATGAAGTGGACATCACCGGTCTGGGCGGGCTTGGTGAATATTTCCTTGGCCTGCCCAGAGACGAGTTCGCAGGGCCCTACATCCCTCCGAGCAGCTCCAATACGGTCAACTTTAACGGTAAGACTTTCATGGTTTCTAGTGAGAAGGACACTATTGCCCATTCCCTGCTTAGTAATGTGCAGCCAGTTCTTACACTGGAAAGACAAGTCCGGAGCCAAGCAGACACCATTAAAGACCTCAAGTCTGAGAAGGATAAGTTGTCCGAAGACCTCCTCATTGCTACTACCAATGCTGATTTACTTAAGGAAGCACACGAGGAGCTGAAGAGGAGTCATGATGAGAGCAACACAAAAGTTGCTACCCTAGAGCAGACCATAAAAGATCTCCAGGAGAAGTTGTCTGGTATGGAGAAAGATCTCACGGTCTCACGGGGAGAGACCACTGCAAAGGAGAAGCTCATCACCAACCTGACCACTGACAAGATTGCTTTGGAAAATGCAGTGACTCAGGCTGCTGAAGAGAAGGCTGCTTCGGTAAGGGACCAAGAGGCCACAATCAAGGCCAAGATCAACGCCTATGCCAGGGAGATGATACAAAGCGAAGAGCTAATGATTCAAAGGGTGTGAAGTCTGATATGGTTCTCCTTTTTCACAAAAAATTCCTGAAAAGAGGAGACTGGAGGACTTATGGCTCTATGTGGATGATGATGACCTTCCATATTATACTATGGTTGATGAGTGATTTTCCGGTGAGTCCTCTTCTGATAATGAAGAGAAAACCAGAGAGAGCCCAGGTGAAGAGGAGAATGATCCCAAGGGCAAAAAAGTGGTCGAAGGGGGGAGCGACATCAAAGGCAAGAAAGTAGACGAAGGTGAGCCATCTTCAAAGGCTCAACCTTAATTTATGGTGTACTTTTTTTATCCTTTACTCAAACTAAAGTCCTTGGAAGGCCAAGGCACTATTTTTGTTGTGGTGTCCGATATTATTCGGACAGATTTTTTGTACTGTGCCCTAACTTGTTCAAAAAGTCCTTGGAAGGCCAAGGCAATTTTAAGTTGTTGAATGAATGTTTCTATTTTGCTCAACCATCATCTTCTTTCATTATTTGTTTTAGTTTAGATAGCTGGAATTTAAGTAGCTTTGAGTTATTGCATTGTGAGAGTGTTAAGATTCTCCGGCTAGAGTTTAAATATCCCTTAGACCTTTTAGTCCGGGTAGTATGACAAGAGATAGAATTTTGAAAATACTTAGAAAATTTTGAAGAAGACATCAAATTTCATTGAAAGCTCTCCGTGCCACCGAAGAGGGGAAGGTATGCCCCCAAATATTTACATGGATGTTTAAACAAGTAAATATTTACACAGGTGTTATTCCTAGTATATTCGAAGGTGTTCAATATTCCAAGGGTGAGTTAAAACCCTGCCATCTTTGTCTTCCAACCAATAAGTCCCAGGCTTGATTCTTTCAACTACAGTGTACGGACCCTCCCAGGTTAGGGCCAGCTTTCCGAAGAGCTTTTCCTTAGTATGCAAGAAGACCTTCCTTAATACTTTGTCTCCTGGTTGGAAATATCTTATTTTAACCTTAGAAGCAAACCTGCTTCTCATCAAGCCCTGATAGTGTGCCACTCTAAGATGAGCTTTAACCCGTCTTTCTTCTATCAAATCAAGTTGATTTCTGACGGCCATCTCATTAGCATGTCCGGAGAAGTTATGAATACGAAAGGAAGGGAGTGTCTTCTCTATGGGGGCTACTGCATCCATTCCATAGACCAAGGAAAAGGGAGACTCTTGTGTTGCAGCCCCAGGCGTCGTCCGGTAGGCCCACAAGACCTCTTGTAGATAACTAGGCCACTTCCCAGCAGTCCCTTCTAGATTCTTCCTTAAACCGGACAGTATAGTTCTATTAGCCACTTCAACCTGCCCATTGGCTTGTGGGTGGAAAGGTGAAGAAAAGCAGTGCTGTATACCCCTTGAGGCACATAAGCTTTCCATTTCTCTATTGTCAAACTGTGGCCCATTGTCTGTTGTTATCTTCTGTGGGACACCGAATCTGCAACATATGTTGGACATAATGAATTTTATGACAGCTTTCGACGTCGTCCCTGCCAGGGGAGCTGCTTCTATCCACTTTGAGAACTAGTCAATGGCCACAATTATAGTTTTACGCCCTCCGGACGCCACAGGGAGAGGCCCAACCAAGTCCAATCCCCATCGAGCAAAAGGGATGGGCTCAGAAATTGACTCCAAAGGAATGGATGGTACATGAATTTCATTGCTGTACCTCTGGCATGGGTCACACCTTCTTACCAGCTCCTTAGCATCTTTCATGATTGATGGCCAATAGTATCCGGAGAGTAACACTCTTCTTGTTAAAGCTCTGAACCCACAATGGGCTGATCCCTCACAATCATGCAATTCGGAGAGGACCACTTGTGACTCATGATCCCCTAAACAACGTAGGAAAGGTTTACTATAGGATTTTTTGTACAACACTTCTCTCAACATAATGAAACCACGAGCCTTGTGTTTCAATGTTCTGGCTTGTGACTTATCTGAAGGTATAATACCATCGGACAGATATTGTATGAGGGAGATCTCCAGTCTTGAGGTCGACTCGCTTGTATTTCAAAAACTTCCTCTTTTCCACCCTCACTAAGTTGAATAGAAGGGCTTTCAAGCACATGGATCCATGGGTAGGACTCCGTATATGCTATTGTTGCCAATGAGTCTGCTAGCTCATTTTCTGCCCGGGAAATGTGCTCATAGACAACAGATTTAAACTTTAGCGCTTCATTTTTGAGGAGGAGTAAATATTTTACCAACTACTCCTTTCTAGCCTCAGATTGGCCTAAGGCATGGTGGACAAGTAACTGGGAGTCACTTAGAAGCTTGACCCTTTTAGCCCCACAGATGTGGGCCAAGTTTAACCCAGCTATAGCTGCTTCGTATTCGGACTCGTTATTAGACGCCCTGAAAGCAAAACAAATAGCTTGGTACATGATGTCCCCATATGGGGAAGTGAGACATATTCCTGCACCACATCCCATGGTGATAGACCCTCCGTCTGTTCGGAAAATCCACACTTTCTTGTCTTTTGAATTAGTAGGTTGCTCTGAATCTCTATCAGAGTGGAATTCAACCAGAAAATCAGCCACAGCTTGGGCTTTTACTGCTGTTCGGGGAGCAAAGTCTATGTCGAAGTCCCCCAACTCCACTGACCACTTCGTCATTCTGCTTGAAATGTCTGCTTTTTGAAGGACATTCTTTAAAGGGAAAGATGTCCGGACGACGATAGGATGAGCCTGAAAGTAAGGCCTCATTTTTCTTGCAGCTATCACCAGAGCTAATGCCAATTTTTCAAGTTTCAAGTAACGCCTCTCAGCATCAATCAAGCTTTTGCTAACAAACAAAAAATGGTGTTTTCACTCCTTTTCGGACTATAGCCGATCAGACACCAATTTGTGTTTGTTGGGTAAGGTGGTATGTAGGAATAATCGAATTTTCCGATATAGTATAAAAGGATAACAAATCATCTATTTCAAACTGGATACTAAACAAATTCGAAGAAATCGGACAAGAAATGATTGTGAGCCAAGTATTAGGGCTAATTTAGTTGGAGAAATAGTCCAAAAACTGGAAAACATGATTATATGAGGTTGTCATCGCCAACTTTATTACCAAATTTTCTACGTCTCTCAATGAGCACAAAAAAACAAATCGTCCCCAAATGATTCCGAGATGGAGTGGACATTGGAGGCTGATGGGGCCTTGAGTACATCTGGTGGGGGAGCCGACATCGTTATGAAGCTTTCTACAAGGGAAGAAAACAGAAAAGCTATCCGCTTTTGCTTCGCGGTCACCAACAATGCAGCAACGTATGAAGTAGTCATTGGTGGAATGAGGCTAACTCATATATATGGGACCAAAGTACTTCGTTTCTGGTCTGACTCACAACTAGCTATCAACCATGCTACGAGAACTTACGATGCTATGAAAGAAATAACCCGCAGATATCTCGTAATGTTAAGAGAATACGAATCTAAATTTCAGGAGGTCGTATAGGAGCAGGTGCCCATCCTTGAAATTTAATAGTCGATGCCTTGGCTAAGACCGCCGCTTGAGGGGATCACTAACTCGTAATATTACAAGAACACTCAACCGCTAAGACGTGTACTTCCCAACATATCATCTACTCGGTCAACCGTGTTACTGACTGAACAGAACCTTACAACTATGTGCAGCTAAATAGTATGTATTGGATAATGTTCTCTACAAAAAAAAATTCATTTGACCATTACTACGCTGCTTAAGTCAAGAAGAAGCTACCACGCTAAGAAGCTACCACACTTCTCGATGACTTACACTCTGGAGATTTAGGGGCCCATTGTGGTTATCGTAACCTCATCCATCGATTTTTACTAGTTGGCTATTATTGGCATTATAAAGCCATGCCTGCCACCAATTCACCAACAATGGTCATCTTTTGAGCGAACCAATGGGGACCAATCCGATCTTGTTCCCTTTTGATAAGTGGAGTATTGATTTTCTTGGACTGTTACCGATGGGTACAAACAAACCCCGATTTCTAGTCGTTAATATCGATTATTTCACTAAGTGGGTTGATGCCAAGACCTTATCCCGAACCCAATCTCAAGAGACTTTTGATTTCATGAACCACCATATACTAGCATGATTTGGTATCCCTCGTATATTGATGACAAATAATGGCCCCCAATTCTGAAATTCTGCAAACGTCACAGAATCGAACAACATTTATCTACACCCAACTTCCCTCAAGAAAAATGGACAGGTTGAAGTTACCAACCGAATCATAATGGATAAAATCAAGAAAAATCTGGGAAGAGCAAAGGGAAAGTGGCCTGGTAAATTTTCTGAGGTATTATAGGCCTACAACACCACGCCGCATATAACAACAGGTGAAACTCCCTTCGCCCTCGTTCACGATTTAGTGGATATGGTGCCAGTAGATGTCGTTATCCCGAGCCATAGAATCAATAATTATTCTGTCGCTTCCAATGATGAAGATTGAGCTATCATTATTGATCTCTTGAAGAACGACACCATTAGGAACGAATACGAGCTGAGCACTACAAGAGCCTGACGAGGGGATGTTTTAACTCTAAATTTCAATCGTACACCCTCCAAGTTGGCGACCTCATCATGAAAACATTATTTTAACAAGCTGAAGACAAATCAGTTGGCAAGTTGGGTCCTAACTAGGACGGTCCCACTATTATCAAGGACACCACTGAGCATACCGCCTCGCTGACCAAGAAATGCACACCATCAAACATCCTTGGAATATTAGCCACCTAAAATATATCACCCAACTATGTAATGTATAGGTGCACTCTTTATTCCTTTCTGATCTGATGGCGTGAAGGGGTTTTTTAATGAGGAACCGAACTATTCTGTCTTTTAAATAATTTATTACTACTTTCGCCAACTGGATGTGTTTGTTTTTATAATTATCTACTTCCTTACAACTATGCAAACGAGTCACTAATCACGCCTACGGGATATGCAATGATGGCCATACTGTGCTATGAATAGAGAAATCTAAAAGAATATGAATGTGCTAATTGACCATGCTTATTGAGGCTACGTAAGGGGGCCAACTGCCTAATACCTTGTATCGGTATTATTATGCGAATGAATCTAAGCCCACGAGGTTATGCAATAGATCGAATGGGTCGCTATTGCGAATCAGCCAAGGGATAATTCCAATTTTTTCTGGCTACGCAATGGTTCATACTGTGCTCGATCTTGTAAGCAAATGCTAGGAAACGAATACAAGTAACACAAACACATCTTCCTCCGTCTTCATAAGAACATCAACTACCCAAATAAACATAGTTTTTACTACCAAAAATATATAAATCATACATAATTAGTAGCCTTAATGTTCACACATTAGAAAAATACCAAAAAACAATTATGAGTCTTGTTCAAATATACACTACACTTCAGGAATAGCGGAGGTTGGCCCTACTTCCATTCCATCAGGGGAAATGTTAATATCAACCAATGATTTTGCCGCCCTAACATACACCGCATTGGTATCGCCCTGGAGAGCATCTACACTCCATAAATTCGAATTTTCTTGGTGGGATGCGAACTTCTGATACCCACCAGTGACATCTAGGGTTCAAATCCAGCAACTCATACATCATCTTTTGTTGGTCCCTTTACATTTCCCCATTGCCACTTCCATCACTTGTTTCTCTCTCTTCTCTATGTCTTGATCAGCCTTTTTCAATAAGTCAGCTTGTTGTCGTTCCTTCTCATCCCTAGCATCCCCTAAGGACACCTTCAGATTGGAAACTTCCAAGGTTAGCTCGACCAGTTTTTATGCTTACTCTTCAACCCTCTTGGCTTGTGCCATGTTCTGCGATAGTAACCCAACACTCTGGGATATTAGCATATCATTCTTCTTCATGAAGTCATTATTCTACGATGATAGCAAAGTGGTATTGCTTACTACCTCAAGGATTATTTTCTAGAACGCGATACGGTCATTAGAAATTGTAAGGAGCTTTTTTTGTAACTTTTTATTCTCTCACCATGCCTTATTATAACGCATCTTTATCGAGCCACACACAGTCTTAAACCAAGCCATCTCAGTAGCCAGACCACATACCGATCCAAAAAATTAAATGGTCTGGCTTCCATTTCTCTAAAATAGAGTAATCAACCGGTGACATGCGTTGGTAAGTCAAAGGCAGGGAGTTATGATGCATCTATTTAAAAACAAGAGTTATCACCTTACTATTCTTTGCAATCAACTATATACATATATACTTAGACATTTACCTCAATCATTAGCTCCATTTGGAGTTGAAGAAACTAACTCATTGGCATGGTTTTATAGAAGACCAAGTCTCGACAGTGCTTCAGTTGCTCCATTATTAGTTTGGACGGTGGCGACATAGTCAATTTCTAAGGGTAGATCTTATGTTACCTTGGTATCCCGATTATCTTTACTGCTTTGATCTTTCTGTGACATGTGATCTGGCATTACGGTATTTACAAATGTCGACCCGGACCCCGCACTATTTCTGAAATTTTGCATCCGCTGTGCTAATCTTTCTGGCAACATCTTCCTTTTCCCTCTGAAGTTCTCAATGGTGGTCGGCCTCTTCGGTCTTCCACCTTTCTCCGCATCATCAAATACAATAACCTCAGGCTCCTTACTAGTGGTATTTTTAGCTACTGATATTGAGGTTTCTTCTATTTCATTTTCTACCAGACCTCCACCTGCATGATCTACCTCATCTGCCATGGCCAGTTTACGTTACAATATGGGTACCACATTCACCACAAAGTGATTCATTTTTGAAAGAGGACGTTCCTTCTCAATATCCTCATCCTCTTCTCAACAAACGCACACTTCCTTTCTTTCTCACATTCTTCCAACAACTCCTCTCTCTATTTTTCCGGGCTCTCCTCTTGATGACTACTCTCCTAACCGACTCCAATAGATAATGTTCCTTCTCTATTTTCCCTTCCTTACGAGAAGGAAACAACTCAAGTTTTTTCTCACAACTTGCAGCTTTAAGGGACCAGCAACCCCACCCACGCGTTGTTCTGCTTTATAAACCTCTCTTCCATCAAAACCCAAAATCTATCCAACAGTACATCCTCTCTGCTCCCAGCCATTATCACTTCTCGCCTTCTGATATCTGTAACTCTAGCACACGCCAATAAACCATACTTTAGGTAATTCAGATGGGAAAATATACATGACGGTTCCAACCCCCAAACGACATTTGCAACTCTGGTAGTCCCCCCTTATACCAATCTTGATGTTTACTTTCACTTACAAACACAAACATATAAGTAAAACTCTACTTCCCAAATTAAATCCAGTTACATTACCTACACAACCCGAAAAACTTAAACTAAGCCTTCCACCGCCTCTCTAACTTCACGTTCATGACAATACTTTTATGCTCCCACCAGACAACTGAAGGTGAAACAAAGGGGAGCGAGCTAATTTTGATACATCTAGTGCTGCTAGGAAGTCCACCAAACACACATGAATATTTAACACTTTCGAGCTTAGCACACTACTCAGCAGTGTTCTCCAACTATTTGCTGTTAATTGTGTAGGGCAGATACTTATAAAGCTAAAGAAATCTTGAATGAATAAAGGAAGGGGAAGGCAAAGACCTTAGTCAAAGATGGTAGTGTATAAGCACGTTTCACCCTCATGGGTTTGGTAAGGTTGATCCCAAAAAAAGAGCACCTTCATGGTCACCTCTTCAAGAATTCTGTACCTAATTCTAAATTCTCGAAGCCCTTCCTCTGTAAGATACCCGTATTTGGGTGTTATTTTGGAAAAATATTCCTCCAGAAATGGAGTACTCTCAAATTCAGAATCTATACCTTCAGTAGATTTCTCTTTTTTCTTCGTATTTTTATTTGGTGTCATTACTTAACTAATTGCAATGATCCAACAGTAGTCATAAGAGCAAGTTATTGTCCTAGTTACGGCGGTTCACAAAGAATTACCGACATAGAAGTAGTCAGGCAACCAAACTCCAATAAATACTACCCAAAGTAATTTCTGGATAAACCCTAATACCACTCCCAGGAAATCCCACTAAATACGATATCATTTTAATGGTATAAAAATCATACCTTACAAATTAGAAAAATCTCTGGCGACCGTGGATAACGAGCTTTCACGACCTGCAACACAGAGGGAAGTTTTTTCTCTCTTTTACACTTACTCAAAATATTGCAAATGAAGTTTTGATTCAAACTATGATGGATAATCGATTTGAAATGTTCTTACCCCATGTGTGATGGGACTACACTAATCATTATTCGGTTAATTAATGCTAACACACTTCACAATAATTGAAAAGGCACGATCTCTTTGATATCATTTTGTCAAACTAGCCAAGATACACGCAACACGCGTCATAACAGCCGTCATTACGTCATAATGTTCCCTGATATGTCATACTACACACATCTTATACTTCATTTCTATTCGCCCAATGATAGTTATTCCATCAAGTACCTTTCTCAAACCTACTGCAAGGACTAGGGGAAGTCCTGATGAGGTTGTTATTACCAACATTAAGATCATTGGATAGAAGACCAAAATCAAACCGAGAAACCTCCACTTTATAATAAAACAACATGCAAGTTACCCAACAAGATCATTTACTAATGACCTCGTCGAGGCCTATACGAGAGACAATGAGGCATTCTTACAAAATGCAACTGAACAAAAATTGAACGAAACGACCAATATAACTTGATTGAGGCTCGTCCCAACGGTAAAATAACTGAACAGAGAATAAAGCTAACATAAGCTCGATCAAGATGAAACCGAATACCAAGCAGAACCGAAAAAAAACCAAACAAGAGCTATTACTAAACGTGAGCATGATCATGACTTCACCAAGCATGGATAATATCAATAATAGGTGGTTAAAGACCGATACATCGGTGGAGCTCGGTTAACTAAATAAACGACTAAGAAAAGCCCATAAAAAAGTCAATGCTTGGAGCGGTTGAATGGCCAACACACATAACATAGTATGACTGAAGTAATGTCAATTTTAAGATCATCATAGATACCGGTCCACGACCGAAAATAGTAAAATTGTGTAATTAATGATAGATTGAAATTGTGTCAATTATATAAATAGGAATAACTATTCCCAATGAAACTTTTTTTTTCAAATCAATAAAATGACTACCTTAACGTTTATTAGATTTCCTTTTAACCATATATAAATTACTATAATCATAATATAAAAAAACAAATATTTATCCTTCATCTTGGCCACCAAGGGAAAAAATGTTGAAGGAAAAAGGGATTCGGAATATCTTTTGTGATATTGGAAATATTGACGGCAGTTTACCATATCGCTAAAATGAACATATTGAAATGAAAAAGGCATGCACCGTGTTTTAATCATATTTAAGGGACCACACAAATACTACTTGTGTTGCCTACTAAACAAGTCGTGAAAAACACTACTAAAACAAGAGATATAAATGGCGTCTATAGTGATAAAGTTTACTCATTGTGAACACGATGACGAAGTTTCTTATTTCCACTATGCTATTCATGCTCATGCTAATGTTTTTCGTTCCATCAGGAGGTTTGTTTTTTGTTTTATATTTATTTACAAAATTATTATTCAACCCAACTTTTTTTCTTTTTCTTTTTGTGTTTTTAGTTTATTTGAGAGATAAAAGCTAGCTTATATTCTGTTCTTATTTTATAGAGCTAGATAATGATATTTTCTATTTTTGCAGTGTTTATATTTTTGTAAAAACATTATACTATCAAAATGCATATATATATATACTAATACTATACCTTCTGCTTTAAATGTTAATTTTAACAATAAATTTAGTTGCCATATAATTTATAGTTTCTGAATGCTATTCATGATCTATTTAATAGAATACAATAAAAGATAGTCAATCGATGAAAGTAAACAGTATATGTTTGCAAGAAAAATTACATTATGGAACATATTGAAAAAGTAGTATATGAAAAACCAATTGAATAGGAACAAAAACAATTTATAATTGTGGAAATAAGGTCTTGAATTGTATCATACTAGTATTTATGAAGTGTGAATGGTGCAGATGCAAGGATAACAACTCAGGCAGATATGTGTACGGAGTATAACACATATGACTGCAGCCTTTGTAAACACAAGTGTCAATCGACATATTCCAAGAGGCTAATAACTTCGGATTGTAAATACAGGATTTGTGAGT
Source organism: Limnanthes douglasii subsp. nivea (assembly GCA_036936605.1). Taxonomy (NCBI): domain Eukaryota; kingdom Viridiplantae; phylum Streptophyta; class Magnoliopsida; order Brassicales; family Limnanthaceae; genus Limnanthes; species Limnanthes douglasii. The sequence goes on along the minus strand of JAUPFV010000002.1, from coordinate 149,435,753 downwards.
GTGAATATTATTGTTAGCCAAAGATATCATCGTGAGCCAAAGATAGCTGAATATAAGAATTCACTAATAAACACGCTATAAGTTTAAGTTATATATAAAACTATATATTATTTACATTTTGATATTTGGCAACAATGTAACTAAACAATGTAACTAATCCCCTGTGATAATTGAATATACATCTTATATTATATATTTAAAAAACCAACATTTTATTAAAAGACAGCCATAAGTTTTTTTGAAGTTGAGGGTGCAAGGACAATTCCTTGCATTGTGATGCTTTCCGGTTAATATGTATAGTTTCATTTGAGCCTCGTTGTTTCCTAGTTCTGACAATTTGTATTGTTTTTTTATAAATTGATTTACTCAATTTTGAGGTGTTTAATAATAGAACTTGCAAATAAAAACAACAAAAATAGTAGATCAGGTTTGCCGAAACATGCTCATAGTTGTTTGATTATATCTAATGAACTAGCCAACAAATTAAGTTGATAAAATATATTGAAAGTAAACATTAATACCAATTATTTAGTCTAAAAAACCAATATTTGAACTTTCTAAGAATAAAATAACTCTAAGATGGGCTGAAGCTTCAACTATAGACACATTTTTATCTGATTTATCTTTGAGCCAAAATTTGGCAAGCCAATCGACTGCCGAGTTTTGTTCTCTGAATATAAGTCTTAAAGACACGGCGAAGGATAGGAGATTGTGACAGCAAGATATAATAGGAAGTATGAACCATGGAACAAGTTCACATGCCAAAGACTCAAACATAATTTTTGATTCTATATCAATATAAATAATATTTAAGACCAAGATTCATGCATAAGATTAAACCATCAAGGAGAGCTATGGTTTCAGCAATTATGGAAGATTACTTCTCATAAATTCTACAGCCAGAGGCAATCATAAAACCATTTAAATTTCTGATAAAAAATAGTTTACCCGTATATTACTAACATTTAATTAATAAAGTAAATAGTGGCCGCATAATTTTGTGACACTAAGAATACCGCCACCAAATGCACTCATATGCACTCGAGAGAGTTTTCTTGATGGTATAACCAATAAAAATACACATAACATGAGTTTTTTTAATATAAAAACTCCAAGACGAGTTGCTAAGTGCAGGTTATCATACAAAGTTACATCTAAGATTATTTTATTTTCGATTGTGCTCTATATTTATTTATTTATCAAAGTGTAATTATATTGTGAGAGCTGTATTAAATTTATACACAAGTATTTGGAATCGTATTGTTTTACGAGAGTGCGTAGAAAGCTTGGGCTTTTGTAACTAGAAAAATTTATGCATTCCCACTTCTAATTATATGATTAGGCTTTTGTGTACAAATGTTGGGCTTAAGTAACAGGAAAAGTCCAAAAATAATTTTGGATCAAACCTCGAGTTACAAATCGGTTTCGTAGTTATGTGAAGAAACGTACTGGATTTCAAGGAAATGTTGGAGGATATGATCTCTTAAGAAGTGTATGTCCAATTTAATGTGTTGTGTCCGAGCGTGGAAGATAACAGTGAAAGATAAGTAGCTCACCCATAAATTATTACACCATATAATAAGGGCTCGTGTTAATGAGAATTGAAGTTCACTAAGTAATGCACCATAAAAATTAGCTAAAACTCCATACTCCGATTTTATGCTGGAGCGAGCTACAACACCTTGATTTTTGAAGACTAGAAAAAAAAAGAGTCATATAAAAAGACGCAATATCCACCTGTGGATTTCCTGTCATCAACGAAGTTGGCTTGGTATCCATCTGAGTACCATGTCAAGTGAAGATATGGATTTGTTTTAACATGAAACCCAAGCCCCTTCGTAGTAGATAATTATATCAGTATACATTTTAAGTTAGTCTGATTAGTTGAAGTAAATATCTTTTGGAACTTACATAGCTTGTTGACTAAAAATGATATTTCAGGTTTGGTAAGCACCAAATACTGCAGAGCTCTTAATACACTTTGATATAAATATATATAGGTGTTTCCAAGGAAGTACCATTAGAGCCAAAGAATAGTTGACCATCACTCATGGAAATAAGACAAATTTTAACGATTGAAAGAAACTCTCGGTCAAGTAAGTATGTAATATACTTAGCTTGTATTAGGTATAGGCCAGTTGAATCCTTGTAAAATTCAATGCGTAGGAACAAACATAGTGATCTCATATCTTGAAGAGAAAACACTCAATTAAGCTTAAGTATGAATCCGTTAAGGTAGTTTGAGTCACTCTCTGTCATTATAAGTTTATCAACGTATATTATAACAATCATAAAAACACTCTTATAGTTAAGAAATAACATTGATCAATAAGCTCAAGAATTTTACAAGTTCTAATCTATGAGTATATCTCTAACCTTAGCATACCAAGCCATAAGAGCTTACTTCAATCCATATATGGCTTTAATGAAACTTGCACACAAATCCAGGTTTCTAAGTATCCTCAAAACCCTCAGGTTGAACCATCTATACAAATTTCGATAGAATGACATTTAAAAATGCATTATTTTTTGGCTAATTTCCGGAGAGGTCAACCTTTAGAGACAATTATCGTTAGGACAACCCTTCTTGTAGAAGCCTTAACAACAAGGCTAAAGGTTTTAAGATAGTCAACTACAAGATTCTAATGGAAGCCTATAGCCACTAACTTTGTCTTATATCTTTTAATTGAACCATTGTGACTAAACTTCATACAATATACCTACTTATAACCAATTACATTCATAGTAGAACATTATGGTACCAAAGTCCGACTTATATTGCTTTATAAAGCTTGAAACTTTGTCTTTATTGCTTGTAACCAATTTGAATAAGAAACTACAATAAAAGGTTCCGTAGGTAATTTCAAATAAGTGTTAGGTATAAATGGATTTCTCGTACCAGTATCACTGTTAGACCTAGTTTGCATATAATGTTTTTTTGAGAATGTAGATATAAAAGTACCTAATTGGTGTGACTGATGATGATATAATTATGTGTTTATGTATTTGTAGCTGGTCCGAGTTCTATGTGTTAGTAATTGGTAATGTTTGTTTAATCACTAAAAAAATGAGTATGATTTGTGATAGCTAATACATATTTTATTTCATTATTTGTTGTTTTTAATGATGAATCTAATGTATGTCTTTAATCTATATGATGATTTTTGTGTGTTGTGGTATGGTTAATATAAGTTTTGGTTGGATATTTTTATGTTTGATAGGAATTATCATAGGGTGTAATAGTAGGTGTAGGGTTTGTGATGGTGAAATTTCAAGCATTTTGTAATTTTTAGGTAGAGACATAGATTCTCCCCTAGTATACAAACCAAAATTGGGTTTACCTTAAATTGAAAAATAAAATCCATAGAATGACTCTTAAAAACTAAAGAACCTTGATTTATAGAGAATAGATGACTCAAAAACTTTGTATTTAGGAACCATACTTCGTTTAAAAAATAAAAATCATTAAAAACAAGAGTCCTCGAAATATAAACTTTACCACTTGAGCTCGAACATTTCTACCATTTACGTGTGTATATGAGTATCCTAGAAACACATATTTTGTGACATGAAACTAAAATTTATGTTCATGGAATGATCTAATACAAGGGAAGCATTCATAACTAAATATTTCAAGAAATTAATAATATGGTTTTTTTAGTATATATTTACAGAAGAAGTTAAATAGTTCAAATAATTAATAGGTAACTTGTTGATGAAGAAAATAATATTTTCAAAATCCTCAAGACAATATTTAAATGATAGTTTCAATTGAGCTAAAATATTTAACCTAATTACGATAATGTGCCTATGTTTCCTTTTAACTCTCCCATTTCAAGTTGAAGTATATGGATACGAGGTCCTTAGATAAATACCAGAAAGTTTAGTTAATGAAAATTAAGGACTTGAATTCACCCTCCCTCGATCTGTTTGTTTTGTTTAGATTTTTCTGTAAAATTGTGTTTCAACTATAGCCTTAAATGGAACAACGACATTGAAAGCCTTATTTTTATCTTTTAGCTGGTAAAGCCATGTATTTCTGCTATATTTATCAATGAATATGATGTAATGTTTGAAACACGAGTAACACTGAACATGAGAGATTATTCATAGATCAATGTGGTTTAAATATAATAAATTAGAGTTATGAGAATAAAAAGGAAATAATATAGAATATACATTCCCTAGTTGACATGTTTCACATAAAATAACATCAGTTTTATTAACTTGAATATTACAACTCTTTAGAACATTATATGTAATATAATTGAAGGGACGATCTAATCTGCGGTGTCGTCCTTCCTTTAGGGAATATGACAGACTGTGAACTTTAGGATTTTTAACATAGAAAGTTTTGAAACTATACTTTAGAAAATGACTTTTGAAGGGTAGATATGTAGTTGATCCTTAAATTCCAATAAATAACATCTCCAGACTTCCCTATTAGCGGATGTTTTCCTATTTTCTTATTCGTCACAATTTTTTATTAGCATGAAATTCAATATCGACATGATTATGAGATTTAGGTTATGAGACAAATAACAATATTTATGTAAGATGCGGTATATATAATACATTGTTAAATGTCAAATGTTAAGAATGAATTTCATATCGACCTATTGTGAAGTATGGTTCCAAATTTAGAAAAACTCGAAAGATAAATGTTGAAACTTTATTGTTGGATACATAGCATAAAGTGTCGGCTGCACCAGCCAAGGTATCAGCTGCATTGACAAAAAATTCACCTGCATGCACCATTAAGCAATCGACCAAGGCATTAGCTACAACGGCTAGGAGGCCATCGACCAATGCATTTATTGCATTACAGAATAAATTCACCGGCCAAAGACTTGCCTAATGGGTGTATATTTTGTTATAAGATTTCAGATTAAATGGTAAAATCTACATCTTCTCTACAATTAGAAATGGTTATTTCTTGTTAGAACATAATTGGTTATTTTAGTTATGAGTTTTTTTATTCTCTTGTGCGAGATTTCGTCAACTAATATATATTCGTTAGGGTTAAAAATGAAATATAAGGATGAGTGTGGAACAGTGACAGAGTCATATTAAATAAAAGAACGCTTATTAGATTTCTTCATAGAAGAACAAAAAGAAATCTTGAGAGAGGAAAATTGTGAGCTCCAGAATTTGGAGGTCTATAAACACTGTTCTACGAATCTCATGTACTAAAGTTTCTCCATTACTTTGTTTTCTGTATTTTTTTGCTTATCATAAACAAAAGTTGTTCACCTGTGTAGATGACTAGGAACAATATGTTTCTTGATCCTTAGATTCATCGCAATACAATGATGACTTATAACTTCATAAATGTTTCTCATTCGTTACAGAATTAAAGATAAAGCAAAGTTACATCACTTAACATATAATATAAATTTAATCAAAATCATAGCCTTCGTTATAGGTAAATTTACGCAGTTCTTCATCTTTTTCTATGATTTGATCATTCACATATTACACCATCTCTTTGTACAAATAGTTATTGATTTTTTAAAATCGTAAGAGTTGGATGATTTATTCGTAATATTCGATGGTTGGTTAAACACAAATACATTGGTCGACTTGTAATATACTTGTATCTTGTCAACACATCTTCACGACTACGTGGGAGAGGCATCAATTTTCCCCTATACATGTCATCATATATGAAGTACATCTTACATAACACTTTGTCGATAAAATCATCGGTGTTCTCATCCGACCGAGTAAACTTCACATGTTTGAAAGCTTTGAGTAGATGAGAATGTTCAAACATACTCTAATCCATATTGATGCAAGTTATAAGTATATAGTTAAAGTTATGTACTCAGAAAAAGACTACTAAGTAGCCTTTTATAGAAGAGTTAATATTAAAATTAGCATGGTTGTTTGCAGCATGATTTTATTTGGGCAGCAAATTAAAGGCGGAAATATTTATTTATCAAAATCATGGCACCATAGGTCCTGCCTCCTGCGCACTAATGGTGCACAAGAGGTCGTAGCTTCGAGGCCAATTCGATGGTACCAACGGTGCACTATCCTGTCAATCATTTTTTAAATGCAAGTATAATAAGGTACTACTTATTAGTAAATTTGGATACGAACTAAGGTACTACGTAGTAGTAAATTTAGATACGAAATAAGATACTAAAAATTCAAATCATCCGCCATCTACTGCGATACAAAACATAAAATGAAAAAAACATGGGTCGACGTATCAATACCAAAAAACATCTGATAAGAAAACAACTAGCCAAAGATAAATAAGCTGCAACACTTGTTGCCTCCACTCGAGTGCACCCTCTAATTATTCTCGGACATACAAGGGTGTTTAGACATCAAACCACCTCAATGAGTCTTTCATTGCTAGTCCATGCAGGTTAGGTAATCACGTACCAACCATACTGAGCAAGGTAATCACAGTATATGGTCATCATTGATCTCTTATAAGTAAAAATGGTAAAAGTCAGGTTATCATCATGAAGTAATTTCTAACGCAAAATTAGCCAAGAGATTTCACGCCACATGTATTGAAAAAGATCTCCTTTCTTACCGTAAGGCCTCGATACAAATTGAGGTGTTTGTTAATCTTGAAACTGTCCAAACCGGCGCATCACTCAATCATGCATGTATCCCTCTATAGTCTTCATCATTCGGAATATATAAGCAACTAAGCGGATTTCCTGGACGGGGATTGAACGCACATGTGCTTGTACGGCTCCAACACAACCTGTAAAACAAAAACAATATAAGTATAAGTTTTAATTAGAAAAATATAATAAGTGAAACATAAATTACTTATAAAATTGGTTACTTACATCATTCTTCTAATCCGAGAGAAGCGAATGCATCGTCGATTTTGGACAGACGTTCGATCCTACAATCCTCTTGGGTAGTCATCTAACAATCCCTAGAGTCTGCATGACACGGTTTGGGTTATGTGGGGCTTTCAAAGCTGGTAATTGATCGTATATCCAGCACTCCAGCATGATGAAAAATCCGTATAGGATATGCTTTGAAGCTTTTGAAGCATCCCCTAAAGCACCAATGCATTAGTCCCCCAAACTATATCCCACAAACCGGAATCCATGTTCTCCAACCTGTATAGATAGTCCGCTTTCACGCTATTCTGACTGGTGTATGCAATTATAGTGTACGCAAATAAGAACATAAGGTACGCTCGTTATACCTGGCATACAATATCATGATCAGTTTTTTCAAGGTAGCGACCCCTAGAGAATTCCTAACGCATCCATTTTATTTTGAACCGGACGCCTCTTGTGGACTCAAGATCTGCGCAGACCTCCTCGATAAAGAGTCCCAACATACTCGTATAGTACCTGAAATCCTCCTCGCGTGTGGCCGTAACCAAATCTAGATTCGTACAACTAGAGGGAGACCTGTAATGCAACTAATGTTATCCAATGTGATGGTCATCTCCCCAAAGCTAAAGTGGAAAGTGATGGTCTCCTAATGCCAACGATCAACAAATACCTCATCCAATACATAATGAGTAAAGTATTAAAGTAAATGATCAATAAGTGATCCGAACGGAGTACGAGCTAAATGGCGTTCTACCGCTGGTTGAGCGTTCAAGTTCCACAAACGTAGCACATTATTATGTGTTTGTATGCCTAAAGAATTGCGTGACTGTAAATGAAACAGTAACTAACAAAATATACAAAATTTAAACTTAAATTTTAGTAACTATAATAACTTAAGACTTACTTGACCGACAAAGACGTCGAACACCTCGTGTTCCTTGTAATCCGAGAAGAGAAGTATGTTGTTGCATCTCAAAAATGCGAACAACTATCTCTTAGTATGGATGACATCAACCTCATCTTCATCCAAAACACCATGCTCAGGGTGACCAGTAACATCCACCCTAACACTAGAAGGTGGTGGTGGTGGTAATGTATTTGTCGGTGGTGATCGGTGTACCAGGTGATGGTAGAGGTGGTGCAACATACTTAGATGATCCACCACCACCCTGATCAACTATTTTCTCGACTATTTTTACATTCCTATGGACTTTGTGAATGCGGGGTCATGACCTTTTACTATGCTCCTCTGTCTCTTTCCCCATCGACGTTCGACCATATTTTTTTTTCATGGACCCTCTATTCTTCAACAGACTTTACGACAACGATATGTTTACTAGGGTGAACCACCCTGGATCGAAGGAGACCGTTTGGTCAAAGATCGTTAGTCTGAGTACTGAAATAAACAAAAGAAATAAGATTAGTCATAAAAATACATAAATATTAATACTTTTAAAAAAGTGATTATAATCACAAAATAGATTAATACTTAAAAAAATTATATATAAATTGGGATGTTATTTTTTTCAAATAAAGTTTTAAAATATAATAATTAAGTTTCGTTGTGCGCCATCGGTGCGTAGCCCTTGCACCGATGGATGCAAGTATTACACATCGATAGGGTGTCTCGACGCACCTCATCGGGCCGACCATTTTTCAATCGACGTCAGCGAAGAAAATGGTTGTAATAATCCTCCAAACACCAAATTCCAACCTACCATAACCCTTAAATTCAAACATAATTTCAAAACACTAAATTTAACCAATTAAATTCACTTAAAAACCAATCAAATCAACGAAATTCAACCTAAAATCATCCAATAATCAACAATCTAAAGATTAAAAAAAACATTGGTGGTGGTGGAGAATAACGAGATTCGTTTTTCTTCACCATGATCGAAATTAGAGGATAAAGCGGCGGAAGAGAAGGACGAGGAGCACATCAGAAGTTTTTTTTGCCTGAATCCAGAAATAGAGAGTTAGAGAGAAAGTAGAGAGAACTGAGAGAGAAGTGAGGGTTATGAGTTTGTGTTCTTGAAAAAAAAGTATATGTGGTTTAGTAGAAAACAAAACTCCTTAAATACCCCAAAGGGTATTCTGATCCAAAAATGATGTATTTATACAAAATGTGGGTGAACTCAAAATTGGGTATAGGTAAATTGGTTTGAGGTATGTATAGTATGATCTTTCTTTAAAACCCATACCTAAAGGTTTCTATTGTGTCAGAACATACATCTCATCTCGCCTTGACAAATTTCTCGTCATGTCAAATTCACGTCATGACTGGCTGCACACCGTGACATTTCTTACTGGTGTCACTATTAATAGTTTTTTAGTATTTTTAATACTTTTATTAAAAATTAATTTGTGTGCGTAAACTTACTGGAAATAAATAAATTAAAATATGTATACCACAAATGTAATTTTTAAGATTATTATTTGATATTTTTACATTTTTATTTAGCACATTTTTATTTAAAAAATAAATAGTTTATTAGAATTAGTTTGTGAGCTTTTAAAACCATATTTTAAAACTTGTTGAAATTTCAGATGTTATCAACCATTATATATTATAAATATTTTATTAGATTATTAAACAATATTAGATATTTAAAATATATGTTTTCAATCTTTCTATAGTTATATTTTTCAAATATTAAATGTTTCGAATAGTTTATGACATATTTAAACTAATAGCTTAAATCTTGTAATTAATAAGTTTATTATGAGATATTTAGACTATGTTTTTAAATTGTTATAAGATATTTAGATATTTTCAAATATTATATATTTTAAAAAGTTTTTTTGATATCTCAAATAATATTTTTACATGTTCTAAAAAATCAATTAAATTAAAAAAAAATGGAAACATAGTAATATATTGAAGTATAAATAAATTACAAACTAATAATGGTTTTTGATACAATAAAATAAAAAGATAACAAAATTAAATTTAAATTGTTCAATAAAATCAAATTCAAATACAGATGCAAACAAAAACTAAATCAGTTTTCATCGTCCAATGGTGGTCCATGCTTTATTAAAAGTTGGAAATTAATCCTCGTTAGCATTAGTTATATGTAATTGTAGCATTAGTTATATGTAACTCTTGTTGGCCATCCGGGTTGTGGATAATTCAGTGAGTTGATTATTAATGTCATTCCAACGTTGCTCATTTCGAACGCAACGCTCTTCATTTCTATTATACATGGTCATATTCTTAGAATGTATCCATTGCACATATTTCTGATCAGACATCCCTTGTTGTTGATGAGAAGAACTACATGTATTGAAAGCGGCCTATTGAGCCTGCATCATAGCGTGAGTGACCTGCATATGAAAACTACTAGGCAAAACAGGTGGGTTGGTAACGTTATTAGTTCTGAAAATTTGTGGCAACACATCCGTAAATCCGTCATATACCTCCTTTTTCGACCAAATCATTCATTCCCAATAATATAACTCTTGTAATCTCAATGAGTTCTTTCTTATAGCTGCAGTAGTTAAAACAGGACATGGAGTCCACCTAGAAACATCTACCCATATTCTTATAAACAATCGAGTAAGAACCAATATATAAGGTAATCTCGAACCACGAACTTTATTATTCAGTTAACCAATTATCAAACTAAGTGAATTAATCTTAACCGACTGCGCGATAATAGCTGTTACATATGTTTGAAGAAACGTCAAGTTTGTATTATTTCTATTGTTTGAAATAAAATAATGATTAACATATTTTGAAGCTAATTTGTTGTGCCCATTAAGATTATTTTATACTAGCTTTGTGGTAACTGTTAAACTTTAGTTGTTCTCTATTTGAACTCATCATGTCTACAGATTCATCCAACATTAGAGTCCAATCTTCAGGTTATTTAATTTTAAGATAAGTAAGAGATGGCAAACGAGTACCACACAATTCAAACCTAGCCAAACGAAACTCTTCTACGAAATCGGTTTCAAAAAAATTATATTGTCTACCATTTATTATGCATTTCATTCCCAACCTCATGCATGATTCTCAATTAAACTTCCGGTTTCATAAAACGTCTGCACTAATGGCCAAGAATAATTACCATAGAATTTTGCAAAATGCAACTAACCTATACCATTTTCCTCACTAAACATATCCAAAAAAAAATTCATACCATCTTCATCGAGAAATTATTTGTAATCTAAATTCATACCAACTTAAATATTGATACCTTATGGCGCTAGTTCATTGTGAACCCAAACCTCGCCGTTGTTTCTTATTTCAACACTCTAGGATACTTATTTCCGATCTGAAGATTCCCTCTTCGATCTTGATCTTATTATACTAAATTTTTTGGATTCTTCGGTAAATTATATACGAGATTTTTCAACCTTGTACTGTTTGGAGCAATAATCTAATATTTTTAGACTTTTTAGAGAATAAAGATATGATTTGAGAGATGTGATGACATATGAGGAGAAAACCTATATTTATAGGCGTTTTCTATTTTTTTCTGTTTGGCAATTCGGAAATCTGATTTGTTAAATCGAACATCCCATTTGTAATTTGAATATCTAATTTAGCATTTTTTTAATTTTCGACTTTTTTACCTATATCTATTTTTTATACGCTACCCAACACCTAATCTTCGATTAAATGATCAATAGTCTCCTTCCTAATTCTTCGATCATCTTTCTACATCGATCAAATATTTCATGTTTGTTCGTCAGAGGAAGATATTTTATGATTTTAAAGATTGGTATATACTTTCGAATTATTAATTTCTTATATTATTTTATATTTGTTTAAATTGTTATATTTTCTTAATTGTTTTTTTAAGAAATCAATTTTAAACCGTTTTGCTAGTTTATTTATTTTTAATAACTTTAAATGGAACATAAGAAAAGAAATATCCCTACTAACTATGCTCGTGGTCCTAATCCCAATGTGGTTGAATCCATGTTCTTATTGACCTAGATATTTTTCATGTTGTTGACCAGCACGTTGGAAATAAATAATTTGAAATAAATTCTTCCACATATAGCCTCGATATATCTGATAGTACTAGCGTTAGTACTAAGACTATAAAAATACATCATTGACATGGGAATACTTTAATGAGAATATATATAAAAATTATGCTCAATGAAATTATTGTAATAAAATGTATACATCTAAATTATGGCACCGAGGGTGTGGTGAGACACTTAGGCACACATAAGATTAAAAATCATATGTCAATTTATAAATAAGGGAATACATCCATGGATCTTCAAATCGGTAATGCATTTTTTTAATCAAATTATATATAAGGAATAAACTCTGATATATATGTTGTTCGTAGTGCACAACCGATTTGTTTTGCTGATAATTGAAGATATGAAAAATGAATGCTTTATGGGGTAAACCCCAGAGCCACACATATACCACAAACTTCTATGAGATCTAGAATATTAAATATTATGCATCTTAAAAACAATTGATTGTCGATATTAATTTAACTTTGTCATGGATTATTTCTTTGAGTAGTGATATAGCCATTTTATTGACTTTGATATAATGTGCAATACTTTACATTGGATGGATCCTGACCGGATACTATAAAGAAGAATAGTTCATTTTCAATCTATTAGTAAGCATTCCACATCCATAATTAGAGAAAACATTTTTGAGTGTATAAAGGAATTTCAATTTTTTAAAAAACTTGTGTCTATTTTTTAAATAATACAGTTGCGAACAATAAATCCATTGAACATCTTACTCGTGATATCAACCCTTTATTTCCTAAAAAAACTTCACACTAAATGTTTATGTCATATTCTTCAATTTGTTTCCAAAGATGGAATAGTTATAATTAAATATTATGTCAACCATGTTAAAAAAATGGTCCTATTATGCTGCACCTCGAATGCTAACAAAAGTTTACCACTATTGTTACAGATAGTGGTAAACCATGAAGAAACTAGTTTTAGATATTGAAACTAGATGGAATTATACATATTATCTCATTTCACGTGCTTATAAGTATAAAGAAGAGATTACTTCGCTTTATAATAGACATAATCCTGTCACACCCCTTGACAATCAAAATTGGATTTATTGTGGTTATATTTTAAGTTTTTTGAGGTTGTTTACGGATGTAACTAATGTTTTTTCTATGCAATATACTCCTAACATTCACTTGGCCCTCTATGAAATTACTAATCTTGCAATGCATATAGATACATACATGTATAAAAATGTATGCCGCGACATGGTGTTCGATATGCAAGAAAACTTTTAAACGTATTTTCATCCCATCCCACACACTTATGCAATTGGATACATTTTTTTTATCTTTTTAAAAAGGTGATGAGTTTTTCTTTTTTAGTTAATTATTTTTATGATGCATTACATATTCCTCCTCATGATTATAACCATGTGTATTTATTCAAGATACTATTGCTTATCATTATACCATGTATAATACGTGTGTTGACAAATATATGAATGATTTTTCATCTACAAATGTAACACGTAGTTGTAGTAGTAATAAGGGGAAAGCCAAATCTCTCCCTAACTAAGTTAGTTAGACAATGCTTAATCGTGGGGTGTCAACAGAAAATCCACAAGCTAATAATGAAATAGAGAATAACTTGAACACTCCGTTTGATTTTAAACAGTATAAGGAGACCGAACCACTTGATATCTTAAAGTAGAGGCAATCAAAAGAAGGTGAGTTTTCTATTCTTTCCAGGTTAAGGATATGTTTACAATTCCTATCTCTACAGTAGCAAGTTAATATGATTTTAGTCAGGCCGGACTTCAATACACGACTAAACGAACAAGATTGGCTAGCAATGCACTTAGAGTACTTGTTGCAATTAAAGATTGGATTGTGGTGTATCAGAGGATGTAAGACAAAGAGTATAAAAATGAAAAAGATCTAAGAGGTATCTTTAATGATTATAAAAAAGATACGGACGATATACTTGAACAAGATCTTATGACTGAAGGTACTGGGGATTTTGATGATAAAGATATTGATGAGGATGAGATAAATTTGGATAGTTTAATTTGATAACATTTTTATAACTCCTCACCCTCAAGAGTATAAACTCTCAACGATTTAGATAAATAAAATTTATATTTTATTCTTCAATAATTCAATCCCATATTATTTTTTAGTATAAGTTTAATTAGCCTATTAATCTTATACTAATTTAAAATAATAATTTACAGACTATTAAGTTATTATTATAATAAAGCAATAAGAATAATAATTATAATATAATAAAAATATCATTACTTCATGTAGAATAATTAATAATTAGTTTATGAAGCAACAACATCATCTATTTATTCTATATTTATTACAAAATTAATATATCATATATATGTATATATTGTAATTAAACAATATTTATAATGAAAACCTAGTTAATAATAAAACTAAATTAATATTTAATAATATGCAGTTATATTTTGGTAATAATAATTTTACCAATTACAGTGACAGTTCTGTTACGCCGTGCTCTGCCGTACCATAATAGATTACCATGACCACGCCAAAATTTTACCATGTGAGGCTCGGTTTAACACTTATAAAACAGTCATTATAGACTCTGAATAATTATTAGTATATTCCAAAAGGTTTATCTCTTTATGTAGTACTTATTCTCATAAGTTTGCAAGAAAAATCACATTACGGAACATATTGAAATAGAATTATATGGAAAACAAATTGAATATGAACAAAAACATGCTGGGAATATGAGGGCTCGGTTCGCATATTCCTCCGTATATAAGTAAGAACACAATCGATCTCAACACTAGTATGATATTGTCCGTTTTGGCATCCGAAGGCCCTCATGGCTTTGCATTTGGTCCACTACCAAAAAGCTTCATACTAGTTGAGATATGTTCTCACTTATATACCATTGACCCTTTCCATGTTTTACCGATGTGGGATGTGGAACTTTGGTCGCTACCCTAACAAATCCGCCTCTCGAACAAAGTACCACTTTAGCCTCCTCTCAATTGACATCCATCCGCTTACTCTAATCAGGTTGGGGCTGCCTGATCTCTAGAGCCTTTACAGCGGATCTATCTGATCTCGACCATCCTGCCTTGTTCCTTAGCGCCACTCCAAACAAGTACCACCATCTTGATACACTCCAATCAAGCCACACTGCTTGATGAGTAACGGGCACTCCAAACGAGGATCTCTCCAATCAAGCCACAATGCTTGATAAGCCTCAAATCAAGCCACACTGCTTGATAAGCCACGGGCACTCCAAACAAGGATATTGAGCATGGCTACTAATTCATCATGTTTTACCGATACGGGATGTGGAACTTTGGTCGCTACCCTAACAAAGTACCACTTTAGCCTCCTCTCAATTGACATCCATTCGCTCACTCTAATCAGGCTGGGGTTGCCTGATCTTTAGAGCCTTTACAGCGGATCTATCTGATCTCGACCATCCTGCCTTGTTCCTTAGCGCCACTCCAAACAAGTACCACCGTCTTGATACACTCCAATCAAGCCACACTGCTTGATGAGCAACGGGCACTCCAAAAGAGGATTTCTCCAATCAAGCCACAATGCTTGATGAGCCTCAAATCAAGCCACACTGCTTGATAAGCCACCGACACTCCAAACAAGGATCTTGAGCATGGCTACTAATTCATCATGTTCGACTAATGAGAATTTCACCCACATCACCCACCACATGATGAGCCTCAAATCAAGCCACACTGCTTGATAAGCCACCGACACTCCAAACAAGGATCTTGAGCATGGCTACTAATTCATCATGTTCGACTAATGAGAATTTCACCCACATCACCCACCACATCGCATACTGTCTGGGCCTGGAGCTCTGATACCACATGTTAGGAATATGTGGTCCGCATATTCCGCCTCCATATATAAGTACGAACACAACCGATCTCAACACTAGTATGATATTGTCCGCTTTGGCACCTGAAGGCCCTCACGGCTTTGCATTTGGTCCACTAGTTGAGATATGTTCTCAGGTATATACCATTAATCATTTCCATGTTTTACCGATGTGGGATGTGGAACTTTGGTCGCTACCCTAACAAAACAATATATAATTGTGTGGAAATAAGGTTTTGAATTGAATCTATACTAGTATTTATGAAGTGTGAATGGTGCAGAAGCAAGGATAACAACTCACGCAGACGAGTGTATGGAGTATTATAACACAAATGACTGCAGCCTTTGTAAACAGAAGTGTCGATCTAAATATTTCAAGACACTAATAACTTCGGGTTGTAAATACATAATGTGTGAGTGTGCATTTTATTGTTAGCCAAAGATATTATTGTGAGCGAAAGATATCGGAATATAAGAATTCACTAATAAACATGATATAACTTAAGTTTAAGTTGTATGTAGAACTATATATTATTTATATTTAAATATTTGGCAATACTGTAATTTATCCCCTAGAATAATTAATGTAATTCATCCCCGAGAATAATTAACTATACACTTTATTATATTACAAATTTTTAATAAGAGAATAAATAGTCTGGCTCTTATAATTTGTGACTAAGAGCCTGGTTTTTATGGTGGAACCTACAATAAAACACAGATAACATGAGTTTCTTTAATAAAAAACGTCCGAGATGAGTTACTAAGTACGGGGTACCATACATGGACCGTAAGTCCGAAACTTAACCTATATGAGAATGAGAGTATTTAATTTTCGCCTGTGCCTATATATCTATTGATCAAAGCTTAATTATGTTATGAGAGCTGTATTAAATTTATAAAAAAGTATTTGGAATCTTGTTGCTGTAACAGAGGAACTGGTGTAAACACTAGAATCTAAGAAATCTTATCCACACACTTCTAATTATTTGATTAGGCTTAAAGTAACTAGACAAGCCCAAAACTTTATTTACTTAAAACAGCTCTTCTATTCAATATAGGCGCAACAGTTCGACAAT
Organism: Limnanthes douglasii subsp. nivea; assembly: GCA_036936605.1. Classification (NCBI taxonomy): domain Eukaryota; kingdom Viridiplantae; phylum Streptophyta; class Magnoliopsida; order Brassicales; family Limnanthaceae; genus Limnanthes; species Limnanthes douglasii. The sequence goes on along the minus strand of JAUPFV010000002.1, from coordinate 149,418,992 downwards.
TTGTTAGAACTGAAACTATGTTTCATCTCTACTCGTCAAATCCTTTTTTTTATGTTAAACTATTATAATAAGGCAAGGAGAACACTCCCAAATTATCTACTCGTCAAATCCTTTTTTTTTTTTAATGTTAAACCATTATAATAAGGCAAGGAGAACACTCCCAAATTATCAAACCAAATAATAAGGGTTCATGTTAATGGAAACTGAAGTTTACTCGAAGCAATACCCGAAGACAGACCAGTTAAATTTCGGTATTCCGACTTTGCGAGGTAGCGAGCTACAATATTTTGATTATTTTTTATTTTTGAGAGACCATGAAACGAGAGAGCCACAAAAATATCAATTTATGGATTTCTTATCACTAACTGAGTTGACCCAATCTTGGGTATGAGTATTATTTTTTATTTTTTTATTTTTTCAAAAGGAACCCGCAGCCGCTACTCAGAATGCAATGAGTGCGCACAGGGTAAACATTCAGTCTGACGCGATAGCCTGCAATCCAACGCCAGAAGGTAAACCACACAAGGTGACAGGCTCAGCCGAGAAAGCGTATGTAGAGGGACTCGAACTCATGACCTTTGGTCACAAGCATATCATACTCAACCAACTCGGCTACCCCTTGGGGGCTGGGTATGAGTATTATGTCAAGTGAATATATGGACTTGGTTTAACATGGAGTCCAATCTAATTCCAACCATATAAATATCTAAGTATGCGTTTTAAGTTTCTCCAATTAGTTGAAGTAGGTGTCTTTTGGAACTGGCTTAGCTTGTTGAATGCAAAAGCCATGTCAGGTTTGGTAAACACCAAATATTTGCAGAGTTCCTATACTTTGATATTATATAGGTGTATGCAAGAGAGTACCATTAGAGTTAGACAACAGTTGGTCAACAATCATGAAAGTAACATAAAGTTTAATGATTGAAAGACACTCTCAATCAAGTAAGTCATAAATATACTTTGATTTCTTAAGTATAGACCAATAGAATCTCCGTAAACTTTAATGCCTATGAAGTGATCTCATATCTTGAAGAGAAAAGATTGAATTAAGCTTAAGTACGAATACTTTGAGGTACTTTGATTCATTCATGTCACTATATTATCATCAACATATACTATAACAATCATAATCACATATTTAGATTTAAGAATGAACATTAGGCAACATATACTATAACAATCATAATCACACATTTAGATTTAAGAACGAACATTGAGCAATGAGCTCTACAGTTCTGAAAATTCCAATCTAGGAGTGTATCTATAAATTTAGCAAACCAAGATCTAATAACGTTCTTCAAGACATATATGGCTTTATGAATCTTGCACACAAATCCAAGTTTATAAGTATCCTCAAAATCGTCAGGGTGAACCATGTTTACAGTTTCCGATAGATTACCATTAAATAATGCATTATTTATGTCTAATTACTATAGAGGTTAACCTTTAGAGATAATTATCGTTCAAACAATCCTTATGGTGAAAGCCTTCACAACAGGTTTAAGGGTTTCTGGATAGTCCACTCCAGGATTCCGATGGAAGCCTTTAGCCGTTAACATTGTCTTTATATCTTTGACTTGAACCATGTTGATTAAACTTTAGACGATAGACCCACACTTATAGCCAATTACATTCATAGTAGAGCATTGTGGTACCAAAGTTCATGTTCTATTGCTTTGTATGGTTTTAAACTATGTCCTTATTTCTTGTAACCAAATTAAAACAGAACAGCAATAAGAAACCTTGTAGGTTTAGTAGGTAATGCCAAATCAGTGTTAGCAATAATTTTGTAAATAATGTTTGTCTTAACAATCTGATTATTAGACCTATTTTGCATAATATGCTTGTTTGAGACGGTGTATATAGGATTTATTAGTTGGTGTTGGTATTTGTTGTTTCCAATCAAAGGGTATATTAGGAAATATTTTTATATTTTTCAGGAATTTAATATTGAAGTGAAGTCTAGAGAGATGAAAGGGGTATGTACTAGCAGTAATGCCCATCCAAAAATATATGAACCTATCAGTAGTCCCTTTAGGTATTTCAAAAGTATCTTGGAAGAGCTAAATTATCCATAGAAAGACATGGATCGTATTCGAAGTGTCTTTTGAAGAGTTTGCTACCAATGAGAGAAATCCTGGTCAGATCCGATGTGTTTCCTTTTGGTATATGGAAAACCCAACGGTCATAATTTTGAGATCTAACATGTGTCATATTTTGATTCGACCTCTCATCCATTTTTTTCTTGATACTTGCACCTATCTTTCAAAAATTAATTAGGGTAGAATTAATAGCCCCTAATCATTACTTGAATCGATTTATCTCCCCTATGTAATACACTCAAGTGGCTTTCACCTCTATATAAGCCAGTTTTACTGTTTATTTTCCATAAGTAAGAACAATTTTATAGAGAGAGAAATCTTGAATTTATGATTTCTCTTTATACCTAGGAAGTTATATGTTCACAACCAAAACTACTTTGATCAAAGAGGGTTGGTTAAACCTATCTGACTTGGAAAAAGCAAGAAATGAGGCAAGACAAAAGACGATAATCGCAACCGGACTCCCTGCTTCTCCTGGTGGAGTATTTAGCCAAGCGGTACCAGAACTGGACAATAGTACATCGTCATCCAGAACATCGATAAATCGAAAACCTTAATTTATCCCGACATTATTACATTAGAATCTCAACCTTCAGTTCAAGTATCCCTAGATTCTTCTCTTAAGCATAAAACGGTTTCCACTGTTAAGAAATCCTCACCCCTTCTAGCCATGGATTATACACCAAAAATACCACACCCCGGAGATTCAATCGACTCTCCAAGTCCAAGGGAACCCCTTCTTCTTCAAAGAATGTAGTTCATAAACATTAAATCCTCTTGCCCAAGCTCCTGTGAATCTAGACACCATGTCTCTCCATAGTGAGGCCATCCAAACTGAAAAAGAAGTCATATGTACTAAATTGACTGAACATCGGTCGATTATAATGGAAGAAAATATGGAATATAGTGAGGAAGATACCCCAATGGAGACATCCAGACACACCGAGAATACCACATCGGACCGGACCACTAGAGGAAACGTGTTGAGGACTCACTTGTGTAATACCACTGGAAGCAAGGACCTCTCTTGGTTACACTCTACTTACCAGCCCGAAGTAAATCTCATAACCATCTAGACAAGATGAAGAATGAGAATAAGAAAAATTTGAACTTGACCCATCTCACCATATTCCGGAGGCACCCAGTCTGGAGAATCCTTAAAGAATTAATATCGTTTTGTTAGAGGTAGTTGCTCCAACAGTCGGGAAACATGTTGAGGGCTCCCTTGTGGAATACCACTAGAAGCAAGGACCTCTCTTGGGAACAATTGACCACCCCTCCTCCATCATATGCCATCCTTAGAAGGACTGAGGCAAAGGATGGCAAACTCTACTTACCAGCCCGAAGTAAAGCTCATAGCCATCTAGATAAGATGAAGAATAATAAGAAAAAAAAGCTGAGCTTGACCCATCTTACCAGATTCCTGAGGCAACCGATCCAGATAATCCTGAAAGAATTAAAGTCGTTTTGTTAGAGGCAGTTGCTCAAACGGTTGGGGAATCCGTGCGATTAGATCAGTTACCTCAAGCTAAGAGGAATAGTCACAAGAGGCGCAAGGAAAGTGATGACTGAACGGCCAGAAAGAAGAATAAGAGTGACTTAGATTCATAGATTATCCTCCACCCTCTGGTTGCTAATCCTACTTCTCCAACTGATTTTTCTCCACCCGAAGAGGTACCAGCCAATCCTCATTATCCAGTGTTTCCTACAGCTAACTAGCCAACTATTGAAGGTGAAGTTAATCTAGATGACCTTCACAACATGTACTTTAGTGAAGTTGATAAAGATAAATTTGATCATATCTTTTCGTCAGACCACAATAGCCAATGTTGTAAAGTATACTGGTGAATATTTCGAGGTACCAAACGAGCATGATACCCCAGGCCATACAGTTTTAGGCTTCATTAGGCCAATAATTGATCTGGAAAGGCAGGTCAGGGAGCAGGCTGGGAACATCACCACTCTTACCATTGAGAATCAGGACTTTAAAAATTCTCTTTCATTTGCCCAACAAAAAGTGGAAACCTTAAATAAGGAGAAAGATGAGTTGAACACTAAACCGCGCCAATCCAATACTGCTCAAGGGGACCTCCAGACCAAATATGCCTCACTAGAAACCACATCATCTAATAAGATCAAGGCTCTGAAAGAACAACAAACCAAAAACGCAAATATCATCAACACCATAACCAAAGAGAAAGATAAGTTATAGAAATTTTTTAAAAAGAAAGAATAAGAAAAAGAAGAACCAAACTCAAGAGATAGTTGCAACAATAGAGAAGTATGCTGCTGGTGTAGTGGACTCTTTGGAAAAGAGAGACGAAGGTATCAAATCAGATATGGTTCTACTATTCCATTAGACATTTCCAAAGAATAATCTTGGACCTTTGTGGAAGTTTGTACTATATGAAGAGATTATTTTTCATACCATAACAAATGATGATAAAGATGGTTTTTCTTCACCAAGTGAAAGTGATTCTGACAGGGAAATCGATGAAACGTCAAGTATTGATGCTAAAAGTCCTAAGAAAGATGATGGTAAGGGAAAAAACAAAGGGAACAATCCCTAATGTTATTATGTATACTTTATGTTTAAAACTATAGTCCTTGGAACGGCAAGGCATTTTGTTATCTTTTTCAAATCTTGTTTTGTGAACCAAAGTCCTTGGATAGCCAAGGAATTTTTGTGATGGTGGATCGGACATATTCTGATCAAGATGTAATGTTAAGTTTTCCCTTCGTATGAATTTCTTTTGCTTCTTATGACTAGCTTTTAGTTAGTATTTAATTCCTCTGACTTGTTTAATAAGCATTTAATTCATTGAATCACTTAAACAATATTTCATTTCAAGGATAGAAGTGTTAATAAATTCGATTACTTCAAAGATATTTCATTTGAAAGACAAACGTGTTTAATGGATCTGATCACTTCAAAGATACTTCATTTGAAGGTCGGGGTGTTTAATAGATATTCATTTTGTCTGATCTCCTCATACTGACAACAACGTTGAAAAAGGTATAAGATACCATTGATTGAAAACCAGACAGCTCATTAAAACCTCCCTGCGCCACCAGGGTAGGAAAGAGTATACCCCCTAATATTTACATTGAGGTATGATAAAGTAAATATTTACAAGATAGTTTTATTCTAAATACAACCTGAGATGCTCAATGTTTCATGGATGCTTCAAAACTTTTCCCTCTTTGTTTTGAAGTCTATATGTTCGTGGCTTGATTCTTGCACATAACATGTAAGGGACTTCCCAATTCAGAGCTAACTTCCTAAATTGTTTCTCTTTGGTATGCAAACAGACTTTTCTTAATAATTTATCTCTCAATTGTAAATCTCTTCTATTTACTTTGGATGCAAATATACTTCTCATTAAACCTTGATAGTGTGTTGTTCATAAATATGTCTTCACTCTTCTTTCTTCAATCAAATCCAACTGATTCCTGACTGCCATTTCATTAGCTTGTTCGAATAGTTTTGAATCCTGAATGATGGCAAAGTAGCTTCTATGGGTGTGATTGTATCCATCTCATAAACAAGGGAAAATGGGATTCTTGGGTGGCTGTTTGAGGTGTAGTTGGGTAGGAACACAATACTACTTGCAAATAACTCGACCACTTTCGTGCAGCTCATTCTAGATTTTTTTAACCTTGTCAAAATTGTTCAATTTGCAACTTCAACATACCCATTAGCCTGAGGTTGGAAAGGAGAAGATAAGAAATGTTGAATTCCTCTAGAAGTCCAAAATATCTCAATGTCTTTATTGTCAAATTATAACCCATTGTCTATGGTGATACGTTGGGGGATTCCAAATCGGAAACATATTTTGGATTTAATAAATTTCATGACCGCCTTGGAAGTGGTACCAACTAGTGGGGCAGCTTTTATCCATAACTCTTGGAAACTTCCCTCAGTACTTGTAGATACTATATCAACTGGTCCTTTTTAGTTTCACATAACCCTTGAGCCTGATTAATAAGTAAATGGGAGTCACTTACTAATCATACCCTCTTTCCACCACATATTTGAGCTAGTCTTAACCCAACAATGATCGTTTCATATTCTGACTCGTTATTAGATGCCCTGAAACCAAAACATACAACCTGATACATGGTATCACCATAAGGGGAAGTTAAACAAATTTCATCCCCACATCCCATCGTACTAGACCAACCATCTATTCATATTAAACATTATTTTTTGGACTTGTTCTTATGTTCTTATTCGTGAGGCCTCTTAATATGAAATTCTACCAAGAAATCAGCTATATCTTGAGCCTTGATCGAGGTCCGAGGTGCAAAATCTATATTATAATCTCTAAGCTCAACTGACTACTTAGTCATTCTTCCTGATATGTCATATTTTTGTAGTACATTTTTTAAAGAGAAAGATGTTCGAACCGTAATCAAATGTGCTTAAAAGTATAGCCTCATTTTCCTGGCTGGTATTACCAATGCCAAGACTAATTTTTCTAACCTTAAATACCTATTTTCTGCTTCCAGAAAACTCTTTCTCACGTAATATAGTGGACGAGGGTAATTATCCACTTCTCTTACTAGAATGACACTCACAACATACTCTGGTACAGCAAAATACTTAAAAAAATTCCCCCTTCAATAGGTTTAAATAACATCTTGGGTGAAGATAAATTTTGTTATATTTCAAGAAATGCTTGATCACATTGTGGAGATCAATTGAAGTCTTCAGAATTCCTCAAAACCTGAAAAAATTGAGAACACTTGTCTGATGATCTTGAAATAAATCTATTCAACGCAGCCAACCGCCCAGTTAACATATGGACTTCTTTAGTACTTCGAGGACAATCCATAGCTAATAGAGTGTTTAACTGATCTAGATCAGCCTATATCCTTTTTTCACTTATGATATACCGTAGAAACTTGCCAGATCATACCCCAAAAATACACTTTTCTGGGGTTAACTTTAAGTTGATGGCTTCAAAGTTATTAAACATTTCTTGAGTATCAGATATGTATTTTTTCTCTTTGAGGCTCTTCACCATCATATCATCTATATATACTTCCATGTTTCCACCAATCTGGCTAGCGAATATTTTATTTACCAATTGCTGATAAGTAGCTCCAGCGTTCGTCAATCCAAATGGCATCACCTTATAGCAATAAAGTCTTCTGTTTGTGATAAAAGTGGTGTGATCTTGATCGTTAGAATCTATTTGTATCTTATTGTACCCTGAAAAGGCATCCATGAAGGACAACAATTTTTTCCCCGATGTGGAGTCTACCAACTGATCTACCGAGTTACCGAAAAATGATCTTTTGGACATGCTCTATCAGTGAAGGCAATACTCATGCACCACTTACCATTTTTTTCTTGACTAAAATGGGGTTAGTAGTCCACAATGGGTATTGAGATTCTTTTATATGACCCATCTTGGTCAACAGATCCACTTCTTGTACTATCACCTTGGCTTTTTCTTTGGAAAAAGAAATTCTTCTTTAAACTACCGGTCCACTATCAGATCAGACATAAAATTTATGAAAGATTACTCCATCGGGTACCCCATGCAAACACATGTAGATTGTTCAACAAGAAAGACAATAGTTTTTGTTTCAAACTCAATAGAAATTTAGTGCCAATCTTAATATTTTTGCCTTCTACTAGGAAATGGGTTTCAACTTATTCTATAGGAATTATAACACTATGATCCTCTCTTGGATCATCCATTATATTATTATCGGTAGAAGGCTCCAGTAGGTTCTATACCTTGTTAGGTTTGACTGCCTCCAACGACTTTGAGCCAAGAGCTGTCACATAGCACTCTCTAGCCACCTTCTGACTGCTGTGGACAACACCTACTTGTGCACCCACAACATGTTTTAAACATTTATGGACAGTAAAGACTACAACATGCATCCTCGACATCCAAGATCTTCCAAATATAGCATTGTAAGATGTTGCGCAGTCAACCACAACAAACAATACCTTTATTGTTTTCTTAAAAGGTCCTCTACCCGACAACACTTCATATTCAAACTCACCAATAACATCTGCCAAACTCCGAGTAAATCCTATGATAGTTCTGTTTCACCGTTGAATAATTAAGGGATTTTTTCATCTCTTTATAAGTATTCAGAAACAATACATTCGCGAACTACCTATGTCAATCAGGATTCAGCATACATCATTCCCCAAATTGATGCCCCTATCATTACGACGTCTTCATGTGGCCCCGCAATATATCTTAGGTCATCCTCATCAAAGAATATGAAAAGAGCTGGGTTTTTGTATAAATGCGTGGACATCTATTCTTCCAGCTGAGTTGTCAAGCTTTTGACATTATTTTTTCTTGAACAATTTGAAGGTGTTGTCATAGTTTCTCCCCCAAATATGGTTATAGACTCAAAATATTTTATCAGATCGGAAAATTTAGCAGACTTATTCATTATCACCCCTACCTGATTCCGATCTGGATCCGGATCAAGGTATTCAGAGTCCACATCAAATCTTTAAACAATTATCATGGTATCCTCCTTCCTGAATATTCCAGGGGCTATCGAATAAGTCGTTCAAGGAGCGTTGATATTGGATGGTGCATTATATTGCATGCTGCCCTGTTTTTTCTTAGCAAAAACGCCTAATTTTATTCTTTCAATGAGATTTTGTACTTCTTGCTTTAACGCTATACAATCATGAGTGTCATGTCCAACGTCGTTATAATATTTGCAGAATTAGGTACTTCGGGTTTCTCTAGCAGACTGTGGTGGGGCTGGTCTTCTAAAGTGTACATTATTTTTAGTCTTGTCATAAATGTTGCTATACTTTCTCCCAACTCAGCAAACCATTCAGGCTGAACCTAAGGACCCCTTTTACTCCTAACTTGTTGATTTTGATTGGATTAACTCTGTTGGGCCGATGTGACCCCTGTCCGATTTTCTTTGATCTGTAACCGGTCTGAACTGTTGTTTGTGGAGTTGAAATTGTGGTAGTTGATCTATTCCGACGATGAACTCTGGAATTCTTAGTTTCTTTAACAGTAATTTTCTTCCCCACTTGGTTTAATAGCCATCTAAAATTCATTGTTTTTTTCTGAGTTATTGAGTTATCCAAATTACCTGAACTCAATACTTGTCTTAAAGACGTGATTGCTACTTGTTCAAAACAATTAGCTAGCCCATTCTACGTGTTCACAATACTACTGATATATTCGTTCAAAGACTCATTCGGCTCTTGGAAACAATAAATGATCGTATCACAATTCCCTTTAAGCTCATTTCTTCAAAAAAAATCCCTCATGAACGCATCCCGGAATATATCAAATTTCTTTATAGATCCCTGAGGGAGACTATTGTACCATTGGAGGGCACTTCCTTTAAAGGTTTGTGAGAAGGACATGCACAATAGCTTGTCATCATCATTAAAGTTCATAATACACTTTTTAAATTGTTTGAGATGAGTTTCCGGATCTTTTCTTTCATCATACGTTTCCATCATGGAACTGTCAACCGTTTGGGAAGATGCCTAGAGAGTATTTTTGAAAACAAGGATGATTGTCTCTAATTTTGGCTACGGTTAAACATAATATCCTCATTGGGAGTAGCAAAAATACATGGTTCGGATTGAAAAGCAAATGAATCGATCAACAAACGATCAATGTATTGATGAGCCAAACCCTTTATTTCTCTCTGATACTTTTTAATTTTGCCATGCCTATCCATTTTTCTTAAATGCTTCTTGGTCAGCCTTAATTTCTTCTTTAACCGGCCTTCATCACTGCTGAATGAGATTGATTCTTCAAGATTTGAATCATTAGATGAACGATTAGAAGACTTAAATGTAGATATTATAACTCGTTTGAACCGATGCATTTTTTGGAGCTAAGGTGAGTCTTTATGGACTGCTCATTCTCACCAGGATTATCAGTCTGGTGGAGTGTTGATGCACTGGACTTCTCTTTGATTTCCTTTTATGCTTGATTTTTAGCCCTTAAAGCCTCAATCTCAGCTATTAACTAATCACGCTTTTCTTGCATGTATTTTTTTCATCACCATTGTGATTAACATGAGACACAGTATTGTGCTCATTATTTTATCTCGCCCCTTCGACTTCCAGAGGTGAAACTTCTTGTACATTAGGATCCATCCGAACTACTTTATTTTATGGTTTTGAATCTGAAATTCAGACACCGTCGTCTCCCACTGCGGTTGCCAATTTGGTTTGGGTTGTTTCTGATCAAAGGGTATATTAGGAAAGAGTTTTATCTTTTTCAAGAATTTAATGTTAGAGTGAAGTGTAGAAGGATGAAAGAGGTGTGTACTAACAGTAAAAATTTTCTTACCCCATTAAATGAAGGTGGTTGGGGTATTTATACTTGTTTTATGACCCATGGGCCATTTGGGTCGGACTTTGGATTCGGGCCAATCTTTAAATCCCAGACCCTAAATGGGTTAGCACATAGCTGAGTCATAATTAACTTTGTCGGACTGTTCATAATAGACTTGGTGAGATATATGTTTGAACTACCCGTTCGATTTAGGCAGTAATACCCTTCCAAAAATATCTGAACCTATTAGGTGTGACCGGTAAAGATGTAATTTTGTGTCTGATGAGGTTCTAACTGGTATGAGTTCTATGCGTTGGTGATTGGTAATGTTTGTTTGATGATGAACATAAGGAGTAGACTCTGTGGTAACTAATGGATTCTTTGTTTGATTCTTTGTTGTGTTTTGTTATGACTCAAAGGTATTTCCATAATGTAGAAGATGATATGTTGTATGTTGTGTTGGTGATTGGTAATGTTTGTTTGTTTGTTTGATTGGCGATTGGTAATGTACGTTTGATCAGGAACATAAGTTTTGGTTGGTTATATTAGGTTGGTTGGAAAGTGTCACATGATGTAATATTAGGTGTGGAGGGGGATGTTGTAATTTCAAGCCTATTGTAATTTTTAGGTACAAACACAAAATTTCTCCTAGTCGACATACGAGAAATGGTTGTACATTTAGTTGAAAAATCAACTCCATTGTGGGATTCATGAAAACTAAAAAACCATGATTGATAGGGAATAAATGATTCATAACACTTAGTATTTATGAACCTTTCTTCGTACGGACAGTTAGACTCGTTAAAAACACTCTTAGAAATATAAAATTTATTTCTTGAGCTCAAACATTCATACTCTTTGTGTGTCTAAGTATCCTTAAAACACATATTTTATGGAATGAAATTGAAATTTGTTACCCTGATATGGCCTAATATAAAGGGTAAACATGCACAACCAAAGACTTTAAGAAATGAGTAGTCTGGTTTTTTGTAGTATAGTTTTCCACAAGGAGTTAAATAGTTCAAAACATAAGTAGGTATCTTGTTGATTAAGAAGGAAACTGTAGTAAAAGCCTCAGGTCAATATTTAAAAGACAATTGTTATTGAACCAACAGATTTAACTCCGTCTCGACGACATATCTATATTTTCTTTCACCTTTGCTACTTTAAGCTGAAGTATATGGGTACAGAGTCTTTCAATGAATACCATAGATTTTAATTAAGGAAAAAATGTATTGAATTCACCCCCTCCCCTCAATCTGTTTGAATTATTTTGATTCTTCTATCAAATTATGTTCCATTTATGGGGACAAAACTAGTTATATCTTATATAGCCAACAATGAAAATGATGTAATATTTAAAACCTCACTAAGACCGAACATTTGAGGTTTTATATGGATCAGTGTGTATTAAATGTAACACATTAGAGACATAAGAATAAGAAGTAGGAAATGGTATATAATGTGCATTCTCTAGTTGATATGCTTCATAAAAAAATAATATCATCTTTTTTTATTAGGTTGAATAGTAAAACTCTTTAAAACATAAGGCATTATATAATTGGAATGATAATCTAATCTATGGTACCACCCTTAACATGACAGACTATGAACTATGGAGATTTCAACATAGAAAGTTTTAAAACTAGACTTTAGAAAATGACTATTAGAGTTTAGATAGGTAGTTGATCTTTGAATCCTATAAAGAGCATCTATAAAATTCTATATTAACAAAGTTTTTCTCATTTCCTTTTTTTTAAAAAATTATTAGCATGAAATTCAACACAGATATAATTATAAGATGTAAGTTGCGAGACAAAATATTTTTTTTGTAATTTGTGGTATATATAAGACATTGTTAAGGGTGATATGTTTAGTTTTGCTAGTTTCATTTTTATATTTACCTATTGGGAAGTAAGGTTTTGTATTTTGAAACACTATAAGGATAAATTTTGAAACTTTATTGTTGGATACGTAGAAAAATGTGTCAGTTGCATCAACAAAGGTATTGGTTGCGTCGTCCAAAGAGTCAGTTGCATCGGTAAATAAGGGAATGGTAAGGGAGAATCGTGCAATGGTAAGGAGAATCGTGCAATGGTAAGGGAATCAGATTAAATAAGAGATGCTCATTAGATTTTTTCTTTGAAGAACAAAGAAATATCTTGAGAGAGCAATAGTGTGAGCGTCGAAATTGAGAGTTCTGTAAACATTTTTTATAGTTTAATCTTGTGTGATCTTGTGTAATCTATTTTATCTTCTTTAACATGAAAGTGAATAACATTTTTGTGACTCAAAATGGACTTAGGTTTTTTTTTCTAAACCACTATAAATTTCATATGTTCAATTTTATCGATTCCTTTGTTTTCTTTGTTTTCCGATTATCATGAACAAGAATTGTTAGTCTATGTAGATAATTTGGGAAAATTTGTTTATTTATCCTTAGAATCATCACAATTGGTATCATAGTGTTTATTTATGTAGATTGAATATCTTTAAAGTATTCAACTGCTGATGATTTGATAGTTTCTTCATATGAAAGCCATTTGTTGTTGAGTTTTATTCTTGCAATTCTTCATTTCCTTCTCTTTCTTTTTACATAATTGTGGTAGGTTTTTATGTTTCTGTCTCCATCCTGAATTCATTTAAAGTAGCATTTTTGTCTCCAAAAACTCTTCTTCCATAGAGAGGGCCAGAAGATGCTTAGTTGTGGCTTTATTTAGGGAGATCTTGTCCTCTCGACTGTTCGAGCATATAAAACTAGCTCCATTAGCCTTTACATTTTCTTCGGTTTGAATGACTTTGTCAAAGATATTTCCAAAGTAGTTTTTGTTCCAAGTCTTCGACACATTCTTCAACCTCTTTAATTTATTCCAGAATACAAACAGGGGATATCCATTCATTGGTTCATTCTAGCTTGACTCTACAATGTTTAAAAACTCTTTATATAATATCTATAAATTTAGAAATTTGAAGCTTTTAATGTGTTTATCTCTGTTTTTAATGATGGACACACACAAAGGTGTATGTTCAGATCATGTACGTGCCATGTGTTCAATCTTAGTTTCCGTAAAGTAATTTTCCCATTCGTGATTGAATAACACTCGATCTAAGTGTTTCCATTTTTTTTGTTGGTCCACGTGAACTTTGTACTTGAAAACCTGCATCTTCTAAACAGAAATATTTAATTACATCATTAAAGTCAGTAGGGCTCTGATAATAGTAATTAGTGCAAACAATTTGTTCATATGGAGAGGTTATTCAGTTAAAATCACCCAATAGTAACCATTATTTAGTCGTTTGAGCAATGCTACGTATTGTGTTCCATATATCTATATTGTTTGCTCTTTGGCATTTTGCATATACACAAGTTATTGAAAAGGTATTCTCTAGCAGAGGATGCTTGATATTGATGTGTATACATTGGTCACCATCCATGAGTATATTGATCTATAGACCTGCATTCCAAAACAACCAGATTGTTTTTGAAATATTAGCAAAGTAATTTGGAAGCTTAAGTTTTGTAGAGAATGTTTCCATTTGGATGCTATCTATCATTGGCTCTTGGATACACAACAATGTAATTTTCTCTTTAGTGGTGATTGACTTCAATCTTCTCATTGAAATTTTATTTCCTGCTCTCCTTATATTCCAACATAAGGCTTTGATCATTTGGGGCTTATGAGTGAAGCTCTCTTTGTCTATTTGAATTGAAAGAGATTTTATCACTAAATGTGTGTTTCTTTTGTTTGCTCTTGCTAGCATCAATTTCCGGTCCAACAACTTTTGGAGACTTGGGTCAACTTCTCTCTATCTAAGTGTTGGAGTAAGAGGAAGGTTGCCTATATTATCCTTGTTTGTTGTAAGGTATCCATCTGAACAGGAATCAAAATCATCAGATTAAAGAGGACTGTTATCAGCATCCAATGACTTGATTGCTTTAATTATTTCCTCATCCTCTATGTCTTCAGTTACATCTCTATAATCAATTAGTGTATGAGGTAATCTTGTTTCTTTGTATCTTGTTTGGGAGTTTAGGGAACTATTGTTGTTGTAGGTTTCATCAGACTTGAGCCTTTTTGTTCTTTTGCTGATCTTTTTCTTGGAGTTGACTATTATTGATTGAAGCTTGTTTGGCATTTCTACTTTTTCTTCCTTTGGGGTAGGCTGAGGTGTTTTAGGTGAGGGGGTAGTAGTTTTGGTCAATGTGATTGATTACTCCTGGTCACAATATTTAAGAACATTCTTGTAACTTAGGTGGATCCATGAACCTTTATTATTTCCAAAGCCTAACCACACATCATGTTGTAGTTTCCTTGAGATATCAATCTCCCTCCAAGCATAGCAGGCATTGTACAATGCTTTGTTTTTGGGTGGAATCCAATATTTGATTGGATTACCAATTGCAAACGAAATTGAATGGACTATATCAATGGTATACAAATGTTCAAGTAGTCTTTCAATTCTTACCCAGATAGGCACAATAGGACATTCTTTTTTTGGGTTGAGTGAAGGCTGCCATTTGAGTATACACATTGAATATTGACCCACTGTCCAAATCCCACGAGACCACATCTTGCTAGTGTCTTCTTTTAATGAAAATTCAAGGAACAAATGCTTTGAATCCCAGTTTGTGTATGAAAAGTCGTCTTCAAATCTTCTCTCTTCAAAGAATCTATCCAATATTTGTTTCTTTGGGAGACCTTTTGATAATTTCTCAATTAACATGTCCGATTTAAGTAGATTGAAGAATCTCAAAGACGATGTCATCAAAATGTAAGTCTATGTGGCCATTTTTATAGGTTGTGTATAACGGTTTGAACTTTGTGCTCTTTTGAGGTTTGGAGGCTGCTTCCAAGTATGATTTCATGTGAACATTGTTTTGGCTATCTTTCTGCGTTAGTTGTTGAGAATCGGTTGATCTTTTTTGTAACAATGGTGCAAAGCCTTGGAGATTGATATCCATTGTTTATGTGGCAAGTAGCCATTAAAGGTAGAATTGTATAAGGAAGAACTTCTATCTTGAAAATCAAAAAATTGTTTTTTTGGAAGAGAAGGCAGAATAAGAATCATTGAGACTTCTGAAGTCTACCATATATCACTTTTAACACTATTTACTTGTATCTGATGTTTTGATGTGCATTAAAGCATGTAAATTGACACTGTCTAAAGACATGTGGCTGCATATTTTATTTCAACAGTCCACCTTATAAATGCTCTTCTGTGATACAAGACAAAGACAACTCACCCAAGTGACATATGATAAGATAGGATAAAAGCTTTTACTCTAAAGAGGACATAAAAGCTTTTCATACACCAGTGTACTGTTCAGCATGTATAAACCATAATTATCCAACATTATGATTGTTCTGAAGGCTAAATTCCTTCGCCAAAAAATCACCATGGGAATACATAGTATGTCCACTACTAAACCTCATCCAAAATTTGATAAGTATGGTTCTGTCGTGTTCATTTGTCAATTATTTATATCCATACTATCTTAAAAAAAACATATACTTTACATAATAATAACAATGTCAAACAACAATTTTCATGCATGTTTTGGCCGTAGCCATGTATTATGTTAGTTCTACCAGTCGGATTATAAAGAGAAGCTGTTTTAATCAATTCTTATAGACGAGATGAGTTTTCTATACTAGGAGAAATAAAAGGGCGACGATCAGAATCGTAAAATATTTTGAAAAAATAGTAGTTCATATCTATACATAAATTATTCGAATTTTTTTATTGAGCTCGACCGTCACATGTTTTATCGATGTATCGGACTATCGTTAATATTAGCCCAATATAAGTAATCATAAAGAAAATAACGGACTAGTAGATAAAATATGTATCATGGAGGTAAGTGTATAGATACGAGGTTTAATTTTGACTACTGTGAAAGATTGGATTCATAAATAAACAACTTAAGTAAAACGTAAACTTTTGAGGTTATTTTGTAAAACAAAATAACACCGGGTTATGGTCCCTAAGAGTGACAATTTAATAAGGACCGGTCTTCATTAAGCAATTGTCTGGAAGTTACAGACAGTTAAATGGGAAGAACCGTTTTCTCACTTCAGTTTTCTATATAAAGGTGAGTTTCACTTTTAGAAAAGACAATATGAAATAAAGAGAGAAAAAAGGGCCTTTAAGAAAAATAGATTGGGTTTTCTTTCAGAATCGATCATTAAGTTTTGGTTCTTAACCTAACAAAGGATTCAAAGATCATCTGCAGCAAGTTCGGAATCCTCATATTAAAGAATGTCTACATCATGTAAGTATGTTTTCTGCATTATTACAAGATTAATTAACTTTGTGGTTTAATAAATTAGATAAGAAATCTGAGAAGTATTTCTTACAAATTGTATTAGAGCCACCATGAAATTAAATTCTTAGTTTTTCAGATTATGAATTTGAAAAGAAAATAAAATATACTTAAAGTTTTGAGTTTCAGAAATTACGAAGAAGAAAATGCATTTTAAATTAATTGAAGGCATACAATTTATAATTTGAATGCAAATTAAAGAATTGGCAATCGCTATATAACTTAATAACCATTCGCATATATTTTGGTGTAATACCACGAATTGCTTATGGATTTTAATGGTATTCTTTTATATATAATTATTCATGGAATTATGTGCCTGAGTGAAGATGCTAGTTTTCATATACTCAATTAAAATAAGATTGTGGGTAATTTATTCAAACAGTAATAGAATTGCATGTCTCATTCACATTGAATGCTTGTGTTAGTTACTGACGAGCTATCTGTAATATTTAAAAACTTAAATATGTTAAGATACTGTCGTGAGTTAAGAATATATTATAATATATATTTCTATTTTAATGGATAAGAAATTATACTTTTCTTACAATTACAGACTAGTGTCCTCTTAATTTTAAGTTTGACGCATTAGATGTGGCACTTGTTTTTATGTTTAAGACCTGCGTAAGTAAACCGCCATTTACGGTATTTGCATTTACTGTTTTAATTTAAACTTAAGCAGTTATACAGTTACAGCCGTACTTTAAATAATTCATAAGAGAATGTACCGTCGTGTTCGTGTTGAAATTATACATTAACTAGTGACACGTAGGAAAAAAAATATCATTTAACTATTTTTAGCTGACTAATTTAATTATGTTCCAATCGTGTATGTTAAAAAACTATAATTAATGAATAAAATAACAAATAGATAAAATGGAGGAGGAAGAAAAGGAAAAGTAACCGCTAAAATACAAAGGATCTATCTGTTAACTCGCTCTGGGAATTTAACAAGCGAGTTAGCAAAAATATCTTCCACGTCATCTAACTAACATTTTAACACGTTCATTGGAGTGGATTTTTTGTGTGTTTTAACTAAAAATGAAATTAACGTATGATTTAACGCTTCGAGTAAACATGCTCTAAGTGGTGCGTTAAGACCTCAAACTATTTTGAGGGCGTGCGCGTAGGCAGTTACTAGGTTTAATGAGTAAATTAGTGCAGATACTTCTATGGTTTGAGTATGAGTAAAGTTTATTATATATAAATATCTAAAGAGATATTATATTATATTATATATATATATATAATTAATATATTATAATATATATTAAGAATTACATCTTAATATAATTAGAGATATATTATAATATAATAAATTTAAGGTCTAAATTTAAGTCTATTAAATTTATACATAGACTACAAAATATTTTGGACATTAATTGAATCGGTAGTCGTATAGTATTTTTCAAAATAATTAGCATTTTTTAAGTTGTCCGAACTAGGATAAATAATTAAGGATCCAATATATCGCTAAAGTGATCCCTATTGGTGTATTAATTAGTTTAGAGTTTTGACAAGTCTTTGATTGACAAGTATGTAAACTTTAATCGGCCCAAATGAAGTTTAAGGTTTGACATAGTTAATCTTAGACACGAGATAATTATTTTTGAATTGGTCATTAAGAAAATTGAACTAGGAAAATCGGCCCAAAAGAATATTTTCTTACTTAAGTCAATTAGTAGGATCAACATTAATTATGCTCAAACTTATACATATACCAATTAATATGCTTGCCCAAAGGTATCCTATTGAAGTTGTAAGAGTATGTTTTATTGTGCTATGTTTATTTGTGAAATACTATGGAGATTATATGGTAAGTGATGTTTTTGGCTATTTGTTGTTTGTTGTTTGTTATGTTAGCAAATTCGTATCTCTATAACACGGAAGGAAAAAAGGCACCCATACTTAATGGGAGCAACTCTGAGCTGTGCAAACAACATATGTTGTTGCACTTGATGTGCCATGATTACGACTTAGCATTAAGGGTCGATGAACCCAAAACTCTGACTGAGGATAGTTCTCTTGCGGAGAAGAAAGAGTTAGAGGCTTGTGAAAGGTCAAACAGGATAAGTTTAGGGATCATGAAGCAAACAATTCCATTAGCATTCTGAGGTGCAGTTCCACCTGAGATCACTAATGCGAAAACATTTCTCGAAGAGGTAGAGAAATATTTTTCCAAGAACGATAAAGTAGAGATTAAGATGCTTCTTATTAAGCTAGCCTCTATGAAATATCGTGGCAAAGGAACTTTTCGTGAGCACATCTTGGAAATTTCAAACATCGCTTCCAAATTGAAAGCACTTAAGATTCACCTTCCGGAAGATGTTGTGGTAAGCTTAGCTTTTCACTATTTCCCTCCTCAGTGTAAGAACTTCGAAACATTTTATAACTGTGCGCGAAAAATGGACTCTCAACGAGCTCATCTCTCAGGGAGCGCAAGAGGAGGAAAAGATGAAGCAAGAACATCTAGAAGAGCAAATGGTAAAATCTCAGGTGGTTAAGGGAATTAAGAGAAAGTATGAAGGTTCTGATGCACATGCATCTGGTTCGGACAAAAGAAGCAAAAGGGTACGTCTCGTAAAAGGAGTTGCTTCCATTGTAAGAAACCAGGACAGTTTGAGAAAGAATGTGAAAAATGCAGGGCTTTGATGAAAGCCAAAGGTATTTTCACTTCTATGGTCCGTTCTCAGATCAATTAGTTTCAGTGCCGAGAAATACTTGGTCGGTTGATACAGCAGCAACAACTCATGTTTGTATTTATTTGCAGAGGATGATAAGAAACCGAAGCCTGAGTGATGGTGAAACATCCATCTATACAGCTGATGACAATTTGTGTTTAGTTCATTCTATTTGTGGTTTTCGTTTGTTGCTTACCAGTGGACATTTTTTGTATTAAAAATACGTATTGTATGTACCTTGTTCTACAATGAACCTAATTTCCTTTCCGTTGTTAGACAAATTAATTTATTTTTGTCTATTTGGAAATGAAATTTTATGTTTTTATTACATGGTAATGTTGTTGGTTCTGGAAAGTTAATAGAAAATGATAACTTATATTTATTGGGTACTATAAAGGATCACAAAGAGATAATTAATGTAGACATACCTGGAAAACTAAATTGTAAACTGGAAAAGTCAGCAAAACTTTGGCATAAACGATTAGGTCACATTTCTAGAAATAGAATTGAAAAGCTTGTTTCAGAAGGTTTATTAAGTGAACTGGATTTTTTGGACTTCAACGTTTGTGTTGAATGTATAAAAGGAAAACAAACCCAAGTGAAACGATTGGATGCATACAGAGCGAAAGGGGTCTTGGATTTGATACATACGAACATCTGCGCCGTTTCCTACAACATCATGGAACGGCCAATGATATTTTGTATCTTTCATTGACGAATTTTCACGATATGGGTATCTATATCTTATTCATGAAAAATTAGAGGCCATTAACAAGTTCAAAATATTTAAGACCGAGGTTGAAAAACAACTTGGTAAAGATATGAAGTGCGTCAGATCAGACCGTGGTGGTGAATAGTACGAGATATATGATGGTTCAGGTGAACAACGTCATGGAAAGTTTGTAAAGTTCCTAGAAGAGTGTGGGATAGTCCCTTAGTATACGATGGGGCTTCACCCATCATGAATGGAGTATCTGAGAGACGAAACCGTATATTGAAGGATATGGTAAGAAGTATGATTAGTCATTCAACATTACTTATATCACTCTGGCGAGAAGTAATAAAATGTGCGACCTACCTACTTAATAGAGTTCCGACGAAAGAAACTACTGAGACATTGTATGAACTTTGGACTTGGCGTAAACCTATTGTAAAAACTTTACATGTTTGGAGATTTCCAGCTGAAGTGAAGCCTTATATGCCGAATGAAACGAAATTGGACTCTAAAATGGTTAGTAGTTATTTCATCGGATATCCCGAGCACAATAGGGGTTTTAAGTTTTATGATCCTTCCACAAAGAATATATTTGAGACGGGTACAACGAAACTCTTTGAGGATATAGAGTTTGGGGAAAGAATTTAGTAACAAACATTCATTTTGAGGAAGAATCGATAGATATTCATGAAGGTTCAAACAATTATACTTTGGTATTAAATGATGATATGGTATTTAGGTAACCAATCATCACTTCAGACTCATACGGAGTCAGGAAAGAGATGTGAAAGGTGTCTAATTTGAAAATTATCGATTACAATACAACATATACGCTAGGTTATATGGAGTAGCGCCTTGTTGAACAAGTTGATACAGAAGAAAACTGAACAAAAATTGAACTTTTTTCATAAATATGACTGTCTCTAAGTTATTGTATTTGTTACTTTGTAGTTATCAATTTATGTTTAATGTTATTTTTATATGTTTGTGTTTATTATTAATCTTGTTCGTTACCAGAATCAATTTAATCAAATATAGTGAACAAAAAAATTCTTTAACGCAAATATCTTACAATGTTAGAAAATAAGGTATAAAACCAAAATAAATTAGACATAATATTAAATAAATTAGTTTAAATTAGTCACTTCGAGGTTGACGATACATGGCTTACAAATATTAATCTCTTAATATATTTTCTAATAAGCTATAATCATACTTACAATTTTCTATCTCTGCCCTATGAATATGATTCAACAAGAATGTACCAGTGCACATGAGGTTTCCTTCGCAATATAAATCTGTATTAAAAATATGAAAAAACTTCCAACTTAAATATCGAGTGAAGATTGTGAATTAATTCGAATGAAGATATAATATAGTTACATTGAAAAAAAAGGTTGTTGTTAACAAAACCCAACATGTTTTCTTTCCTTTTAAACATTAGAGAGGGTGCACCTCGTTATGGTAGAAAAGTGAAACTAATATTTATCGAACCTTATTTCCCTAAAAAAATAGATGATACACTTATAGTATGATCTGATTACGATTCTCAACTCCGACATTTTCATCAATTTCTCTCTACCATTAATATTTTTATACTACTTTATACTTTCAAAATGTTTATCCAATTTTTCTTTCAATAGCTTTATCATCGTTAGATTTGTACAAACCATTATATGTAACATCTTCCAATGATCGTCCAAAGATGCTAAACGTGTCACTATTTATTTTCTTAATAATTCATGGATATTGTACAAACACATCATATCGTACGTAGTTCGTATAACATAAATGCAATTTGTATGCACAATTTTAGTTTGTTTGACACTTTCAAATTTCTCTATAAAAATATCTAAAATAGTGTTTAAAATGTTACCTCTCAGCTTGTCTAACATCTCGTGTATATATTTATGCTGTGTTGTAAATCGGTTTTATCAAATGATCCTTTAATTGCTCCATGTTGCATTTTGACCACATAATGCACCCTACCCAAAACACTAGGAGTTAAGCTTGCTCGTACCAATGAAACCCTTCAGGTTGGAATGAATACTCTCCACACGGTTAGTGATCATATCACCGAAATGCACACACTTATTAAATTTCCATATGACAAACTTATAAATGTGAAAAATAACCATATGTTTTTGCTATAGTCTATTTTTTTAAAGATAATCATATAACCTGCAGAGCATTTCATCCTGATTTTTATGAAATGCATGTTCCGTCTCCAAGTACATCATGATGTAGCCCAGAAAGTCCAAACAAAAGCCTTTTTAATTTTATTTTATTCAAATATCTTATGTATTTAAATGAAATCTAATTATATTAATATTTGATTTTATTTTATTTTAAAATATTTATTTTATTTCCTTGTATTATAATTTAGGGTTTTGAGAAGCTCTTACATAAAGCCTCATATGCCTTAAGTTATTTTAAGTTTTTGGAATAATATATTTTTTATCTCTGAAAATTTCAATCTTTGTTACCCTTAGAATAGGGTTTCATCATGTTACCCTTGAATTAGGGTTTCATCTATCGTTGTTTCTTCTTCTATTTCCGCCGCGTCATCAGTTTGGTATCAGAGCCTCAATTCCTGCTATGGGGAAGCATCTTTCTAAAGCGTGATTATTCTGATTCAAGGTTTAAAGAAGAGAACAACACACATGGTCACTAAGATCGGGAAGATCGTTTGAGTATGAAAGGACATACCAGCCCTTTCAATGACGGTCGTATTGACCGGTTACCGAAGGAGTTTAAATTGGCTACCAGTCGTTTCAATGACGATCGTATGAGTATGAAGGGACATACCAGCCGTTTCAATGACGGTCGTATTGACCGGTTACCAAAGGAGTACAAATGTGTTCATGTTAATGTGTCATTGACATATCATGTTCATTGTATTCGAGAGCAATATAATACCTATTTGTATTATTTTGCTATATCATCAGACATAAACAAAAATCTGATGTTAAAAATCAAACCGGTAAACATTACCCCAATGATCTTAAAGAACGACATCCTCTGCGTTATACCTGGTAGGTGTTTTTTATTAAAATCACCTTTATTGAATCAGGAAGAAGGATGAGAAAGGAAAAGACGCCTAACAATGACGCTAATAACAGAAACAAAACATTCAAAATCTTGAGCTCCTCAACTTGTCTAATGCTCCTCATCTTGAAATACACAACCAAGCTCAACAAATTATGGGGTAGCTGAGAGATTCAAGAAAAACTATTTGAGAAATCTGGATAAATAACCCTCCAATCAATTGCAGGTAGCCATTGAAAGGGAAATCAATTGGAAGAAGCAACAAATTGAAAGAAGAGGAAGACCAATCTAATGCAATGAAGCCAACCAAAAAATAGAAGACATGTAGAGAATGAGCCCGAGCAAAACGACCCTTCTATTGAAGAAACCAGACATTCACAAATCTGAAGGTATCTATTCGCAACATTTGACAAAATTTGATTCAAAGGAAGAAGCAAAAAGCTTAATAAAGGTTGAACGAGAAATTTTTGAATTAATTTCAAAGGATTATTGAAAGGGAACCCCAATTGGAAGCAACAACAAATTGAAGAGAAACAATCCTTTCATTAAAGAAACCAGACATCCACAAGCTGGAAGATATCCATTCACAACATTTGACAAAATTCGATTCAAATGAGGGATCAGGAAGCTTCAGAAAGACTCAGAAAGACCGAAGGCCCTGATTATCATAAAGACATAATTATTTTTATTTTTTTTGAGGGAACCCGCAACCGCTACTGAACGAGTACGCGCATGGTATACCTTCAATCTGACGCAATAGCATGGAAACCAACGCAAAAAAAATAAAATATACAAAATAACATGCTCAAACTAAGAAAACGTCAGTAGAAGGACTCGAACTCAAGACTTTTGATCACAAACACACATTTATCTTTTTAAAATTTCTATTTCTTAACATGGTAAATGTTATTGAAGATTTATAAAAAAAAATACTTTCTCTATTCTAAAAATATCATTTAAAAACTTTAACACCATCAATATACTAATGACTGAGTATGACTTGATATTGAATTATACTATATTAATTTTTCGACCTAAAGTGCATGTAAGAATTTTACAATAATAATAACTAATTAAGATTACTATAGATTTTTTTAATCTTTTTGAATCTATTTAGAAAGCTTATTCATGATTGGAATTCTTACAATGTAAAGAAGTTAGATTTGTTCGCATACAAAGAATTGATATTGAAAATCCTGTTTGTCATGTTCCTAGGTAAACATGTTTATTGTGACGACATGTTTCATTCCATTACATGGTAAAACATGGTAGGTCTTGTCTTATCTTGTCCCGTATCAGCAAGACGGAACGCTAAACGAAATGATACCAGAACCGGACAAAAATCAAAATACTAATCTGGTCGTATTTTGTTAGTAAACGTTGACATAGTTATGTCAACGGGTATTTGTCCAACCAACACGGGTATCTATTAATTTGTTTTATTTTTTAGAGACACCAAACATATATTTGTTAGTTATAAGTTATAACAGATGCGGTTTGTCCTTAACGGGCTACCGGTTGGTACAATTGTAACCCGTTACATTGAAAATATACACTGATACACCATTATCAGTCGTAAGTTATTGTCTTTATATGGACGTTCACGTCCGTTAGAAAAAACAGATACCCGTTACTAAC
This sequence comes from Limnanthes douglasii subsp. nivea, assembly GCA_036936605.1. Taxonomy (NCBI): domain Eukaryota; kingdom Viridiplantae; phylum Streptophyta; class Magnoliopsida; order Brassicales; family Limnanthaceae; genus Limnanthes; species Limnanthes douglasii. The sequence goes on along the minus strand of JAUPFV010000002.1, from coordinate 149,394,174 downwards.
ATTACTAACATGGACCAACCTGCTGAAGATCAAACTTCATGCATGTTCGTTGTGTATATAAGTGTAAACCTCCCTCAACTAGTAAGAAGTTTTTTGGCAGTGCACCAAAAGCAAAGCCGTGCAGGTTTTCAGATCCGAAGCGGACAATATCTTACTAGCATGCGAGTCCACTTTCACACTTATACATATATTCTAACATAGTATCAAAGCCAAGTTCGAAGCAATGTGAGATTCTAAACAAATGTGTTGAATATCCAGCTATGTTGATTTGGCTGTTATTAGGCGATTTTATTCCGCCCGTCAACACATTTAACTATGTGTTTCCGCTGTGATTGAGGAACGTTTATTCCACTTATTAATAAGATCAAGTTTAAGGGGGGATATTGAGTAAACTCCATGCCATACTTGGTCCAAAATCCTACATTTCTAACATTGAAAAGAATAGAGTGTACAAGTGTGAACCTCTCTCAACTAGTAAAAGACCTTTTGGCAGTGTACCAAAAACGAAACCGTGCGAGCCTTCGGACCCAAAGTGGACAATATATTGCTAGTCTGTGAGACCGGTTTCACACTTATACATATATTCGAACATAACTAAATGCCATGTTAGACATAAACTGATATTTGCTTCATGGGAGTCTTTTACATTATGAAACTATTGTTATATGGCTCGAAAAAGGTGTGGAACGGGAGCCCGTTAAAGGAATCAAGGATCCGTTGTAGTTTTCTAGAGGACTACCAATTGTGTTTAATGGTCATGCCATGTTGGAGGTTTTTACTAACCGGCACCCGTTAGTGTAAGCGGGCATCATTTTTTCTTAACGAGCCCGCAATATCTCTATCGGGTCTCTGCTTTAACTGTAAAATCATTCCGTTTACATAACGGTTTCCATTTATCTATTTTTATAATAAACTAATATCAGATTTTTTGTCTTCATCTTACGATATATAGTATATTTTTAGTGTATGTGTAATGTGTTGATATAATTTCATTATAATATGATAACATAAGAGACACGTGTTGTAATAGTTTGGTTATAATATAAGCAATATATTTATTGTATATATTATAAATCTTGTTAATAGTTTGATTATAACATAAGAGTTATATTTATAGTATATGTGATAAAAGTGTTGTTATAATTACACTATAGTATGAATGTTGTTGTATCTTTTGAGCTACTAACGTGGTGTTCGATGGTGTACCCTTTGAGATGTCAAATGAAAATGATGTGTTGGGATATTCAATATTGAGTTATGTGAAACCTATCGCCGAGCTGGAAAAAGAAGTGAGGACCCATAGAGAAACCATTTATTCTCTTTAAGATGAGAATAAAATTCAGAAGGCATCCATTGAACAGGAAAATACTAAGGCTAACCGTTTATCCGAATAAGTCAAATAACGCAGGGAAGTACTGGCCAAGGCAAAGGCTAACTATGACAAGCTACAATCATCTAGCCTTGTGGAAATTACTTCACTAAAGAACAACAAACTGCTGACAAAGGAACTATCGAACTTGTGTTAGGTGACAAAAGTAATCAAGAGGCTCTTATCAAAAAGTACAAAGATTAGTTGGCTTCTCTCAATTAGATATCTAAACAACAGGCTGATGATGCTATAGATGCATATGCTGATGTGTTTATAGATTTTTTACACAAGCGGGACACCTCAATTAAATCAGGCATGGTTTTGGAATTCCATAAAACATTTCTTACATTAGTCATTGGGTCTTTATAGGGACTCGTCCTAGAGAACATGTTGCCCTCTGAAATGCCCATAACTGATCAAATAGATAGTTCTAAGGACTCACCCAATGATGGTTATGATGGTAGTGATGAATGGTATTATGGAAGTGGGAGCTCGGAAGAAAAGAAGAAAGAAAAGACCAATAGGAACGAGCTCAAAGGTCAATATATTCAAATTTTATTATACTGTGCAAGTCCTTGTTGTATACAAATCATTTTGTTATAATGAGTCAGATTTTTTGTGTAAGTTTTGGTAATGCCAAAGAATTTTTATTGCTTTTCAATTTGGATTTCATCAATTCATTGGGTTTCCCATCTTAACTACTTTATCTCATTTCCTTATCTCTTTTATTTTCATTCATTGATTCACTTTACTTAAAAACATCATTATTTAAGAATAATCCATTGGAAGGTAATCCATTCAGAGGCACACAAAATTAATACACAAGTCATTCGATTGAAATCCATTAGAAGGCTCACAAAATTAATGATGTAGATCTATTTGAAAGTAATCCACTAGAAGGCACCCAACACCAAAAATTAATACACAAGAATACTTATAAGAAAATTTATTTTAAGAAAAAGATAGTGGATAAATAATTATTCGGACATCTCGTTAATACCACCCGAGGCACCAGGGTAGGAAAAGGTATGTATCTAAATATTTACATTGAATAAAAAACAAAGTAAATATTCATAATAAATATTTACATATGATACAACCTTAAATGTTAGATGTTCCACAAGTGCCTCAAAAGACTACCCTCTTAATCAATTAATCAATATGTTCCACGTTTAATCTTTTCACATACAATTTATGATCATTCCCAGTTAGGCACTAGCTTTCCCCATTTCATATCTTTAGTATGTAAAAAATATGTTTTTCAAAAATGTATCTCTCACTTCGAAGTTTTTACTTTATATTCTAGATGCATACTTACTTCTCATTAAACCTTGGTAATGTACCTTCTTAAGTAAGATTTGATTCTTTAATGTTTGATTAAGTCCAGTTGAGCTCTTACTGTTGTTTCATTATTGTATTCAGAATAATGTTAAACTCTAAAAGAAGGAAGAACACATTCTATTGGTGTTATTACCTCCATCCCATAGACAAAACCAAAAGGAGATTCTTGTATCTTAGTATGAGGAGTGGTTCGATAGGTCCACAATATTTCTTGTAACTAATTTGACCATTTACCTGATGCCCCTTCCAAATTATTTTGAAGACCTATTGAAATGGTTATGTTCATAGCTTGTATCTGTCCATTAGCTTATCGGTGAAAAGGTGAAGAGAGACAATGTCGAATTTCTTTAGATGTACAAAACAATTCAATATCCTTGTTGTTAAACTAAGGACCATTATCTGTTGTAATACTTCTAGGAATTCCAAATATATAACATATGTTGGAAATGATAAACTTGATTACTAATTTGGAACTAGTTTCAGAGAGAAGCACAACTTCTACCCACTTAGAGAAATAATCCACAACTAGTATAATGGTTCGACATTCTCTGACAAAACCATTTGTAACAGCCCCACTAAAGCATATCCCCATCTATCAAAGGGCACTGCTTCATATATTAATTCTATAGGAACTGTAGGTACATGTATTGCATTTTCAAACGTTTGGCATGGATCACATCTTTTAACTAGCTCTTTACCATATTTCGTGATGGACGAACAATTATATACAACTAATAAGACCCTTCCAGTAAAAGCTTTGTATCCATAATGAGAAAAGCCTTCTCCATCATGTAATTAGGATATAATCAATTGGGACTCATTGGATCTGAGGTAATGCAAAAAAGGTATGCTAAAAGATGTCTTATTGAGAACCCCACTTAAAACCAAAAACCAATATGTTTTAAACTTTAATTTTAGTTTGGATTTTGTCTTGAGGAAGGCTTTCTTTAGTAAAGAATTCCCGAATCCCATACGTTCCATCTTAGCTTGTTATTTTAGATACTTGACAATTTTCCTCAATTCCAACTCCCATTTCGAGGGTTGTTGTTATGGAAGGGAACTCCTGTACCAAAATCCAAGGATATGGTTTGGTGTATGCAATAGTGGCTAAAGAATCTGCCATTTAATTTTCAGCTCTAAGCAGATGCTCATATTTTACACCTTTAAAGAAAACATATTTGTTTTTCTTAATACTTGCAGATATTTTACCAACTGCTATTTTCTTATTTCAGATTGTCCCAGATCTTGACGTATGAACAACTGTGAATCACTTATTAATCAGATTCTTTTGGCACTGCATATTTGAGCAAGCCTTAATATATCTATCATTTCTTCGTATTCGGCTTCATTATTTGATGCCTTGAAACCTAAATGTATCGCTTGGTACATTGAGTCTCTGAAGAGGGAGAGTAAACAAATTGCTGCCCCAAAAGCCATCAGACTAGATCCTTCATCTGTTCTGATTACCTATTATTTCCCAGGATTATAATAAAAGGTTTGTAAATGATACTCAACCAGGATATATGCTAGAGCTTGTTCCTTGATTGTTGTTCGAGGAGAAAAATCGATATCATAATCCTCCAATTCTACAGACCATTTGGTCATCCGACCCGATACACCGATGTTTTTAATATACTTTTGAATGGAAAAGAAGTTCGAAACGTGATGGAATGCGCTTGGAAGTAGGGCCTCATTTTTCTTGCTGATATTACCAAAGCTAAGGATAACGTTTCCAACTTCAGACATATTTTCTCAACATCCAATAAACTATTACTAACATAATAAACCCAACAGGGGTAACTGTCAACTTCTCTAACTAACAGTACACTCACCACATGGTCGGATACTGCCAAGTATATATAAAGTCTTTCCTCCAAAATTGGTTCAAACAGAGTTATAGGCAAAAATAGATTCTTTTTTATTTCAAGGAATTCCTTATCCTAATTTGGTGACCAATTAAACTTCTTCGCATTTATCATTACTTGGAAGAATTGTGGACACTTATCAGATGACCTTGATATGAATCTATTTAAAGCTACCAGCCTTCCAGTTAACACTTGAACCTCTTTTGTGGATCTAGGAGGGTCCATAGCCTAAATGCATCTAATTGTGCTGGGTCAGCTTGAATATATTTCTCATTAATAACATACCCTAAATATATTCTGGATCGTACTCTATAATGCATTTATCTAGATTTAGTTTTAAATTGATTGCTTCCATGTTGGAGAATATTTCTTTGAGATCAAGCAAATGATCCTCCTTCCTTGGACTATTTACCATCATTTCATACCCTAAAATGCTTTGTTGACTAAACATTGGTAAGTAGCCCCAAAAAATTTTACACTGAAAGGCATTACCTTGTAACAGTGAGCCCCCCGTCAGTGATAAATGTGGTATGATCCTGATTCTTCAGATCCATTTATATCTGATTGTACCCAATAATGCAACCATGAAAGATAATAGTTTATTGGTAGAAGTAGAATATATCAACGATCTATCTGAGGGAGATGGAAATGATCTTTAGGACATGCTATGTTGAGATATGTAAAATCAATACACATTCACCATTCTCTATTTTTAATTTTTCAAGAGCACCGTATTTTCTATCCATAATGGGTACTGAGATTCCCGAATATGGTCGAATTTTGTAAGCATGTCTACCTCTTTAAAAAATATCTTTAGATTTTTCTTTAGAGAAAGTCTTTATTCTTTGTATTACCAGGCCTGCATCGGATCGTACATATAACTTATCAAAAATGATGCTAGTTGGTACCTTGTTACGTCTTCATTACACAAAGCAAACATAAGCAAATTCTTGGATAAGACGGACAACAAATTTTCTTTCAACTCTAGTGGTAATTTGATTTCAATTTTGATAGTTTTTCCATTTGCCAAACTGTGTTCTTCCATATCTTCAATATGAATAACTTCTCTAGAAGTATCTTGGATCATCTATCTTGTTTGAATACGAAGAAGACTCTGTTAATTTATATTTCGTTTTAGTTGTCACATTTTCCAAAGACTTTGGAGCAAGAGTAGTGACATAACATTCTAGGCCACATTTTCATTGCTCTGAACTACCCTCCTTGGCCTCCAAGAACGTATTTCAATCATTGGTGAACTTTCGATGCAACAACATGCATCATTGATAGCCGAGATCTACCAAAGATAACATTATAAAGGGTGATAAAATCCACCACTATAAACAAAACCCTTACCATTTTCTTAAATGGAACTTTGCCAAGAATTTATTCCTTTTGAACTCCGCAATAACATTAACAAAATTTCCTGTAAAACCCTACTATGGTTCTGTTTTATCAGAGAATAACAATTGGATTCTCCATTAACTTATAAGTGGAAAAAATAAGATATTTTCAGAGATACGAGTGTCTATCAAAATTTGTCAGGTTTTTGTTTCCTCGATAGATGTTCTTATTACTACAACATCCACATATGGACCATCAACATTTCTTAAATCATATTCATAAAAAACTATGAAAGGAGATTGATTTTGATACAAGTGAGAAGACAATTTCCCTTCCAATTTTGTGGTCAAGCTAACCAAATGACTTTTCTTCGAACAACTTGAGGGAGCTATCATTGTATCTCCTCTGAAAATGGTTAATAACTCAAAGAATTGACACAACTTAGAGACCGCTCCACAATTTTCAGATACCACATTTACTCAACCCCGATCCAGATGAGGATCCAAGTATTCTATATCTACATTGAATTGCTTAATAATAACCATTGTACTTTTATGCTTATGAGCTATTATGGCTTACCTTCAAATAGTAGGCACCAATGCATGCACCGCACTCCTGCTTGGTTATGACCTATTACCCATTTTTTTGTTACCCACTTGCAATTTAACAAAGGTAGCCAGCTTCCCATTTTCAATTAACGATTGTATTTCTTGATTCATAGCAACATAATCCTTGGTATCATGTCCCACATCATTGAGATATTAACAGAATCATGTGTTTCGATTTTCTCTCGGAGTTTAGATGGAACGAGGCCTTCGGAATTGTACAAAATTATTTGGCATGTCATAAATGGTCGCAACATTTTTAATTAGTTCTATAAAATAACTAAGATGAACCCACTGATTCCCTTTTGGTCTAGATTGTTCCCTTGAGTGGATTGACTCGATGTAGGCCGATGAGAACTCTATCCAGAGTATCTCAGATGATTGCTAAATGTAGCTTGTGACTGACTAATTTCTTGTGGAAGAGGAGTTGAAAGGACAGTTCTAAACCAATAAGGTTCTTTTAATATTTTAGTATCTTCCACTTGATTTGTTTTCCAACTTGGTTCAACAAGTCATCCACAGCTATTGCTTTCTTATGGGTTACTATGTCAGCCAACTCACCAGCTAACAATGTCTAAGTGCAGAAATGACTACCTATTCGAAGAAGTCTGCTAGCCTGTCTTTGGTATTCAAGAAGCATTGTGTATAATCTTTCAACGATTCATTGAGGTGCTCCTAGAAATGGATTATAGTATCCCCATTTCCTCTAAGTTCTTTGCTCTTCATAAATATCTTCTGAAATCCATCTGGAACATGTCAAAGCTCTTGATCGAACCTTGAGGAAACCTGTTATACCATTTCAAGGAGCTATCCGTCAAAGTTTGAGAGAAATATCTATACTATAATTTGTCATCATCATCAAAGCTCATCATAAGAATTTTGAACTGCTCAAGATGATTATCAAGATCTTTCCTCCTATCATACTTTTCCATTTTGGAGATATCAAAGTGCATGTGTAAATGTTTGTAGAGAATTTTTACAAATAAATGTGACTGCCTCCAATTGTGTCCTTGACTAAACTTGTGATCTTCATTAGAAGTGGCAAAAATCCTAGGGTCAGACTGAACAACAAATAAATCACTTAACAAACGATCTATTCTATGGTCAGTTGACCCCTTCACCTTTCTTTGATATTCTTTCTTTTTCCCTTTAATGTTTTTACTCATTTTCTTCCAAGAAGAATCTTGTTTACTAGTCTTATTGTGTTTATTTGAATATTTTTTAGACTGAAGATTTCCCTTCTCTTTCTTACGATGATGATCATTCCTTGAAGAGGATGAATATATTTCTCTGTTGTAGAGCCATCAGTAGACTCTGAAGCGCTGAATAATGTTAAGCTTGTTGCTCGTTTTTCTATTCGTGGTGGGCTCTAGGAATCGGTCATCCTGGGCCACTTCAGATTATATTGGTGATAATCATCTTGCTCATCAGATTTTATACACTCTGATGGAATCTTCCCCTCTAGATTATTCTATCCCGTCTTTGGGCCCTCAAAGCCTCAATTTAGTTGCGAAAATGATCTCACTTCTTTTGCATAAAAAGTCTTTCCTCAGTCTCATTATCTACATAAGATGTCTGTACATGCTCTTATTTGATTCTAACAGCTTAATTCTTAAGATAATGATTTTTATGCATTTTATCATCCATGTTCCAAAGAATTTCGAAGGCATACTTTATACGTCAGGTTTTAGATCTCGCTATCCTGGCACATTGCTCCCACTGTGGTGGCCAATTTGATGTAGTGTAAATAAATTTGGAGGGTACATAAGTAATTTTGTGATGGTGTAATAATTATAAGGTAGGAGATAAAGAGATAATTGGGCTTCTATCTTTTATTTTTAGAGAGATAAAGTTCAACCACACACTCAAATAAAGTCCCTTAGAGGTTTTATAGGCTGACTTTAGGATAATTGGTCAAACGGGTCGGATCATGGACATGGGCCAAGCCCATAGACAGTAAAATCCCATTAACTATTATTTATTCACACATTTAGCTTAAAATTATAATTAAGAAAGTATTAAATGCATTTGACCATGGATAGCTAAGTCAAAATATAAAAGTCTAGTATTTTCCTTAGGTCTAAATTAGCCTTCGAATAAATTCGACCATCTCAAAGTAACCACTCTTGAATATTTTTGACCCCATCAACTTTAGGCATGCAAGTGGAGAGCTTGTCTCCGGTGAGTAGTTGGAGCATCGAGATAACGAATAGTAGAGTTGTTATAAGCCTTAGTGGAGAATTGTTAAGCGCATGCTAGAAATAACGCCAAGCAAATTCTTCTTTTTTAAATGGGTCTCCTATATTAATTGGATTATATATATTTATTAGATTTCCAATATTAATTATATTTCTATATTAATTAGATTTCTATATTAATTATATTTTATATATTAATTAGATATTCAATATTAATTTGATCTTATATATTCACTAAATCTTTAATTAATTTAGTCTTCTATATTAATTAGATTTCATATTAATTTTATATATTATGTTAATTAAATTCTTTAATTAATAGATTAAGATTTATTAGAGTCCACCTATAAGAAGATATTGGTTTTCAATGTCTGGCGGGACGAGACAAAAGACGAGCGACGGTTCAGAGGAAATCAGTGAGTCTGTATGTAGAGTGTATAACAACTTAAAAGATAAACACTTGAATATACATTATGAGATTCACAGATTATTTGAGAGTCTTATTGTAATCTTCAATATATAAGTTGTGTCATTGACCTATAATGTAGGATTTCTTCACTATTTGAACCATGTTAAATATCTTGTTGTTCGACTAATTTATTTTTTATGTTCTTTTGTGTTAATTTTGTTCTTAAAATAAGGTAATATTTGAAGTTCCTATTACTTTGTACGGCCTCTTGGGTAGATGTTTGCCAACTTGAACACTTATTTGCTTGAGTGGCTAGAATTCGACCTAGCGACGGCTAAGTCAGATCTTGTTTGGATATTTATGGTTTTCTTAACAAAGAAAATAGGCACGAGATAAGTGAGAAAATTAATTAATAACTTACATCTTTTTTCGAAATATTGACATGCTTCTCTTTTTTCTCATATTTCTTCATGGTCTCTCAATTAGCTTCTTTTTTGAATTCGATGAACTTGACACATAAGATATTCCAACTCAATGGGATTATATTATTTAACCTTGCATTCAGATAATTATTTGAAGATATAATCAATGCACATCTTGATCCTAAAAGAACCAAACAAGATAATATTATTGATGTGTTGTTGGAAGTGAAAATGAGGAATATGAGTCTAATAAAACTACGGTATGAGTTACAAGAAAACCAATTAATGGTATGTATTTGTAACAAACTAAATGACTGATTTTATTACAAATCTGACCATCATGAGTTGCATTTCTTTAAATACAAATCTCTTGATTTTATCAACACCCATAAATTTTTTCAATACTCTACAATATAAACCAGTTAACTCTCCATTGAATTCATTATTTTAACTATGGAAACTTAACAAAACAGTCGTACAACCATGTGACGAAACATACCAAGTGTTATCATAGTTCAAAGCTAGTTTTAACAAATAGTTGGTAGAAAACTCTTATTCTAATCCATTTCCACACTCTAAAACTCTAATCAAATATCCAGTAACACCAATTTGAATCAAAACATCATATGAAAAAACAAAAATGAACATTTTCATAATCATGTTGAAATTCAACATCGATGGAATCCAAAAACCTAAGCAAAAACAAACAATAAATCATCATTTTCATACATTAATTTCACATATCTATCGCTAAGGGAATTATTCATTAGACTTTGAACCGGGTTTTAGACCAATTCTAGTTGTATTTATTATCCATAGGAAGCAAATAAAATAAAGGCTATATGTATTCTTGGTCAATTAATGCCTTTAAAGCCCAAACCATTAACTATAAATTGAACATGTCATACGCTTTTAGCTAGGGGGTGAATAATTTTATGCTATTCGAAATAATTTATTACCATCTCTCTCTAGACATTTTTTATATCTTATTTACTACCGATTTATTTTGGTGAATTAGTCGCGTTAGTAGTAGAACCTTCTAACCTTACTATTTGACTTTGAAGATAAATTACTGAACCTAGACTCATTAGTGGCGACTATAATCAAAGTGACATTTGATCTAGTACCCGAAAGCTTCATTTTAAAACTAGACCTATGAACTAAGTTTCACGCTCTGTTACTTTCGGAGCATATTGTAATAGTATGAACACTTAATGAGCATATGGTACATCTCTCGCCCCAGAGAGTTAGGTTGTACACAAAAGGTCAGGGAACCTCTCTATTTGACTATTTCACAAACTCAAATATTGGAGCAGAGACAATAGTTGATGGTCAAAGTCACATTACTCCGGGCCAAAAATAAAACACTAGTCAAATTGGTCATCCTGAAAGCTTAAGGGACGCTTTAACTAATATGCATACGAGTTTATAGTCCAAAATCTACCTTGAGGCAGTCACTGAGAAGATAGAGGATGATGATTTCGAGTAAAAAGGTCCTTATGGACAGGACGAAGCCTCTAGTTCTTAGAGGTGAGATTATCGGTAGATATTGTTACCTATCTTCTACTAACAGTGATATCGAGGATAATTTGTATCCTCATAGACTAAAACACCACCGAAGAAATCACAAGCATGTTAAACAAATGCATATTTAAGGTTTAGGAAAGCTATGAAATCTATTATAGAGACTGTGATACTGGACAAGGGAAGAAAACGAGAGATGCCAGAATTGAGGGTGTAGATATTGAGCGACCCAAGCTCGATTCGGAAAATTAGTAACATACACAAATTTTTCAAGAGTTTCCTCTCGCTCCTGAACCATAGATCAGATTTTAGCCTTTGAGCCATAATCCTGGTGTGTATCAGTAAGAGGTTCCAAGACAAGAGTTAGTATATGGAAACCAAACACCAATGTACCACATAGTTTCGCAGTACCACGTAGAACCTTATTCGGCTATGGAAAATAGTGTGAGTAGCATTTTTTATAGTCAGGATTATTTAAAAGGATTTATCCTCTAATTTTAGAGTTCTTGGCATGCGAGTTACCGTATATTTTTTATAAGCATTTAATAGAGAAGTACGAAAAATACGGTTTTCCAGGAACACGATATTGAATATTTTACGAATAATATGATGTTTTTTTACGATGATGATTGACTTTTACATCGAGTGTTCTCAATGACCTTCAAGAGTAATATCTTGATATTGTTGTATTAGTTGGCCCTAAGGTCTATGAACAATTTTAATATGTGTGGATCCTATTCAGAAAGTAGTTTATTGGAAGTAAGGTGACAAAGGGTCATGGTAATCATCTCATGTATTGTATGCAGGAGAATGGAAATAGTCTAAACTATTATATTCAACTCTTTGTACAAGCAAAGAATAGTCTTGAATACTACAGCAAAATATGGAATTTGATTCGTTTAAACATGGACTTATCTCGAGGACATTAGTTGAGGATGTGATGAAAAAGATAACATTAATATTTGGGGCTTTGCTAATGTAAGTAGAGTTTCATATCAGGATTAAGGAGACTATTCGTCTTTATTTAGTTTCGAATAATAATCCTTGTCAAAACTATCATGCCTTTTTTTATTACAATTATCGCTTTTGTTGTGGATCCCATATAGTGCAATAGTATCAGACCACATATCTTCTAATTTTGCTTCTTGCTGTACTGATTCAAACTTCAAGTTCATAACCAAAGTTTTTATACGCAAGTGTAATCTGCTACAAGTCAAACGCGATGCTAGTTATACGTCAGGAGGATTGAAGAAATGAGTGGATACGGCATGGTGATCTTATCGATCTAACTGAAAGTTTGGCAACAATCTTTTATAATACTAAGGACCACGTGTTATTCATGGCGTCTTCCCCAATAACCAAACATTTATAGGACATAAATGGTAAGTTCTATAAGTACCATAACGATATTGGTTACTCGACGTAGAACTATCTAACGTTAAGAGAATAAATCTAAACCTTCACTAATAATGAGAAATTATTGTAGTGTATGAAAAATAATAGTATGGCTCAAAAGAGCATCAAGAATTGTTTTAGATTTTTTGGAACGCGTGGATCGAGGACACATGTGAGTACTTTAAAGCAAAAGAATAATAAAATGGTAACTGTCAGCCAAGAGGCGACATTGTTTCATTTAACTAATGAGTATCGAGACCCAGACCTGGACTATCACGTGGTAGCAGTGATCACGGAGAATATCTCGATTAGGACCTGACCTGTCATGTGTATTTCAAGATGGGATCATTTATGTGTGGATTTGGGACTTCTTATTATTATTGGGGGATATTTTGTTTTGGATGTCACAAACTCATCTATGAAGAGGAATTGAATAAGCCTAGAAGCACTATTTTAAGGAAGGATGTCACATCACCTGAGTTGGGGTCTGTAACCTTCTATTATCTTCGATGATAATGACCTCTGAAGCATTGTCAACCCTTACGAGGATGACTTCTTAAATAATGAATATTTTACAATGGGATTAGGAGACTTGGTCTTGATACGTATTGGAAGTTCGACAAACATATTGTTAAAAGAAACCTATGATAGGATAAGGTATCATTTAGTTATACAGTGGTCGAATATAAAACTATGCCTGTACACTAGTCCAAGTGAAACTTTCATCGGTGAGTTCTAAAAAAATGCGATTCTTTGCAAAGTTTAATTTAAGAAGACAAACCATATACTCTTCATGGTAATGGATCACCCATCTTCCAATAATGCAATCTTATGTAGGTGTTCTCTCGACCAAATGCATGTTATATCCTCTGTCATACATTAATACTTGAAAAATATTATGTAGGGTATATGGTAAAGATGGTCTGAAGTAACCAGAAGATGGATAGGGAATGTTATGAAACATCTCTAGAACTTAAGAAAGAAGAGAAAAACAAAGATATAAAAGGAAAACAAAATATATATGAATATCAGTTCTTGGGGCCTATTATAGGGGTCAGAGTAGTTGATGATCCTAAAAAGGCCCTTAAATTTTTCGTACCGGGAGAGGATGTCGGGAACACATCATTTGAATAAGAGAAAAGCCTGAAGATTGGTACTGGTTTGTCAGAGCCTCTAAGAAGATAGATGATCGAGTTCCTATAGAGAAACTTGGATGTGTTTGCTTAATATACTAAAGACATTATCAGTGTTCCATAAGATATTATATGTTACATAATGTCAGTTAATCCAAATATGAGGCCAATATCGCAAAAAAGGTATCTTTGTAATAGAAAGTTCTGAATTTAAAGTAGTCTTAGTGGATAGGTTGGAGAGTGTGGGCCATATTAGGGAATCTTAGTATCTTACATGGACTAGTAACTTGTTCTAAGTAACGAAAAATAATAGGAGTGGGAGAATGTGCGTCAATTTCACATACCTTCACAAAGCTTGTTCGACTAATATTTTTCCAATTATGAGGGTGGGTCAGTTAGTGGATTCAACTTTGGGTAATAAATACATCATGGATGTGTGTTCTGATTACAATCACATTTAAATACATCATTTGGACCAAGACAACCAAACTTTTCTTACTGATCGAGGTTTGCATTTGTATAAAGTCATATCATTTAGCCTGTAAAAAGTCATAGTGACTTATCAAAGGCTGGTTAACAAGAATTTTTCTTCCCAAATTGAAAGGAACGTTGAGGTACATATTGATGACATGCTAGTTAGAGTGGTGAATATTTAAAGAATATATTAGATTTGGTGGGAAATATTCAAAATTTAAGGACCGTGAATTTACATTTCAATCCAAAGAAGTACATATTTGGGGTTCGATGCAAAAATTTCCTTGGTTATGTAGCCAGTGAGGAGGTTACTAAAGCTGATCCTTTGAAATTAAGATTACCAATTTCTAATAGACCGAAGATTGCGGTGAAGCATTCGAGAAGATAAAATAGCACTTGGCCTCTAAAAAAATATTATGCAAGTCAATCCCAATATTGATGTTGTATGTTTATTTGGAAGATATTGTGATCGCGATATTGATAACGGAAGAAGGTAATTATGCCAACCCCATTTTTTTATATGAGTAAAATTTTATTGTCAATAGAAATACGATACCTTCACTTAAAAATACTATCTTTAGCCCTCCTTGTTGTAGTTAAGAAGATGAGGTCATACTTTCAGGGCATTTATTTGTTGTCCGAACCTTTTTTCTTCTTCGTAACATTTTGCATAAGCATGAGATTTTAGTAATATTAACTAGATGATCAGTAGAATTGGAAGATTTCAACACGTCATACGAGCCAATAACCCTCATCAAGGTGCAAGTCTTGTTTGATTTTCTAACAAAGTATCATATTGAAAGACCCTAACCATCGTAGGAGAGCTTTTAGCCAAAGTAGGTGATACAAAATGATGGGGAATAAAAGTTCTCAGGTATTGGAGCGGGGGTGCACCTAATAACCCCTTACGGGGTAACAATCACCTATAGTATTTTCTTCGACTTTCAAACTTCAAATAATGAGTCAACATACGAGGGGGATATTCTTTGACTTTGGTTGGCACGCATTACGAGAATAAAAATTCTCGTTGATAATAAATTATCGGCTTCTGATATATCACGCCTTTGGACAGGCATAGGTTAAAGGAACATTTGATAAAATATTTGATGGATTCAAAAATGTCAAGTGTGAGTGGTCGTTAGTATCCCGTATGAGCAAGTTTAGAGGGCGAAAAACTCTTTGGTAGACGCTCTAGTTTTGCTAGTGTCTTAAAAGACCTAGGGCTATTTTACAGGAATATCTTCAATCGGCAAACAGCAAGGACTAATATCAAATAAAACCTTCAAAGAATATGTTAATGAGCTTGCAGATTAAAGGTTTGGAATTTTATATGTTGTAGAAAATATTCTACACCCTTTTGAAAAATCTACATTATAGATATTAAAATTCAAAGTGAAGATATTCCTCTTATTATGGGTAAATTTTTATAAGCAGAGGTTAAGCCTACCCATTTTTCAAAATACGTTCGAACTTAAAAAAATATTTGGTAACGTTGAATGAACATCTTTAAGTTCATACATGGCACATCAGACTCTAATACGGGAACCTTCTCCGCTTAAGGCTTGATACTGATATCTTGTTGCAAAAATGTGGAGTTTTGTTCATTTGGCTTCTCAATTTGGCGAATGATGCCTTCACTTTTGATCAGATCGGATATACATGGTGTACTAAAATAATTCTATTTTTATCCGAATGGGTAGTTCGGACATAATGAATAAAAATCAAGTGGACCCATGACTCAGTTGTTTGCCTAACACCTTAGTTCTTTGGCTTGGGGGCTCATGTGATTAACCCGACTATAAGATCCAACCCGTATGGCCCATGGGTCATAACAAACGTATAAATACCCCAACCAACAACATTATATGGGTTGGATTTTTTTTTAAAACATAAATACAAGCATAAATCTCATTTCTCTCACTACTCTCTAGAAAAACACTTAATATCAACTAGTTAAAGGATCTTCCCTCCTTTACCCATACACTATTTATTTTATCAAATTGGAGACCACAATGGGTGCTAAAGGTACCTGAATAGCTCTATAATTCAAAATTCGAAAATATTTGCGATATGGATATCAATATACAAGGAGTGTTACCTCATGAAAATGAGGTAATAAGAGATGATAATTAGCATGCTACTATGTCTCATTTCAATCACAAAACGTAGAAAATACTATTCATGCAAGATGAACGTGATCAGTTAACAGGTGAGATTGACTCTCTGAGAGCCTAAAAGCAGGCTGAAAGATCACTGGAACAAAAAGTGTGATGCGGGAGGTATATCTACAGATGAGCCCGGGGATTATAACAAACAATGTGAAAATGATCACTCATACTAATTCTAAAAATGTGCATCGGGCAAAACAATTAATTAGTACATCGGATTCTTCTAATAATACAACCACTGTTTCTGACTCTGATGGTTCTTCTTCATCCAGTAGTGAGCAGGACCGTTAGAAAAAGAAAATAAGGCTAACTAAGAAACATTCGAAGAAAAGGGACATGAAGGGAAAAACGAAAAAGAATAAATATTAGAGAAAAATAAAGGGGTCGACGGATCACGGCATTGATCATCTACTGAGTCATTAATTTGTATCTAGTCCGAACAAGGTATATTTTCCACTCGTGATGGAGATACTGTATTTAGCCGTAACCATAATTGGAAGCAAACACTTTTTTCATCAAAAATACTCTCGGTATATCTTCCCAAGCAATTTGACAGCTCCAAAATGGAAATGTATGATGAAGTAAAGAACCTGATAACCACCCCGAGTAGTTCAAAAAATGTATGATGAACTTTGATGATGATGATAAACTTTAGTGTCGGGATTTATCTCAAACTTTTAAAAGAAGTGCCTTAAAATGCTATAATAGTTTACCACATGGATCTATAAAGAACTTTGATGTGTTTTGGATGGAATTTCAAAGATAGTTCATGGGGAGTAAGGAGCTTAAATAGATTAATGACACTATCATCCATTGTTCCCAAGAGTCGAATGGATATATTAGCCGTTTTGTGAATAAGAAAAATAGATTGGCTGATTTTGTTGAACAAGTGGTCATTACCTCTCTAAGGCAAGGCTTAAGTCCTGGTGAGGATGATTTGGTAACTCAGGAAAAAGCAATGACATGGGGTGGTTTATTAAATCAGGTCGGCAAACAGATCACTGTGGAGGAAACTGAGAAGTCTAGAGTACAACGTCATAATAGGTCTGCTCCTACATCATCAATTCCACAAGCCAGTACTCAATCCCAAGTCATAGTTAATTATAGGCCTAAATATTCCGGACATGGGTCACATCGGCTAAAACAGAATCAATCAAATCAAGCATAACAATTTAAACCCAAAAAGGGTTCGTGGATTCAACCTGAATGGTTTGGCGAATCGGGTGAAAGTATGGATACTATTTATGATAAAACTAAGAATAATCTGCATTTTAGAAGACCATCCCAATTCAGTCTCATAAAAAGAATCGAAATACTTACTTTTGCAAGTACCACAATGATGTGGGTCATGATACACAGGAGTACATCGCTATAAAACAAGAAGTGCAGAGTTTAATTGAGAGAGTAAAGTTGTCATCTTTTGTTCAAAAACAAGGGAGCAATAGGCAAGTCAATGCCAATCTCAATCTAATACGAATATAACAAAAGCAGGATCACCAAGTGATCCAGGGTAAAGTATGGGTGCAACGAGACAAGATGATGACATAGTTATTATAAAAATGTTTAATGTAGATTCGGAATGTCTAGACCCTGATAGAGATCATAATCAAGTTGGGATGATACTAGAAAAGACTTCAACAGTATTTGATCTGTGTAACTTATTTGAATCTTTAACCATTTTTTTTTGGGGGGGGGGGGGGATACTATGTCTGCACCCTCAAGTTGTTTGAGAAAGAGACATGTAAATAGCCTAACCACCCAATTATAGGGAAAAAATGTCTACACACCTTTATCAAATCTCTATTTCATTCATATTTTTTATGCAGATGATATAAGGGATATTGCAACCGTACATAAAGATGTTGTGGAAATATGGGCATTCATCAGAGGTAATGATATACGTCGGATTTTAATTGATACGGGAAGTTCGGTGAATATATTATTTCTATCGACATATAAACAAATGAAAAACCTCTCAATCATCCAACATTTGAATAGGTCCATAGTAGGATTTACCGGGAACTCAACCAATTTAATTGTGGAATTTAAAAAAAAAAGTTTTTTGGGGGAGAGGGCCATTTTTAAAATGGTGAGGGTCTTGTTTATAATAGTTGATTGTCCGACATTCTATAATGCCATATTTGGTAGATCTTGGTTATCTATGATGCATACAGTAGCTTCTACGGTCCACCAATGTTTGAAATATGTTATGGGAGGACAAGTGGGCATCGTCTAAAGTAGCCAAAAAGTAGCTCGTGAATGTTATGTCACAGCTCTTGCTTCAAAATCATTAGAAACAATAAAGGCTGACAAAGAATAGCAGTTAGTGGAGCCTTCTGCCAGCCAAAATAAGATAGATGACCCAATGGAGGCTCCTAGTGCGGTAATCCTAGTTTAAGAAGTTGAAATTCATTGCTTGGCATAAGGTAAAAGTGTCAGGGTCGGATCTAAACTGCCATTAGAGCTAAAAGAAAAATTATTATCTTTTTTATGTAATAATCTACATGTGTTTGCATGGCGCAACGCGGATGGGTCCGGAGTGTCGGCCAGTTTGATTAGTCACAAATTATCTATCCAATCTGATGATGGGCCAATAGTGCATAAAGTAAGAGCTATTCTAGAGAAATATCTGACGCGTTTGTTTAAGAAGTGGATCACTTAACTAAAATGGGGCATATTAAAGAATCTAAATATCCTATTTGGACAGTTAACCCAGTGTTAGTTAAGAAAAAGAATGAAAAATAGCGTATGTGCATCGACTTTAAGGATCCCAATAGAGCTTGTACTAAAGATCAATTTCCAGTGGTCAGGATAGATCAGCTAGTGGACTCTACATGGGGGAACAAATTGTTGTCTTTTATGGATGTTTTTTCTGGCTATAATCAGATACAGATGAATCTGAATGATCAAGATCATACTACCTTTATAACTGATAAGAGGCTTCATTGTTATAAGGTAATTTCATTTGCATTGAAGAATTTTGGAGCTACTTATCTACCACTGGTGAATAAGGAATTCGCTAATCAGATCGGCAGGAATATAGAAGTTTATATTGATGACATGATGGTGAAAATACCTAAGAAGGAAGATTGCATATCTTTTCTCCAAGAAACTTTCTCTAACTTGGAAGCCATCAACTTGAAGTTAAATCCAGATAAATGTACATTCGAAGTCCGATCTGATAAATTTCTGGGATACATTATAAGTGAGAAAGGGATTATGGTTGATCCAAATCAGTTAAATTTGGGATCCACCTCGAAATACTAAAGAAGTCCACATATTAACCCGAAGATTGGCTGCATTGAAACGGTTTACTTCGAGATCATCGGACAAGTGTGCTCAATTTTCCAAGTTTTAAGGAATGCTAAAGACTTTAACTGGTCTCCTCATTCTGATCAAGCTTTCCTTGAAATCAAAAAACACTTATCTTCACTTAAGACGTTATTTAAACATGTTCAAGGGGAAAGGATTTATATGTATCTAGCAGTATCGGAATATGCGGTGAGTGTTGTTTTGGTTCGAGATGTGGATAATTTTCCATGTCGGGTTTACTATATAAGCAAGAGTTTGTTGAAAGCTGAGAAACCATACTTAAAATTGGAAAAATTAGCCTTAGAATTGGTGATAGTAGGTAGAAAAATGAGACCTCAATTTTAAGCACACTCTATCACAGTTCGAACTTCTTTTCCCTTGAAAATGTGCTACAAAAGGCTGATATATCGGGGAGGATGACTAAATGGTCAGTTGATTTTGGAGACTATGATATTGAATTTGCACATTGGACTGCAATCAAAGCTCAAGTTGTGGCTGATGTTTTAGTGTTTCATTCTAAGAGGCTTCATGAAGAAGCTCAAGTCAGTATGCTTAAAAAAGAATGGGTGATCTGAACTGATGGTGGACCTAGTACAATGAGGTGTGGAACTGGAATTTTCTTAACCTCTCCTTATGGTGTTACCATGTACCAGGCTATATGTTTCGGTTTCAAAGCATCTAACATTGAGTCATAATATAAACCGGTCATAGTTGGTTTAAGGTTAGCTCGAATAAGTGGGGCTAAAAAAGTCAGATTGATGAGTGATTTGCAATTCCTCATTTATCAGGCTTAAGTTCTAAAGGAAGTAACCATCGGTTTTAAATGCATCAGATATGATCATATTCCCAGATCGGAGAATGATATGGCATACTCTTTAGCTACTATAGCATATTCTGAATCATACCCTTGGATCCTTATAAAAGAATGTCCCTCTATAAATGCAACCACAAGAAAGGAGAGTAAAGTAGGAGAAAGTATGCACTTATCTGATGTGCTCTCTAAAGATTGGAGAAATGAAATCCAATAATTTATTACGAATGGAGTTTTGCCTTCAGACAAGGCTTTGGCCAATAAAGTGAAATACAAAGTCCGTGGTTTCCTAATTCTAAGGGTGGTTCCTTATAAATAAATCTTTCAACATAGCTTTACTACGTTGCATCAGATTGAATGAGTCTCAGAGTGTTCTACCAGAGTTGCATGATGGAGAAGGATCAACGCATTATGGCTATAAAGTTTTGACTAGAAGAGACTTACTATAAGGATATTATTGGCCTACGATTATGGCAGATGTTAAAGATTTGGTGAAAATATGTGATATGTGTCAAAGATATAGAAATGCAATCTATGTGCCAGCGGTCCCTATGGAATCAATATCTGAACCTATACCTTTTCATAGATGGGGACTTGATCTAGTTGGGCCTCTTCAAATTGCCTCGGGAGGTTGTTGTATTATAATTGTGGAAATCTATTACTTCTCCAAATGGGTAGAAGTTTCCCCTTTGTTTGGAACAACATCTAAGAAAGTCATTAAATTTATTCTCTCCAACATATACTTCCGGTTTGGTATTCCTAAATGCATCATCACATACAATGGTCCTTAGTTTGATAACAAAGACATAGATGTAGGTTGTGCTTCGAGATGAATTCAACATTGTTTTTCTTCTCCTTTTCATCCTCATGCCAATGGATAAGTTGAAGGGGAAAATCGGACTATTCTGTCAGGATTAAAAAATAATTTAAAATGAGTTGTTGGAAAATGGCTGAGCTACTTACAATAAGTATTATGGGCATACCAAACCATTCCTCATACAGCCACACAAGAGTCTCCATTTTCTCTAGTTTATGGGGCGGTTACAATCACCCATATAGAATATATTCTTCCTTCCTTCAAAGTTTAAAGTTATTCTGAAAGAGAGAATGAGATAGCTGTTAGGGCGTAGTTGAATTTAGGTGAAGAAAAAAGAGTGAAAGAACATTTAAGGACTACACATTATCAAGTCTTGATGAGGAGCATTTTTTTATTTAAAGTAAAAAGAAGAGATTTTCAAGTTGGAGATAAAGTGTTGAGAAATGTTTTCTTGCACACTAAGGAGAAGCATTTCGGAAAGCTGGCTCCGACTTGGGAAGGACCATACATCGTACGTGAAAGAGTTAAACAAGGAATATACAAACTAAAAGATAAACAAGACAACATGTTGAAGCATCCTTGGAATGTTGAGCATCTTAGGTTATACTTAGAATAAACTTATCTTGTAAATATTTACTTTGTCTTACTTCAATGTAAATATTTGGGGGCATACTCTTTCCAACCCTGGTGGCACGGGGAGGTTTTAATAAGGTGTCTGGATCTCAGTCAATATACTATCCTTTGCCTTTTCTTAAAGAAATTGTTTTGGTTATGATCGGATGGATTAAAGACTTATCAAACACCTGATAAATTAAGGACTTATTAAACACCTTATGGATTAAACACTTTATTAAACACCTGTTGGATTAAAAACTTATTAAAACATGATGGATTGAAAACTTATTAAACACATGTTCTAGTCAAATGGATGACTTTTGAGTGGATCGGATAAATAAAAGGCTTATTAAACATTTGTGGCTCTCAAATGGATTATCTTTGAATAACTCGGATAAATGCAAGACTAATTAAGTGTTTAATCCCTTTAAAGAAAATTATTTTTGAATACCTTGATTGGATTTAATATACGTATATGGTTTTATCATCTCTATATATGATCGGATATTAATAAAAGTATAAGAGAAAACAAGGAAAATATAAAGTAAATGAAACACATGTTACTGTCAAATGGAGCACTTTTGAGTGGATCAGATAAATTAAAGGCTTATTAAACATTTGTGGCCCCAAAATGGATTATCTTTAAATGGCTCGGATAAATGAAAGATTGATAAAGTGTTTGATCTCTTTAAAAAAAATTATTTTTAAATACCTTGATTGGACTTAATATACGTATATGGTTTTATCATTTCTAAATACGATCAGATATTAATAAAAGTATAAAAGAAAACAAGGAAAAATATAAAGTAAATGAAAGTAAAGATGACATAAAATACTGATATGTTTATTAAAGATATTTGATCCATGTTACTGAAATTTCCTTACATACAACAAGGACTTGTGCAAATCCAGTTTCTCAAACCAAATAGAACAACAAAATGCCTTGCACAATTCAAGAACTTTAAATCCAAACACAAATTTAACCTACGTTAGGGCACATTCCCTCGGTCTTCCTTGAAACATTCTCTTATATCTTCTTCATTGGTGGTTTGTCACTATCCAAATCTCATTCGGCACCATTTCTAGTTTCAGAGTCATCTGAAGAAACGTCATATTTATCAACAAGAGATAGAGTGTGAAAAAGGATTTCTTCGTGGGACACGTATCTCC
This sequence comes from Limnanthes douglasii subsp. nivea, assembly GCA_036936605.1. Lineage (NCBI taxonomy): Eukaryota > Viridiplantae > Streptophyta > Magnoliopsida > Brassicales > Limnanthaceae > Limnanthes > Limnanthes douglasii. Next base: position 149,371,205 of record JAUPFV010000002.1, on the reverse strand, counting down.
ACAAATCCCCAAGAGATCGTTTGAGAAATGTTTCATGGAATAATAAGACCATATTCGACTTAATAGACTCTTTCCTCCGATCCGTAGATTTTAATACCCCATCAGTATACTCATTCCTTGCAGCGGCTATGTTTTTCGCACTTGTCTTTTTCAAAGAGGTAATCTCATCATCCATTTTCTTGAGAAGATCTTGAAATTCTTTTTTCTCCTTGGATAATTGGTTGTTGCCACTCTTCTCTTTGGTCAGTTATTTCTTCAAGGAATCAATTTTTTTGTAGCTAGCCTGTGATTTTTAACAATCCGACTTAGCTTATACAAAATCATCACTAAGCTATTTTTTTCCTTTCTTAAAGTCTCAACCTTGCTCTGCTCGCCCGTGAAGGAATCATTGATTAGCCTTATATAACCTAAAACTGCATAGCCCAGAGTATCATGCTCAATAGACAATTCAAATGATTAACCATCATATGTCACGATATTGGCGATGGTAGTAAATTAGGGGAAATTCTTGTCAAAATTCTCTTTATCAAACTCACTTAAATACAAATTTCTGATGTCATATAAATTTACTTCACCTTCAGTAGAAGGTTGGTCAACACTGGAGAGGGAGTGTCGACATGTACCTCATATTGGGAAGGAATTTCAGTGTGAGTAGTGGAGGGAAGAACTTCGGGTCAGAGAATGATCTCTGAACCGATGTCAACTTTATCCTTCTTTTCCGCTCTTTTATCATTGCCCTTTACGCTCATCTTCTTTCATTTCTTCCTTTTAACCTTTGGTGAGTGTTGAAACAACGTCCAACAATGCAACATCAAACTCACCAGGAAGTCCTGAACTACCCACATTGGGAAACCCTTGAGATGGATCATTACCTTTCTTCTTCTTCTTCTTCTTGATTTTGTCAAGATGGGTATGAGACTTGTTCCTAGTTGGTAAATAAACTTACTATATGTTTCATATGTCCATTGAACGATGTCAGCCGCTTCAAGAGGATTAATAAATTATTCCCATGAGATTTCCTTCGTTGGGTTCGTTCTCCACAAGTGGGCCCTCACCATATTTCTCAGAGTGAAACAATCATGGAAAGCAGTTCCGCATTTTTCTACGGCCCACTTGTGCAACTTCAAAAATATAATTCTACCCGCTTCTAAATTTTCTGGGAACATCTTTGAAAACACTGAAAGATTAATCCAATGTGATTTCTAAAGTCAAAATCCGATGTGAAATTAATGTCAATATATAATGAAAGAGACTCATGAAACATTTACGTGAACTTTTCTAATATGTGGTTAACAAACTTGGGTTTCCATTTCATGCCATTTTTTCGAGCACCACTGATGTAGTGGAATTGGGTCTTCCAAGGCTTGTCAACTTCCAGCAATTCATCAATAACCTTCTAATCATTCCCCATGTTGAAATAGTAAAAATAGATGTGATGATTTCGACATAAACTGGCCACAACAATAAATTGATCCATAGGCATCAGAATTTTAGACAGTCTAGAAGCTATGATGCTGGCTAATAATGTATACCAAGTATTAGGACTTAACTGACTTGGGCATAACCTCACCAAGTGAAAGTATCTTACTATATCTAGGTCCAAAGGGAACCTAAGGCCCCAATTAAGCACTTTGGTATATACCAATAGGTCCTCAATTTTATTATCCATTCGAGTCTCATCAAGGATATGAATCCTTATTTTGACAAACTCTGGAAAACCTTATATTTTCCTAATTTTGTCCAACTCAGTTGTAATGGTATACACATAGGAGATTTTTTGAAGAGCCATTAGATATTTAACACTAACCTTGGAGAAGTTAAGCCCCACTCGCCCACCAAGGCACTCAGGATGCGGTTCGACATCTAATGATCTTACTTTCTCCTTCTTTTCCCGAACTATATTGGTGTCGCCAGTATGACCAGATGTCTCCAGTGGGTTATCTACCTCACTATCCTCAATATTCTCATTCACTATTTATGGTTGTTGATCGGCCAACTCGAGTCCAGTATCTTATTTTTTTAATACGAGAAGGATCGATGGGTGGAATTGATGGATTCGAATCCGAAGTAGGCCACACTAGAGGCTCTTCCATTGTAGACCATTCAATGAGTTTTTTTGCATCCATGGCAGATGAAAATTATAGTTTTGGATTTAGAAAGCATGGTAATTCTTTGAGGTGTGTTTTATCCTACATCTGATCGCATAGAAATGAAAGGAGATAGATCTTTACTACTAGTAACGACTTTAGTTTTAGCGAAAGGGTTTTCGGTTAACTGAACCGGTGGTTCAAGATTTGTTAAAGATGGAACAAGATAAGCTTTTTTAGAAACTACTGATGGTTTATGGGATGATGAACTCATGTCTGGTTCTGGTATCTCTTGTATGATCAATCCAGCAGGAGAAACAGGTAATCCGACAATGATTATGGCCTCTTCTTTTTCTTTCTCTAACTCAGATGTTGAGCCAGTCTCCTTTGATTAAGGCAGTTTTTTCCGTGAACATATAAACTTTAGAGAAAATAGATTAACCAAGAGAAGTTGAGAAATTAAAATGTTTTTCTCTATCTAGACTCAAAGTTTGAAATTTTTTCTCGCACTGAAAATAGAAACAGTGAAAAATCACACTTATATAGTTTATAAAGTACTTGAATGTTTTACCTAGGGCATGATTAAGGGCTAGTAAAAGTAGCTATTTTAAGGATTAGGCACAAGTACCTAGAGAAAACGGCTAATGGGGCCAATTATTTTTTGACACGTGTAAAAGAGAACTGATTATAAAGTCGCTACCTTTGAGTTCTTCGATTGACTTTTCAAATTCACTTCGAAGGCCGATCAGACATTATCTATCATGGTTAGCTCTTCCAAAGATTTTTTGAGAGGGTTAAGGGGGCTATATGTTCATATCGGATATCTACAAGGGTGTAATATAGTACTTCTATTTTTATCTGAAGGGGCAGGTCAGACATAATGAATAAAACTCAAGTAGAACTATAACTCAGCTGGTTGCCTAGCACCTTAGTTCTTGGGGTTGGGGACTCATGTGATTGACCTGAATATAAAATCCGGCCTGCATGGCCCATAGCTCATAGAAAAAGTATAAATACCCCAACCAACAACATTAAATGGGTTGGATTTTTCGAAAAACATTAAAAACAAATATACATCTCATTTCTCTCACTACTTTTTACAAAAATACTTAATACCAACCAGCTAAAAGAGCTACCCTCCTTTACCATGAACCAAAATTTTCCTTTATCATTGAGTCTTTCTTTAGCTTTGTCCTAGTGTTTCGTTTTAGAAGGTAAGATTCTAGCCAACTTTTAATGGTTGACTCAGCTACATCCCCGTCATGGACTTTTTTAATGGGGTTCCTTATCAATTCGGAAAATTTGGAAAGAGTCACTAAATTTTCGTCATCGATAATCTGAACCACCTATAGGTCGTTTTCATTATGTGAAAAAAATGTCAAGGGTTAGTAAAGATAAAATTAGGCTAAAGTGAAAAACTCGGAGATGAGTTTGAGAAAACACTCTACCTGGAAATGGAGAGACATTATGCAAGAAAAGAGGTATGTTAGTAGAGTCCACCGATTTGATGGCAGTCGCAGCATAGCGGTTGGCCACTTTGCGTACATTTTGGGCCTCCAAAAGGGTAAACTTCTTTATGACTTTACTTTTGTTTTTTTCGGTGAGAGTTGAGACAAGGGGGATTGGCTTATTGAACCGAACCTCTAGTCAGAATAGATAAATTTTTCCTTCTCCATCTTGTCTTTTGGCTCTAGATTTTTATCCTTAGGGATATCGACGATGAGGGAGACTTCGATTTTTCCTTTCTTTTGCCTTCACTTATTTCGTTTTGAACCGCATTAGAGAAAGCAAGAAAAGGTTGACAAAGGGTAATGACATTACTGCCACCACTTTCTCGTTGGTAGCTAGCGGTTTAGCGCTAGCCTCGTGCTTTTGGTTCTCCATGATCATCCTAGAGAGGGTAAAAAACACCCCTGGTCCCTCTTGTTTTCCACTTGTAACAAGTTAGTCCTTTTCTTTTGTCGCTGTAATAAATCAGTCCTCTGTGTTTCAAAAAGTGGAACAAACAAGTCCTTATTGACCTCAACCCATATTTTTTTGCCACAAATGCCCTTTGACCAGTCGCTGATGTGACAACAGTAAAAAAGTAAAATTAACTTTACTTTTACCTACTCTTTTAACCTATACTCTAATAACCGAACCCACTTAGTAACCCAGTTCCGGCCCATCTAATAATCCAATCCACTCAACGAACCGGTCCGACCCATCTACAAACTCAATCCATTTAAATAAAAAATTATTAATTTAACTTTCTTAAATTAGAATCTCATTATTCACCTTGCACTGCTATTAGCGTTGTGTTAGTTTGTATAGCGTCAATTTGTGTACCATTTTGACGATATGGGATTGGGAAAAGTTAGTGAATGAGTTGAGGAAAATATCCAGCCTTGAACTCCACATCTTCAAACTACATTTATTAAATCTATCAATCAGAGGGATGCTTTCCTCTAATTCGGTCTGATTGATACTGATCATGTCTTTGTGTTCGATGCATGGGAGATTGGGGGCAGTCGTTATACCCCTCACACCCAAAGGAATAGGTTATACCGAGTAAAAGTTGTCCACTTCAAGGATGTAAGAATGAAATAGTCATGAAAATAAATAAGACCTCAGACAAGACTAATGTCTTTATACTTTCTTGGACCTCCATGTCATAAACGACAACTATATCAGAAAAAATCACTTCCATTTTCCACAATTAATACCTCAATAGAACACAAATTTACCCTCGTTCATTCCATGTTCATGAATATCAAATGCCAAATGTAATAGTTCAAGAAATTATATCTGATTAAGCAGAAACTCACACATTCACCCCAATTTTCCTCTTTTTTCAAGCAGATACATGAGACTTATGTGTAGATTTAATGTTGAATCCATGAAGTCGATTATGATTTGTTAACTGGATGAGAACGTAGTCTATTACTATGTTTACAGATCTAGAGTAGTGATGATAAAACTGAAATTTATTTTTAATTCTTGTTTCTATTAACCGGTGTTATTAGGTTGCGCTATGAATGAAGTTCACTAGTCCTTGCTAGACCTGGAAATTCGTTTTGCCTGCATTGTTTTTTTATAAATATATTTAATGTAGTAATTGTGTATGTCTGTAATGAAATTGTGAAGTAGATAATTTGTCTGCTTTTGTGATTCAAGTTTTGTATTTGGGTTGCTATTTAATTGGAGCGGATTCTATTGGGGCTACTTTTCATGTTATTATTATATTGGCATTGCCCTGCTAGTTGACTGGTGTAGATTATTCTATATAGGTAAGTTAATCATTTTCAATAAAGTAAGGATTCTGAATTGGAATCGCTATATATCTCAAGCGATTTGCTCAAGATAAAAAAATTATATTTTGAGTTCATCAAAATAATTTAGTATAAGTTATCAAGTACATATTTGTTTTTGTTAAGACTCTGTTTGGTGTATATCTTTGTAGATGCGAAGCGTTTGATTGGTAGGCTATTCAGCGATGCATCTGTTCAAGCCGACATAAAGTTATGCACAGTCAAGATCATTTCTGGTCCAGGTGAGAGACCAATGATTGTTGTCACCTACAAAGGTGAAGAGAAGTAATTTGTAATTCGAAGACGTGGAGTTGAAGGCGAAATTGCAGTAGTTGATGATGTCGTCCTCAATCCCCCATCGTCAAAATGGTAAAAAACATGACGCTATATCAACTAACACAATAGTAATAGTAGTGCAAGGTGAATAATTGAGATTCTAATTATAATAAAATGAATTAAGTTTGTAGACCGACCAGACCGGTTTGAGCCGGATAAAATAATAGGTAAAAGTAAAATTAATTTTACTTTTGTTACTGCCACATCAGCTAAAATAATATGTAAAAGTAAAATTAATTTTACTTTTGTTACTGCCACATCAGCGGGTATTTATGGTAGAAAATACGGGCTAGGTCAATCAGGACTTTTCTGTTCAGGGGACTCGTTTATTACAGCGACAAAAAAAAATACTAACTTGTTACAAGTGGAAAATAAGAGGGACTAGTGCTGTTTTTCACCCTCTGAAGAGGAGAAACATTTTATACGGTAGAAATATTATTTACAATTCTATTCGGCCTCTCTTGGGACCTCAAAAATATATTCAGCGCAAAAGACTGAGGATACAAAGAGTTTTCTATTTTTTCTACATGAAACGTCCGTAAGTAAACAAAATGAAGTGGAAATTGAAATTATAAGTAACCAGTTACAGGTCAGAATACGAGGGAGAAGGTTCAAACCGTTGGATCCTTACTATCTTTCAGAAAACGAAAACACTAATCTAATTTGTCGGAATTTAGGTTACTTTTAATTTATCTGAATTTAGGTTACTTTGGACGTGTTCATTTTAAGTTAAGTAAATTGTAAGTAAATAAATAAAAACAAAACTTAAATAAATAAAAACAATAATCTAATTTGTCTAAATTTAGGTTACTTTCATAGTCTAAGTTATGCGAATTTACGTAACATATCCTCAATGATGAGGACGTGTTCATTTTAAGTTAAGTAAATAAATAAAAACAAAAACACTAATCTAATTATATTGAAATATAAATAGAGTTATTAAATAAATAAATAAAAATATAAATAAAAAAACTAATTTAATTAAGTTAAATAATTATATTAAAATATAAATTGACTTATTAAGTAAATAAATAAAAACAAAAACACTAATCCAATTAAGTTAAGTAAATAAATAAAAACGAAAACACTAATCTAATCATATTAGAATAGAAATAGAGTTATTAAATAAACAAATAAAAACATAAATAAAAATAAAAACGAAAACACTAATCTAACATGAATAACAGTGATCTAAGAAAGTGTAACTTGGATAATACTAATCTAAGGAAGTAAATAAATATAAAACATATACTTTGCAAAGATTGTTTAAACCTTTTTCATATATATTATTTTTTACCTTTAACAAGAACCTAATTTCAACACTAGTCTCAGTAAATTAAATTCAAGAACATTAATTATATCATAGATTTAATTCCAACACTTTCAAGAACATTGACTATATCATAGATTTTCAGTTTCTCGAATCCTACAGATCTCAACACAATCAAAATCAAAGACTTGTCAAGATGTACACATTATACGAATATAAGTAAAAAAAACTAAGATAAAAAGACCTAAATGGGAGGCAGCATTGTCAAGCTCGATAACCTTGGTGTTCATAATTATAGATTGATAAAATACTGAAGAAAATAACCAATACACAAGGGATTCATAAATAAAAAACACTAGTTAACCAAACAAACCAAAAAAGAAATAAACAAACATGGTGGATAAAAGCTTAAGAAATTCTATTTTTTGTTATTTTATTTTTCGATAATAACCAGAACCTATAAGGATCAAATCCTGGCTACGCCACTCCAAGGTGCTGAGAAAACTAAAATCCCTAATCGAGTAGAACAAGGTAAACTATTGGTCTGTCATTATCTAGTCCTAGCTTATAGCGAAAGTGATTTTTAACCATTAATTATAATAATAGTAATAATAAAATATATATTAATTAATGGATTTAATTTTTTATTTTATATTATTTTATTTCTTTTTTAGGTATAAATACCAAAAGCTCTTTTATTGATCAAAACTGCAAAATGGTAAAAAGAATCACCAACCAAAAATTTCGAGATCCATATATGATAAATTCTATCAAACTTAGTATCAAACTGAAAGATTAATTAGAAAAACAAAATTGCCAAGAGAACCGCTTCAGAGAACACACTCGGTTTTATACACATTCTATACCAGCTTCCATGCTGATTCAGACTGACAGCGGTTTGCTCTCTAGTCTCTAGCCTGAAGAAAAGTCTTGTAAAAACCAAACAATTTGAATGAATGGGTGAGAAACACTCAATACAAACACAGAAGAGGGATTTGATTTGATTTTAAGACGAGAGGAGAGACTGAAGTGCGAGCTGTTGCTGTGGTTGTAAGGATGACCAAGTTGAGGCTAATGTAGCAGGGGGTAAGGTCTGAACGTTTAACCTAGATAATGCCTCTCCAACAAGAGGTTTGAACGCGCAGGTCCTCCGAACTCTGCACAGACACCAAGCCCATGATGGGATTAATCTTAGTTGAATTCTTCATTATGTGAAGACTGATTTTAAAATTCAAAATTAATGTATCTCTCTTTTAATTCTTTTTTAAATTTAATTTTTTTTTTTTAATTCTTCTCTTTTTTTTTTTGGCAAAAAGAACTCATTTATTAAAAACGAACCCACAAAACAATCAGATTCATAAACGGCCCAAAAATACAAGGCCAAAAACAAAGAAAGGGATTGGGCCCAAATAGACCCCAAACCCTAGATCGAAACCAACACCCTCTTTAGTATCTTCCCCTAATTCAAAACCCTAAATCCACTCCTGTGACTCCATCTACACCTTAGAGAGAACCGCAACCACCACCAGACTTCGAAAACTACCAATCTCACAAAAAACCACCACCAGGACAGCCACATCTTAAAAACCACCACCATCAGCAACAATCGCCACCAGTCGCTCGATTGATATCACCAGAACAGCCAACTCGCACCACCAGGACAGCCACACCATCTAACCAACACCACCAAATTCGACTACCACAGCCTCAAGACAACCTTAACCCGGGTCGATATACCCCACACCGAGGCTTTCAAGGGTTACAATTGCCAGAAGCTCAACTGGAGCATCAACCACAGAGAACGATTTGCCCTCCTTCACCTTCAAGGCCCATTTCGAGATCCAGTCAGCAGCCGCATTCTGGGTTCGAGAAACATACCGAAGGCTCATAGAAGAATGGATCAGACTTCGACAGACAGAAACCATGGAGATGGAGGCTTCATTACCATTAACCAGAATGTCGACAAGGGTCTGGCAGTCCGACTTGATGTCGACATTCGACCAATTGTTCCTGCGACAGTATAACAATGCCTCAAGCAGGGCCAGGCACTCCGCCTTGAAGGGATCAACCTTGCCAAAAAGGAAGCCTTGACCAGAGAGCAGATTTCCACTCTCATCTCTAACCAAGAAGCCACCACTGGCTTCACCGGAGAAGCTGCACGCACCGTCCACATTAAGCTTTAGCCTGCCAGGAGGAGGAGACAACCACTTCAAGTATATAGGTTTATGCTTTCTTTTATAGACCGATAGACAGCCCAGGCAACACCAGCCTTATGGACTCCTGACCAATGAATAGATTTTAAGGAACCATTAGAATCCACACCATTGATGACTCTGTTAATACTCTTAACAGCACAGTCAAAACTATCATAAGCACCAGAGAACTTACTAGCATTCCTATTACGCCAAATTGTCCAACATATAATTTGTGGGACAAGATGAGTAATATGGAACCTACCATTCGAAGCCCAGAACCAACTATAGAATACATGGCTAATGGACATGAACCTGCTTAAAGGGACCCTGAAAAGAACCCCATAGTAATTTCACAGAGACCAGGCATAGCTACAGTTGATTAAGAGATGATTCTTCTCTTCATAACTGCAGCAAAACTGACATTTAGAAACAGATGTGGAGTGTCTTTTAATAAGGATGCTATCAATTGGGATAAAATTTTTTTAATAACTTCCAGCAAAGAAAGGAAACTTTACTTGGGATGAAATGACTCCAAATTTTTTTTAAAATGTTTTGCTTTGAATTTTTAACTCTAATAATATCCCAAGTTAAATTAGTGTTAAACTCTTTATTTTTAGAAAAATCCCATTCAATCTTATCTTCCTGGTCATGAACAATCTTAACACACTTGATGTGTGAGATACGATAATGAGACACGAAGTTAAGCTGAGGGAGATCCCAATTGTTGTCCTTCCAGAAAGTTGAAACCTTAGCAGGAAGCAAGCAAGTCATATAGTCAGACTCAGTAGCAATAGGAGGCGTGCCATGCCAGGCATCTCTCCAAAAGTCCACATCCCTTCTGCCTAAACGCTAGTTAACATGGCCATCATCCTGAGCCCTAATAGAAAATAAGCGCTTCCAAATAATAGAGTCAGTAGCTTTACATACAGCAATAGAAGGATGACAATTAAGACAGTAATTATGATGCATCAGCTCAGCCCAAAGAGAATGGCCCTTCCTAAACAAAAACCATAACTTGAATGAGAAAGTGGTTTGGATATCAGTTAACAACTTGATATTCAAACCACCTTCATCAAAGGGCCTACAAAGATAGTTCCAGGAGGTCCAATGGATGGCTCTATCATTAAAATTGGACCTCCAAAGAAACCTATTAAAACACAGCTCAATCTTATTGAGAATAGCCTTGGGGATAAGAGTGTTCTGCATCCAATAATAAACAATGGGATGGAGAACACTCTTAATAAGAGATAGCCTCCCCCCAAAAGACAAAGACTTCATATCCCAAATCTGAATTTTGTTATAAATAGCAGACAAAAGATTAATAAAATTCCCTCCCTAGTTATTTGCAGAAATGCTGATTCCCAAATACTTGAAAGGATTATGATCAAGCTTGAATCCAGTGGCAGATTTCAGCCTGGAGTTAGCAGCAAATGCCAGCTTAGTCGAGGTAACAATCTTGGTTTTGTCCTTATTGATCATCTGACCTGAAGCAGTCTGATAATTGTCTAACAGCTTGCACAGGTTATCAAGAGAAGAAGCAGCACTATTAGAGAAGATAACAATATCATCAGCGAAAGCAAGGCAAGGTAAAGTATATCCTGACTTAAGATAGTATTTCATGTTAGGATTAAAATCATACAGACAAGATAGACCCCTAAGTAGAGCCTCCTCAACCAGGATGAAAAGGCAGGGGGATAAAGGAATAGACACCATTACATTAGAAATGAGAGTGTGAATTAAGGCCAACAGACCATCAGAAAAACCAAATTTCTTCAAAACCTTGATGACAAAGGCATAAGACATTCTCTCAAATGCCTTTGTCATATCAAGCTGCATTATAATGTTCCCTTTAGATGGCCTTCTGTTAATATTGTGTAACATTTCTTTAATAATTAGAATATTATCATGAATAAGCCTATCCTTAACAAAAGCACCTTGACATTTAGAGACTATCTTAGGAAGAATTAGAGCCATTCTAGTATTTATAAGAGATGAAATGAGCCTGTTAAAAATAATGTGCAAAGGCTAATAGCCCTGAAATTATTCCACGAAATAGGATTAGAAGTCTTAGGGATAAGACAGATCCCAGTAGCAAAAATCCCCTTAGGAATAGTTATACCTCTGAGATAAGAATTGATAGCCTGACAAAGATCAGAACTAATAATACCCCAACAAGTCTTTAGAAAATGACAGTTAAAACCATCAGTGCCAGGGGCACTCTCATTTTTCATGGCAGAAACAATAGACCACATCTCCTCTTTAGTTGTAACCTTCATAACACTATCATTGTCGCCAACACTGACAATAGTAGGAATACTACTAAGAATAGATTCATTAATACTATCATCCTCACAAGAATAGATACAACCAGAAAGAATGTCTTTAAAGTAAGACTCAGCAGAGCAAGCAATATTAGAATCCTTAGTTAACCAAATACCCTTATCTTTGATACCCAAAATAGAATTCTTCTTCTTTTTATGAGAAACATAAGAAAGATAGAGTTTAGTGTTACCATCCCCACTGCTTAGCCAGGAATTATAGCACTTCTGCCTCCAGTAGCACTCCTCGTTCTTAAGAGCTTGAATAAGCAAGTTGTTAGCCTTATTAAGATTAGCTTTAGATTCACTACTATTGACAACCTGATGACTAATTTCCATAGCAGCCACATTCTCCATAGCCTGCTTCACTTTACTAAAAATGTTGCCAAATTTCTTCTCTTTGGCTTCATTGAAGATTTTAAATTGCTAATTTAAATTTATTTCTTTCCTTAATGATTTTGTATTATTCTTTTAATTTTTTAATTTTTTTTCTAGAGTCCTCCATTTTCAATATTTATTTCATTTTTAATTCTTTTTTTTCCAGTTTAGCTAATTTGTATTCTTTTAAAAAAAATTGTATTTAATTCTCAATTTACTAATAAACAAATAAATAAATAAATGAAAAGTATTTTATTCATTATTAACTAAAATTATAATTTAGTCTAAAATATATAAAATCAACAATTAATAATGCGATTTTATCAAGTTATCTCATGGTTATTTATATGCTTATTTGCTAGCCAAAAAATACTAAATATCACAATTAACATATATGATCAAATGATTTTTCTACGCTATAACTCAAGACCAAACTTTATAATTTTTAAACGAATTAATGAAAAAATTGAAAAAAATTCTAACTACATAATATAGGTAGAAAATTGAAGAAGTCGGAAGAATTTTTAAATTTATTTCGAAAAAAGTTAAGCTTTCATAACATAATATATATATATATATATATATAATAACATTTTTAAGCATTCCGTTAATAAACAAAAACAATATCAATATTTTATGTGTAATATATATATATATATATATATATATATATATATATATATATATATATATATATATATATATTATCATCCTTTTTTCTATGTAACAATCAATGGATTCCAAACCGATTGACTTAAGTCAATAGGTGATAATGCACCCTACAACACATATAAACTTCAAAAAGAGAGAGTCGTATCTAATTTTATTAAACTTTCTAATTAATTACTTAGTGATTTAGATCAACAACATCATTTATTGTAGTTGGTTAAGAGCATTAGATTAGATGATGGAACACCTCTAAAGATTTACCAACTCAGACTAATTAACCTAAAAACCTAAAAAGCCACAACTTAGAATTAACCTAAATTAGGAATTATACCGAATTTCTCACTAAACATTTATGCAATATTTTTATCATAATCTATATATCTATGACAAATATTTAAAAAAAATTATTATATCTGATAATTAATTTCTATGTAAAAATCATACTCAAGATAAGTTTGTACTATAATTATTTTTAATAAACCGTAGACAAAAATAAAATTAAAAAAAACTAATCAAATATAAAATTAGACCTGCAATTATTATTAATTTTTGTACTCAAAATCATTTCATTAGTTGGTATTAGTATTAAGGTCCAAAAATATACTATAAATAATATTAAATGACCTTAAATTTGTAATATTTTTTCAAATTACACAGATATGTGATACCCCACAGTGAACATACTTGTTTGTTAAAATACTTTGATACATTTAATTCCGAATTTGGATATTATAATTGTAGAAGAAAAATGTATATAGTTTTGTTTTTTAGTTCTAGGTTTTTTTTAAAGTTTTTACATGTTTTGTGTTGTAGTTCTTTGCTCATTGATTTAGTTTGTGATTTAGTAAAAGTAATTTAGTTTCAACATGTTGAATCTAGTTTGGTGATTTGGTAGAAGTACTTTTGTCCTTATATTGTTGTTGGTTTATTACGTTAACTGGTTTACTTTACTGTATTTTGGTGTCGTATTGTTATTATTTCAATTGCTTTTTTTTCAAACCTGCATGTAATTCCGAGGTAGCAATTCGGAATTACATTTTCTTTTTAAACAAACAGCATGTAATTTCAAGTTGTTGCCTCAAAATTACTTGTTTTTTAAAAACAAAATCAGCATGTAATTCTGAGGCAACAACTCGGAATTAGCATTTTGGTGTCATACTTTTGCTATTTCAACTACTTTTTTTTTCAAACCTGCACGAATAGAACCTTTCGACCGAATCATTTGTCATCTACTACGTTTTCTCTTATATTTATTATCAATTTATTTTAATAAACCGCTCGGTCGCGTACGGAACATTTCGACCGAATCATTTGTACCATATAAAGCTTACCGAACCTAAACTGATCACCTGTCAAATCCATAGACTTGCTTCATAAATAGTCAGCTACTGTTATTTTCATAGATAGTCAACCTAAACTAAAACTTTACTTGTGTTTTGGCCTTTTTCCATTTTCAGTGTCGATCACGATCCCTACCACCTTTGAATTTAAAATCATAACCTAAGCGTATTTCGATTTCCAATTTCACATATAAAAAACAACCATTCAAAACCGTTTTCATGAAAATGATCTCCAATTTTACATATCAAAATCAACCATTGAAAATTGTGTTTTTTTTATGAAAACTGTATTTTTTTTCATGAAAACTGCAAATGCAAACCGTGTTTGAAAAAAAAAATCTTATTATTGATTTTTCCATGTTCTATTCTCTTGTACATCTCTTATATTTAGACTAGTATACTATCGTATAAATATAGAATAATATTTTGGTGAGATATAATCATTTTCTATTATAATAATGTTCTTCAAAATTGAATATTATTTTTCCTAATTTAATTATTTTTATAATTGAATAGTATTCTTAAATGAATAATTATTATTCAATATTTTTTTCTAATTGAATAATATTCTTAAAGCAATAATTATTTTTCAATATTTTTCACAATCTCCAATACACACCCCTCAAGTTGGATATTTAGATTTATAATATTCAACTTGCTCAAAATATTAATTAGAGGATGATTAACTCGTGTGTCCGGTCAAAGATGACTAATTTGTCTGTTCATTTTCGGATGGCTAACTCATTCTTTAAGATCCTACTCTCGGCTCTTCTTCAGACCCTTTCTTTTAACCTTTTTTTCTTCTTTTTCTTTCTTGTTCATTTTTCAAATTTTCTTTTCCTTATCCTTACCCTAAATTACTTATAAAGCCCATGATATGAGAGAGCATGTCTTTATACTTTAGTAGTCTCAGAATACTAAATCAAGTAGTAATGGTTAAGGAATAAGAAAGATAATCTAAAGTTATATACTATGTAAGTAAACCTTTATTACCAACAAAAACTAGGCATTTAAATTAAAAAAAAGAAACTTGCATTGGCTTTAGTAGTTGCGACTAGGAAAATGATACCATAGTTTGAAGCCCATAATATAATTGTTAGAGCTTCATTTCTCGTAATAAGTGCATTACAAAATCCCAACGTCTCGCGAAGATGGTAAGTAGAATTAGGGAATTATGATATCAATATTGAGCCAATAACAACAAAAAAGGCATGGACATTGGCTGTTTTTTTATTGAGTTCCAATTTGAAAGACCTATGTTGCTCTCGGAAACACGCAGATTTGAAGTCATCCTTGGAATATATACAAACAAGTTTGTGCAACACCTCCACATTGTTGTTATTTAGCTTGACAACGTCGATGGATGATTTATGGTTTTGCTTTAAGACTTTATGAGGGTTATCTTCGTAGATCAGATTTGTTCTCAAGGATGGAAACTGTTTTTCAAAGTGATGGGCCTTGATTCTTGTTCCATTTTCCTTAATTTCTAAATATTAAGCTTTAATTGTTGGGATTGCATTTATGCGTGTCTTCTAAGAGTTTTATGTAAGCTTGGATCATGGGTTTATCTGCTGATGTTGGAAGATTTTTAATTCTGGTGATTGAGATTATCATCATCATCACCACCATTATCATCATCATCATTAACATCATCATCATCATAAAAATATTTTTTAAAATATATAATTGATAAGAGTTTAAATAGTCTGGTTTGTTTACATTAGCCCATCAAGAATACTTCAAATTTAGAAGACTTATTTAAATAGATGGTAAGTACAAATCTCATTATTTAGAGAAAAATAAGATAATTTTTTTAATTTCTTAAAGATATATACTGTTTCTACAAACTCTTTTATAAAAGTCTAACAACCATTAATAAATCATCTGATTATTTATTTGATATCTTTAAGGATTTATTATCAACTGTGTCTATTTTATTTATCTTATGAAATTATTCATATATCAGTATCAACTTCGGATCAAGTTGGATACTCAAAATTTGCACACCAATTTGCACCGTCTATGAGAAATGAAGTTTTCTTCCAAAGAAACCAAAATAAAGTTGCAAGCTCAAACTAGCTGATGTTGAATCATGCAGAGGGATATGATATGTTTGTGGATGATGAGATGGAGATGGAGCAAGCCAATAAATAGTGTTTTCCCCCAAAGGCTCATCTATTGTCTCATACATGGAATTGAGCGAATGACTTGGCATTAAAAAGAGGAATATGCCAATAGATTTGGTTGTTGGAGGAAAAATTCATCTTAGAGGCTCCCAAATTCAAATATATTATGCAGACCATAGATGAAGAGGAATAAGATATGGAAGTCCTAGAATGTTATATGACGAGTTTATGAAAGAAAACAAAAGCATGAAGTATCTTTCTAAATCATCTTACAAGGAAAGCATGGATAACTTGGATTATGGGTTTTCAAGCTGAAAAAATAAAGTGTTGTCATCAATAAAACAAAAGAAGAAACTGAAATCCCACTTTCAAGGATGACCAAAGAGATGAGAAAGGAAGAGAAACTCAGCAAGATCATGAGCAGAAAAACAGATAATAATCATCCCACCAATTGTGAACATCGGAGCACCACCACTACATGAAATACATTAGAATACCCACTACCTCTACCAAGGTACCATCAGATGCTAAGATTTCATCCAATAATTAAGTACACTTAAGTTATCCCACCATGGATTCCCCCTAATCAACAAAACTCGTATATTCTTAGCTGTGAATATCACAAAGCAACCATGGAGCACAACCTGATTATGCGACACAATTTGAACATGGAAAACAACTATCGATAGCTAGGACAAGGCGCAATACAAATCTTTTAGGTGAATAGTGTAAAGGAAAGGGGTTACAACATGCATACCTATTCACAAATACCATGAATGACTATTATGAAGATAAAGATTCCCATCCAACCAAAAAGTTCCCAACTAGCCCTGAAATGTTTTTAACATATAATGTCACCATTATTTGAAAACCATGAGATGGATAAGTATTAGGACAAATAAGATCTAAGGCACGACTTATTGATTAAGTCTCGAGCCTTGTCCTTGACCCTCTGAGGAAGCACACTGCAATGGTTTTTAACAGTCTGCCAAAAAAGTGCATCAAGAACTACAAGATGCTTCAGACGATATTGAGGAACCATTTTGCAGGTTCAAATGAGATCAAGTGAAATGAGAATTACATAATTTATTTCAAGCACATAGTTAATGAAATTTTAATAAAGTATATTAAACCTTTAGTGGAAACAAACTCACAACTACAATGTTTGCCACGATCTGGTGTCCGTAGCGGCATTCTGCCCACGTTCCATTTGGTCAGCAAAACAAACACAACGGTACAGATCTACATAAAAATGATCGATTAGGAACAACAATGCTTCAACTTTGGCCATGGCGAGAACTAGTCAATCTTAAGGTCTCAAGAGGATTTCTAAAAGTAGTTATATCACCATCAATAGCAAAATCACCGATTATCCATCCCATAAGAAGATCATTATCCGAGTTGAATGAGATATTGACATTAATTTATGAATATTCTAAGGATATCATCAAGTACAACCGGTCAATAAATTTACATGGAACAAAGGATAGCAAAGATAAAAACAAATATTGTTAGTTCTAGAGTGATACCGGTCATTTTACTAGAGACTGATAAGCTTTACAAGATCAAGTCAAAAGTTTAGTTGATGAAGAAAACCTCAATGAGTTTTCAAACAGAAAGAAATAGAGGAACTAAGACAAGGTTTTGATGATGTTGTGAAACAATCCTCGACTCTAACATAAGACTAAAAGGTGTTGGATATAAATTTTATTATACTTGCTGAAGCAGAGGAAGAAGAAGAGTACTTAGATTCAGATCCAAACAGATAGGCTATATGAGTGATAATCTAGGAAGATCCATACTTTAGAGTCTCTAAAAAATCAATAAAAAGTATGCATAAGAGATCGATATAGTATGTGAATGGCAGACGTTCTCATACTTATACTGAAATTTATATTTGAACCTATCATTCTTGAATAATGATCTAAAATGAGTGCGCCTTCATATAGTGATGTAGTACTAATAACGGTGGAGTTAGCAAGAATGGAGATCAATAGTGTGATGATCGACACTAACAACTCATCATCTTGTATAAAGGTACCTATGAAAATATGAGACGAGCTCCAGTGTCGACCCTAAGTCAAAGAATTCTTATTTACTTCACCGGAGCAAACCTAGTTGTCTTGGAAGAGCTAACTCTTCATGTAACTTTGGGCAGGTAGGAGTTCAGAAAAAAAAAGTATAATGTTTATTATGATGGTAGATGCAACATTATGTTTTAACATTGTATTATGATGATACTGGCTTCATTAGAAGCATTTTTTAAGTAATAGACTTTTATTTGATAAATTTGAAAAATTGAAAGTAACAAATGCGGGAAATATCCCTCCAAAATACAAAGGGACACAACCAAACCCTAACCTAAGGATTTAAGGACTTAACACTAAGATGACAAAAAAACAGCACTAGCATCAAACACTTAGGCTGCCACTCTTAGGCCAAACAATGCTTGAGCACACGAATCATGAGACACAAGAATCCCAAGCCATCCAGTTCAGCAAATCCAGCCAATAATTGGAGCCAGCAAGAACCCTTGAACAGCAATCACTAACCAAGAACAACATCCACCAGCCACTAAGCAAACAGCCACAAGAACTTCACAAGAACCAATCAATCGCACTAGCTTGAGCCAATCTTTCGAACAACAACATCAGCACCACTAACCAAGAAAAGTAGCCACCAGCCAGCTAGCAATCAAACACACGGGCTTCACAAGCACCCACCAAACACACAAGCTTTGACCACCATTCGAACAACAACCATCAGCAGCAGGTCCATAAAAAGCATCAGAAGGACCTATAAACAGCACTTGCAAACCAACTCAATCTGGAGTGTTAATATAAGGTAAACCAAGACTTTAGAGAATTAGAATAAACTTCAATGTAATGGGAGCAGTATCAAACACATAGTCAACTTTGAACTTGCAGTTTAAAGTCCATCGTGCCAGCCAGTCGGCTGCACGATTTTGGCCCCTAAAGACATGCTTAATGAATATGATTTTGGCTTCATTAGAAGCATGATGTAGTGTCTAATTTCAAAAAATTTGTGAGATACTATATAAATGGAAAAGTGATCATGAGAAGAAAAAACCATAATATCATGCTATTCGAAGCATAGCACCCATAAAAGAACAGGGTTTTTTAAGAAATGGATGACCCGAGAATGACCTCGAATGATGTAGTCAGAGACAAGTTATAAAGATGTATTAATTAAAGAATGAAAGACCTTAAATATCGGTCAAGATATCCCCACCGATCTCAGGTATAAAAAAATTCATTTTTTGGAAAGAACTTAAATATGTTTGCATCAAGTACACATGATGTAACATGAATCCTGATAGAAGTAAATTACCATCAGTTGTTTATGAATACTAACTTTGGGCCTATCATATAAAATAAAATATCTTACTCCCAACAAGAAACAGAGGCCAATGGTTAATAAGTGGATAGACTAATTGTGTTGGGATACATCCGAGAGTACTATTATCCAATGTAAATAGTTAATCCTTTATTGGTCAATAGTAAGAACGACATGTGGAGGATGCGTGTAGACTTCACGAACTTAAATACAACATGTCTGAATGACTATTTCCCATGATCGAAAATTGACCAACTTGTAGATGCAACAGTTGAAAGCAAAATACTATTGTTTATGGATGCATTCGTAAGATATAATCAAATACAAAAATATGAAAAGAGGACCATGAACATAAAACCTTCATTAACAAAAATGACTACACTTCTATTGAGTGACTCCCTTCGGATTGAAAATTCTCGAGAAACCTACCAAAGACTATTGAGTAAGATTTTTGCAAATCAATTGGGCCAAAATGTACAAGCCTTCATTGATGACATATTGATAACAATATTTCATGCAGACGATCATCTAGCAGACTTATCTTACCTATTTGGCAACCTCGCACGAGTAAATCTTAAGTTGAATCCCAAAAGATGGTGAACTTGGGTGTATGAGTCAGATCCAGCATAACTTGTTATTTTGGTAGCAATAGAACCACCAAAGGATATCGAAAATGTCCAAAACCTAACTAGAAGTCTAATAACACTTAACAGATATTTTTCAAGATCCTTAGACGAGTCTCATTGATACTTCCACCCTAACAAGTGGTGAAGCATTCAACAATATAAATAAGTTTTTTATTTATCCTGAAATATTAACCAAGCCTCGATGAGGAGAAATATTGTCTTATACCTTATAGTATTAGACTATGCAGTCAGCACAATACTGATTGGGGAGGAAATACGAGACTCTAAAGCAATCTATTATGTAATTAAATATTTATTACCAACTAAAACTAGATATTTACAATTAATACTTTAGCATTAGTAGTTGCGGCTAGGAAAATTAGTCCATACTTTCAAGCACACACTATAATAGTTTCATTCCCTTTAAGAACTGTGTTGTAAAAAAGCCTAATGTGTCAGAAATACTGACTAATTGGTCAGTGGAATTAGGGAATTGTGATATCCACTCTGACTTGAGAACCATAATAAAAGCCCAAGAAGTGCATACTTTTTAATTTAGTTTTAGTTCAGGAGACTCATATCTCTGAATGATGGTTTTGAAGATACTTAGAGAGTTAGAAATGACGGAGGAATAAATAACCAAAAATAAGGAGCAAGAGTTCAGTTTACATCTCTGACACATGATATTTTAAACCAGTTCATCAAGTTCATAATTCCAGCACCGAATAACATAGTTGAGTACGAATTTGCAATTGCAGGACTTCAGCTTGCAAAGATTTGTGGAGAAAAAAATTACAACTCATAACCGACTCTCAACTAATTGAAAACCAGGTATCAGGTCAGGTCAGAGCTAAAAAAATAGGATATAATTCAAGTACTTTATAGACATATAATGGTAAATTGCTCAGTTTGAACATAAGGAATTCAAATAATTCTTGAGAACCAAGAACTCTGAAATTGATGCACTTGCATCTCCGACATGTACATCTTCGGTACCATGAATAATTATTTAGAAAAAACATTTTATTACATTACCCAACCACTTTTTATTGGCTTTGACGTCCACAAATGTAACGAAAATAAAAGGTGAATAATAAGTAGAAGAATTACATGATGAATAATGAAACATTTTCTGTGGATAGAAAGAACGTTACCAAAGAATCCTACTTTTGAGCTACTATTGGCCAATTATAATGGAGGACACAAATAAAAAAAGTAAAGAAGATCGACACATGCTAGCGATTAGAAAACTTCATACAAGTCTTAATATTACTATTGAAAACAATAACCGAAACAATCTCATTTATAAGATAGGGTTTGGGTATTATGGGGCTGTTTCCGCTAGCATCAGGAGGAAGAAAGTAGATAATAGTTTATATAGATTAATTCTCAAAGTAGATAACCATTGCAAAACATGATGACTATAAAGGTAACCAAGAAGGTATGAGAATGAGCTGTTGGAATCTGGCAGAAGTCCCTACAATAAGTATTATGGTCGTCGTACCAAACCACACCAAATAACTACTACATAAGAGACATCATTTATCCTAATATATGGAATAGAGGTCGTTGTGGTTGCGAAGATATATATGTCATTCAAAAATATTACAATATATGATTAAGAAAGTAGTGCACAAGCCCATAGAACAAAAATAAGTGTAATTGAAGAAAGAAAATTTAAAACACATCTTTTGTTAGAGCCTTACAGGCATTAGTGAGGAATTGGTATAATTCCAAACTGCGGTTCAAGAATTTTGAGCCATTAGATAAAGTGTTAAAAATATGTTTCCTTCACACCAAAGAAATAAATCTTAGCAAATTGGCTCCAAATTGGGAGGATTCATTCACAGTCAAAGAGAGTAACTTCATAAACCTACAAACTATTAGATGGAGATGGAAATCAAGCTCAGCATTCCTCTAATATAGAGCTTTTAAAGTCCTATCACAATCAGTAAGACTAAAATATTGTAATTTTGTACTCTTGTAAAATATATTCATCTAATCAAGAGGATGTACTCTTTCTTCCCTCGGTGGCGCTAGAATATTTTAAGGAGGCATTTGACATTAACAAAATGTTGTTCATGCATAAAAATAAGTCTTATTTCTTATTTGAGAACAAAAGACAAGTTAAAAAACAAAGGCTAATAGGCCGAAGAACAGAATTCCTTCAGGAAAATCTAAGGCTTATAAAAATCCTACTATAAGTCGCGGAAAACAAATAATAAGTCCTTAAATAATAAATTTATCCACCAGGGACACTTAACTTTTATAAATTTTACAAATAGTATGTCTCGAATTATAAAATTCAATCTTTGTATAGTAAAGTGCTCCATCATGAGTATTAGGCTTCTCAAACCCTATAACAACAATAAGTATCGGATGATCAAGAATCACTCCTTAGATAAAAGTTGTAGTTGTTTAACAACAAAATAAAAAGAGGAAAAATCCTAACATGATTCATGCACCCTAACTATGCCTGGAAAATTCTAGAATACGACAAGCAAAGAACATAAGTGTTCGTTAACTAAGTCTCGGCCTATTATAACTGATCAGTAAATAAAATAAAATATAAAAAGAGTACTCACAACAACAAGAGAGTTTTAGTACAATAATTATAACAAAATGGTTTCAGCATTTACAAAAAACAAAAAATGGTAAAAAATAAAGTTTGGTAATCTTTCTCAGAAGGAATAATATTTCGGTCTGAAACCAGTTAACTTGAATATTACTACTCCTACCAATATCTTTCTTGAAACCACTTTAGTATAAGGCCTCCGATCTTTTAGACTCATGTGATAAATACCAAAATCCCCTTAAATCAAAGTCGGGATACTCGTGTTGAAAATCCTTAACTAACTGTGACTGAACATCTATAACAATATCATCGTACATCCGAGCATGGATTTCATTAACTAAAAGGTCCGTATATAGCAAACTTTTGATGTTAGAGAATTCAACAGATCCAACAACCTTGGCTTTGTAACCCTGGATTTGGTCTTTGTATCAATAAGTTCTTTGTCAACAGAGTACAAATCATTCTCAATGGAAACATGTGCAGACTCAGACGCACTCAAATTCTCTTTACAGGTTATCAAAACTTCACTGTGAATAGAATTCACATTCTTCAAATACTTACCAAACTAGTAAATAGCTGAAATAGTTTCATTAGTGTGCAACATGAAATTACCCACATGAGACAACACAAAAGACTTATTATTTACCTTGTCAGCCTGGCATTACAGTTTAAGGTTCAACAACATTTCCTTCTCTCTGCTAGCTTCAATCTCATCTTTTAACTACTTTTCAATCTCAATCGAATCCTCAAGATTATATTTAACGCCATGATATCATTCTATAGGCTCAAAAGCACCATCAAGAAGTACCAAAAAGATCATAATGTAAGCTATAGGATGAGAAATATCTTGATAAAGCATGGTTAAGCCATTGAAGATAACTTAAGATAAAAGGTGACACAAAATATATATGATACATTTCCAAGCTACATCATAAAATGGAGTATCGTGCATAAGAAAATAATATAAGACAATGTCATTTTACCTAAATTCCAAAATTCAATTTCCTTTTAACAAGGTCTACGAGGGAGATGGATGTGAAGTATCTTCTGACTGACTAGCGTAGCAACCTAAATCATAATCTTAGGAATCTAGTCCAAAAAAATAGAGGATGTTGAAGTGGCAAATTACGGCTGAAGAAGTACCCAAAAGGGACAAACTACCATTTTGGTCCAAATTCACAATAGCTAAAGCATCTGAATATTTGCTCAATATGGGAGAAAACAATTCAGTGGAAAGTATGGGTAATCCATCTTCGGTAGTCTTGGAAAAAGAATTATCACCAATAATAAAAGGTACTGACAGAACATGTTTTCCAATCTTGGAAGAATTTTCATCATGAATAACATAAGGTTCTACATTTTCCAAAGGGTCAATATGATCATCGGTGATAACAACCACATCTTCTTCCAATATGATTTCTTGATCAACAAGTTCAACCACCAAACTAATGATTGATTTAGTAGGATCAACAATTATCATATCGGCTTCTTTAGAAACTTTAGTCCTATTTTCTTTATGAAAGAGAAAAGTGACATATGTGGATGAGGACCTTGAAACATTAGGAAGACCTTTTGTTTTTCTATGTTAAAGTTGGAAGTGACGGGATGCATCACGGTCTTGTTTGAGGGTTGTTTTAGCATCAAATATTATTTTTCCAAAATAAATATTTAGCATAAACTTTAGTAGATCTTCTAAATCTTCTTCAACCCAGGGACAATTGAACTAAAAATACTACGAGATAAAGGTCCATGAAATGAACCTTCAACAATACTTGTCTCCACAATAATCTCTACAAGAGTAGAAGAAGATGTATGAATCTTAGAGAACTTCTCTTCTTGGTTATGAGAGCTAGAAGTATTTCACTTTCACCTTTAACACTTAATTAAATGGTATTAATAATTTGAGAGAAGTGTTACCTCTGGCCGAGGTCTTTTGTCTTCTTCGGGCTATTTCATCTTTTTTTGTCTCTTCGATAGTATTAAGAGTACGTCTCTATTATTAAAGTCAAAATTGCTCACCATAATTTATTTATAACCTCCTTCAACATTGACTTCAGCCTGTTAAGATGCAACAATCATCTTATCCAAGCCATGGTCATTGGTTTTGTTGCACAATCCTATGTTTGAATAATTTCAAACAACCTTATCTTTGTCATGATTCTTCTCGATGGCCCTTTTCTTCATGGATTATTTTTCAACATCATATTTCAAAGGAGAAGACTCTTAAACATAATATTTTTTATGGTAATCACAAACAGAAAGCCATCCTTGTACAATGATGTCGGACCATAACTTATTGTGAACAGACTATTCAGGCACCAGCACTGAGGATTAAGAGTAAGGAAATTTGGTAGCTTCCTCCATCAAAACAACTTACTTTTAGCGCATATCTTATGTTTTTTTTCCATTAAATGACAATTCAAAATAGAAAAATAAAATGTTACAAATGAATTTAAAACTAAAAAAGATAAGAGGGCTGAAAATTCATAGACTCATGCTCGGGAGCCCAATTTCGGCTAAGATGAGCATGTGCTCATCCATACTTGGTCTCTTAGTTATTGAGGATAAAGTTTTTTTACCTTTTCATACTTTATTTTAAGTTAGAAATTCAGTAATGATTTTGGATAATTATTCCAATAGAAAATAGAAGAACGGATTGATCGTTCAAACACAAACCTTGTAAACAGTGATGAACTCACTCATGTAGAAACACTGATGAACGCCCTTGATAAAATTATAACCGACATGAGCAGACTTCAAGAATGTGGAACAAGTTGGCTTGAGAAAATATTATTCACTTTGAAGAATTTAATAAGGTCTACAGCAAGAGGGAGCCAAATTCCATGATCGAGACTATAGCTGAAGAAAATCACTTCATCGTCGGCGGTATCAAAAGAATTTCCCTCATTTATAAGAAACCTAACTTCCATATAGCATGGAATCGCCCAATCAACAATATTTTTTGGAAATTTTATCTTCGGTCAGATACTAATATTGATGATCATGGAAGCACTTCTTCTAAATTGCATTCAAGGGGTTTATAGCTCGCCTTTAGGAATTCTCGGTGAGTATCAAGGTCATCTTGATTACTACTTCATGGAGTTATAAGACGCGGACCTTCCAATCTAGAAGAGGGCAAGTTGAAAAGAGATAGAACCACAACCTTAAACATTTTCTCCATTTTAACTATAATTTTATTTTATTTTAGGACTGAAGAGCGAATTGGGTGTGAAACCTCATAAATATATTTTCCACCAAAATAATTAACTCCAAAAGAACTGTTATTTTTTATTATTCAGACTACCAAAGCCTCACTATATTCTTCTCTTCTACCCATTTATTAGAGAAGTTTGAAGTTTGTTGTAAAAAATATAACAAATTTTTAACGGATTCAAAAAATATAAAGATTGGATAAAGAATAAAAAGTAGTAATTGAGTGAGAAAACAAATAAAATAAATTAAAAGAGGAATGATTTTGGTATTTATACGTAACGGTTTGATTTAAATAAAATCATCGATCTTTTACATGATGTTTCTCTAATTGATTTACAAGATGAATGGCTTGGATATAAATAAGTTTGGAGGGCTAGGATTGCAAAAGATGAAAAGGGTGCACAGTCATACTTAAAAGAGGCAACTTTCCACCACATGTAACCTCATGTCAGCCACTTGTACTTTCACCTGAATAATAAAATAGGCATTATGACTTCTAAAATTTGTCCACTTACCAACAAAAATAAATTCAAACATCATACCAATATAAAACATTTTGGCCATAAGTATTTACTCATGTATAACATTGACCAATCAAATGCAGTAAACCTCAGTTGATTAACAAAACCAAATATAATTTCATGTACTATTTTTAGCTCATAACCTCAGTTTTCATCAAAGACTATAGTGGCTACTTAAGTAATTTCAGCGAAGAAATCAAAGCGAAACAAACAATTTAAGATCATCGACATAAACATTACAAGAGAAAACAATAAATTGGTATAGTCTATTCATAATCATTAAAGATAAAATTTTATAGTTTTTGAATATTGACTCTTCTTCCTCCTGACCTGGAGGAAAATTTTAAATTTCATGCCACTTTCTAGCAAATCGCACATGATGGTGATTGGTAATGGGGAAAAATACCTCATTCTGGTATGAACTTTAGCAAATCAAATTATTATTCTTGATTATAGACTGGATAGTAATTTGAAGTTATCCGATATTATTTGGGATGGTCTCTCGAATTGGTTAATGCAATTAAGTTATGTCATTGCTAGAAACTATAAAACATAAAAGAGATCAATCATCTCATTTTCTATCTTCCTTCTCCTAACAGCAACTATATTGATGTGCATTGTTGGTTCGCCAATATTGGGAAGGTTAAATTCATAATTAAAGATATCTACGATGTGATCCGTACTCCAACCCCATTGTTGGGTGGGAGGGGTTGATATGAAATAAATATAATATCCTCAATCATTTTTTTTATACTTTGGCTTGCCATGATGGCTAAGTTATCTTTTCATGACAAGCTCATTAGTTGGAGTATAAACTTCCCTCCCAATTATGTTTTGTTCAATTCCAATAAAAAATCTACTAATCGTATCATTTATGAGTCTGCTTATACTTGGGGTATCTGGGTTGCTTCTAGCTCCAAGTTCGGGTTCATCATCCATGGCGGGGATTGGTCTTCCTAGTATATGATGGCTTCGAATTTTCCTTTTCCATATATGGTGGCTTCAAATTTTCCTCTCTCTCGATATCATCATTTTTTGCATGCCTGTGTGGTCATTTATTACATTTGGCGGAAGAAGAACTAAAGATTTGTTTTGCTCTTCTCCCATCCTTGTATTTGCGATGTCGTATTATGTCCTTTCTGAATTTATGATTAGATTTTTTATGGATCCAAGGTGCTTTGCCGATATAATTTTGTGTCAGGTTACCCACAAAATTTGTTGGTTATAGATTCCTCTTCGCTTTTGTAGGTGCTTCATGATATTTTTGTTTGTGTTCGATGTCCTCTCGTATGTTTCAGTTGGGTCTCTCGTCTTTGGCTTTCCCCCGCCATCGTTTTGCAGTTCGTTTCTTCCTTCTTTTGATTTGAAGATATGTTGTAATCGATTATTTTGGTTTCAATAAAAAAATTGTGTCTTTCTTGCCTTTTCAATGTGTCCGACTTTTGTAAATATTCATATATTTGTCGAATTTTTTGTTGTTCACTAGTTTACTTCTATGTGAATGCACTGTATTTTATGTATTCTGGATCATGAATCCAACTGTACCCTCCGTACATATCTTTTTTTTGTAAAGTTTTTATCCTTCAAAATATACTTCGTTGATACGTTAAACAATATTTTTATTCAATTAATTAGAGAGTTAAATATTTATTATTATTTTGGTTATTTTTAGTAATCTATTTATCCATTATCCCTACCAGTAATTCTGTTCAATTTAAAAAAAGATGCGTTTAGCGGATTATATTTAATTAAATTCAACTCGGAACCGTATTTTGCTTACATTTTTTTATTTGATATTAGTGATTCTTATATTTAAGAGCTGTTTATGCGAGGTTTTATTTGATTAACCGTCGTCCTTTTTATTTCTAAAAGCGAAACATTATATACAATAATTGATAATTGTTTGTTTGAAAATACCAGATAAATATTTATAACATGTCAGTTTAAATTATTGTTTTGTTGGTTGTAAAGTTATTTGGTTTTTTTATTTTGTTAATTTTGGATATTGATTTGTATTGGTGTTAGAAATATAAAAATTAGAAAACAAACAATGTGAAACATGAAATCTAGAAAATATTAAATTCTAGTCTTACATAAAATCAAAAAAAACATTACATCACATAAAATTTGCAACAATCGTTTAAATTTTGAAAAAAAAAACATAAACTTTAAAACTGATTTCAACAATTTAAAGCTAATAAAATAAATAAAAGTTAAATATATATTATAAAATACAATTTTGAAGCTAATTTCACTCATCTAAAGCTCCTACTAAACTTGTAATAGTCTTTATTTATTGTTTACTTGGATTCTTGCTGGAAACACATGAAAACACATATCAGACATTGTATATCTACAAATAAAAACATATCTACTTATATAGACTCAAAACAAAAAATGTTTATGCTATCATAATAGTTAGCAAAAATTAAAAGTAAAAGACTACAATGGATATATCACTCTTAAAAGTCAAAAGCAAAATTTTTAATTTTATGAATCAAAACAAACAAGCAGCAAATATAAAAATAATGTTTGTTCGTTTTTCGATTCGAAATCGAAACAGGTAAAAGCGTAGATCGATTGATAAAATTTAATAAACACATTTAACAGGATTTAGAGAACTAATCAAAGAACAAAACGGATTTAGAGAACTAATCAAAGAACAAAACACTTATTGAATGATAAATACGCGGAACGAGAAGATAGAGAAACCGAAGGCGGGAAAGTAAAAGAGAAGTGGGTAAAGACTACGGATTGAGATGATAGAGAGAAATAGAGGGTAGAGGCTACCAGAAAGAGTCGAAGAGAGAAAGAGAAACAGAAGACGGGGTAGCGGCTAGAGAAGGAGTAGAAGAGCGGGTAGTGCTAGGGTTAAGCTATTTAGGATAACATTTTTATTTTATATTCTTAAATTTAAAATACTAATAAATTTTTATATATCGGTTTGGTGTTTATAGGAATTTTTTGGATTTACCAAGTCAATTTTAGGTTTAAATATATATACCGGGTCCATTTTGGGTTGGCTAGTTTGCATGTTTTTTTTACGGGTCAGTTTTGGGATTGCAGATTTTTCGAAGTTTTACGGGCCAGTTTTGGGTTTGCAGGTCTTTTCGGATTTTACATGCCAGTTTTGAGTTTGCAGGTCTTATATGGGTTTTATAGGTCAGTTTTGAGTGACACGAACCCAACCCGCACCCGACCGGTTTTTATTTCACGCGGGTTCGTATCGTGTCAAAATTTAACCGGATCGTAAATATCGAGTCTCTAACCCTAAAAGTTTAGGCTGCGTTCATGTTGGGTTTATAGGCTGCGTCAAAAATTGACGGTCATAACGAGGGAATTAAGTGGAGTCAGATTTAATATCAATATTTATATAGCCCTTTCGAAAATAAATAATGAAGCCATCTAACAACGCTCTAAGCTCAGCAACTAAAACAGTTTGCTTGTTATACAACCAACCATATGCAACTAAAACATCATCATTGCTATTTATACCAGCTCCACTTAAATCTTCATTGGAGAGACCAGAGCCATAAGCATTTAGTTTAAGTCTATTATCTTTCAGATGGATCCATTTTAATGCAGACACTTTAATGTTACCATTTATATAAAGAAAACAACCCAGTTTTTTGGCAATGTTATAGTCACCTATCTACATTTTACTTTTAAAGACATTTGCATTATCTAACCTTGTTAGGATTAAGTAAACTTTATTTAAAATATGTTTTGATGTTATATTTATGTTATCAAATTTGGTTTTATTCCTAAAATACCAAATAGTCAAACATACAATTGATGGAAGCAAAGTTCTAATATGGATTGTTTTATCAGTTGATCAAAACCAACATCTGACTAGTTGTATAGTCATAAATCTGTCAATATCAACCTTAAAAAGACCAGCAAGCTCAGACCAGACATGCTAAACAATATTACAAATTACAAAGATATGGTTAATTGTTTCATTAATAAGGCAAACGGGCACTTGGATGCTAGAGAAAAGTTTCTCTTTTGAAGGTTTTGATCAACTAAAATCTAGGCTTTCATAATCTTCCAAATTAAGAAAGAGTAATTGTTAGGAATGATATTATTCCAATTTTTCCAAAAACAAATATTGATTGCTTTTGTTTCTTATTTTATCTCAAAGTTCTTTTAATGTTGAACATCATACTTATATATAGTCCAAATAGCTCTATTTTTCTAGTCATTACAAATTAATTGATTAAGGACTATTTTGATATTAATCTAGTCCAAAAAGAAATGGTTATAAACATACAATATAATACATTGCTCATATATGGTCAAGTTACGTATAAAGCAATTTTTAAAAAATTGCTAAAAAATCTAATATAAAACATTGCTTATATATGGTCAAAAGTTATATATTAAAAAAATCTTACAAATATAGAGCATATAAAACAATAAGGTCTAGATTGTACAAAATAATTTCATAACACAACATCTATCATCTCAAACATATTAGTATTTTATAACCACTCATTCAAACCTGCCTCTTTCTTAGCCTCTCTCTCTTCTTTCGAAACAAAAAACCCTACTTGCTGAGAAGCTGATCTCACACAAACAACCTTCAAAAAAGCCATTACACACAATCCATCATCAAAAACAATCTACTGGTTTAATCGCTTCTTGCTGAGAAGCAGATTCTCGATCTGAAATCTACTTCAAGATTTGGATCTGAGGTTGGTTGAAAGATGAGCAACAATGTGGTTCAAGATGATTTTCCTCATCTGAAAGGCGCTGCTACTCCGAACATGATAATAAATCCGACTTTCGAAAGCTCTGAAGGAAAGAAATCTTTTGGAGAGGTGGTTGGAGGAAGAAGCAAGGAGTTCATTCACGAAGGAGTTATGCACGAGGAGCATGAGGACTACAAGTCTGTGCAGTTTCGACATGCAGATAAGTTTTCTCTGACCAGTATTTCTAAGCATACATTAATTGCAAAGTTCTCGTTTGGGAGTCCTACTCTCAGCGAGTTCAAAGCATACATTGCTGCATTTAGGTTCATAGGTTCTTTCAGCATATCTAGGTGGGACTATAGGCATTATTTCATAGAATTTGTTCAACTAGAAGATGTAAAAACGTTTTGGAGCAAACCTGTTAGATCGATAGGAAATTTGTCTTTTAGAATTCTTAAGTGGTCACCAGACTTTCACCCCAAAAAGGAGTCACCTGTGACTCCTCTTTGGATTTCACTACCAAAATTGCCTAAAATATTATATAATTCTGATTATGTTAATCATATTGCTAAAGCAATCGGATTGCCTTTAGCAGTATGGGTCCCTAGAAATAATATTGCTATGTATAATTAATGTAAAGCTTGGGTTATGGTTGATGTTTCTAAGCCTCTTCCTCAAAGCATTTGGATATGCTTTGGTGAAGAGGATGGTTTTTGGCAAGATATTCTTTATTTGAAAAAACCATTCTACGGTAAAGCTTGTAAGCATATAGGGCATAAAGAAAGTCAATGTAAAAAAGATGAATTAGAACAAAATTTGAATAAAAACAGAAGTAATAAAGATCATATAAAAAATATATCTAACCTTCCCTCAAAAGAAGTCTGGATACCAAAAGTTACACGAATTAATAATGATAAACAAACAGAAACTGAGGTTATAAATATTGGGAAAATTGTTGAGAATTCTGAGCCTAAAAAAAAGTTCAAACAGTTGAAGAGAATAAGATTTTAACAGAAGATAGAATGGGTGGAAATGGATTTGAAAAGATTATGGTACCTAGTCAAACTGATATACAACACTTAAAGGTAACATAAGTAAATACAGCACAAGGAAATGAACCTTTTGAAGTAGCTAATAATGACACAACTAATATGAATAAATCACAGGATCAAGATATAGAACAAACAGATAATGTACTAAGTCAGTGTAATAATCAGCTTGGTTTTAATGGAACAGAGATAGATAGTGTGTATAGATCGCCAAATTTGAGCATTTCACTTGAACATCAAAACAACAAAACTGTTAGTCATTTAAAAGAATCAAGGGAAAGTACTAATAAGAATATATCTAGTGTTTCTTTAGAGCATCAGAATAATAATGTTAAAATTTTTAATCAATTGGAAGACTCTGTAGAAATCACTAATGAAGATATAATTAATGAAATTGAAAATATAAAATTAAGTAACCCATTTAATGCATTATCTGATGAAGAGTTAGAAGATTTAGAAGATGTTGTAGAAACAGAGCAGATACCCTTAGTAAGGCCTAGTCTAAGTGAACCTAATTCGCCTAAGCAAAGAAAACTTATAAAAGAGTCCTTTAATGTTAATGTGAGAAGATCTGCAAGAAATAAAACAATATCTAGAACAAGGAACTTTAAAAGGTCTATAGGATCCTCTTATAAAAGCTTTAAATGACTGTATTGCTTAATTGGAATGTAAGGGGAATTGGTAAACGTAAAACATTAAGAAGGATAAAGAATTTGATTAAAAAATTTGATGTTGATATCATAGCTCTTCAAGAGCCTATGATATCAGCTGAGAATATTGTTTCAATCTATTTAAAACTTGGTTTTGATTCACAATTTGCAAATATTAATAATAAAATTTGGTTGTTTTGGAGAAATGGTTATGAAATTGATGTTTTGGATAATTCTGATCAACTTTTAAACACTATTGTAAGTCATTCTTCTTCTAAGTCAGCAGTTCTAATTACTATAGTATATGCAAAATGTAATAGGGCTCATAGAATGTTATTATGGGATCAGTTAAGAAATATTTCAGTCACTAGTCTATCCTGACTTGTTGTTGGGGATTTTAACACAATCTCCAACACAAGTGAACAAATGGCCTGTAGTACTCTTTGCTCTAGAGGTATAGATGAATTTAATCTTATGATCTTAGACTGTAAGTTAGAAGAACCTGGGTACATTGGATCAAACTTTACTTGGACAAATAATCATAAGTGGAAAAGGTTAGATAGACCATTGCATAATGATAAATGGAGAGAAAACTTTAACATAACAAAAGTAAACCATTTAGCTAGAACATGTTCAGACCATTCACCATTATTAATTACAGTATCAGATAACTCTTTATATAAAAATCCATCATTTAGATTTCAGAATATAAGGATTAAGCATGAGGATTTCTTTAAAACTGTAAATGATAACTGGTCTAAGCAAATTCGTGATTCTTCTAATATGTTTGTCTTTTGGTCAAAACTTAAAAGGCTTAAGAAACATTTAATAAGTTGGAATAAGGAAACATTTGGAAACATTTTTGATTACTTAAGTAAAGTAGAAGAAGAAATAAAAGCTGCTGAATTAAGATTAGAAGAAGATGATACTTCTGAAAACCAATCTAAGATAGCTAGTCTAAATGTCACATATTCAATGTTGCTTGAGAGAGAAGAAACTTATTGGAAACAGAAAAGTTATTCTAATTGGATTGTAGATGGTGATAATAATACTGCAATGTTCCATAACTATGTTAAGAAAAGAAGGTCTAAAAATGTTATAAAGGGAATTCAGGAGAATAATATTTGGATTGAAGATGATAGCCTGATAGGATCTTCTACTGTAGATTACTTCTTTAACTTGTTAAATAAAACTCCAATTCAAAATGACCTTGTTTCAGTTAGAAATGTTATTCCTAGGATTATATCTGCTGTAGATAATGATAGTATCTTATTGTTGCCAACCTTAGATGAACTGTATGCTGTAATTAAGAGTTTGAATCTTGACAGTGCTTCTGGAGTTGATGGATTCAACTCCAGATTTTACCTTGCTTGTTGGTCAATTATAAAAGATGATCTTTTGAAAGCTGTTATAGATTTCTTTTTAGATGTAACGTTTCCAAAAGGTTTATTTGCTACTTTAATGTGTTTAATACCTAAAATCAAATCTCCTAAAACATGGATGCATTTTAGGCCTATAAGTTTGTGTTGTATTCTTAATATTATCATTTCAAAGCTTATAAACTTTAGGATAGCTAAGTTACTGCCTCTTATAATATCTAAGGATCAAGGTGCATATGTAGAACATATGACTATTCAAGAAAACATTTTAATAACCAAAGAATTAGTTAAGGAACTGAATAGGAAATCTAGAGGGGATAATGTAATTATAAACTTGGATATGTCAAAAGCATCTGATAACTTAGATTTTAATTTCATTTATGATGTTATGTTGTCATTTGGTTTTAGTGAACAAGTTATTTTGCTGATTAAGAAATGTATAGAAAATGTTTGGTATTCAGTTATAGTTAATGGTAATGCTAATGGTTTCTTTAAGTCTGTTAATGGTCTTAGGCACGGAGACCCTTTATCTCCCTATCTTTTCATTATAGCTGAGGAGTTTTTAATTAGGGGTGTTAATAACTTAATAAACCAACATAGTTCTATGTCTTATAATATGAAAAGCTTAGTGAAAATTAATTGCCTTGCTTATGCTGATGATATAATTTTGTTTTTAAATGGATCACAAACAAGTATAAAGAAGTTAACTAAGTTCTTAGATGTTTATCAATCACTTTCTGGTCAGCAAATAAATAGACAAAAGACTACATTTATTACATCCTTAAGAATGAATAGAACAAGAGTAAAATCCTTAGAAAACATTTTAGGTTTTAGGCATGCAGACCTTCATTTTACTTACCTAGGAATTCCAATTCATTCAAACAATCATTCAATTCATTTTGAGAAACTAATTGATAAGATAAGATGTAAAATTTCAGACTTGAACTCTAAAAACATATCATTTGGAGGCAAAATAACCTTAATAAACTCTCTTCTAATGTCATACCCAATATACTATTTGCAATCTATTAAGTTTCCTTTGAAAACAATATATAGGATTGAAAAGATTTTAAATAAGTTTTTGTGGGGGTCTAGTGAAACAGATAAACATATGATATGGTCTAGTTGGGATAAATTGTGTAAACCATACAACGAAAATGGATTAAACATCAGAAATATAAAAGATATACAAACTGCTTATTCATTTAAACTATGGTTTAATTTTAGGGAAAATAAAACCCTCTGGTCAAGTATAATGCATTCAAAATACTGTAATAACATTCATCCTTTGCAATCTACTCTTAAAATATCAGACTCTAAAATCTGGAAAAGAATGTATGAGGTTAAAGATAGAGCAGAGAAACATATAAGATGGAAGTTAGGAGATGGTAATTCGGATTTCTGGTTAGATGAGTGGTACAGTACTAAACCTTTAATAACTTTAAGAGCACTAAATTCTAATCATTATACACAAACTAAGGTAAATGAATACTGGATTGATAATGTGTGGAACATTGATAAACTTCTAAGCATGTTGCCTGCTAAATATGTGTATGAAATCATTAGGATAAAGTTTAATGCATATACATCTGATTCTATAATTTGGAAACTTTCAGTTGATGGAAAGTTTAACTTAAAGGAAACTGTTAATGAAGTAAGAATAAAAACCATAACATCTCAAATAAAAGATAAAATCTGGAACAATATTTCACCAAAGAAATGTTCTTTCATCCTTTGGAGATTTCTGAATAACCTATTAAGTGTAGACAGTAAACTTCAACAGACTGGCTTTTGTTTAGCATCTAAATGTACTAGTTGCCAGAATTTAGAAACCCTGAATCATGTTTTTGTATCTTGTGAAACTGCTTGGTATATCTGGTCTTACTTTTCTGCTATGTTTAGGATAGATGTAGGTAGGCATATGACAGTGAATAACATTATTAACCTTTGGTTAATGTCTACACCTAAAAGAATACATATCAGAACAATTTTACCTTCTTTGATTGTATACTCTATATGTTATGGTAGAAATAGTTGTAAACATAAAGATAGAATCTTATCTCCTAAAAGGATAGTTAATCATATATTATTCATGCTTTCATCCTTAGATTCAGGTTTGTATTTAACTGGGAAGCATTGGTCAAAGGACCTGCACATAGCTAAATATTTAAGATGTTTTAATCATGTCAGAAATACTAAATCATGTATGTATGTTGTTTGGCCTTTGCCTGATTATAATAGACTAAAATTAAATTGTGATGGTTCTTCCCTATATAATGGTGAGTCTAGTTATGGTTTTATCATTAGGAACAGCTTATGAACTACCTTAATAGCTAAAGGTGACTTAATTGGGAAGTGTTCTCCTATAATTGCTGAAGTTTTAGCTCTAGTAAATGGTCTTATGTATTGTAATGATCATGATTTAACATGTGTTGATATTGAGACAGACTGTCTCAGTTTATTCAATATGCTTGCAATAGGAAAACATCCTTGGCATTTAGACAAAATTCTTCAATATTGTAGATCATTTATTAAGCCACAAATAACTTTAAAACACATATATAGAGAGCAGAACTCTGCTGCTGATTGGGTGGCAAAGCATGCGTTAAAGATACAGTCTAGATTTATAGTTGAATCACCACACTCATTGAATGAACTGAATGCAATTACTTTCCTGGAATCATTGAGTCTAGGTTATTTTAGATTCTTTGACTAAATGTTTTGGCAAGTTGAAAGACTTGACCTTCATGGCTCTGTTTTGTAGGACAGGAGCAAGGATGGAGTAACCTACAACTCAAGGCAGCAAGGGGATGGAAGGATGGATGAAGAGGCTTGCTGAGAAAGGAAATGCAAGAGGAGAGGTTCAACATAAGTTTGAAGGAGAAGATGAAATCAGATAAAGAGGAGAGGTTCACACAAGTTTGAAGTCTGTATCTAAACTATGTTATTTATTTTAGTGTAATTGGATCGACTAGTCGACCAATTTAATCATGATATAGTATCAAACAAGTCGTAGAGTGCGGAGTGCACGCTTGTTAGATTATATCACGATTAGCGGGGTCAAGGGGCGGAGCCCCTTGCGGGGTCCAAGGGGCAGAGCCCCTGGCTGGGGTCGAGCTGACCTGTCAGCTTGGAAAAATTTTATTTTGGTTAAATCGGCTATTGTTGCAAGTCAACAGAATTTCAAAATTGAAAATTTGACAGTTTTATTCAAATTTTAAATTATAGCCGTTTTATTACAAAATCAGTTAAGATACCCTAACTTCCCTAACTTCCAAACTGTTTTTGGTTGGTCGAATTTATAAATCTGGGTTCTGTTGAAAAGAAGATGATATCATTTTCATCCTCTCTGTTCAAAGTCTATATCTCTGATTTTATCCAATTGAAATTTTTGGAGAACCCCAAAAATATTTCAATAAGAAATTGTTTACAAGACTTCAGAGATTATCCGGAAACGAAACACTATTTTCTACAAACTATGCAAATGCAGTATACTTGATCTGTACGAAATGAGTTGCTAACTCATAAATTGTATTAACATTTGTAAGTTTCTTTTAATCATCAATAAAAAATTCAATTTCTTGGAAAAAAATATATATTAGTATTTTATAATTATAACAGTATTAGATAAAAACAAATAATATAACGAATTATAATAATAATAAGAATCAAACTTAAAAATTCATGATATTGGAAATATTATAAAAAAATTAAAAATCATATCATAATAAAAAATAGATATGTGACATCTATTAAAATCGATTTTTAACAAAATATTTAAGCTCTTAAATAAAAAAATATAACAGTAATTTATTACAAAAATATAAACTTTAAATAACTTTGATTTTACTTATATATTAAGTTAAAGAATATATAATATATTTTACCACCAAATAGTATAAAAATAAAATTATTATTCTTACTATTATTTTAATTTTTAACTTTTTATATCTATCTAGTAATGAAATATTATTTTAAAATATTAATTTGTTAAAATGAAATAATTAGGAATAAATAAAAATAAATTTTAACAGACTTTTATTTTACTTATTTATTAGATAAAATATATAAAATATAATTTATAACCAAAATAGTATGATAAATTAAATTATTATTAAAAAATTGGCGTGGTTGTAATATTGTTAAGAATTTAAATTCATCCCCTAAATTATGTAATGGTACAAGATGAGTAATAACACAAATGAACAATAATATTACTGCAAGTGAAAATCATAACCAACGGTAACATTGGTGATACATATTTTACACTTTGGATTCCACAAAACATAAATAGTCATTTATATTTAAACAAATATAAATTTTTATTAGATTTATGCAATTGTTATGAATAAAAAAAATCAAAAGTAATCTTTAAATAAATAAAGAGCAAAGTACCATTTAAGACCCAAATCCCTAACTATTATCCACCTAAGATCCATATTTTCATGATTCTCCGAAAAAGACCCGTTTTAATTATATTTACCATTAAAGACCCACTACTACCCTAAATACCTCTCCTTATTTATATAAAAGTTTTTAACACCCTACCCCACTTTCTCTATCTTCCTTCTTATCCATTAAATTCATCTTCCTTTCTCTCTCTAATTAAGTTAAAAATCAAAATCAACGGAAGTTATTCTAGATTTGAGGTATAGAATCACTTACTTCATGATTATCATACTACATTATCTAATTTCCATTGATTTAAATATGACATAAATCTAATAACGAGGAACATGGAAATAAGCATCGACGTAAATCAGAACATCAGGTTTCCGTCCTGAAATCGATAACCTAAATTCAAACAAAAGACACTTAATCGGAAAGCGTAAACCCATAAAATATAAAAAAAATGAAAAATGAGTGTATATACACAAACACACCAAGATTCTACTTGACGATGAAAAGAATAATGAGGAGATGGTAGATGTTAGCTGCTTGAGCTTTCCATTATTTTAAATCCGTGTAATCTTTATTCAATTTATCGGAATCTGGACATATCTGAACGCTAAACTTATAGAAGGAGATGCAAAACGTTAATACAGTAGACGCGAAATGATAATACAGATAGATGCCCAAAAAATATTTTTAAAAAAAATTCAAAACATATCAAGAGTGGTACTAGTTTTGTTCATCTTAAAAAACAAAACCAACATGTATTTTCAGATTTGTTTTCTGAGTTATTGTTTAAAAGATACGGACTTTTTAAAAAAAATTAAAGGGTAAACGAAAAAGATGCGAAACCTTCTTTATTTTGGTAGATGCAAAACTTTCTTTATTTTGATAGATGTTAAACCTTCATTATTTATTTTGATAGATGCTAAACCTTCTTTATTTTGATAGATGCGAAATCTTCTTTATTTTGATAGATGCTAAACATTATTTATTTGGTATATGTGAAACCTTTTTTATTTTGATAGATGTGAAACCTTCTTCATTTTGATAGATGCAAAACCAATGGTATTTTCGAATTATTTTTCCGAGTTACGGTTTAAAAGATACGGATCTTTAAAATTAAAAAATTTAAAAAAAAATTAGTCACTCGATATTATATGAAAAAATAATTAAGATAAAAAATTTCTTTAAAAATTAAAATATTTATCTGTAATAGCTTTGTGAAACGGGTATTTATAGATAAGTATCCCTTAAATAAAAGGGAAATTGTACCAAAGGTACCTACTCAACTATTTTATTATCATCTAATACCCAAGGTTTGATCAATTGTCACTTAATACCCAACTCAACTACCTAATTGTCACATAGTACCTAACTTTATTTTAATACCCTGACTACCCTCACTATTCATGAACACGTAACCAAAATTTCTCTTTCCTTCTCTTTCCTACTTTTTCTTTAATTTTATTTTTAAAAGATCCGTATCTTTTGAACCGGAGCTCGAAAAAAATAAATGAAAGTACCATCACTTTTGTTTTTTAAAAAT
Source organism: Limnanthes douglasii subsp. nivea (assembly GCA_036936605.1). NCBI lineage: Eukaryota > Viridiplantae > Streptophyta > Magnoliopsida > Brassicales > Limnanthaceae > Limnanthes > Limnanthes douglasii. The sequence goes on along the minus strand of JAUPFV010000002.1, from coordinate 149,331,191 downwards.
GAACAAAACTAGATCCATTGATGATATTTTTTGATTTTTTTATGTTCAGTCCGACCAAAATCCGACTGTACCGAATGGAATGAGACCACACCATGCTTACCATCGCAGTAGCCTGGTAGGCAATCTCCACCTTTAATTAAGTTTAATGTCAATTACTTTTAATGTTATGTTATATTCTTCCAAATTATATGTATAGTATAAGTTGTTTGCAGTTGGTGACTTGGGCCCCTGCTCCCGATCTCATTGTCATATTTGTTCGTTCGTTTCTTTCAAACATTAGATTTTAACACTATCTTTATCCATTTCTTTTTTTCGGAGAGAACTAGCAAGGGAGAATAGTGATTAATTAGTTTTCTAGAGAATTTAAAAAGTAATGATTAATTTAGATTTAAAAAATGTAAGTATACATTTAAATATTAAAAAGTATAATAATTAAAGCTAAAATATGAATAAAATCACCAAAAAAGCAAAAAATACACTAGTAAATCATATAATAAAATTGATATTAAAATTTTAAAACAACAATTATCATAATAAATAAAAGAAATCTCCTAAAGAAATTTATATTTTGAGAGGAGGGAATTAAACGGAAAACAGTACAGCGTATAGACAAGTGGTAGATGCCAAAGTAGGATATATAATAAGTCTAAATGTCATATACAATTCTAAACGTTAAAATACACCCAAATACATTGATTCCACAATATACTCTATAGGTCTCTTTCCCTCTCAATGTCATTGTCAGACTTAGACCGGTCTCTGGAGAACCTTTGTACACAACTTTTCTCGTAATAAATTGATTTTGTAATTTTATATTATATTTATAAAAAAAAAAACATGACGGCAGCATTTTTCGTTAGTGAATTCGTTAGGGCCGTCGAGGTTTTTGTGTGCAGCGCTCATCCACCGTCCTACATCGGATCCGACTTCCTTTAGCACTTGCAGAGGTAAGATCTAGGAACAAAGAAACAAATAAGATAGTTGAACAGAAAGGAAACAAGTTTAAGAACTTCAAAACAACAAAGAAAAATTACTTACTGCAAGTGTAGCAGCAGGTGCAAGCAAAGCAATGCAGCCATATTACCACTGATAATCAGACATCACATTTTTGTCAGACGAAGTCCAGAAGGAGATAATAGATCAATAATAGAAAGAAAAAAAAATTGGATGTTAGATTTCACTGAACAAATGCAGCAAACAGAAGAAAACCTGGAAGGATAAGTAATGTGCAAAGTAGAAACATCCTTGCTTATGGATTTGAAGAAATTCTCCGAAGGCTTAACACCAGATAGAAGCTTCAATCCCACCCTACATATTTCAAACACCCAAATCAAAACTATAACAAGTTCAATTGAAAAACCAAACCCAATCATCAAAATCTCTTATTCAATCAGAAACAAACCCATCAATCTTATTCCCCTTTTTCAGACCAATCCAAGCGTCATTCATCTACCACAAATAAACCTTAAGCATCAGCATTCATTTTAGTATATACTATAAAACTAGAAATACATTTCCAAATCGACGTACCTTGTTGGAAACGAAATCCACGACGAGCTCTGCATTTTGGTTAATGGGTTTCGTTTGGGAGATGTAGTGGCTTGATCGCTGGATCTGGCAAAACACCAGTTTCTCCCTTTGATAGGGAAGACTACCAATCGGTAAGTCTTCTTCCTCTATCCAAGTAAGGAAATAGAGGTATTTTAGTTTATCAAAATGCTGATACATGGAAATCCTATTTTTGTCCGCCGCCATTGTTATGACATTGGAGCTTCTCTTACACATTTTTTTTGTTTTTGTGTTACAAATCTTTCTAACGAGAATGAAAAAATAAAGGGACAACTAATTTCAAAATCTTAGGTTCAAAAGTCAGATAAAGAAAAAGGAGAAACAATGTTCGCTCTTAACTTGAGTGACTGAATATTATGGTTTTAAAAAAAATAGTATCGAACCGAAAGTTAGAGAACAAGATCATAACTAATAAAGTATGAAACTAAGGATTTAAACACTCATGAATGAGAGGAGAAAGAGGTGTTTTGTATTAGATTCAATTGAAAACGAATGATACAAGTGAACACATCTCTCAGCTTAATTTATAGAAAAAACTAACCAAACACAAAATCAAAGAAACATATCAAACCCCCTGATGTGTCAAAATGAAGTATTATCAAAACGTGTTATCATCCAATGTGAATATGTTAAATCCCGTGATGCTATTAAACCGCATGGCGACAGTACACGAGTAAGTCGATACACTAGAAACAGAACATGTGATCGCCATTAAACCGCATGGCGACAGTAAGCGAGTCAGTCGATACAGTAGAAACAGAACATGTGATCGCCAGCTAAGCATGCAACCTCTTGTCAATGGACGGTTATATTTGGCTATCAAACCCGTAATCTGTTGGCTGGGATTTCATAGGGTTAGAAATAGGACGGTTATTTAGCTATCAAACTTGTAAACCTGTTGTCAATGGTCGGTTTGGATTCAAACCATAAAAACCTTATATACAAAAATTAACTATATCTAAACTTAAAAAAGAAAATACTTTTTTAGCTCTACCACTTATATGTCATTAATTAATTAATTAATTGATCATTTATATGTTATTAATCAATTAATGATGTATATGTAGACTTTTACAATTTGATCGTATTAGACTAAATTAAGAAAAAGGTACGAGAACCTCAAGTTTTGACCGCATCATTTCCTTTAGGCAGAATGTTCCAACACCCATAAAGATAATGAGTATAAGTCAATCTTACTTTAGTCGGATCGACCATGGATTAGTTTTGAACGGTATATTAAAAATATATATAAAAAGGTATTTTATAGTATAAAAACTTTTTATTCTAGGGCTTTATAGAGAATAAAAAACTACAAGAACAGAGTCGATCCAAAACAAAGTCGAAGCAAAACCCTAACGGCCGATGATTAACTCTATTATTGGAATTTAATCGATGGAAAAATTCCATGTTCTTCGTACTCCTGAGAATCAACAACAGCAATCGAGAAAGCAATTTGTTGATCTATTCAAACCAGAGGAAGATTTGGCAACGTTAAACCCAGAATTCGTAAAAAAAAACAGAGCATCATTACTCTGTTCAATACAGTGAAAATGTTAAAGAAACTCTAATTAAGAAATCTAGAATCACTTTGATAGCAAAGTTTAGTAATGGAGTTCCTAAGAAACTGAAACTTGATAGCTTCTTGGCTAATCTGAAATTCAGGGGTCCGTTCAACTACGAGGTATGGGACTCTCATCACATTTTCTTCGAGTTTGAATTAAAGGAAGATGTCGCAAAGATTTGGTCAAGAAATATATGGCGGTTTGATGATTCAGTTATGAGAATCTTGAGATGGAATCAAGATTTCAATAAAAAGTATGAAAACCCTACTGTTTTAACCTCGGTTCGCTTTGAAAATTTTCCAGAATGTCTATATGATACTGGTTTGGTGAATGATATTGCTGCAGCTATAGGGCCAACCTATAGGGTTGTTGTTCCTCATAAAAATCGAGCCAATGCCAATGCCTATTACGCACAAATAGAAGTGGACGTCTCTAAAAAATTGAAAAGGAAATTATGGATCGGTTTTGGTATCAATGATGGATATTGGATTTCAATCAGCTATAAAAACATGCCATCATATTGTAACTGTTGTTATCATATATGGCACAAGGCGTCTGAATGCAAAAAATAACCCAAGAAAGTTGAAGAAACTGCTACAATTAAAGAAAACAGCAAAACGGATGAAGTTACACATGATAAGGAAAAGCCGTTTGTTGATACTACTGAAACAAGAAATATGAATGTTTTTAAAGTTTATAAAAGAAAAATTAAATCAATCATTACTCAAAAGGATCAAGAAGAAGAAAAGAATGAAAGCAATAAAGACATGAATTATGATGTTCATACTAAGTCTTCACAAGTTCAACTGAACAATTCTATACAACAGCAGATTGAAAGCAACAAATCGAATTATCCAGGCAGAAGCAAAGTAGTTATAGAAGCTATAAATAAGGTTGATGAAGATAATTTTAAAGATCATCCTTCTGATCCAAACATTCGCAGTTGTTCTCCTTCTCCAACGTACTCTCCTCAACAAAGCTTCAATGAAATCATAACCTCCAAACTGAAAACTGCAAAAAGAAGAAGGTCAACTGGAAAGTTATCTATCAAGTCTCTAAGTTCAAGAAACAAAATCTACAAATCCTATTCTGATAATGATCAGGGAAATTAGTTGGAATGCAAGGGGTGTGAGTAACAAGCCTACCTTGAGAAGACTTAAATCTATGATAAGATCTGAGTGTATTAAGGTGCTTGCTATTAAGAGCCTATGTCCAAGAGTGAAAAAATTAAAGAAGTTGCTGAAGATCTTTGTTTTTGTGACTGTTTTGCTAATGTTTCTAACAAGCTGTGGATTTTCTGGATGGATAATGTCAATATTTATATTGTTCTTAACATGGAGCAATGTGTTCATATGGAGATTGAATACCCTTGAGTCATTGAAAGAATATATCTTAGTTTTGTCTATGCTAAGTGCAACCGTATTCAGAGATTGGATCTTTGGGAGAGTCTCATGGCAGTTGCTGATAATGATAAGACTTGGATGTGTGTTGGTGATTTTAATATTATTTCCTCTTATGATGAGCAGCTGAGTTGCATATCATCTTGTCAGGCCAGTATGGATAATTTCAATGAAACTATAAGGAATTGCAACCTAAACGATGTTGGTTATAGTGTTCTAAGTTTACTTGGTTAAGAAGCAACAAATGGAGAAGGCTGGATCGTGCTCTGGTCAATGATAAGTGGATATTTACGTTTAAAGAAACACAGGTTTTTCACATGGTCAGAACATGTTCTGACCATGCCCCCTTACTTATCTCTGTTAACTTACTTAATGCTAATGATGCTATCGGTAAAATAAGAATTGTAAGTTTCTAAACACTTGGTCCAATGATGTTACTTTCCTTAGTGTTGTTGAGCAGGATTAAAATCAGCCAATAGTTAACCATCCAAGCAACACTTTTTTTGTACAAGCTAAGAACACTCAAAAGCTGTCTCAAGATTTGGAATAAGGAGAAGTTTGGGAATGTGTTTGACAGTGTTAAAGAAACTGAAAGCAATGTCAAAACTATGGAGATTCTTCATTATACTAACAATAATCAGCAATCTTTTGCTAGTTTAGCTGTGGCTAATAGTATGCACTTAAAAGCTCTAAGAAATGAGGATTCTTACTGGAGACAGAAATGCTTCAATAATTGGTTATATGAGGGTGATTGTAATTCTAAACTATTCTATAGTTATGCTGCTAAGAAAAGAAGGAAAACTGAAATTAAGAGTGTTAAAGACGGAGATACTTGGATTCTGGATAAGAAGGAGATATGAAAGTCTGCTGCTGATTAATTCAAGAACATTCTCATGTCTGAACCCTACAAAAGCAAAGATGAAGAAAATATGTTGCTGAATAACAAGAATTTTGATTGCATCCCCTTTATAGTCACTACTGAAGACAATAATAAGCTGCTTGATAGAATCTCTGAAGATGAGATTTGGGGAATAATCTGTAGCATAAAGAGTGATAGTGAACCTGGTATTGATGGTTTCAATCTCTATTTCTTTAAACGCTGCTGGCTTATTATTAAAAGAGACTTGTGTAATGCCTTCAATGCTTTTATTCAGGGTGGCTTCATCCCTAATGGGATTTTTGCCACTGGCATTTGCCTAGTCCCTAAGACCATTAACCCTATTTGGTGGAATAGCTACAGACCTATTGGTTTGTGTACTCTTATCAATAGATTTTTTTATGCCCTTATCAATCAAAGGCTGGCAAATGGCTTACCTAAGATTGTGTCTTCTACTCAGTCTGCTTTTGTCAAGGGCAGACTTATTCATGACAATATTTTATTGGCTAAAGAATTGCTTTATGATATTAACAAAAATCCTAAAAAGGGGAATACTATGATTCAGTTATATATGTTGAAAGCATTCGACAGAATCTCTCACTCATTCATTTTTAGAATTCTGCATTCTTTTGGTTTTAACAACAAGTTTGTTAGTCTTATTAGGAAGATGAGTACTGATGTCCATGTTTCTATGCTCATTAATGGGGAGACTTTTGATTATTTTAGAATGAAGAGAGGGCTATAAGGCAAGGGGATCCTATCTCCCCTAGCCTTTTGATCCTGGGTGAAGAATTTCTTAGCAGAGGTCTAAACAGCCTTTTCAATACTCACCCTAAAATGTGTTATGCTTCTAGATCTAAATACATCATCCCTTGTATCATGCTTGCTGATGATATATTAGTGTTCATTAATAGTATCCCGAATTCTATTGATATTCTAAGCTGCTATCTAGAGTTGTACCAGCAAATTTCAGGTCAGGCCATGAACAAAAGTAAAACAAAGTTGATTGTTTCATCCAAGTCCAATTCTTCAAAGGTGCAAAGTCTCAAGCTACAAACTGGTTTTGATGTAGACTTCCTTCTTATTTCTCACTTGGGAATTACTGTCTCAAACAACAACAAAGCAAAGATCTTCAATCCTATCCTAAACAAGATCAACGACACAATCACTGAATGGGACAGTAAGTTTCTCTCATATGGTGGCAGGTTATCTCTAATTACAAATGTGCTATTACTTATTACATATCATTGGTCACAATGTTGTGAAATTCCTAGAGCTATCATTTGCAAGATTGAAACTACTTTAAATAGATTTCTTTGGAGAACTAAGTTTAATCAAAAGGCTATCCACTGGTCTACCTGGTCTTACATTTGCAAACCTTTTGGAGAAAGGGGTCTAAATGTTAGAAAACTGAATGATATTCATAACTCTTTCTCTCAGAAATTATGGTTTAAGTTAAGGAAAAACATTTGTCGTTGGTCAAAAGTTATGAATGATATATACTGCAAAAATGTTTATCCTTTGTATATTAACAACATAAAAGGTTCTTCAGTGTGGAAAAGATTGTGCAATATAAGAAAGCAAGCTGACAGTAATGTTACCTGCATCATTGGCAGAGGCAATATTGATTTCTGGAAAGATTCTTGGCATAATCTTCCAGCAATAGCCACTGATAACAACATTAACTATTATATTGACGTTAAGGTTAACTCCTTTTGGCAAAATAACTCTTGGAATCTAAATGAAATGCAGGAAAGTATTGACAATAATAGAATTTAGATGATCAATAAGCTTCAAATCACTGATAATGAAGATATCATTTGTTGGAAGCTTTCCAAGGACAAACAATTCAACTTGAAGCAGACGTGGGAGAGCATAAGAACTAAACACAACTTCTCAAACTTATATAGAAAGATTTGGAACTCAAACATCCCCAGGAAGTTCTCTTTAATAACCTAGAAAATTATACATAACTTTATTGCTTTAGACTCTATTATGATGAAGAAGCATATTAGTATAGCTTCTAAGTGTGTGTTCTGTGATAATTGTGAGGAAAAGAATCAATTGTTTGTTAACTGCACGTTTGCATGGCAGATATGGAATTGGTTTACTTGCATTTTTAACATCAAAATCAAAAGATTTATGATCCTTTCTCACGTGTTAAGATGTTGGTTTTGGTTTTCAAAAGCAAAATTTCATATTACTCACCTTGTTCCCCAAGCTATTTGCTGGGTGATTTGGAAATCTAGAAATGCTATAAAGCATAAAGGAATTCATTTTAATGTAAACAAAGTCATTGATATCATCATAAGTATAATCAAAGGTGGTGAAATATCTGGTAAACTTAATCACAAGCACTAGTTGAAGTCTTTTAATGCATGTATTATCCTTGGTTGCAGTTCAATTGAAAGGAAGGACAAGCTGTTATAACTGAGATGGATTCCTCCTATTCAAACCCGTCTTAAGATGAATGTTGATGGTTCTTGTGCATCGAATGGTGAAGCTGGAACTGGTGTTCTATTCAGAAACAGCGATGGAGATATCATTCAAGCCTATGGTAATCTGTTGGGAAAAGCTTCTCCTCTTCAAGCTGAAACTATGGCTATGCTTCATGGCTTAACAGCTTGATATAAAAACAACTGGACTCACGTGGACATTGAGTCTGATTCATTAATTCTTATCAAATAGCTCACAAGTAAACCAATCTCAGACTTCGAAGACCCTAATGTAAGCTACTGCCGTAAATTTCTTAACAAGAATATGAGCTTAAAGCACATCTCTAGGGTCCAGAACCAAGCAACCGATTGGCTTGTGAAATGGACCCTAAAGTGTAAGATTAAGCTTAATTTTCAGCAGCTCAATGCTCCACCTAAACTCCTTGTAATCTCATTTCTTGAAAGCATTGGGTTGGGTTATATTCAAAGCGATTAAATCTTGAGCTATGGATACTGCTAAGGTTTTTTATTTTGTAGGAAAGCAAGGGAATGTTGAAGCTGAAAAAATATAATCTCAAGATGGTTGCAGAAGTAGAGTTGCTGTATGAGATTGGTGCTGATTTTCTTGCTGATTCTTGTGCTTGAGAAGATAGAAGAATAATTTTTTCCCTTTGTAATTCCTCTGATTTTGGAGGGAAATTTTGGCTCCAAAATTCATTTTCGTTTTAAACTTTGGGAAATTTAGCTATTGATTCCTCAATTTTGTAATTTTTTAATTAGTTAATAAAATGGTTCCTTTGAGGAAAAAAATAGTATATAAACTTTTGAATTTTTTAGATTTTTATTCGTAGTAGGTTTGTTGGATGGATCTTAAATGGTAAGTTTTATTTTATTTTATTTGATTTTAATTTGTTTTATTTATTTATATAAGGTTTCGATAAATATGTTTATGCAGTTAAATGTTATTATATAATTTTTATTTTTTATATAAAATTAAAATTAGAAAATAAAATAAAATTATTTTCTTGGATAATTGAAATTTTAGACGAATGCATCTTTATTATGTTTAGTGTGTAATATAAAAATTGAAATAAAAAATGAAGCAATTAAAATCCACCTGAGAAAAAAAATGACACTAAATAAATATCAAATACAAAAATTTCAAATACAAAAAATTCAAATAAAATTTAGACGAATGCATTCTTAAATAAACGAATAACTGAAATAAGAAAACAAATTAAGAGTTTATGAACTCTCAATATGGCATTTGGTTGTGCACCGGCTACGCACCTATAATGCACGTTGTTCAGCACCATCAACACATACAAGGTGCATCAATAGTGCATAGCACCTCCAACATCAACATCGGTGCACGTGCGTCGTCATCTTCCTTACCATTCAGTCAAGGAAGATGACTTCCATAGCTACCTAATAAACTCCAAAATCCAAATTAATTTAACAAAATCCTATATATATAAACTCTAATCTAATTCATAAATTCTACAACAAATCACAACAACAAACATACAATATACTAACTAATATACTAAAAAATTCAATAAATAAAACAAAATGAAAAAAATAAAATCACGAACAAATTAAAAAAAAATTAACCCAATGATTTATCTATCAATAAAATAAATTAATTCACAAATGGTAAATTTAATATCTGATTGACTAAGTAAAGTATAGAGAAGTAACAATGTAGAGAGAAAAATAGGTTTTAGAGGGAGAAAGTCAAGTCGTAAGAGTGATTAATCTCAAAAAGTGAGACCCTTTATTAGATCAACATTGTCCTTTATATAGAGGTGCAAAAACTTAGTTTCAACTGAAACAGATACAAAAAAGGGGTTAATTACATGTTAGTCCCTGACTAAAATATAAAGTTCTAATTCTCTCCTCTATTTATACAATATACCATAACAAGTTTTATTCTTTACATTTCAATTATTGAAGTCTTATTTCCTTAGTAGTACCCCTTAGTTCTTATGTAAGTAAATGAATGAGAACTAATTAGTCTCGAAAATCTTTAGAGGTGAAGAAAATCCCCTTATCCACAATCCAAACTGTTTCAAATATACGGTTATATCATAATTCAAGTTAAATTCATCGAATTAATTAAGAGGAAACTATTTCCTTATATTATGATTTGAAGCTCATGCGAAATATACGGTAACACTCTAGATGTCAAGTCCATCTTTTAGAAAATGGTGGTACCCTAAGCACTAAGTTTGCCACTAGACCCATAACGTGACAAATGTTAGACCCTCATCTACGCAACCGCTTCAAATTCTAACCAATCACTTTCCACATCTTCCACTTCTCGATACTTCTTTTCTCTTTCTATAGATACCTCTATGAACCATTGTTTGAGTCACAAACAAAATTTCTTTAGAGAGAATCTGTGAAAACTCAAAATTTCTTAGCTACCTTCAACGGCTTCTTCAGTCTGAAGGCTACCTTTACCCAAAAAATCAACTTTTCCGTTCAATCTTCAACCGGCTTATGATAAAGCATCCAAATACTAGAAGATCCAAAGCCATAATTCCCAAAAAACCCTAATCTTCAAAATCAGACAACAAACTCTTTGGATCTTACGACTGCTTCTGTATTAGTGAAAGAGCAGATGAATATCAGGAAACTCGACTAATAAGAGACGCCCCTCTAGGTTTGTCTACAAAAACAATATATTACGGTAATTTCGATCCTAACAAAACTCCTACCTTTCCACCTTCTCTTTTCCAGAAGAAAGTCAGTCATTAAGAGCTCGAAGACCTAAACACCTTGAATATCACCTTGTCTTACTAAATCATCCCCTCGAATCAGTCGTGAGGTGACCAAATCTTCTTTAAAAAGATCCAAAGAGACTTCTTCTTTAACCAATATTCCAAAAACTCAACCTTAAGAAGAAAAGCTTTCATAGCTATGGGTGATGATGCCGATGTCACTTCGAACGTTGATGTTACTTCGAATTCATCAAACACTTCTCCTCCCCTGAGGGAGATTATTGAGACAACAACAATGTCTCAATAAAATCCCTCAAGCAACCCTCATCAACTGATAGACGAGGCGTCCGGAGAAGAAATTGATTATGAAGCTACACAGTCAAATAATTAAGCTAAAACAGAAGAAGATGTTTTGAAGTAATCAGAAAGTAAAGTAGTGAAAATTGCTTCAAAAGGAAAGGCTCGTAAAACGAGAAAAAAGAAAGTTTGTGTCACAATATCCGACGAGCTGCGTGCATCAGTTGGTGAGAACTTAAGACCTCTCGAAGCGCATTACATATTGTCTTTTAAAAATGTTCCCTATACATATTACGAGGAGAGCCAAACAATTGATCTAAAGAAGTAATGGGGAATAGGACACAATATTATACTTCGTCTTCCCAAAAAAAGAGAAACGCCTTTGAATTGCAGAAAATATGAATTAGTGGTCTACCCAGAGATCATCAACTGGGTCTTCGGGTTCCACTGGACCCCATGATAGTTGAGTACTTCGAACTGTTGGATCTATGTCCAACCCAAGTGACACCAAATCAATGGTTCACCTTGCTTTATATGATCATGTTTTTCATCTGTCCTAAATTTCACTATGCATCGAGGACTTCATTTCCTTGACCGAACTGTCGAAGGGACCAATGCTTCCATTTTATTATCTTATGTTGGATAATGATTTAAAGGTCATCGATGACTTGTTGAAGGCAGACAAATTTTAGAAACAAAAATTTGTCTTCACCTCAGAAGCTTGGGAAAATGGTAATGAAATATATGAAGTCAACCCATCTAAATTGAACCTCGTCTGGAGGAGTAATCGTAAGTCTTTTAATTTAATTTTCTTTAGTTATATTTTAAATTGATGTTCTCCATATTTCTTATCAAATTCTATGCTCTGTATAGAAATTTCGAGGTGCTGCGCACTTCATCGAGAGAATTCAAAAGATACCTTTATCAAGCTTGATGCCTGGGCTGAAAAAGAATGGAATATTGTTTTTCACACAGTATTCCAACCTATCAACTTTCTTAACATTCATTTGTGGCCAATCAAGTTTGCAGCTCTCCCCCCTAAGAATCTGATGGAGCAACCCAATCCTTTACACACTATCAAAAGGTTAGTATGCCCTGATTGCAAAGTATTTTTACATATTCGAAATATATTGGATAACCACTTTCCTCAAAAGAAGAAGGCAAAAAATAATAAAAAGCCAACTAAAACATCTTGTGCTAGCCCTTCAGTAGATCTGATGCCAAAGAGTTTGAAGAGAAAAACAACATAAAGTAACATCCTCACAGTCGAAGAATGAGTAGAAGGTGAGCCTTCTTCGAAAAAGAAGAAAATAGTTTTCCGTCAAAAAATAAAGGCACAACTAAACCGACTCCTCAAAAGAAAGAAAAATAAATTTGTGGAAACCATCGAAGAAGTGTTGTCCGATGGTGATGAAATTGTGGTTGTGGAGAATCAACCAAGTCGGCAAAAAGAAAATTGGGGAAGTGTTGAAGATGTTGCCACTCAGCAAAGAGAAACTAATCTAGACAATGATTGATGCAATGACCACTTCGATCCTGATAACTTTATCAACTTCGATGAATCTCAAGCGCTTGCTAGAGACGAAGATCCAATCGTTCAAAAAATTCAAGATCAACTGCATAACCTTGGTAAAAGATCTGCACATGTTACTTCTGAAGCGACATATCATGTAGTTCATTTTCCTACGACCTTTCTTGCTCTCATACCTCGTCCCAGCCCAATGGTCATTCCTCCCGAGGAACCATCTGAAGAGGTTTTAGCTGCCCTTCAATCCTTTTCCGATCTTGATGTTGCAGCACATAAATTAAGTCAGGAAATCGAATCCTCTCAAAGTCAGTTAAAACACATGGCAAAAGAAATAGTTCGCAAAAAGAAAGTTACATGGATTTCATATGGCCAGATCTGAATTTCTCAAAGGACTCCTCTATCTCAAAAACCACCTTAGAGATGTGCATCAAAAATAAAAATAATATCTCAATACTTCTCATCAGAACGACATACATCAACTCAAGATCAAACATTCTGAAGAGTTAGCTACAGAAAAGCAGAAATTTGATGACCTTCAAGTTTCTCTTAACAAAAGTGAGGCGGAGAAGAAAACTTTAACAGATGACATAATTGCTCTCAAAGCCCATTTAGATGAAGAAAAGCGACTTGTTGTCACTGTTGCTGAGAAGGAATGTGCGAAAGACATGCTAGTAGCTATTAAAAGTGGTGAAGAGAAAACAATCATCACCCTCCTTCGCGAGATTCATACTACATACCCTAAGGTTAACCTCTCCATATTTTGGGAGTGAATTCCCATCAGACGGCGTCCTAGCGAGGATTTTGATCTTATTTCTAGTTCTTCATCCGAATAGGAAGAATCAGAAAAAAATTCCAAAGAAAGCTCCCATAACGAGTAACTCTGCTATCTCTTTTTCGTGTCTGTCAATCAATCATTGTAATAATTTGTTTTTAGTATATGCCTTTTCACTTGGCATCCAAGAAATTACTTTGTTCTCATAGAATCGAATTGAATATAGAAAGGTTTTGTTTATTATTTATTTCCTTAAGTCATGTTTACCTCGCAATATTACTTATATTACTTATTAAAAGTAAAATTTTGTTATACATAGCACCTCGAATATCATTGTGTGTTTAGATAACATAACCGTTCGAATATTATAATATGTTTAATGAATGTAGAACTTCGAATATTATAGTGAGCTTATTGAACATAACTCTTAGAACATTTTAGTGCGTTTAGAGAACGTAACACTTTGAATATGGTTTCTTCTTCGAACAGTGTACTCAACACTCGTGGTCAACCTTAAAGATGATCAGTCTTTGACTAGTTACTAAAATAATTTAAACAAAAATTTGTAAACAACCATTGGCCAAAAAACTCATTTTACTTATAGCTTTGAATAAACACCTCATTAAAACCTCCCTGGGCCAACATGGTAGGAAAGAGTGTGCTAATTGATCAAAGAAAACCATTTTAAAATATAACACAGTTACTCGCAATACAATTTTAGATGTTGTATATTCCATGAATGTTGAAGCATCCTCTCCTCATTATCACAAAGGCGATAAGAACCTGGCTTTATCTTTTCAACAACCATATAAAGACCTTCCCAATTTGGAGCCATCTTACCGAGGTTTTTTTCCTTAGTATGGAGAAATACCTTTCTTAACATTTTGTCACCTACCTTGAACTCCCTCTTTTTCACCCTCGAATTATATCTAATCCTCATAAGAGCTTGATAATGAATTATGTTCAGGTCAACTTGAAATATTTTTTCCTCAATCAAATCCAAGCTTGCTCTTTTAGCTTTATCATTTAGGTCTTTAGAGTATTGAGCTACTCTAAAAGAAAGAAATGCAGACTCTACATGACTAACAACATCCATTTCAGATGCCAAACCAAAAGGAGTTTCTTTAGTAGCTTCCTTATGGGATGTTCGATAGGTCCATACTAACTCCTGCAAATAATTAGACCCTTTAAACCGTCTAAAATATATCTATTTACCAGCTCTACTTGTCCATTTTCTTAGGGATAAAAGAGTGTGGAAAACATTGTTTTATCCCCTTCGAAGCACAGAACGAAGCCATTTCTTTATTATTAAATTGAGGACTGTTTTCTGTAGTAATTCTTCGAGGTATTCCAAAACTACAACAAATATTGTTTACAATGCACTTAATCACATCCTTAAATTTCGTTCCAGACAATGGTTCAGCTTCTGTCCACTTCGTAAATAATCCACTACAACAATTATCATTTGTCGTCATCTAGATGTCATCGGCAAATGACCAACCAAATCTATTCCTCATCTATCAAATGGAACGACTTTGGTAATGGACATAAGTGGAACTGCTGGTTTATGAATACAGTTAGCAAACTTTTGACAAGTATCACAGCTTCAAACCAAATTCTTGGCATTGTTTATAATCGAAGGCCAATAAAACCCTGCCAGCAAAACTCGACGAGTCAATTCCTTGAACCCACAATGCATGGAACCTTCTTCATCTTGTAATTCTGACAAAACTTCTCGTGATTCTTGTTTGCTAAAACATCTGAATAATGGCCTACTCAATGCTTTCTTATACAAAATCACGTATAACAATATATAGCCAAATACTTTGTCTCACAATTTCTTGGCCAATATCACATCTCCAGGAAGCTCTCCTCGAACCAAAAATTTCAAAATATCAGTTCTCTAGTCTCCTTGGACTGTCTCTGGAGTGACGAATACCTCCTCAATATGTTCACATTGCTCTGAATGAGTTAAAGACGAGTTCTCCTGTAATAAAATCCAAGGATATTCTTCTTTGTATACTATAGCTGCCAAAGAATCAGAAGTTATAATATTACCTCGCATTATATGATCTACAACAACATGATCAAACAGAAGATCCAAATTTCGAAGCTCTCAAAGATACAAAATTAAGTGATCCTTTTTCGCTTCGGAAACTCCAGACACTTGATTTGCTACTAATTGAGGATCTGTCTCTATCGTACTTAAGTTGCACCACAGAAATCCAGCGCTGCATCCCAAAACACTAAAATCTCCATTAGTTCGAACAATCCAAACCGAACTAGATGGCAAAAAATCTTTGCTAACATTTTCATCCAATTTTCTTGAATGTAACTCAACAAGAAAATCTGTCAAGTCTTGTACTTTAATTATTGTCGAGGCCAAAAGGTGATGTCAAAATCTCCCAACTCAACTGACCACTTAGTTATCCTCCTTAAAATGTAGGGGAGTTGTAAAACATTCTTCAATGGAAATGAAATTCAAACCTCAATGGTATGAGCTTGAAAATATGGACGCATTTTTCTAGCAGCCACCACCAATGCTAATGCTAATTTTTCAAGCTTCAAATACCTATTTTCTGCCGCCACCAAACTTTTGCTGACATAGTACACCGACTTCAGAATTCCTGAATATTCACTTATCAATACTACACTTACTTCAAAATCAGATACAACAATGTACAAAAAGAGTTGCTCTCCACTTTGAGGTTTGGATAGTATTTCTGGTGATGTCAACAAATCCTTGGTACTTGAAGACGCTACTTTACAATCTAAAGTCCATTTAAACTCATTTGGTCTTCCTAACACTTGAAAGAAAGGAAAACATTTATCAGAAAATCTAGAGATGAATTTGCTAAGTGTTGTTAACATTTTGGTTAATATTTGCACTTCTTTGATAGTTCAAGGTGATTTTATGGATACTACAGCTTTTAATTGCTCTGGGTCAGCTCTATTTATTTTTCACTTTTAACCTAACCCAAAACATTCCCTGATCCAACTCCAAATGTACACTTTTATATGGATTCAACTTTAGCTTTATTGCCATTAAATTCAAAAACGTTTCTTTTAAATTTTCCAAGTTTGCATCATCTGTTAAGATTTTAACCACCATGTCAACGGTATACACATCTATGTTCTTTTCAATTTGAGAATAAAATTCCTTATTCATTAATCTTTGATATGTAGCCCCAACATTCTTTAACCCAAAAGGCATAACCATATAACAGTGCAAGCCTCGGCCTGTGATAACTGTGGTACTCTCTTGATCATTTGTATCCATCTGAATTTGATTATATCCTACAAAATCATCCATAAAGGTCAATATTTTATTTCCCAAAGTAGCATATAATATCTGGTCTATTCGAGGAATGGGAAATGGGTCTTTTGGACAGGCTAGATTCAAGTCTGTAAAATCAACGCACATTCTCCACTTCCCATTCTTCTTCGTGACCACTACTGGGTTTATCGTCCATAAAGTATATTGTGATTCCTTTATATGTATGACCTTCGATAAACGGTCCACTTTGGAAATAATAGCTTATGTTTTTTCAAAAGAAAATGCCCGTCTTTTTTGTATAACAGGTTTCACCTTCGGATTTATTGCTAGGTTATAGAAAATTAATTCAATTGGAACTCTTGTTACATACTCTGTATTCCAAGCGTAAACATCCATATTGTGGGATAAAAACTTTAATAGTTGTTGACGTAAAATTGGGGTCAGTAAGGTTCTTACTCAAAGTATTCTTCAATCAGGAAAAGCATATTTCTCTCTTTCTTCACTTACTGTCAATGACTTGGGGTTTCCCTCGGATCGTGAAACCCTTCCTCAAGGTCTGGGGTGAACCCCCTGACTGTTATTCGTCCATTTTATCACAACTTCTAGATCCTCAGATCTGGAGAGCAGTGACATAACATTTATTAGCAGCCTTTTGGTCACTTCGGATGAACCCTACTCGGTCTCCTGTGACATACTTAAAACATTGATGGACTGTTGACACAACTCCATAAATTCTTGATAACCAAGATCTTCCAAATATGGCATTATATCTTGTTGGACGGTCCACCACCTTAAAAAGCACCTGAAACTTCTTCCTGAAAGGTAATTTTCCCATAATCATTTTTCTCTCGAATTCCCCAATTACCTGCGCAGTCACTCCATTAAACCGATGATAGTACGCTATGATTAGGAAATGCGAGGAGGGTTGCACATTCTATCATAAGTAGTTTTGAAAATAACGTTCACAGCGCTTCTTGTATCTATCAGCACACTTCGAATTTCAATGCCAACAATCTCTGCTCCAATGACCACCGCATCCTCATATGGCCCTGCAATACCCCGTAAATCATCTTCATCGAAGAGAATAAAGGGAATGTCTCTTTTACCATACAGATGAGTATACATATTTCCCTCTATCTGAGTAGCTAGACTCTCTACATACCTTTTCCTTGAACTATCTATATTACCAGTCATAGTCTTGCCCCCGAAAAATTGCCAATGACTCAAAATACTCGTAAAGGCTTCGAACGTGGCCTTGTTTTACTGGTTCCTCTACTACCATTAAGATTAATCGATCTGGATCTGCATCTAAGTATTCCGATGTTGCATCAAAATTATCAACTTTGGAATCCAAAATCATCAAATTTTGAGCCTATGAATTTGGATTCGATGGCTATGAAGTCGATGCGACAAGAATTTTTTATGCACTGCTCTACGCTTTCACATAAGTCAACAATTTCCCATTTTTAATTAAATTATGAAGTTCTTTTTTCAATGCGATACAGGCTGTGATATCATGTCCGATGTCGTTATGATACATGCAAAACCTGTTGTTTCTCTCCTCCATTGATTGGAGCGGGCTGCCTGAAATTCACATACCTTTTAGCTTTGTCGAAGATTGTAGCTAGACTTTCAGTTAGATCTTCATAATACTCAGGAATTATCCATTGATTGGGCCTCAGCCTATGCAATTCGTACCCTGATGCTTGGTTTGAGTATTCTCCATTTCGAGGAGGTAGGTTGTTGTTCCTCGGATGTGTATGTTGGGCAGAATTTGAAGATTTCCCCTGATTATTTGGCATCTTCTCATAATGCTTTTGACCAGTTCCAACTACTTCTCGAACCCTGGTCGATTCTTCCACCTTGATTTGGTCCTACACTTGAGTCATCAATGATGAGTCCGGATTCTGTCACCACACTTTATGGGAACCGGACAGGGTCAATTTGGACAACGTCCACCTCACTGGACAGGGGCAGTTCAGACAACTATCATCCACTGAACTATCTGAACAAAACTAAAGTACTTAAAACCTAATCACTTTTGACTAACTTGCCTATTTACTTACTTAGAACTAATGGGTCTTTAAACTCGACCTGAATCCATTAAACACGACCCGAAAGGCCATGTGGCCCAAATATAAGGGTATAAATACCCAACCACCAACATTAAATGAGGGTAATGAAAATTAATAACAACCAGACAGCTCAATTCTCCCTCTACATTCTACCCAAGTATTAAATACTCTCAAAATTCCACAAAACTCTAAACAAAAATTACAAACTTACCCTCAAACAGAAATAAACAACATCAAATTGGCGACCACAGTGGGAGTGCCACGGTGCCTGAATCTAGCATTCAAAACCATCAGAAAAACGAGTCTGAATGAATCCGAACGCACCAGAAGTACCACCAGCTTTGCTTGAAGTGGTGGGAGAAATATTTCTCCAACCCGGGCTGCTTTTCCCGAAGGTCTTTGATAGTATCTTCTAGGGTAGCTACCTTTGTGGCCCAACCCTCCTGGTTCTTCTTTAACTCCTCATTTTCTCTCTTCAAAACATCAGCATTTTGAGTGGCAATGAGGAGGTCGTTGGACAGTTTCTCCTTGTCAGAATTAAGGGCAGTAATGATAGCTGACTGACCTCGCACTTGTTTCTCCAGAACCAGCACTGGATCAATATTACTCAATATAGAGTGAGTTATAACATCTCTTTCACTTGAAACGGTGAAAGATTTACCATTGAAGGGAACGGTGTTCGAAGTGCTTGGAGGTAGGTAGGGCCCAACAAAATCATCTCTAGGGAGGTTTTCAAAGTAGTCACCAAGTCCCTCAAGCCCTGTAATGTCGACACCGTCAATACTGATGTCTCATCCTCCAACCTCATCGGTTTGAAAGTCATCAGGGATCTCTTCTACTCTTGTTGGATCAGTAGGGTCAACAGGAGGGAGGGGCTCCGGAGGCCGGAGAGAAAGTTCATCACCCCTGGAGGTCTTTTTCTTCTTGACCTCCCTGTCCTTGCTTTCTTCTCCCCGTTTCATGTCTCTCTTAGGAACCCTTGGAGGTTTTGGAGATTCTGCCTCTTCCCTAATACTCTCGTGCTCCACAACTTCTAGAAGAGCAACATCAATCTAACTTGGAACTGGCCCCTCTTGGTTTGTTGGAGCAGTTTCCTCCCCTTCGATGGGGTTAGCTTCAACCACACTCTTCTTTCCCTTACCTTTTTTGCCTTTCATCTTACTTGGGGCCTTGGCTAGACCAGGAAAATATAGTGACCCGTCCGGTGCGTGTGTTCTTTTAAGGACTACCTCCAGAAGGGGTGGAGTGGTAAGTTCCTCCCAGGATAAGTCTCTCCGGTCAGTAGTGTTCCAGAGGTGGGACCTTGCAAGATTGCCTCCAGTAAGGCGTTGTGGAAGCGATTTCCCCAATTTTTAGCAGCCCAAGTGTTTATCTTAGTGCAAGTGATCTGACCGGCCTTTAAGTGATTATTGAAGTCTTTAGACAACACTGTCAAGAAACAAAAAAAAAAGGCAAGTTAGATAAACAAATTTATAAAGAATGAAGATGGGAATTAGAGATGGGATTCTTACCATCACTTCGCCATCTGCTGGTGAGAAGACTTGGGTTGATACCGGCTTTAATCTTCCTCCCGTTCTCCCAGGCGCCACTCATAAACAAAAAGTGAGTCCTCCAATTTCTCTCCGACTCGAGCAAGTCATCCACTGCTTTATAGTTATCACCCATGTTGAAGTGATAGAAGGGAATATGGTGGTTTCTGCAGAGGCTGGCCACAACTGCGAATTCCTCCATTGGAAGAGGAATTCTAGAGAGCCTGGAAGCCATGATACAAACCATGAGAGTGTACCAGGCATTAGGGCTCAGTTGACTTGGGCAAAGCATGATGAGGTAGAAGTATCTGACTATCTCCGGATCTAAGGGAAACCTTAATCCCCAGTTAAAAAGTTCAGTGAAGATAACTATTTCACCAAGCTTGCAGTCCATCGGTGTTTCAAGGTCTATTGGGATCTTTATTTTTACATTCTCCGGAATCCCCCACTTTGTTCACATTCGACCCAGTTCGGCTGTGTGGATGAAGGCATAATTAATGTTTTGCAAAGCAAGTAAATACTTAACACTAACCTTGTGGAAACAAGGTCCCACTTTTCCCTCAAGGATCTCCGGCAGATATGGATGCCTTAGGCATAGCTTTTCTTTGCCTTTATCCTTCTTGGCAGCACCAGCATCACTCGTTTTTCCGGAGACTTCGGATTCAAACGGATCCTATTCAATAGAATCCTCCATTACTTCCTCCATTACCAAGGAGGGGTTTTCAGTTGTTTTTGGGTGAGGGGAGTTAGAGATTGGCTCAGCATGCCCTCCGGATTGTTGGTTTTCACTGGCTTCTTGTACTCTGGCCTCCGAATGGGGATCAGATGCAGTGGTTTCTTTTCGAAGACTTGAGCTAGATGCCTCCGGTCCGGACAACTTGTCCTTAGGAATTTTCATGGGTGCCTCTGACCCTGTGTTGCTATCCTTGGCCCCTGATTTGGAAGGTGTACCTTTTTTAGCATGCCCTCTTACCAGGTGACCTCTTCTCCGATCAACTAACTTATTTGGAGAAACATCTGCATCTGACCCCATGGCGATAAATGGAGAAGGCTTCTTAAAACTGGTAATTGCTTACCCTGGTTCAACAGTGGGCTCTAATTCCTGAACCGACGAGCCTGAAACGATTGGTGAGAGGTTGGTTTGAAACAATCTCCTCGGTTTAACGCTTTTAGTTGAAGAAGAGCCCTGGTCAGGCTCTGTGTTTGGAATTTCTGGTTTGTCGACAGGGGAAGTAGGAAGGCCTGCAACAATGCGCCTTTCTCGTTCAACTTTTTGGGCCTTTTCTAACTCTGATAGATTAAGCCACCCACCTTTGATTAAAGCGTTCCTAGCTGTGAACATAAACTCACAACCGAAAAGATTGTTTTTTAGAGAGAAAGCTCTGAAATTTAGCAAAGTAAGGATGAATAGGATGGTAAAACAGTAAAGGAATGATTAATTTATAGTAAACATACAAAAAGATGCTTTGATACCTAGGAGAATTTGAAAGGGTTGCAATGATTAAGGAACGACGCTGATGTCATCTTCATTAAATGAAGAAGTTACTTTTTATAGAAGGTGGGAGCGCCATTCTAGGTGAAAAAACGGCTGATGTGACGAACCAGAATGAGACACGTGTCCCACGAACTCTAGCAAGAAACCGTTTAGTTTTCAAGAACTTTTTCAGTTCGGATAAAGCTATAACACAGTTCGAAGGACCTGTCCGGATGTAACTGTCACCAGCAACAAGCTGTTTTTTAGGTCTTGCCAGAGGTTTTTGAACACCATCTAAAAAATGGGCTACTGATGAGTCTGGATTCTGTCACCACACTTTATGGGAACCGGACAGGGTCAATTCGGACAATGTCCACCTCACCGGACAGAGGCAGTTCGGACAACAATCATCCACTGAACTATCCGAACAGAACTAAAGTACTTAAAACCTAATCACTTTTTGACTAAGCTGCCTATTTACTTACTTAGAACTAATGGGTCTTTAAACTCGACCCGAATCCATTAAACACGACCCGAAAGCCCATATGGCCCAAATATAAGGGTATAAATACCCAACCACCAACATTAAATGAGGGTAATGAAAATTAAATACAACCAGGCAGCTCAATTCTCCCTCTACATTCTACCCAAGTATTAAATACTCTCAAAATTCCACAAAACCCTAAACAAAAATTAAAAACTTACCCTCAAACAGAAATAAACAACACCAATCAATGTTCCAAAAGTTGAAGCTCTTCGTTTTGTTGTTTCGTTAGCCAGATCTCCTGGTAGCAATCCTTATCGAAAGGCTGTCATTTCTACCAGTTCCTCATAAATATCTAAACTCGTTTTAGTTACGAAAAACTGTTTAGTGTAATCTTTCAATTTTTCTCCCACTGCCTACTTGTATTGAATTATTGTATCCCTGTTTGCTCTCATTTCCTTGCTCCTCACAAATTATCTTCGAAAAGTAGTGTAAAAATCTTTAAAATTTGAAATTGACCCCCTCAAAATTCTATTATACCACGTCAAAGTTGTTCTCTTGAAAGTTTGAGAGAAAGTACGACACACCAGCCTATTGTCATCCGCGAATTTCATCATATAATTCTTGAACTGTTCGATGTGATCATTTGGGTATTGCATTCCATCGAACTTCTCAACCTTCGAAATATCAAAGCACTTTGGAAAAGTGATAGATCTTATCTCAATTGTAAATGGAGAATTCCTTCAATCAACACCTTGAACATATTGATTTTTTGTTCCCATTACAGCATATAAATTTCGATTATCCACAACATTGTACTAGTTTGATGTATTTTCTTCACACAGTTTGCCTCCCTCAAGCATCGAGGTACACTTTCCCTTCTAGCTTTGTATTATTTTTTAGATTTGCAAGGTTGATCCTTCTCTTCTTTCGAAGATCCTTGATATCTTTTGAAACCACATCCAGAGCTTTTTATCTCTTCGTCACCGGATGTGACATACCTTTGTTTATCTTTTTGAGAAGTATGACGCTCTTTATGCGATTCAAACCACATTTTTTGTGTTCACTTCTTATCTGACGATCAGTGCAAGATCGGTCAAATTGATCACCAACATCATTTTGGTCGTTCACTTGTCTCACCTCGGATTTCAATCTAGCTGACTGAATCTCCTGCTCTCTCTGGTCGTAATTTTCGTTCACAACTGTTATTTTGTCCAAAAGTTGGTCCATTCGCAGCTCCATATCCGATTGAACTTGATGAACCAGAATAGACTCTTCTTATTTATCATCAGTCCTTTGTAATCTTTTTAAGTGTTTCAACAGCTAATCGAACCAACAGATCGTTCTCTGGATTCGTCGTCAAGTTTAAAGTTGTTTTTCAAGATTCGAAAAGGAGAAAAGAGAAATTTCGAACGAAAAATCTAGGAAACAATCAATTATCAAGTCCCGAGTGAAGTCACCAATTTGGTGAGTTTAATATCTGATTGACTAAGAAAAATATGTTTTCGAGAAAAATATGTTTTCGAGAGAGAAAGTCAAGTCATAAGAGTGATTAATCTCAAAAAGTCAGACCTTTTATTAGATCAACCTTGTCCTTTATATAGAGAAGAAAATACTTAGTTCCAACTGAAATAGTTACAAAAAGGGAGTTAATTACATGTTAGTCTCTAACTAAAATATAAAGTTCTAATTCTCTCCTCTAATTATACAATCTGTCATAACAAATGTTATTCTTTACATTTCAGTCCTTGAAGTTCTATTTTCTTATCAATAAACAAAACCCAATGATTCATCCATCATGAACAAAACTAACAATAACTTAAACAAAAATAAAATAAAAAATACCCTTGAATTTATAAATTCAAGAAAACAATCAAAATGACTTACTTTGGTGAAAGAGGAGGAATATCAGATTTCTTCACCATAGAGGAGAAAGAGCTTGTTAGAGGAGGAGCTCGATCTTTGGAGATAGAGCAAAGTGGCAAAAAAATTGGGTTGTATAGAGAGAATTAGAGAAAGTTTGAACTTTTTGGTTCAAGAAACAAAAGAGATAGTGGTCAGGAAAAAACCCTTTATATACTCCAATAAGGGAATTTTTGTCCAAAGCTATCTGAGCTAAGATCATTTTTGGGTGAAATTATATCTGGATGGGTTATATTTTGGATTTGGGTGGAAATTGTTTGACCCTTTTTCATATCTATGTTTTATTTATGTTAGTCTTGTTTGGGTTTTTTTTCTTTCATATTTATGTTTTTTTATGTTAGTGTTATTTGGGTTTTGCTTTTGTAGGTAATTTAGTTTTTAGTAGCTATTAATACATTTTTATTAACTGCAACATTGATTGGAAGTTAAACCTTAGGACCTTGTAGGGTTTAAAGTATGTACGTGACTATATTGGTTTGTTCTCATCCTATATTATTTTTTAAAACATCAAAGTTTGCATTTTGGTCAAGTTGGAGGTTTTCAACTTGCCTATTTTGGAAAATTAATCTTTATATATGGGTCGATAATTTCAACAATGGATATAGTTAATGTACAACTTCCATACTTCAGCTACCTTTATAACTAAATAGATTGTTAGGTTGCCAACATATCACGTATGATTAGGAATAGTAATTGTGTGTTATGGTTTGACAAGTGAGTGTATCCAACCTATTACTCAACAACATGATCTGATTTTTGTATGATCAGTTTTGGGTCATCTTATTAGTAGATGATGAATAGTAATTGTGTGTTATGGTTTGACGAGCGAGTGTATCCAACCTATTACTCAACAACATGATCCGATTTTTGTATGATCAGTTTTGGGTCATGATGAACTTCTGGCATGCACTACCAGTGCTCAAGGCTTAATTCTTGTATATTTAATATCGAATTAACGAAGTGACGATCCAGACCAAAGGTTTGGATATCTGATCTTGCTAATTTAAAAAAAAGTAATATAACTTTTCTTTAAGAGACACCGAATGAGAATAAAAATATTATATAATTATGTAAGAATGAACTTGTACATGCAGAAATATCTAAAAAATTCCTAAGAATTAAAAGTTTAAAATATAAAGAGTGTGTTATGCATAATATAGTTTTAGGTGTTTCACATTCTACAGATGTTTGATGTTATCTCCCTATGTCATCGAGGTTATACATTCATCTTCTTGAT
Source organism: Limnanthes douglasii subsp. nivea (assembly GCA_036936605.1). Classification (NCBI taxonomy): domain Eukaryota; kingdom Viridiplantae; phylum Streptophyta; class Magnoliopsida; order Brassicales; family Limnanthaceae; genus Limnanthes; species Limnanthes douglasii. The sequence goes on along the minus strand of JAUPFV010000002.1, from coordinate 149,306,026 downwards.
ATTCCAGTTATCATTTATGGGTTTTAACAGTTTGTGTCAATCTTCCGTTTACATAACGGAAGACAAATCGTAGATCTAGGTCTTCTATTGGCATCTTCCTTGGTTTGATGTCTTTGTTAAATCTCATAAAACTTAGGTTCATGTAGTGTTATTTCCCTATCCATGTCTTTTCTTAGTTCTATAATGTATCAACCATTAAATTGTTAACTGTTTTATTATTTGACTTTTTGTAAATATGTAGCGCGGGTGAGCTGATTTATTTTTTAGTGAGTATTTCTTTTATCATGTATATAAGGGCAAAGACGGTTTTCTCTGTTGAATTATATTTGGTTGTTATGTTATGCCATATTATGTTGTGCAAGTTTTTGAACCATTTATCTTTCTCTCTGTAGAGGTTTATCTTTAGTCCTTTAAGGATCATTATTTTGGTGACTTTTGCTTTCACATTCCCTTGTAAAACAATATTGGGAGGAATTTGTTTCTTGATGTCAAAATTCCTAAAGTATGTTGCCGAAAATTTATTTTAGAACTAAGTCTCATTGTCTGAGACCATGACAAGTAAAACGTATACATAATTTGTTGATGAATGAATAGTATTCCTTATTTTCTAAGTTGACAAATTCTAAAGTTTTTACAAGCTTATTTAGAAAGTAAAAAAATTATTTTTCCTCGTAAAAAAACAAAAAAACAGATTGGTAGAAAACAATAAATACAACATTTTTTTTATAAATAACATTTAATATTGTATTAGTATAATAAAATGAAAATTAATATATAACAATAACATTCTTTAAAATTTTGGTTAAAATGACACGGAAAGTATGTTACTTTTTTGGATATATATTGTTTTCTAAAACTCAATTTATTTAGTAAATTGCTTCACTATTAAAGCGAAGTCGTGTACTATGTATGATCCTGCTTTGTTTGTTTAAATTTAGTGATTTTTATCATAAAAAAATAAATGATGTCACAATGATTGTCTCTTTGGATATGATGTGTATAAAGTTAGAAAACGTATGACACATTGTTTCATTGGTTAGAATGTTTGCTAACTAGTAGCAATATCTTCACAATTGGTCAATAAACTACATGGTTAGAATGTTCGTGCGAGACTATTTAACCCGGTCCGTGATCCACGTACTCCTTATTCAACTTATTTTAATATAATGTATGTTTTGGCTAATGTGACACGCCTCAATATAGGTTATATGAATCACCATTGATACACGATACTGTCTATAATGATGTAATTTATTTGATATTTTATGTTTTAGACTACTATTTTCTTCTGATTAATCTTTCATCCGTCGACTATCGTTCAATTTAGTATTTTCATAATTCAATATTATTTAGTATTTTCATAATTCAATATTATCTACTATAATACATACTTATGCCTCATTAATGGGCGTTTCTTTCGATCCTCCGTCATTAATGGGTCATATGAACATGAGATCTACTTTTTTAACATCTTAAGAAGAGCTTTATCTAGATCGAGGATTACAAATTTGTATTATACTTTATTATTTATCACGGGAGATCAAGTTTCTTAGTCTGTTATATCATCGAGGTTGGGTGTCTCTTTCTCGTCGTTTAAGCTACCAGTTAAAGTACGAGGCAAGTTGTCTTATGCGAAACGATCAGACTGCTAGGGTGTCTGATCTATGTTCTCATTTGTGAGACATATATATCTTATTATTAAATATAATTTTTTGCTCTTGTCTCGTGTTAGAGAGATGGTATGTCATTTCATTTGATGGATTAGTTATGTAATGTTTGATTTCGTAGGTAATGTTTGATTTCGTGTATTTACCATTTTTGTTTTTGTTTTCGAAAATAATTTTTTTACTCGACGAAAGTAGCAAAAAACACAAAAATAGTCAAAGTATATATTTTTCATAAATGTCACCAAGTGATTGATATGTCAAAATCATACAAAAAAAATATAGATAAAAAGGAATAATAGAGAAATAACTTTTAAAAAAATTAAATAGACTTGATCATCAATAAAAATATATGGAACGTAACTATATATCCATATTCTATTTGAGTTATGATAGTTCCAGAAATATCTATTACATATATGTGTCATCAATAACAAATCCACATAGTTGTTCTATTTATAGTTGTTCTATTTATAGTTGTTCAATTATATTATTCTACTAAATAGCATATATGTGTCATTTATTACATAAAATACCCTCAATGTTACGCATTGTTTGGTTTACATCACAAAATAAATACCAGTCCTATAATTTACCGGTTAGACAAGTGAGTTAGATGTTTCATATCCTTATGATAAGTTACAAATATTAAGATAGTCATAGTACTCTTTTTGTCGATACACACTTAACCTAATTCGATGTTAGTTCTACAAATATTCATAAATGACCTTTTATTAACCTTAGATTTCAAAAAATATTACGTTAAAATGACAGACCAATGATAAGAACATTGTTTTGAAATATTTTGACCAACTAGGCTTTTAACCATAAATAGTTTAGATTTATATATTTATATATGAATTTAGTGCTTGAGTTATTTGATTTTATATCTAAAATTTTAAAAATTCCGATTTTCTTTGATAATTTTAAAATTTGTAAGATATGATGACTTTAGATTAGTATAGTTTTTAATGGGATTATAAATAGGATAATAAAATCATTTTTTAATTGATTTGTGTATTAGAATCAATAATTTAATTTTAAATTATATATATATATATATATATATATATTTAAGCAAAAATACATTTATTAGAAAGAATGGTCCTCTTTAAAAGTGTTACAAGACCTCAGGGGTCACAAAGTAATATTTCGAAAATGAAAACTGAAAGGGTGCTATAAGTTTCTCTCTCTTCTAAAAAATTAAAACAGAACACCAATAGACTTTTCTTTCTTCTCCAATTCACCATAGCCAGAACATCGAAGCAACTCAACCTTCCACGATTCCCATCTTTGCTTCTGAACCGATTTCTTTTCCTGCATTTTACTTGCAAAAATATAAATAGAAGAGCAGTATCCATCAATTTTAACTTTCATACATAGAAAAATATCCCAAACCCAAGCTTTCTAGGAAGATAATCGATTGAAGCCTGTTTGGGATTTGAAAACTTGAGAAATTCGGTTTCATTTTACATCTCAGTGTCCATTTAGTAAGCCAATATGTTGCTTGATTTTGGACTCTAGCGATGTATTTAAAAACCATCGAGGGAGACGGAGTTTTCCTACAGATTTTCATAATCGGCTCGAGGAACTAGGGCTCACCACCAAAAGCCAGATGGTTTATTAGAGTCTGAAAGTCCGACTAAATATTAACATCATTTCAATGGTTTTGCTTGCAAATCAGCAAACCATCCAGTAAGGCACGAGCCTCAGCAAGAAGGGGAGAGAGTTTCCCGTAGGTTTTCCTGTAACATTGAAGCACCTGACCCTCAGAATTTCTGAAAATGAAGCTCTCACTAGAATCTGCGTTGCTCAGCACAGAGGCGTCAACATTGAGCTTAATTCCACCATCAGTCGGGGCTTTCCAGGCAAGGTAACAAGGCTTATTCTTAAAGCTTGAACAACCCAACTTAATATTAGCATTCTTAGTTTTGGATCAATGCTTTCTGGTCAGAGTATTAGAAACATCTAAAGGGACAATTACTCTTTTGATGTAGTTAATGGAATCACAAGTATTTTTGATAACACCAGAAAACTTAGCTTTGTTTCTATTTTACCAAATGGTCCAACAGATAATAGCCGGCATCAAGTGAGTGATATGAGCCTTACTTACATTAAATCCTTGCCAAATTTTGATTACGTGATTGATTACCATATGTCTGTCAAGACAAATCTTGAATATGCTACAGAAATGAGTCCATATTTTCCAAGCTTGCTTGTAATTCATGAAAACATGATTGATGTCTTCATAGTTCATACAGAATTGACACTTTGACGCCATTTACAGGTGTCTTTTCTGCAAAACAAAATTGATAGGAATGTATTTCATGATTAGCCTCCACAGCAGGAAAGAAAACTTTCTAGGAATGAAACTACTCCAGATTTTTTAAACATAGAAGAAGAAGGAGCTTTATGGCTGATATTGTTCTAAGTCATCTTTGAATTGAAGTTGACGTCATTTGAGCACTTCCAAATCAGAGTATCCTTCTTGCTACTAGTAATAGAGAAGGCTTGAATTCGGTTCATATAATCTGGAGATAAGAAGGAAGATAAAGAGTGAGTGTCCCATTCATTGTTTCTTCAAAAAGAATTAACTTTTGCTTGCAGATAATTTAGATTTGTATGATCATCAGCAATTGGATGATGGTTTAACCAATCATCCCTCCAAAAGTCTATCTCCCCCTTTCCTATAAGCCATCTAACATTTAGTTCCGCCTCCCTTCTGATACCTGCAATTCTTTTCCGTATAAGAGAACCAGGACTGTTGTAGTTAGTGTAAAGAGGATGACTATTTTTTGAATAGATATTATGCATCATATTAGCCTATAGGGATTTACTGATTCTGAAATTAAACCAGAGCTTATGAGAATAGACTTTCTGAATGTCAGCAATCCTTCTGATGTCAAGATCACCCTCCCCGAAAGGCTTGCAAAGAGACTTCCAATTAGACCAGTGGATAGTCTTCTCTTTAAAGTTTGAATGCCACAGAAACTTGTTCAGAGTTTTCTCAATCCTGTTAATAATGCTAATAGGCAATATACTATTATGTAATCAATAGCAAGGGATAAACATAAGGACACTCGAGATAAGGACCAGTCTCCCTTCAAAGGATAGGTGCTTACAATCCTAATCCCCTATCTTGTCATTAATCTTATCGATGATCTTAATGTAGTTTCAAGGACTATTTCTGCTATTTAAAGTAATCCCTAAGTAGTTAGTATGGAGATTCTCAAACATGAATCCAGTTTTAGCTTTAATATGATTGATTCCACTCTGATTAGAAGTAATGCAATAGAGGAGTTTCGTCTTGTTTTTGTTAATGGCTTGCCCAAAAGTCTTTTGATAAGTGCCCAGGAACTCACAGAGCTTAGTAATGGAATCCTGCAAGCTGTTAAAGAAAATCAAAATATCGTCTGCAAAAGCCAGACAAGGAATAGACAGATGAGTTCTTGAATTATAATGCATTTTTATGTTGTTCATGTAAAGATTTTGAAGGCCTCTCTAGAACCTATTCCCCAATGATAAAAAGACTTGGAGATAGGGGATCCCCCTGTCTCAAGCCTCTTCTGGGGTTGAAATACCAATAATTGCCTCCATTGATCAGCAACGATATGTTGGTATCTCTAATCAACCTGTTAACAAGCCTAACAAAACCATCATTAAAGCCAAACTTGATTAGAACATTAGTAATAAAAGGAAAAGACATTTTGTTGAATGCTTTTGTCATATCTAACTGAATTATGATGTTGCCAGTATTTGGCTTCTTTTACAGATCATAAAGTAATTCTTTAGCCACCAAAATATGCTCTTGAATGGATCTGCCCAAGACAAACGCTCCATGATATTGATCGATAATGTTTGGAAGAATTATTGAGAGCGTAGAGTTGATCAGCTTAGACAAAATACTATTGAGCATTGTACAAAACCCAATAAGTCAATAATCATTCCACGAAATAGGATTGTTAGTCTTGGGAAGGAGACATAGACCAGTGGCAAAGATGCCTCCTTGAAATGTCCTGACCTTCAATAAAAGCGTTAATGGAATTACACAAATCAAATTTGATGATACCCGAGCAGAAAATATAGAATTGGATGTTAAATCCATCTATCCCTGCTGCACTATCTTTGTTCATATTTGAAATCATATTCCAAATCTCTTCTTCAGTGGCTAATTTCATTAAAAAAACATTTTCATCACTTGTTACCAACATAGGAATGGTATTAAAGATGTCATGGTTGATCAAGTTTAACTCATCCTCTTTATTGCAGTAAGGGTTAGTGGCAAGAAATGTTTTGAAGAAAGACTCACCAGAATTTCGAATACTATCATCTGCAGTGAGCCGAGTATCTCCATCTTTGATGCTATTGATTTTCCTTCTTCTTCTCTTCTTGTTAACATAGGAATGATACAACTTTGTGTTACCCTCACCATCCTTGAGCCAGTTATTATAACATCTTTGTTTCCAATAGTCATCTTCAATTCTCTTTGCTTTAATGTAATAACTGTTAGCTTTCTCCATATTGGCTTTACAGATAGAGTTCTGCTGAATAGAGTGAAGCATCTCCATTTTATTAACTTCCTCCTCAACTTCTTTAAGCTTGGTGAATATGTTACCAAAAGATTTGTTGTTCCACTATTTAATACAATTCTTCAGCCTTTTAAGCTTGAACCAAAAGACTTGGTTAGCATGACCTGCAATCCTTAACTTCCAGTTATTTTCAACAATACTCATGTAAGAATCATCGTTAAGCCATATATTCATAAATTTAAAACTCTTTCTGTTATGAATAGGCTGATTATCAAAAGTTTTCGCAGTTATGAGTAATTGAGCATGGTCAGAACAGGTTCTGGCATGTAAAAAACTTGGGAATTCTTGAAATAAGACTGCCAATTACAGTTAATCATAGCTCGATCTAATATTTTCCACCTTAACCCATGATTTCAGGTAAATTTTGAGCCTCCATAGCCATCATCCTCGAGCTTACACTCCCTGATGCGGCCGTTAAAATCTTCTATATTATTCAAGAAAATAGAGGAGCACCCTACTTGATCATCATTCCTGGTAATACAATTAAAATCCCCCACAGTCATCCAAGCTTTGTCATTGTCAGCCACTGATTTTAAGACATTCCAAATATCTCTCCTTTGGTTTAGGTTGTACTTAGCGTAAACTATCGAGAGATTAAAGCTAATCTCAGTGTCAGTGTTGTGAACATCAAGATGCAAGCACTCATTGTGATTCATTAGTAAATCAATCCTAATATTATCTTTTCAAAAGCACCATATCTTATTCGAAACATTAGAAGCGTAGTTACTGAAATAAATCTTAGAAGCAATCTCTTTCATTTTGTCACTATCAACCATAGGTTCTTGAATTGCCAGAACCTGAATTTTATTTTTGATGGATATGTCCTTAAACCTTTGAATGGTAGGATTGTTGTTTATCCCTCTCAGATTCCAACTAATCAGACTTATCATTATCAAAGAAAGACTTTTGTTTCTGTTTCATCTTTGAATATCTCAAAGACTTGATAATTTTCTTACTTGGCTTCTTGATTTTCATGACTGCTTTTAGTTTCTTGACCAGGATCCTTTTGAATTCAGGGGACGATTTTACTAACTGGAAGCCTGGAGTGCTACATCGAGATTTAACTAATGGAATGCCTTCTTCGTTTTGATTTTCAAATTCTGGAGAAACATCACTTGAAAAGCCATGTTCCAGAGTCTTTATGGCTTCAATAACTTTAGTTTCTTCAATTTGTATTTCCTCGAGATTATCTTCAATAGTTTTTTTGTTTCCTTTTGAACATTTTGTAAAACTATAGATGTGATCTTTTGAATGTAAATTTTCAAACTGTTATGGTTTTTTCTTTGCTCTGTTATTTCAGTATTTCTTTTCTCTGTTTGTTCTTCAGCTTTTCTTTTCATGCATTCAGAGTATTTATGGTCCTTGTGATTGTAGATATTACAGTAGGATGACAAATGTTTGTACGAAACAGAAATCCATACACCCTTGTTATCACCCAAACCCATCCATATTCTGTTGTGGAGCTTTTGATTAATGTCCAATTCAACGAGAGCCAGACAACCATTTTTGTGAGCTCTATTAATCTCAGGGACTATAACCTTGTGTGGGGTTCCTATTGATAAGGCCATATCTGTGATTATCTTGGTATTGAAAAGAAATTCTAGTAATTTTTCGAATCTGACCCAAATCAGAGACAGAAGGCTTTCTTTTTTGTTGTTAAATCCAGGAGTCCATCTTAATAACTGCATCTCATTTCCATCAAGATTCCAGATGTTCTTGGCCCAGAGTAAGCATACGTCTTCTTTGAGACTAAACTCCATAAATATATGTCTCAAGTCAAAGATTTTCATATTCATTTGCCCTCTGAATTTAAAAGTCTTCAAGAAATTGAGAATAAAATTCCTTTTCGGTATTCCATTTTTGAACTTTCCCACCAAAGTAATCTTAGAGTTCCCTTCGAGAGTATCTTTAATTTCTTAGGAATACTGGAAGTAAATATGATCAGCTTTGACACAATTCCTTTCCGGTATCGAATCCATTTTCGCTGTGGGTTTGTTTAAGAGAAAATCATCATAAGTTTTTGATTGCTGGTTCTTTTGTTTGTTTCTAGAAGAAGGGAGATTAGGAAAATCATCATCTTCAAAAAAGTCGTTGCTGTGTATCTCCATGGCCGGAGAGAAGGAGGCAGAACAGAGAAGAGATTACGGCGGCGATGCTCTGTTTCTCAGATCTTTAATTTCATATATATATATGACAGCTGAATTTATTTGAATTCAGAGTTTTTTTAAATTTAAACTCTAAACATATAAATAAGAATCATATCCCTGAATTGGCTTCCATTATTAAAAAATTACCTATCAATCTGTTTTTTTAAAATATTTAACTATGTTTAGTTAGATTAATATTAACTGCGGAATCAATACAAATGGGAAAAAAAATCTAACTCTGGTTGCTGCTTTCATTATCTATTCGGCCTCTGTCGGGTCAATATTAGACAAATTCATATCCTTTTTTTAGAAAATAAAGAATTTTATTAATTTAGACTAAATTGAGAGATACAAAAGAGTTTGACAAAAATTGCAAGAAGAGCAACAAATGAGGGGCTGAAAAACAAAAAACCCTAAAATAAGAAATAGAAGACCAGAGGGTCTTCTTCTTTGACTGACCAACAAACACTGCTTCTTAAGCTCAGAAGATTGCAATTCTACAGACCAAAAGAAGCATCAAAACACAACAATCGGGGCATTTATCCAAGATCAATGTACCCGATTCCAAGGCTTTCCAAGGTTGTAATAGTCAGAAGGGAATTCAGGGCGTTGTAGCCGTTAAAGCTTTGATTTTGTCTGCATGAGAGAACCCACTTCGCGATCCAGTCATATGCTTGATTCTGGATTCTAGAGATGTAACGAAGGGTCATTCGAGGGTGAATGAGGCTTTTACAAACGAAGATGGTGGATTCAAGGAAAAGAGCAGCAATTCCATAGGCCATGATGTTGATTAGAGTCATGCAATCTGATTTTACATCAACATCCTCCCAGTTTTTGCACTTACAAAGAATTAAGCCTTCAATTAAGGATTTGCATTCAACTAAAAATGGGTTTAATTTCCCAAACAAGCATCCATGGACAATCACAATGTCGCCACTGTCATTTCTTATCAAAATGCCACCACTGGATTCCCCGGTCGAGCTACATGCGCCGTCTACATTAAGCTTCAATCTACCAAGATTGGGAGCCATCCACTTCTGGTAACTATGTTTCGTTTTTATGTTGTTTATTGTGTTTCATCCCATAGTTGCACCTGCGTTAGTGACATGAGACCAGTGCTTAGCAGATAGAGTATTATTCAAATCAATCCCCGTAATGATTCTGATCACTCTATCAATGGCACTGTTGATAGTAGCATGGGTGCCATTGAACTTCGAACTGTTTCTGTTATACCAAATTGTCCAACAAATGATTTGAGGGACAATATGGGTTACATGAAACTTGTTCTTAGAGTACCAGAACCAAGAGCGGAGGATATGGTTAAGAGTCATGAAACAATTCAAGTTGATTCTCAAAAGACAACCAAAATAGTTCCAAATATTCCAGAACCAAATTAATAGTATCATGGGTGCCATTGAACTTCGAGCTGTTTCTGTTATACCAAATTGTCCAACAAATGATTTGAGGGACAATATGGGTTACATGAAACTTGTTCTTAGAGTACCAGAACCATGAGCGGAGGATATGGTTAAGAGTCATGAAACGATTCAAGTTGATTCTGAAAAGACAACCAAAATAGTTCCAAATATTCCAGGCAAAGTTGCAGTTGACGAATAGGTGATTTTTCAGTAACTTATGTCAATCCAGCAATCGTCGTTATCCCCAAAGCCTACCCACATTCTTCGTTTTAACCTTTTTGAGACATCAATTTCCACTTGAGCGTAACACGCATTGCTACTAGCTCTGTTGGTTTCAGGGACGACTGCTCTGTAGGTTGTACCAAGAAAGAAAGCGAAGTTATTAATAACAGAGGTATTATACATAAACTCTGGTAATTTTTCGAACCAAACCCAAAGCAAAACAATGGGATTTTCAAAGTTTTTGTTGAAGTCAGGACACCATCTGAGGATTCTCATCGTTTTGCCATCGACATTCTACACGTTTTTAGACTAAATGTTATAGATGTCTTCCTTCAAACAAAATTCCATCTTGAATGAAGTTGTAGAAGCCTTTAAATTTGAATGAATCAAGGAAGCTGCTCAGAGAGGATCTTTTCAATATACCATTGTTGAACTTCCCGATTAAAGTAGTTCGAGATTGCTGGAGAAGAAGATCTTTCGTTTCTTTTAAGTATTGGATCGTTATATGATCCTTTTTTTCTTTGACGAACTCAGGAGTAGTCTCAGAAAACAGAGCATTAGGTTTCAAGATTTCAGCGAACGATTTCTTGAATTGTTTTTGGGTATTGATTTCATTGTTGTTTTGAAGGGCAAGGAACACTTCATTACGTAACACGACCTCCTTCATCAGATTCATGGTAAGAAACCACTGAATACAAAGGTAAAGGTTCTGCAAAATTGAAACAAAGACTCTAGACAATTGATTGTCAGGAGGCAATCGATGTAAATCCTAAGACAAGATTAGACAGAGGTAAATCGAGCAGCACCGAAATTAATAAGAGAGGAGTGCCCAACCAGCGATCACCTTCTCCGGTGAAAGACTCGAGAGTTTCCAGTTTCTTGGAGCGGATCTTCTAAAACCCATCTTCTTTTCTTTTCTTGCACGCTCTATTATCCGTCTTTTGTATTCATCCCTTCACATGCTCCGGAATTCAAATAAACAAATATAAATTTTTCGGCATAAAATCATTACTCATAACTACAGAAGTATCCCTAAATATAAATAGAAAATTCATATCCTTAAATGGGAGTTTTTCATGCTTATAATTAGACCTATTTGTCCGGTTGAGTCGTCGAATTCTTTCTTACTATTACATGGTTCAGTCGTTCACATGTCGAGTTAGTGGAATTAAACGATTTATAAGTTTCGCTATTTATTTAACTTCGAGGGGTCATATCGCTCAACTAACAATACAGTTTTCAACGAACACAATGGAGAGATTCATTTGTTTAAATAAAACAACAACCCAATGTAAACAAAATAGCATAATGATAGAATCATAGCGTGATTTGGTATCACAAATGCAGCAATGAAAGGCCCAATAATCTGCCTACTCCATTGCATAGTAAGCCTGGCAAACAAAATCGGCGGCAATGTACATTGCCAAAATAAGGCTGATTGACTAACGTAAAAAACTTTCTTTTTCAGTTCTGTACGGCCACAAACCTGCACATGGAAAGTGTTTGTCAGCAACTAAACCATAAAATATTTATACATGCCTAAACAAAAGACTCCTATTATACACTAATATAAATAAACCATAAAACATTTGAGAAGAAAATCTAAATTTGATTCACATACCTAAACAAAAGACTCCCGAAGTCTACCATATATCACTTTTAGCACTATTTCCTTGTATCTAAAGACATGTGGCAGCATATTTTCTGGATCAAGAGTCCACCTTATTAATGTTCTTGTGTCACGCAAGACAAAGACAACTCACCCAAGTGACATATGATAAGATAGGATATAAGCTTTTACCCTAAAGAGGACAAGAAATCTTTTCATACACCAGTGTACTGTTCTGTATGTATCAACCATAATTATCCAACATTATGATTATTCTAAATGTTAAGTTCCTTCGCCAAAAAATCATCATGGGATACATAGTATGCCCACTGCTAAACCGGTAAGCCGCATACAAAAATTGATAAGTATGGTTCAATCATGTTCATTTCTCAATTATTAGAAACTTATATTGATATTCTTTTCATAAAACATATACATTACGTAATTAAAACAATGTCAAACAACATTTTTCATGCATGTTTTAGCCGTACCCATGTATCATGTCAGTTCAATTCTTATATACGAGATGAATAAAGTCTTCAGTGACAGAGTATTCTATATTATAGAGAAATAAAAGAGCGACGACCAGAATCGTAAATTATTTTGAAAAATAGTAGTTCATACCTATACATAAATATGTGGAGTAGGTCCTGTATCAGATCCAGATGCAGATGGACTTTCGCTATCTGAGTCTTCTAGACAACACACATGTCCAGGAACGGAGAAGTATCACGACAATTCTGAAATTAAATACCCAATGTTGATTTCAAATACCTAAACAAAACTATTCACAGAAAGTACAATGCCAATTGCCAAATCATGAAGATTTGGATTAACCATCATCATCGTGTCACTCTGTTTGAAAATCAACATGGTATGATGCTAAAACTCAATGGAGACTGACTTTGATTTGTAATTGTAATATTCAACCATTTTATACATCCACATACTTGATTGCCATTTGGTGTGCTAGTATACGATGTCATCTTTTCTTATACATAAAAAGCTCATGACGTATGTTTCTTCTACTTGATAGCCATTTTGTTTTATTTTTGGTGACTATATATACCCAAGCTGGCCATGCAGCTTAAGCTGTCCATCTAACTCATCCACCAAGGAGAAAATTTCATCAGAAGCAAAATGAGAATCATCCGAAGCGGCAAACTGATGAACTTTTCTTTCAATTTCAATCGAACTGGACCCAGGAGACTGTTTTTCTACCCCTAATTCTTTCATTCTTGCTCTCACCACAGCCACATCAACCCACCGGTTAGCTTCGGCATACAAGTTAAGCAAAAGAGCAAAGTAGCCACTATTAGTTGGCTCCAAAACCATCAACTCACTAACAGCAACTTTGGCGATCTCCAAATTCTTGTGCAGCTTACAACCGCAGAGCAAAGCACCCCAAATATAAGAATTTGGTTTAAACTTCATTGTCCTTGTAAATTCTAAAGCCTCGTCAAGCAACCCGGCTTTGCTCAGTAGATCAACCATGCATCCATAATGCTTAATTTGAGGAGTTATACCGAAAATACATGTCATGCTCTCAAATATTTTGCGGCCTTCTTGAGCAAGTCCTGCGTGTGTGCAGGCACTTAAGACACTAATGAAAGTAATTCCATTAGGCTTGATCTTCTCGTGTTCCATCTTGTTAAACATCCTTAATGCTTCTTGTGCATGCCCATGGGCTGCCAGGCCTTCAATTATGGAATTCCAACAAAACAAGTTCCTTTCTTCTAATTTAAAGAAAACCAAAAGGGAGCGTTCTAGACTGCCGCACTTTGCATACATATCCACCAACGCAGACCCGATAAAAACGTCGATGTCAAATCCATTTTGCATCATGTAAATATGTATTTGCTTCCCTAAATCAAGTGCTCCAAGATGAGCACAGGCCGAAATAACAGCAGACATAGTAACCGCATCAGGGCTGATCCCATTAAAAGTCATTTCATCAAAAACTGCCAATGCCTCTCTATATCTCTTGTTCTGACAGTAGCAAGTTATCATAGTTGTCCAGGATATTATATCTTTAGCTGGCATTAGACTATACAAAAGCTCAGCAGATTCCACTATTCCTACTCTTGCATACCCGTCAATCATACAATTCCAAGTAGCAGTATTTCTTCCAGGCATTTCATCGAACAACTTCCTTGCACAAGTCAAATTCCCAACCCTGGCGTAACAAGAGACCATAGTAGTCCAAGCGAAATCATCTCTCTCAGTCATTTCATCGAACACCTTCCCCGCTTCCGAAATTCGACTTGAGTTCGAATAGAAATGCATCAAAGCTGTCTGAACATAAACATGTGAGTCGAACCCGCATTTCCAAATGTTCCCATGAACAGATTGACCAAACCCAGACGAAGAAACAGACCCAGAAGCTTTAACTATGGACGGAAACGTGTAACTCGAAGGAGCTACAGAAGCTCTCAGCATGTGCTTGTAATAGTGAAGAGCTTGGATTGGGTAACCACAATGACAGAAACCTCTGATTATGGCATTGTAAACAAAAACATTGGGGTTTTGTATCTCGGTAAAGGCTAAAACTGCAAAATCTATTCGATAGAAGGTAACGCAGGCAGTGATAAACTGGTTTGTGAGAAAAGAATCTTGACTTGCACTGGTTTTGATCATGGTCGTGTAGATGTGCTGTAGGTCTACGGAACTGGAACATTTTTTTATTCGATCAACAATGGTGTGGTTTAGTCTTGGAAAGTTAGGTTGATGTAGGAGTTTTGGGTTAAGGCCAGCTATAGAAGCTATCATGACCGTGATCGATGCGAACTGGAGCTATTGAAGCTATTCCGGCCGGCTGATGATCAAAGCCGTTATTATTAAAGCATATTCAATATTTTCTTAATATTTTGCAACTACTGAATTTATAAACTATATTAATATTACCGTTCTATATTTGAGCTCAATGTCAAACTGGTAGTCCCCCAGTCCAATGCCACCGTATCCAATTTCACTTGTCCCATATGAAAAATGTTCAGGCCCAAAAGTGCTATCCTGTTAATTGCAATGGAGAGTTTGTTGTCCGCAAACGGATGCGGTGATGATATTTTATTTTGTTCACAAAATTTAAAGATATAATTCAAATTAATGGAAAATTATAAATGGTCCCAAAAAGATTTGTTTTTCTGACATTTTATTTTTTTACCAAAACCAACAAAATATTTTATTTTTTAAATACCGGATGTAGTTAGTTTTGTATGTCCCAAATATAAAATTAAAACCAAATTTCGTATTTATATACTAAATTCAAGTTTTTTCACAAAATTTTAAAAACAATTGTCGATATTTTTTTTATATTTTTTAAAAACTTATCTACCTTGAATATTAACAAAAAAACAAATTGGAAGGTTGAAGAAATCTATAACAAAATCGGAACTACAAATAAATTAATCTTTTGTTTTTATTAGAGTTAGAAACTAGATTTGCGTGAATGGAGTTTCATACGAGGGTCTCTGATTTTTCGAAAACAACACCGACGGCGAAAGTCTCCATCACCCTCGGCGCTACAACGCCGATGGTTCCAAGTCGTTACACTGGCAATGAGGGACGACCGTCGGCGCTACAACACTGGCGGTGTTGGGTGCTCCCACGCTGGTGCTTTCTAACTATACCAGCGTTAATACACCGACGGTGGTTAGTCAAACATCTTATATGTACTATTTATATACTAACTATTTCTCTAATGCGTTTGTGTCCAATTTTGAGACGCCTATTTCGATTAGACTATCCTAACAAACTCTGGGATGCGTGATATGTGTCTCAAATATATTGGTTAAGGGGTAACATCCATAATTTACACATGTCCAATTTTGATAGGCTTATTTCGATTATGCTATCCACGTATAAAATATTAATAAATAGACATTTCATTCGTGTAAGCTCGTAACCTTGAAAACTCATGATGATGCGAATTAGAATGTGCACGAAGATGCGCATCTACTCAAAGAAATTGCTTTCGTGAAACGCACGATGTCGGAAGAAACACTTGGTTTTGTCGACGAAGTTTTATACATAATGTACTTCATCACAAAAAGGAAACAACGTGTTCCGGTTGTATGATGCCCCGAGCATGCAGACGTGAAAAAGTTTTCGCCAAGTTAGATTATTTGAAAACAGTTCTGAATATACCTATTTAGTCACTCTTCTATCAACTCGTAAGCGAAATGCACGATGTTTTTAACATGATATTTTAAAACTTAGTTACAAAAGGTATGATGGATCATGTGGTGCAACAACTTAATTCGTTCAAAAAAAGGTACGAGCATGGATGAGATTATCCGTAACCGTAAACGCGCTTATGTAAACTAACTTTACGCACGAATTATATAATATTTTTAACTATGTGAACTAATTCATGTACAATGTTATCGTAATCGTCAATTTATTGTGTTTTCAAGTACTTATAAATTATACACTTCGGTGGTAACACCACAAAACTATTCACATATCCAATAAAATCGAATGTCACACCGGTGGCGCGAGATTTGAACGCTGGCAGCTCAACAGAGCACCACCTGTGTGTGAATTTAATAACTGAGCATTTTACCACGTTGACGGTTGGTGAATTTATTAGCCTTGGTGTTTTATTACGTCGGCAGTGCTGTAATTTAGCACCAAAAGTATTTAATTATGTCGGACGGGTTGTAATGTGGCACCATAAGCATTTTATTGCATCAGTCGGTGTGTCAATTATTCGATGTCAGATCCTTATAGCATCAGTGGTGTATTGTTCACCCTCCACCAACGTGGCCACTGTGCACCGGCGGTGCGGGACTACATATTCTAATAAATACTACATCATACAACATTAAAGAAAATGTGTTGAAAACCGCAGAAAATTAAACAAACTAACATAAAAGAAGAAGAAAACATGCATTTAATTAACTTAAAACCAAAATCAAATTTGATAAAAACATCCATTTAACATCATCCAAATCCAAGACAACACGATGAAAAAATTTTAGTTTACAAACAAAAACTACAGAGCGCAACTACTACATTGTGTAAACAAGGTACAACACAAAGAATATCAAGAGGACCCAGGGTTGGCGATGTACGGACTCGGTTCTGGAATGGGACAAGTTCTTCGACGTTATCATCGAAAGGTATTATACGGTTTATGGTGCATAATGTCTTCATCGAGTTCCCTTCCCCTAAAGCACGTGAAGTGATATTGAACCAACCAAACTTTGCCACATGCACTTCATATTGATCTGTAAACGTCCTACAGTTTGGCACAAGAGGCTGAGTGTACCAGTCAACCCAGAAAACATGAGTTTGTCAATCATCCCCATACGACCAATATACCGGATAGCGTCAGTGGTCACCTTTTTTCGGATCCGTACGGGCATAAAAAATATTTAGGGGCCTCTCATGTACCCAACTGAACTGTTACATGACCCTGTCTGCCATATACACGTCCTGAACATGCATAATCCGTATAAGGTTGTGATATAACCCCACCGAATGCACCAGAAAACTATCCCTGATATCCTCATACGGTTGAAAGGCCACCTACGAACAAAAACATATAACCCAGAGTCCGGGAAGGAGCTTGCCGTAATATGTCTTTGTTTTTCGTTCCCCATCCCCCACTTCAGTTTTTTAGGCAACTAACTAAGACATTTTGGCATAGATGACTTAAAATCGCTGGTAACCGAAGACCGCAGACACGTGAAATGACCAAATATCCAACAATCTAACAAGGCTTTGAAGCCAGTCAGACTCTTCAGCAACGTCTTAGATGCTCCTCCTAACCCCTTGTATAGTCACGCCAACGCACAAGTACCCCAATATTTACCACCTAGC
Source organism: Limnanthes douglasii subsp. nivea (assembly GCA_036936605.1). NCBI lineage: Eukaryota > Viridiplantae > Streptophyta > Magnoliopsida > Brassicales > Limnanthaceae > Limnanthes > Limnanthes douglasii. Next base: position 149,288,551 of record JAUPFV010000002.1, on the reverse strand, counting down.
TTATCCAAGTGCTATAAAGAAGCAGGTACTCAGCTTGTAGATTCTTTCGGATCGTATTCGAGAAATGATGCAGTCAAACATTATATCAGGTACGCACATATGTCTTGTAAGGCCATATCATTGGTACGGTCAGGATTACCATCACAATATCAAGGTGCTGAAAATGTACTCCTTAACCATTTTAGTACAAAACCAACCCCATTTTTCTTATCCAACTCCTTTTGGATTTGAATTACGGAACTCCCAACAACGAGGCATAGATCACCTACATACCACCAAAATTAAGACCCGGTTTGATTTCAAATACGGGACCCGTCACTGAGAGGTTGGTAATGACGTAAATATCGTCTAAAGTGATGATCATCTTTCTGAACGAGAACTGGAAAGTATTGGTCTCCTGATGCCAACGTTCGAGGAAAGCCTCGCTCAGTTGAATGTTTGAATTAAACTTGTTCAAGTGCTTTATAAAAGGCCATAATGGAGTTCCTCGGCTGACCTGCTCTTACTAAGGTCTCAATAACGTAAATGCACGTACTTCGCATGACTGTTAATACTTGTCAGCAACTGAAAACATAAAAATAAGATATATTATTATAATTTAATCATAAAAAGTAAATTAAATAAATAATTACCATTATAGGGTGTTGAAACTCACATTTCCGAGAAAAATTTTGAACGCATCGTGCCACATATAGTCTGAAAATAGTACAATATTATTTTGCGTAAAAAAACTCTTCAGATGGTCAGAAGGGTTTTGATGCTCGAGTTTTCTATCTGATGTTTCTTTTGGAACCGGAGGTAGCGATGGTGGTGTTTCAGTCTGAATCCTAGGCTATTCATTAGTATTATAAGTTGTATCATTGTCTGATGAAGATAAAATTTCAACGTTAGGTTTCGCGACAACAACGACAACAATTTTCCCTCTAACAGTATCATACTTATGGTAGCGCGCGGATCATGACGTGTGGTGCGAACTCTGACTTGCAAAGGAAGGGGAACCGTTTTGTATTTCATCAATACGCGTCCTTTTTGGAAGCGTTTTACCAACCTCAATCGGCGAAACATCCTTATATCGGGCATTCATCATTACCTCAGACCTACCGGTTTTATTCCTGGAACAAAAAAACTAAAACATATTTCAAACACAAATAATAAACACATATACATTAAATACGTCGTCATGCGTAAGTGCATCTTGCGGCAAGCGTCGAAGAATACCCAAGAACCCATAAGTATGTTCTTTGACAAAAATCTAACTATAATTTACTAAATCAACACCAAACAGCATAACCAACCATAAATTAACCGCACAAACACTTATATTTCATGTAATACTCTCTTATAACACCAGAACTAAACAATTTTGATACCTAAATCAAAAGTTACCAAAATCAACAAAATATAAAAACTCAAATTAAAATTTTAAAAAACAAGATTAAGTATTACTCTTTTCTTTTTCGCAACGATTGATTGTGTTATTAAAATTAAACTGGTTGATTGAGGTTTCAGTGTTCTTACTACAAAGGTTGAAGATTGAGTGAGGTTGAATATGAAATGAGGGACAAGGAGAAGTTTTGTTTTTAAATTTGGGTACACTTAAAATGTGTATGGATAGACTTAGATTTTTTTATTGAGGGTATTTTTTGAATAAATTGGGTTAACTTAACATGGCTTTTGGGTAGATTTAAATTGGAACAACTTAGAGTTTGGAAGGAAATTATTTAGCCATACCCTTAAAGAAATTTTATAAGAGAATAAAAAATGAGACTACTAATAAAGCTCAGTTGTGTGTATGGCATGTATGAGTCAGATATATGCTATCAAATTTATTAAGGGTACCTTTCATCCGTATTTAAAGTTCTCCATTGATAAAAAAATTATTTTTATTTATTTATAAAAATTATATAAGAATTTTATGTTTTAATAAAATTATATTTTTTCGAAGCTAGAACTAACTCATGATCTCAATAGAAAAATCAGTGGAGGAAATGTGATATTTAAGATTGACATGGTAAAACATTTTGTAGATTTTCATTCTATTTTATTATAAGTACTTTGAAGGCATTTGGCTTTAACACTAAATGGTTAAAGTTGATTAAGATTTGTTATCCTCTAGTTGGTTTTCTATTCTCTTAAGTGGTGAATTACATGGATACTTTAAAGCTATCTGATGTGTAAGACGAGGAGATTTGTTATCTCCTATTCTCTTTATCCTTGCTGAAGAATATGTAATCAGGGGATTAAAGAAGTTAATTGTTGATATTAAGGGGATGAGATACCATATAAGTAGTACAATCATCATTTCATACCTAGCATTTGCTAAAGAATTTATAATATTCTCTAATGGGAATTCTAAATCTCAAGAAAATTAGTGATTTTCTAAATCATTATGAAGTATGGTCCCGTCAATTAGTCAACAAACAAAAAAACTAGCTTTGTTACACTTAAGTCTATGACTCATCCTAGATTTTTTGTGATTGAAATATATATTGGCTTCAAAGATGAAAGGATATCTTTCAAGTATCTAGATATCCTTATTCACTTAAGTAATCGAATTGGCAATTGTAATGATTTTTTTTAAGTTAGATCAAAACTCAGTGAATGGGTTGGAAAACTACTTTTTTGTGGTAGGCTGATTTTGATTCAAACTATACTAGATAGTTATTCCAATCTATTACATCTAGAGTTGTTATCTTCCTAAATTAGTGATAACTAGAATTGAGAATATATACAATCGTTTCATATGGTGTTCTTCAGATGATAAAAAAACAATGCATTGGACCAACTCGAAACACTTATGTAAAACATATGCTGATGGTGGTCTCAACATTAGAAATTTAAATGATATGCAAAAGGTTTTCTCACGTAAACATTGGTTTAAATTCATAAAAAAACAACTCCTTATGGGACATTATATGAACTCGTTATACAGAAAAAATCATCATCCACTATAAGTTCTACCTAACTCTAGAGACTCAAAAATATGGAAAAGATTACTTAAAATTAGACAATCAGCATAAAAAATATACCTTTTGGAAAGTAGGCAGAGGAAAGAATGATTATTGCTCGGAGAGATGGCTTGATAAACAAGGGTACATATTATTCTTCGTCATTTCTTCAATTCCTGAAGAAAATATCGATAGGTTCTGGTCTATAGGTGAATGGAATGCTTCAAAACTCAAAGCTTCTGTCATTTATTCTGATATTGAAAAGATTAAAAGAATCACATTAAACCATATTCAAGATGATAAACTATTTTGGATTCTTTCTTCTAATGGTGACTTCAACACTAAAAAGACATGGAATATCGTAAGAGATAAAGCTTTACAAAGTAGAGATGTATTCCTAAGAAATGTTATGTTTTGACCTGGAGAATCTTAAAAGGACGGACTCATATTGACATAGTTTTACAAAGAAAACATGTATCTTTAGCATCTAAATGTAAATTTTGTAAAGACAATGAATCAATCAAACACCTTAATGTAGGACATTATTAGATAGATATATAGATAGGTAGGTTTGGAATCACTCTGACGAGCTTTGCGCTCAAGGCTTGGCACCTAGGTTAGAGCTTCACGCTCAAGGATTTACGCATAAATTTTCCTTTTACATGATACAATAAGACTCACTTTTATTTCTCAAAATCAACTGCCTCATACAATCACCTTACATCATTTATATAGAAGATAATAAGAATCTTTAAGGCTTACTTTGATTTCAAAAGACCCTAAGTTTTGTGACTTATAAAAAACGTTTAATAAAGAGCTCCACATTAATTGTAACTCTTAAAATTCCTTCAGAGTAATTTAAAGTCTTTTAATTATTTTAGTTTTGCATCATTTATCATCCGCTAAGAAGAACTCTACCCCTGTGAGTTACAACTAAAATAACTAGCGAGGATTTCAGGATTGATACGTTATAGCTCCTCATTTGTAACCATGTGATATCTGTATTAGGCCTACCCTTCCATTTAATCAAAAATTTAGGGTATCATCTTCACCTCGTCGAAAAGACATGCTCAACCACAATATCTTCCACAATGTCATTTTTTAGAATTTCAGGTGGTTAGTGTGGTATTGGTGTCATAAATTCATAAGTAGAAAAGGGGTGTGATGGATCAGTTGAGACATTTTCCATATGGTTTGAAGTAACTTCTTTGAATTGGGTCATATCCTCAATATTAAAAGTCAAACTAATTCCCATTCGGAAGGAAGCTGAAGCACATAAGCATTAGGATCTACGCGTGCTAAAATTTTAAATGAACCAATGTTATGGGCTTGCAATTTCTTTGAGATTTCTTGTGGAAACCGTTGAGGTTTTACTCGGACCATGATATAACCGTCAACTAAAAATTCTTGAAATTTACAATGAACATTAACAGTGGTCTTATACTTTTTATTGCTTTGATTGATCTTATAATGGATCTCGGTGTGCGAAGGATGAAGGTGTTGTATGAACTCATGAGTTGATTTAGATGCCCTTGGTAAAACTGACATAGGAATGAGATCTATATGAGCCTTGATTATTCCCATAAACGACTTCAAATAGGTTGATGACTATAGATCGATTGACTGAATTATTGTATGTGAGCTGTGCAATAGGTAAAATTACATGCTATGACCTAAATTCCGATTAAAAACTTTTGTTTTTCCATCTGTTTGCAAATGATAGGCCCTGAAAAATCTCAGCTTAGTGTCCATAACATGCCAAAGAGTTTTCCAAAAATAACTGATAACCCTCACATCTCTATCGAATACTATTGTTTTTGGTAGTCCGTGCAGTTTAATAATCTTCGTCATGAGAATCTTTTCCACCTTAGATGCATCAGATGGTTTAGAACATGGGATGAAGTGAGCCCATATACGGTCTTGTTTTCCGTACGATATTTATGTTTGAGCACAAAAGTAAACTCTTGAAGGAATTGGACCAACTTTTGTTTGACGTGGATTCCATTTCTTTTGTGAGCTTATATATCTTAGAGCTTGATTATCATTATATAAAACAAACTCGTGTGGTAATAGGTAGTGCCTCCAGGACCCCAAGGCCTGCCTACACTACCGCATATAATTCTTTATTGTACGTCGAATAATTTTGTTTTTCTTCATTTAGTTCTCACTAAATTAGGAAATCATTGTCCATCTTGGCTCAAAAATCCTCTGATTCTCATGCCAGAAGCATCACAAGACACTTCAAACTCATTTGAAAATTATGGAAACCTCATCACCAGAGCCTCAATCATTCTTGACTTTATCTCTATGAATGCTTCTACGAGTGATTTACTTCATGTAAATTCTAAAGTTTTTAAGAATTAGTGATGGGCACCATTATAGAACTGAACCCTTAATGAAACACTAATAGAATGTGGTCAGGTCGTAATTTTTTTGAATTTTATGAATATTTTTAGGTTCTTGCCAATTGAATGTGGCCTTTACTTTTTCTAGATCAACTTTCAATCATTCCAAAGATATAACAAATCCTAAAGAAACAACATGATCACTCATGAATGAACACTTCTTATGTTTGCATAAAACTTCTTGGCTCGAAGAACAATGATTACCTGTCGCAGATAGGTGATATGTTGTTCTCTAGAATTGTTATATATTAAAATATCGTCAGAGTAAACAACCAATAATTTACAGATGAATAGCTGAATGGTCTGCATCATTACCCTTATGAAGGTGCTTGGTGCATTTGATAAACCAAATGTCATGACTAGCCATTCACACACCCTATCTTTTATTTTGAAATCATTTTTCCATCCATCTCTGGGATGAATTCTGACTTGGTGATACCCACTTTTAAGATTATAGAATATGGTAGCTCCCACCATCATATCTAATAAATCTTCAAGTCGAGGGATATGGAATCGATGCTTGATAATGATTTTTTTAATGGCTTTGTTGTCGATGCACATTCACTATGATTTGTCCTTCTTAGGTGTTAATAAGGCTAGTACAACACATGGGCTCACACTTTCTCGATTAAACCATTTTGTTAGAAGATCGTATACTGGTCTTTTCGATTCTAAATCCTCTTTTGGATTTATACTAAAATGTGGCAGATTTGGTAATATTTCTCCCAAAATGAGATCAATAGCATGTTGAATATCTCAAAATTGAGAAAACTATCTGGGAAAATCTTCGGAGAACAACTTAATGTATTCTTTTACGATAAGTTTTACTTATAATGCTACATCATTTAGCAAAGCTGGAGTGTCTTTTACCATTATGAGAAACATGATAAGGTTGTCTTTGGTCTGCTGCAGTAACTCTCTCGAATCAACAATATAAAGAGGCTTTGTAACAATCTCTGATCTTCTTCATCGATACTTGATACTTTCGTCGGTTTTGGTTGGAGAGGATTTAGCATGATCTTTTTACCATTGTAAATAAATGAGCATGTATTGGATCGACCTGCAATATTTGCATCTTGATCATAGATCCACGAACTAACTAAAAGGATGATACATGTATTCATAGATACCATATAACAAAAAACGTCATCCTTGTAGGATAAAAACTTGATAGGTACCTTACAATAATGAGTAACAAGGATAGATGAAGTGTCGGTCTATGCCACCTGATACGATTGAGGGTGGACAATCGGTACTAGATCAAGACGAGATATTTTCTGAGCCGATATAATATAGTGCAACTCCCATTATCAATAATCAACTTGTAATTTTAATCACCAATTTTAACAAACATAAATAAAAGTGATGATCCACACTGATAATTGGTGGTTCTAGGCTAAACCAATGAGCATCTTACTACTCCCAAACTATAGTGTAAATTCACTTCTTTGTTGAACTTAGGATCACTCAAATCCAATTCTGCTTCATAAACTTCATATTCACAATTATCTGCATCTCGTACTCAACTGATGGTGGTCACTAGTAGCTTTCAAGATGATTCTTTGAAGGACAGGGCAGCAAAATGATCGAAGCCTTGACACTTAAAACAATATAGTGTTTTTTTCAGAATTATTTTCATTGGTTCCTATTTTTCCTCGATCCCTAGAGGTGTATGCAGTGTTGATAACTTTAAATGCAAATTTTACCTCGAATGATGATGCTCGAGAGCCCCCAACGGGGTAACAGTCTTGTTTCTACTTGTTGCCTTCAAATTAAGATATCAATCTAAATCTTGTTAAATTTATAAGCCCGGTATATTGCATCAATCGTATGAGTTATCAGTTCTTTTCGGATTTTTGACGGAGAGCAGTTCTGAAACGAGAAATAGTATTCAAATCATCCTCGGTAACATTGCATTTCAACATTAATTCCTCAAATTGAGAAATGTACTCCATAACCGGAAAGCTACCCTGACGAAACATCTTTCATTGATCAAGTAGTTAATGTTGATAGGGCACGAGAACATATTTTTCTCTAAGTTTGTCCTTCATATCAGCCCATAGAAGGATCTTGGGTTTCCGTACTCTTTCTATATGTATTTCAAGATTAGTCCAAAACAATTTTGCTTCTCCCACTAACTTCATTTTTATGAATATGACCTGTCGAGCTTGGGACATCTCGTATCATTCAAAAAATAATCCATGTCAGATGGCCAATCGAGAAAAACTTTGGGATTCAGTTTTCCATTAGAATAATTGGCGTTTACCTTCACTGGTTATAATATTTTCTCCTCCATATATTATCCCTTCGAATATTTCACCTATCTTGTAGTACCCTTGTACCTTCCACACTGTTTTCATCATCTTCATTTTTGGTTTCTAGCACTGTAAATCGAGCATCGAATATTTTGCGCCTATGGGTTGACTCTTCTTGCACTTGTTTGATTTGGTTGCTTAACTTTTCCAGCAGTTGAGTAACTTGGGTCGGATCTATTTTTTTTTTGTTATGTAAGAGGAAAATACATTGACCTTTGGCTTTGATACCAAAACTGATGTAGGATAGTAATAGCTACATATATATGGTTGGAATCACTCTCACGAGCTTCGTGCTCAACGCTTTGTGTCTAGGTTCGAGCTTCATACTCAACATTTTACGCTTAAATTTTCCTTTCGCAAGATAGAATAGGACTCACTTTTATTTCTCAAAATCATCTTCCTCATACAATCACCTCATATCTTTTATATACGAGATAATTAGAATATTAAAAATTTATTATAACTTCAAAAGACGTTAAGTTTATCACTTACTAAAAACGTGTAATAAAGAGCTCTACATTAATTGTGACTCTTAAAATTTCAATACTCTTAAAATTCCTTTATAGTAGTTTTAGTCTTTTAGTTATTCTATTTAACATCACACCTCTTCGTGGAATGTAAAATGGCATATAATATTTGGAAAGTTTTTTCTGGGTATTTGATATTTATATCATGATAAATATTTTTTTGTTCATGCTATAAGAACATGGTTTTGGTCTCCAAAACAAAAAATTCATATTAAAACCATCATACCTCATATAATTTGCTGGGTTATATGGAATGTAGGAAAAATTCCAAATTTTAAGATATAAACATATTCTTTAGTGCTATGATAAATCAAATCTACAATATAATATCAATATTATATAGTGAAAAACTTCTCAAATATGCTTACTAGAAAAATTATGTTCCACTTGATCTAGAATTGGGTTGTTTCAATTACTCTTTCAAGCACAAAATCTGCAAAGTTATTATATAGCATCAATCTGCAGAGAATAGATTAAAATGAATACATATGGTGTGTGTAATATAATGGGGGAATCAAGTGGTGGAGGTATTGTAAGAGATAACAAATGAGAACTCATCTTTGCTTTTGGTAGAATTTATGGTAAACAAACCGCATTATTAGTTGAATGTCGTAATCTCATGGATGAACTATTAATCTGCAAAGGAAAGAACATAACTCAGTTAGACATTTAGGTGGATTCTATATAGCTTATTTAAATTTGTTGGCAAAAAGGAAAAACCCCATGATTCATGATATACTTAATAGATTGTTGCAAGAAAAATATTAAAAATTGAATGACTATCAATCATGTATATATAGGTCAAAATCAAGCATCAGATTGGATTGCTAATGAATCATTAAAATAAATGATTTTTTTTATAAAGAATGAACACCAAATTAGCTTAAAGCTATCACTTTTCTATAAAGCTTAAAAATTGTTTACATTATCTTAGAGAATTAAACTAAGTTAAGTCTTTGGGTTGCACATACATATTCAAATATTTATGTCTATAACTAAACTTTATGTCGTCAATAAGTTTAATACCCTTTGAGACAAAAAAAAAGTATAAGCTAACAGACAAAAGACAAAGGAACAAAAAACTTGATTGATTCTAATATCAAAATCTTACCTATGTTATTGTCGAATGAAATCAAAATTGCATTATCTTCTCATAAGGAACCAAATTAAGCTTCTTTGGAGAAATTTAAACTTCTGAAAGGATAAATAATGACAAATTAAGAATTGAATCTTTTATTCTACTCATCCTGAATCTTTCAAGAAACACCTGCAATCACTAATAAAAAAAATTATCAAAAATTCTTTGATTCAAGTCAACCATTAAAGTGAACGAATGGTATGCACAAAAAACAATCTCAATATTTCCAAGATTTCAACAATTACTTGAGAATTTGCGAAGTCTTCAAGAATTGACAGTAGATGTGAAAGGTTAATATATCAAGCTCAAAAGAGAAATTATAGTTCTACTGACCTTTTTTTAAAAGATGAAAAAAACTCATTGACTGATAAAAAAATAGAAAAAGTAAAGTTTGAAAAAAGATTGATCTTCTAAGGAAAGATTTCGTATTAAAGATTTGCGCTATTTTTTCAAGTTCAATATAGGGAAGTTACTGTATCAATTTCAAAGTTTCACAAACTTTTATTAATAAAGGTTTCGACTTTAAGCCTGTAATCTTATTTATCAATAAAATTGGTTTCAATGGTTTAAAAAAATAGAAGCTTATCAAATATTTTTTAAATAAATAAATAAAAGTTTTTTAATAGGTTTTTTTAACATATATTAGCATTTTATATTTATTAAATACAATTATTTTATATAAGGTTCTAGTTTATTATTTATATATATATATATATATATATATATATATATATATATATATATATATATATATATAAGTTTATTTATTTTATTTTGAAATAAAAAAATGTATAGATGGAGGAAATTTTAAATATATATTTTATATATGTTTAAAATCTTTTAAATCTATTTAAAACAAAAAACAACCACAAAAAAAATTAAATCTAAATATTTATTTTCGTTCAGATCAAAGGTAAGAAAAAACTTATTAGACTATTACTTAACTTAATTTAATACTTTACTTGAATCATACTGGTTTAAGCTTAAGATTTATGTTTTTGAGTTTTAAAAAAATTATACATAATTTAATTGATAATTTCCTTAAACTATTGGAGTCTACATGATTTAATTTAATATTTTACTTGAATCATACTGGTTTATTCTGATCATCGTATTAGACAATTTTCATGAAGGTAATTAGAATATAGATGAGAGTATCATAGCTCCTTATGGTATACCAGAACTCTTAAGATTTCATATTTTGTTATAGTAATAGTTAACCGTGGTTTATTTGACATTGCCCAATGACTTCAATTTGTAAAGAAACATGTGGTAGATGAGGTAAGTCTAAAATTTTGAGAGTTTGTAGAGTTTAATTTGTCACACTTATTCATTCATTTGAAGCAGTTAAAAAATTATTATATATAAAGTTTTATTTTGTAATTCCTCTAAATGTTTATTGGTCTTGGTCATCCCTCAAGGTTTTATCAATACAACTAATCCATTTGAATGAAGATTACAATATTGTTGAATGTGTGCCCCGTGCTTGAAAATTACCTTTAGATGGTTGTTATATGTTATGAAATATTCATGTAGACTCCAATAGTTTAAGGAAATTATCAATAATTTCATACGATCACAATGATGATGTAATGTCTTATCGAGATTTGGGCATCCAATCTTAAATAATTATTAGTATGCGTAAAATTCCATAGTAAAAAAATGACGGATATGTTATATTTATCTAAAATAAGCATTGAAGTAAAGAATCTGAAGATGTTGATTCATCAAAGAAGGCCTCATAGAATCTCCATCATGTTGTGAAAATTATGATTAGTTACACTTATATTTTTTTAAACTTAATATGTTTTGAATATTTTTAATTTATTTATTACCTAATTTTGTTTTTGGCCTCTTCAAGCTTTTATCAACATGGAATCCTAAATATGTGTCTTTTTTCTTCTTGGATAATTGTTTAAACATAATTGTAAAAATTCGTGACATGTGTGTTCGTGAGTTGCTAAACTTGTTATAAATGTCCCATCATCTAAAAAATCTATAGATATATATAAGTTTATAACAATTTTTTCATAATCATATATTTTTTTGTTTTTTACTAATTAGTTTTTTTGTAATGTAAAATCAACTCGAGAAAAAATGAATGGGTTAAGGCATAAGAAACATTATCTTGTTTTGGGTCAAACCTAATTTGCTTGTATTCTCTTGTTCTAACTATTGTATTTGGTATACAACACGTTTGAAGGTTCTAGTAAGATTTTTGCTTAATATATGCTAGGTTTCTACAAAATATCTCAGAATAACACTAATATCAATACAACCGTTGACATCACTTGTTATATAATTTTTTTGTTACTAATGTCAAAACATTGCATCGACATTATTTGTTGTATAATGGAAACGGATGTCGACGCAAGGCTTCGATATTAGTGTTAAAGTCCTTCGAATATTAACTAATTTTAATGTCTCTGTCGATATTATTCGGTTATGGAATACACTAATTTCGATGCATTTTGTCGACACTAGATGTAAATGTTTACTTGTATAAACACTTTATGTTGACACAATCTCTGACACTAGATTATAATTCATATTGTTCAACTTTATATCCCTGAATTTTTTTAAATTACTTCTACCTTATTTCTCTTTATATACGAGACATATATCTCTCATAATTTTATCTACAAACTTTATAACAAATCAAATATCTGAAATTTTGTGAAATGGAATAGACTATGCACATAAATAACTGCTTGCTAAAAAAATCGACATTGTGAAGCAAACATTGGTCGATAAAACTAAAATATTTTTAATGAATTATTATTGAAAATATATTATATATATGAGGGCAAGAATATATAAGTTTGGAATATTTTAAAACCATTATGATGTTTTGGGTTTTTGACATATTGTATGATGGTAGGTAAGAGGCATATCCAGTGTTCTCTTTGCGTATTACTTATTCTATTATAAAACACATGCTGAAAGATATGGAAATGAACCTCACTGAGAATAGTGAGTACCAAATGAAAGAGGATGTGTACCTCTTAGAGTAAGATATCCAATGATATAACTCTTTCTAAAGTGTTGTGTTATTCGTATTTCATACGTCGGTTTTCATCTTATTTTTTATACTATCATATTATATTATATTTTTGTTTAGTTTTCATTATGTTTTGAATCTATCATATTTATTTATTGATGTTATTTTATTTTTTGAGTTTACTTAAAAAAATTAATTGATAGAAATAAAAATAAGCAACAACCCATCCTTTAGAAAAAAAAACAATAAGAAACTACCAAAGTTACGACGAACTAAAGTTACAAAGTAGATATATTTAGTCAACGGAAAGATTTGTCACTTTATGTTGTATGACCTAGCTCATTGGGGCTTGGCCAAACAGATAAGTATCATTCTGTTTGTGCGATGTCACGCGTGCACCTATCTTTCGACTTAGTTGTTTGGCCGAGATTATTTTTCTTGAGCATTGTTGCAAGACCACATATTTTTAGTACTAAATACTTTTATGTATGAAGGTCAATGGCTACCTTATTTACTTATGATTTATTTATGTCGAATTAGTAAATCTCCCCACTATTTTCATTGATGTTGAGTTAATGGAGTGTGCCCAATTATTGCATCATCTTCTTTCCACACTTTTACATCAACTTGATTCCCAAGATAACTTCTCAGTTTTTCTGCTTGATAATTCTTTATTATTACTTTAAATATTTTCACCACGTATCACTTGGCAAATGACTCTCTGGTTCCATAAATTATTCATCACTTTGTTGTTTTACCTTGGATTTTATCCAGAACTCTACTTACTAGAAATTTAATTTTTCTCTATAGAAGTTCACTTTTTCCTATTGCGCATCATGCTTTCCTTCTTGTTGAGTCAAATTTTTATCCATGGGGAGTCAAGTTGTCTTCATGATGAATTTTCTAGTTTTGTGTGTTTATTCTTCCTTTGATAAGGGTTTCCACCTTTAATCTTTGAATTTACTTTTTTCATGGCAGATGTGGATAATGATAATCTTAGTTTCTCTAATGGGCGTCAATGTGAATGATGATAATCTTAGTTCCATTAGTTTTGAATTTTTGGAGGTCCCCTCTAGAGAGGAGTCAGATATTTCCATGGTACTATATACTTATGTCCCCATTACTGAGGGTATCCATTTATGTGTGATAAATGGGCCTCGGGTTGTGGCCCTGATGGCTTCTCTAGTTCCATATTTACCAATACTAAAATTGATAAGATTCGTTATGAGAATGGACAAGAGAATGATGATAATCTTAGCTCCAAGCCCCGACGAGACTTCTCTCGATGTCCTTCCGCATGAGACTTTATTTTTTAACCAACCCTTTTTGTTTTAACTTCCGACTTTTATTAGACCCGTTTACATCTGAGTACTTATCGTGGGCCAGCCTTGCACCAGGCCAACTTTAGCATAATATATGGCATATATTAACCATGTTTTAGGTGGTGTGCAACATTAGAGGGGTTCCATATTTTATTATACTATTTACATCTTTATATTGTCTAAAGCAAACGAGTAGTTCCCCCTTCTACCATTTTAAGAAAAGTCTTATCATGGTGAGGGGTTTTCCTCAATCTAGTGGAATATAGAAGCACTATTTCTTTTTCATGATTGACATTGGTCGTCTACCTCAAGTGGCTATGTTCCTTCATTATTCTCAATACCTTGTCGAATTATGGGCGTTTAGCCTCGTGCATACTTGTATTTTATTCGTTTATTAATGTTATCTCTTTATCTTTTGCAGCTATACGTGCCAAATCTCTTCTAAAAAAGGATTTTTTATTGTCAATTTTTTCTCTATTTGCTCACTAATCTCGACAGACATAATTTTAACACAACCGAGCCCCACCATCATTGTGTAGACATTTGTGAGCCCGATAACTTTCTTAAGTCTTGTGTTTGGAGTGAGTTGCCCCACCCCTCACGTCGAGCATTCAAGCCAAACTCATGCAAAAAATTAAGTGATATTTCCAAATTGTTGGCCTAGACTGAGTCAGTATGACCGCCAACCACATCCCCATTGTTTTGTCATCCTCTAATTCTTCCGAGTCCAAGCATACTCGTCATGAAGAAGTTCCCATTGCACATTACCACGGTCTTGGTTTTGATGAGTTTCTACCTCTTAACCAAAATTTAACGTAGGCATATGAGACTTATCTGCCACCTACCCATATTGTCATTGTTTCCAAGCCAGTAAATGCTCGTCTCCAGATTATGGACAAGAAAAAGTTATACTGTATCAAAGGGGCTCGAGAAGGAAATGGTTATGCTAAAAAGTCAGAAGTCCCATAATACTTTCAAATGACTAAATAAGTCATACATTTTAAGCGGATTTTTGAACTTATTTAGTCACTTGGTATGAATAGTATTATGAAAAGTGATATTATTATAATTAGAATGAGAGTTAGCTAGGGTATATTTAAATTAAGACTCAACATAGTCTCTTTTGTGTAAGCTTATCCCTACTCTATTGATTCTCCAATTTATGTATGATGCAAGTTATCAGTCTAGCTTATTCTCAGTGTTGTCCAAACAGTGGGTTGGGATATGAACTTGTATAAAATACGATACTTCTTTCTTTTATGGTTGAAAAAGCATGCTGGTTATTATGTAAGTGGCATAAAATGCTTAGTTATGAAAATTTTAATAAGATAAGTATTTACATTGATAAAATAAGTTAGGTACAATGATTGAAAAGATGAGTTAAGAAGGGTTATAGGATCTTATTTCAAATTTTTGGGGGCTTGCCCCAGTCGATTTGGTGTTCCAAACTCATCATCCTTGGGTAGATTCATTGAGGGCTTCGGCTAGTCATTCTCGTATCGTCTTTTAGCTACTTTGTATTATTCCTACTTTTCCTCTGACCATATATACTAAATCACTAGTGGTAGGTAGAGGGTAAAATATTGAAGTCGTGAAACCATGGCCTCCTGAGGATCAAGTTTTAAAGGGTCGGGGTGTCCACCATTGGAAACTCGGGGGCTTTACTCTTAGCCCATCTTCCTGCTCCAATTTACACCCTTGTTCCAATTGACATAGTGGCTTAGCCGTTAAAACCAACAACATGATGAAAGGTTGGGAGGAGGATGATCTTGAAAGTTGCTTCATAGCCGAGTTGAACAAAACATTTACTGTTTCTCCCGTATCTAATAGAATTCTTTGTGCCTCACACCCTAGAATATTAGTCGTGATCAATAAGGAATTATCGTATAGATGGAAAATTTCCTTGAGATCTTTATCAATGAAAATGGACATCTTGGGTGCACATGCTATAAGCATATCAACCCTCAGTATGTTGATGGTCGAGGCCATCTCATCGATGTAGCTTTTGAAGAGTTATATGTGTATCATATTCTGCTGACGCTTGTATGGAGATTTAGGGTGTAGTTATAGCTTCTCTCATGCCCACTTACCTTAGTCTTGGGTTTCTTATGCTATGTATTGAGAGTTGTGTGGCCATTTTTGCTGGTGTTCATCGAGCTATTTGAAATACTTCCTTAGATGGCCTCTTTCGGTTAGCCGTTTTATCTCCTCCTTAGCACTCAACACTTCTAGGTAGTGTGCTCATGGTCTTAGTGGTACTCACAATGTTTGTGTCAATTTTTGGGTGTTTGGTGTGAGGACATCCTTCTCAGATGGGTTATAAGGTTATTCTATTTGATCTGTCCATAAAATTAGGCTTTGAACACGGTCAGTGGTGGGTGGTTAGCCTGCTTATCTAGGATAAAGCAAAGCATGAGGGTCTATATGTTAGGGAATGTTTGGGAATAACCACCATATTTGCCTTTCAAGGAGCATCATCTTCCCCTTGGTGGTTTAGAAAATCAGTCTTCTCGAGGTTAATATTGATAAGAGAAGGAAAATACAAGTAATAATAAGGTTGATTATGTAAAGTATAATGGCTAAATGTGTGTATTTAGTGATTAAGGACCAAATTAAAGCAAACATAAGAAATCGAGGGGTTGGTGATATGCCCAAAGAACTTGTCTGTAAATGGTAAAGGAGTGGGGCGAGAAATCCAATCTAACGGTGATAATTATGTAATTTTACTATCCACCTCATATACTATATAAATGACATTCCTTTTTTGGTAAAAGGACGAATGATTAGTTAATTATTGCTACATTTATTCCTTGTCTCTTTCTCTCTCTACAAAACATTAATCTCATAATAATAGTAACCTTATATGAACATTTCTTAGACAGACGCACTCTAACGAACATTTCTGATTCCGAACTAACCTAAGAATATTATGAGCTTATTAGTGGAGCCGTCTGTGGGAACCTGAGTGGTACTCGGAATTAACATTCCAAAGCCTTAGGAATAGTCTAAAAAGAAAATAGAAACAGAACTTTGTGGTGAGGCTGAGATAAATTCGAGAAAGGATCTAGTTGGTGTTGTATCTGGTGACCATTTGATGGAAGAGCAAGTCATAAACGAAGGAAATGACCCTAACCGATATGCGAAGGAGTTTCTAGAAGAATCTGTCCTGGTTGTCAGGCGTAAAGAGTTGTTAAAGGACATTGAAAGACTAAACGTAGAGAGATAAGCAATAATATGCTCTTGAAGAGTCAGATCTGAAATCCAACGAGAGAGAGAGAGAGAGAGAGAGAGAGAGAGAGAGTTGTGGCTGATCAGAATCAAGATGTCATTCAACCTAAAGAAAGGAAGCGGAGAAAAAGTCATCGATCTTCCAAAAGGAAAATTAGATGGGAACAAAGATAAGAGTCATCAGATTCTAGTGAGTATACTTCTCTTAGATCAGAAAGTTCATCCTCGGACACCGATGCTAGTTATAAGGAGGATCAGAAGCAAAGAGATTCAAAGATGTGTAAGAACTCTCATCGGACCATTCGGAGAAGAAAGGATTCGAGGAAGAAACGTGATCATGGGAAAATAAAGCTGTATTCCGAGGAGCCCGACAAAGTAGGGAATGTCCGACCAGAACATGTAACTCCACGAAGGCAACTTTAATCCGACAGTTACAATCAAATTTACCGAGTCAATAATCACTTCACTTTTCCGACCGAGGAAAGGCTCTATATGATAGCTAATGAAGGTTCGGGGGGGGGGGGGGGGGAGTGCTTACAAAGTCGGACATAATTATAGGTCATCTCCACTCTCTCCGGAGATCTTATCCGGACATCTCCTAAGTGGTTTGATATTTTCAAGCTGGAAACATTCGACGAGACTCAAGATCTAGATAATCATATTGAGCAGTTCAAGAACTTTATGATCAATTATGATGATGATGATGATGATAAGCTATTGTGAAGGGAATTCTCCAAACCTTCAAGAACGCATCATCCAAGTGGTATAATCATTTACCTTAGGGATGTATAAATTTTTTTGATATGTTTTGGAGTATATTCTGAACACCATTTCATTGGTAGAAAGAAATTCTGTGCAAATGGGGATACCATCATTTACTACAAACAGAAAGTTGGGGAAAGCTTAAAAGAGTACACGAAACGTTTTATTCAGGTCAATTCGGATATGGAGTTTTGTGAGGAAAAGGTGGCACCGGTTGCTTTTCCAATGAGTTTGCTTCCGAGGGTAATGAAAGATAATATCGCGGATATACAGGCCATGACATTTGGAGCGTTGTTGGATTAGATAGAGAAGCGGATTCTTGTAGAAGAAACTCGATCCTCGGAGATAGAATTGATGTCTCAATTCTATCAGGATCTGACCTTGATAAGAGCTAGTGCACCAACGGTGTATGTCCGACCAAAATTATCACAACCAACAATAGCAGTCCGACCGAGCACCAGTTCAAGCAAGAGGTCAAACTCCTCCACGGGCAGTACACAATCAACAGTATGCATCTGCAGGACAAGCATCTCAATAGTACGTTCGACCTATGTCCAAAAAGTGGGTCCGACCCGCTCACTATACCGAGTGAACTGAATGTGTATCAACCATTTTCGAGAAAACACGTGCAAATGTACACTTTTATAAGCCTTTCCTGTTTTAGACCCCAAGGGAGCATATGATGAATAAATATTGTCAATTTCATGAAGACACCGGGCACGATACGAAAAATTGTGTGGCATTGAAGAAAGAAGTTCAATCTTTGATAGAGAATGGAAAACTAATCGATTTTGTGAAAAAGAATTCTGTGGTTGCTCCTAATCAAGAAGTTTCTCCTAAACAAGAGGGTACTATGATGATATCTGAAGTGGTCAATAAAGAATCTATTAATGCATTTGATGTCACTGCACAATATCTAGATCCAAAGCCGGGCAAAAACAGTATAAACATGGTTGAAGAACCAAGTGCTAAAGGAAATTTTGTGAATTATGTTCATTATTTGAGTCACTAACCATTTTTGGTGGGGATACAGTGGCAGGAATATCAAACTACTCTCAGAAGAGACACATTGTTAGTCTGGCGACACAGTTGGAAGCAGGTGCTTCATCACACCTGTACAGAAATCCATCCCTTATGCTTTTCTTCGAAGATGATGACATGAGAGGCGTAGCTGGTCCGCATGAGGATGCAGTGGTAATCAGAGCATAGATAGTGGGAAACGAGATAAGAAATTTTTTTATTGATACTGGGAGTTCAGTTAAC
This sequence comes from Limnanthes douglasii subsp. nivea, assembly GCA_036936605.1. NCBI lineage: Eukaryota > Viridiplantae > Streptophyta > Magnoliopsida > Brassicales > Limnanthaceae > Limnanthes > Limnanthes douglasii. Next base: position 149,269,642 of record JAUPFV010000002.1, on the reverse strand, counting down.
ATAATTTTTATGTCTACTTATAGCCAGATAAAAAACCCACCAACAATCTTACGATCTGACCCGACAACAGTGGGATTTACTGGAGCTACTGCTGAAGTAATCGGAGAGTTTGAAGGAATGGTAGAGTTGGGCCGAGGGTCATTTAATAAGATAGTCACAGTACTGTTTGTAGTGGTGGATGTTCCCACATCATACAATGCTATCTTCGGAAGGTCTTGGTTATCTAAAATACACGATGTGCCATCTACTGTTCATCAGTGTTTGAAGTACATGGTAGGTAGCAACGTGGGAATGGTAAAAAGCAGTAAGAAGATGGCGAGAGAATGTTACCGAGCTGCGTTGGCCCCCAAGCAGTTGAAGAGGGTCGAATCGAAAAAAATAGCAATCAGGGCCCTCTACGAAATTACACTTATTTGTTTGGTGTACAGAAGATGTTATAGAGGTTCCAGCAGATGTCATCTGTCTCATGCTAGAAGTACGGAATATCATTCGTCCGATGATACAGAAGAGGAGATCATTTTCTCAAGAAATAAAAGAAGCAATAATGGCATAGGTGGACCGTTTGACACAATTATGCCACATACGCGAGTCACAATATCCTTTGTGCACTGCTAACCTAGTCTTAGTAAAGAAGAAAAATGGAAAGTGGTGAATGTGTGTGGACTATACCGATCTGAATAGAGTGTGTCCCATCTTTTCCCTGTTCTTAGAATAGATCAGTTGGTCAACTCGACGTCCAGAAATCGTTTGTTATCCTGTATGGGTGCCTATGCTGGGTATGATCAAATCCAGATGGACCCAAGAGACCAAGAGAGCATAACTTTTATTCATGGAAGGGGTTTGCACTGTTACAAAGTGATGTCATTCAGATTAAAAAAAACGTTGGGGCAACATATCAACGCTTAGTAGGCAAAGCTTTTGAGGGTCAGATTGGCAGAAATGTTGAGGTATACATTGATGACATGCTAGTCAAGAGCCTCAAAGAAGAGAATCATTTAGCTGACTTGGAAGAAACTTTTGCTGATTTGACCAAGGTAAATTTAAAATTGATCCCATAGAAGTGCACGTTCGGGGTAAGATCTGGAAAATAATTAGGCTACATAGTCAGTGAACAAGGTATTGAAGCCGATTCGATACAGCTAAATGTTTTGTGTACTATGGCCCCACCAAGAACAATCAAAGAGGTACAAATCCTGACTGGAAGATTGGCAACGTTAAACAGATTTATATCGCGGTCCTCGGACAAATGCGCCTCTTTCTTCCAGGTATTGAGAAAATAAAAATGCTTTGATTGGACTTAAGAATGTTCGGATGCTTTTAACCAGATAACGAGTATATTTCCTCCCCGGAAATCCTGACCAAGCCAATTTGTGGGAGAAGTTATTCATTTATTTGGCAGTGTTAGATTTTGCGGTGAGCGTGGTCTTGATCCGAGAGGAGTAAAATGTTCTAAAGCCGGATTATTGTATAAGTAAGAGTTTTCTGGATGCAGAGAAGAAGTACCTCCATTTAGAAAATTTGGCACTTGCATTGGTAACATCTGCGTGAAAAATAAGGCCTTACTTTCAAGCTCATTCAATCTTGGTACGAACATCTTTTCCGTTGAAGAACATGCTACAAATGCATGATGTATCGGGAAGAATGAAAAGTGATCGGTAGAGCTTGGAGACTTAGATATTGAATTTGAACCACGAACTGCTATCAAAGCACAAGCATTAGCTGATTTCTTAGTCGAATTCCACTCCGATCGGAATTAAATGGATATTGATAAAGAAGAATCTGGCTCAGGGTGGGTAGTCCGAACTGACGGTGGATCAAGCTCATCTGGTTGTGGTGCAGAGTAAAATTGACATCTCCGGAAAGAATTTCCATGTATCAAGCTATCTGACTCGGGTTTAAAGCGTCAAACAATGAAGCAAAGTACGAAGCAAATTTGGTTGGCTTAAGACTCGCGAAAATTTGTGGAGCCAAAAAAGTTAGGTTGATAAGTGATTTACAACTTCTGGTGAACCATGCTTTTGGACGGTCAAAGGCAAGAAAATATCATTTAGTAAAATATCTTGGGGTTTTGAAGGCCTTAACCTTGAGTTTCAAGGATGTCAGATTCAAACATGTTCATAGAGCTGGGAATTAAGTGGCTGATTATTTGGCCAGATCATCTTACTCAGAGGAGTACTCATAGATAGTTGTCCAAGAAAACCCATCAATTATTAATGGATCTGAATCAGTTGAATGAGGTGTCGAGGCCTTCCAAATTTCTACAGCTATAGTGAAAGACTGGAGAAGTGAGATACAAGAGTTCTTAGTTCACGATATATTACCAATTGATAAAGTAATGGCTAAAATAATACGATTCAAGGCATATAGGTATGTGGTACTCGGAGATGTATTGTATAAGAAATCTTTTAGTCGGCCTTTCTTCGTTTCTTAGGGAAGGATGAATCACAATTGATACTTTCAGAGTTTCATGATTGGGAAGGGTCAGCATACTGCGACTACAAAACATTGATACGAAGAGTTCTACTGGCTGGTTATTATTGGCCGACCATCTCCTCGGATGCAAAGGAGTTAGTGCAGAAGTGTGACATTTGCCAAATATTTGCTAACTCGATCCATACACGGCATGCCCCTCGAATCAATATCAGAGTCTTTACCATTCGACCGATGGGGTATTGATCTAGTCAGACCCCTACCGATAGCATCAGGAGGTCGTCAAACAATCATTGTTGCAGTAGATTACTTCTCCAAGTGGGTAGAATTTGAGCCGTTAGCAGGAGCAAGAGCGAAATATGTGATCAGGTTTATTATCTCTAACATATGTTGCCGCTTTGGTTTACCAAGAAAAATCACAATGGAGATGGACCACAATTCGATAACAATGAGATGAAAGATTTTTATGCATCTAAGGGGATAGAACAATGCTTCTCACCACCTTGTCTCCCTCAAGCGAATGGTCATGTTGAAGTGATTAATCAAACAATCTTAGATGGGCTGAGGAAGAATCTGGAGGGTAAGGCCAGAAAGTGGCCGGATTGCTTGTAAACATTTCTATAGGCTTACAGGACAACTCCTCGGACTTCAATGCAAGAGTCACCATTTGCACTCGTTCATGATATGGATGCAGTGGTACCATCAGAAAAAATGTACCCATCGTACAGGTTAAGTGAATACTCAGAGGAAACAAATGATAGAAGAAAGTGCACGAAGTTGGACCTAATAGAAGAAAATAGAAGAAGGGTGCAGTGAAACTCTTCACACTACCAGACTTTGATGAGGAGTCGGTATACATAAAAAGTCAGAAGGATATTGTTCAAAGTTGGGGAGAAAGTTTTAAGAAAAGTCTTCCTTCATACAAAACAAAAAAGGTTGCGAAAGTTAGCTCCTAATTGGGAAGGTCTGTACACGGTAACCAAGAAGATAAATCCGGGGACGTACAGACTGAAAGATAAAAAAGGAAGAGAGCTTCCCCACCCGTGGAACATTGAACACCTCAAAGTTTATTTAGATTAAACGTGTAAATATGTAGATATTTTCTTTAGTTTATGTAAGTATCGGTGGCATACTTTTTCCTACCCTTGTGGCGCAGGAAGGTTTTAATGAGATGCCCTAGTAGCCGACTTATATATAAAATCTCATTCCCTTCTTAAAATGATTCGCAAAATGTTTATCTTTTTTAACCCGAAAGGCATTCCAAAAAAAATTGGACTATAGTGTTCACCTTTTTGAACTCAAAAGGCATTTCAAAAAAGTTTGGACTATTATGTTCATCTTTTTGTACTCAAAATGCATTTCAAATAAGTTTGGACTAGAAAGTTCATCTTTTTTAACTCAAAAGATGTTCCAAAGAATTTTGGACTAGAAAGTTCATCTTTTTAAACTCAAAGTACATTCCAAAGAAGTTTGGATAAAAATTCATCTTTTTGAAAGACAATAAATATTTTCACATAAACGATTTCTTAGAGAAGAAATAAGTTGAGTTAAATAAGGATTTTTTTCAGTAAGAAATAAACTTGAAAAGAAATATCACAACAACAAAAATCCTCACCGTAGGAGGATAATCTTAGAAAATAAAGTTCTAATAAGTTGCGGTTACAAATAATTAACAAAACAAGGGTAAAAACATTCAAACTATACTAGTCGGATGCAGAATTTACCTTATTGTCTTCCGGGAAGTCGGATTCCGAGGATGAACCTTGTGAGTCATCCCTAGTCTCCAAATCCTCCATAGAAATACCTGCATGGTGGTGCCTTTCAATAACGCGCAACCAAAGGTTGCCTAGCTTCAGGTCCGGAAATCTTCTCATGCATCTCTAATACCATAGTAGACCTCATGTTGGCATCTCTTTTTTCGAGAAGAGATACAATACTGGCCACGTATGCATCGAGACGTTTCTTTTGCTAAGTTCCAAAGTCTTTCTTCACAGATTCGTTCTCCTTCTACAGCTTTTCAATTTTTATAACAGCATTTTCAAAATATTTTTTAGTCTTCACACAAGTATCGGTAAGACCAGCGACCAGAGTGTCCCGTTAGGTATCTTTGGCAATGAAGCGTTCTCGCTCGTCGTCAAACTTTCTCCTCCCGTCGGAAAGTTTAGTGTCTAAGTAGGTAATTCTGGTTAAATGGACAGCAGATGTTTTCTTTTCCTTGGAAAGTTCCTCCTCAACCTTTTGCCAATTGGGATGATACCTCTGATTTCTTGGCAAGTTCATCTGTCATGTGTTTCACCTTTCGCTTCAACTCAGTCGCCTCATAGGTCAGCCTCTTTACTTCAACACTTTTTTGAAGGACTTCATTCTTCTAACGATCCTTCTTTCCGTTCGAGGAGAGGAGCAGCACAGAGTAGTTTGTTTAGCTAATTGACAACAAAATCGTTTTCGTAGATATCAAAGTAAGCCGAGGCAAGGGAGAGATATTCACCTTTCTCAAAGTTTTCTTCTTGACCCGCAGGCTACTTTTTCTGAAAGACAAATCCCCCCCCCCCCCACGCCCCTCCGGAGTCTGAGTCGACTATGACAACTTTCTTTATTGGTGGTAAGACCGGGCAGGTTGTATTGTCTCTTTCTCCTTCACTGTCAACCAATTTGTTTTGTTTTTCTTCAACAGTAAGCCTTATTGGCCTCATAGCCCCAGCTCTCCCAGCTTGTCTCACTTCAATAGAAGTATTATGTTCAGCATCCCTCAGTCGTTCTTCCTGGGCATTGGACGGAGGACTTACCCAGGTCTCATTCTATTAAAATTCTGTTGGCCTCTCTTCCTGGGTCTCATTCTGACGATCTCCCTGGGCTCCAACTCCATGTTCCTAGGGAGTATTACTCTCTGACTCTGCATCCTTCTCGGTTCCCTCACCATCTTCCTCAGGTTTCTCCGCATCTTGGTGACTCGGAGCCTGAGCTCGGGTAGGAAGGTAAACTGTGTTATCCAAACTTTCTAGACGTTTGAGGATGACTTCATTTGGGGGAGGCACCATGAGCTCGGACATGGACTTCTTCTCTCCAAGTTCATACCTCCAAATATTACTTTTCACAAAGTTCATTGGCAAGAAACTTTGGTGAAATTTATGATCCCCATGTTCACCTTCCCAGACGCTTAGCTACTCAAAGATTTCCTTGGCAGCTTTTGCGTAACTTTTAAAGGGCTTGGCAATTCCCTTCATAGCTGTGTGAAAGAAACATCTTAAGATTATTTAACTTTAATTAATAAAATAGAAGACTATATGGGGATGCATACCTTGCCCGGACCACTTCAAAGTTAACCGATGGGAAAGGTCATCGGAGCTTTCAAAGCTGGTTTCCCATAGCCCGGAGATAAAGACGAATTGTTGCTTCCACTTTTTATCATCTTCTAAGAAATCTTTGATCACCTTGAATTAACTTGAAAAACCAAGAGATTAAAAAAGGGTAATGAGAGTTCCTAGCCACACTTGAAATAGAGATAAACTGCTTCATGGAAAAGGTCGTCTCCAAAAGTATGGAGGCCATGATGCAGGCCATGAGTGTGTACCACATGTTGGCACCAGCCTGAAAGGGACAAAGTCCGATGATGTTGAAGTATTCTACTAGAGAAGGATCAAGAGGTAGACGAAGTCTTGAGTTAATGAGCTTAGTGTAAAGGATCAGCTCATGATTACGAACGGACAGTGGAGTTTCTCCGACGGAGGGAAACCAAATGGGAATGTTCCCAGGTATCCCCCACCAATCTTTAAGTTTTACCTCATCGGTCGGATGAAAATATTTATACTTCACCTTATAAAGGGCAAAAAGATGCTTGGACTCGATATCGCGAAGGTTATTACCTAAAACATCTTATATGTTCGAGGGCAGATATGTGGTGCGTTTCTTCATATTTTTATCTTTATTTACCAAAGAAGCCTTTCCACTCTGAGAGGGTGGACCAGTGATAATTTCTGGGGGAGGAGAAGAGACACATTGTCTTGGCACAGATGGTCCGGGGGGAGGAATCGCAGCGGGTACGGCTTGTAAGGGTTGTGCCTCAACCACAACCACATCAGGTTGTTCCTGATCATTGTCTGACTCATCAATTAGATCATTCCCTTGGATTTCAAGAATGGACTTCAAAACTTATTCTAAAAAAACACCCATTTTCGAAGATTTCCTGGGACTCACTTCTGGAGTCGTTTGTGGGGACCCCTGCGGAGATACCGGAGGGGTCGCAGCAAAAAATGAAATTTTTACTCTGATAGACTTTGCATGTGGATCAGGGGACCTTTTCCATTTAACGTGTACCCCTTCATTTGCTTTAGTATATTTTTATTTTTCATCACCCATGGTTAAGAAAGGAGAAGACTTGGAAGTCGATTCAGACAACAAAGGATATACCTTGTTATCCCGAAAACAAGCTTGACCGGGGGGCTGAGCAGTAGGGTAAGAACGTTCTCGGATAAGGGACCAGTTGTCACGAAAGGTCGATTCCCATATGTTTGAAAATGTGAGGTGCCCTCTACCACCGGAAGTTCTATGGGCAGCAACTTGGTTTGAGATATTGAACCACCTCCAAAGCTTATACCGTCCAAGATCGATAAACTCTTCAGGCATGAAAGAGCAAGGAAGGAATTTGGGATTGAAATTTTCTCTCTCTAAAACACACATTCTTGGGTTAAGGTTGAACAGAAATCAAAAAGTGTAAACTGATAACTAGAGGTGGATATAAATATTTATAGTGAAAGCTATGAATACTAGGGGGTAGAAGATGAAAGGTTAAAAAATCTGACACGTTTTCCCTCTCACAAACCGCTTCAAACAGTGCGCTGGCAGGTCACGGAAGGGACGGGACACGTGGCTAGAGGTGACTTCATCATCTAAAATATCTCTGGTACTATAACGGCTAGGCAGAGACACACGGCATCAAAATATATGATTATTTGGGTGAGGTCATGAGTCCAAACAAGTCTGGAATCATGTGAATCGAAGGGTAACACCTAAACAATTTATTCATGAGGCACAACCAACAAAGCCATCCGATCTGGGACCGGTCATACAAAAAGTTTGAGTGTCATAGAACCAGAGGAGGTTTGAAAGGAAGGAATAATCGCAGTCCTCATTTAGATATCTTCATCAGGACTGGGGGGTTACTGGTAAGGGAAGAAAAATACAAGTAATAATAAGGTTTATTATGTAAAGTATAATGACGAAATGTGTGTATTTAGTGATTAAGAACCAAAGTAAAGCAAACATAAGAAATAGAGGAGTTGGGTGATATGCCCCAAGAACTTGTCTGTAAATAGTAAAGGAATAGGGTGAGAAATTCACTTTAACAGTGGTAATTATGTAATCTTACTATCCACCTCATGTACTATATAAAGGACATTCCTTTTTTGGGAAAATGGCTAATGATTAGTCAATTATTGCTACATTTATTCCTTTTGTCTCTTTCTCTCTCTACAAAACATTAATCTCATAATTACAGTGACCTTATATAAAAATTTCTTAGATAGACACACTCTAAACATTTCTGATTCCGAACTAACCTAAGAATATTACGAGCTCATCAGATTTACTTCTGCGCATGGGCTATTAAGTTAGCCATGGTGAAGGGTTTCACCTTCTTGACTGAATTATATAAGGGATACTTTGGGAGAAGTTCTTAGAAAATACCTTGATATGATTTCCCATAGAGCTCCTCCCCACTTTTGCTTTAGTTTCCACAGATATCCGCCCTCTCTCTTCATATCTTTGTTAAATTGGAATCAGGTTATGAAGAGCTTGTCTAGCTAGGGGAAGGTGTTGACCGAGCTTTAAGGTATTTCCTAGAACCATACCAACGCGTCTTCTTGGATGCTGAGGAGGAATGATCAGCATATGAGTGCCTCCTCACATTAATGGTATTCCATGAGCTTTTAAAAATATAGCATGTGATGCTTAGGGTTGTTGGTATCCGTGAAGTATTACAACTTTATTATATCTAGAGGAACCAAATATTTGTTCGATGATAATCCTTAGTGAGAATGGTGAATTTCGTACTCATTATATGCTAACAAATACGGGTATAACTACTAAGGCATCAGACGTCATTGCAGATCCCCATGAATGGGGGAATTATTTTGTTGATATATATCTCCCATTTTTATGTGGCGAGCATAAGCCCCAAGTAAGCTATGGTCGGTCTCATACCGATAAACTGTGGCTGCTGCACTTCGACCTCACCCTGCTGGATAAGAATTCTTGTTCACTCATCAATATATATACTATCGTTCAAGGTCTCTTCTCCTAAGATCGACCTCAGATTGATAGAAATGATCTTGGCCGAGTGTTTGGTGGTTGGTCGCTGCATGGTAGCTTCATATCTCATGTCGAGCAATTTTTTTTGTGGACTGTATGATTTTCCCTCGACCGTGTAGCCGGAGGACATGGTCGTCTTGTTTCCTCTTGAGCAGCAGCAATGCTCTTCACGACCTGCACTATCTCATTCATTTGATGAGCTAGGTTATCGACCATTTCATTAGTTAGAACAATCGTATCATCTTATTTCTTGTTATTGTTTGATAGGATGAAGATTATATAATCAGTCAGAATGACACCAGATGTCATGGTTGCCCCCTTGGGCTGTAGACTCCCCCATCTTGTTCGGATAGTTTGGTTCATCTTCCAAGATCTCTTGTTCAAGTGAGCTGAAGGGCGAATATTTTTTTCTGAATTGTTAACATATTTCCTAACCTCGAATTCACATGGCTAAAAAAGGGTGAGGATGGAAGGGGTTTAAGTTAATAGCTTAGGATGTTGGATGATTTTATTCCCGGCAACGAAATCAAAATGGTGATGCTAAAAACCATCTAACTACTAATACTTGGAAAATATGATAATGAAGATCAATGAGAAAAAGATGCTACAAACTTGAAGAGCAAAGTGATGAACACTTGTATTAATTTTGTATAATAGATTTCACTCTAGCTTTTCACCGCTTTTACAAATAAGACACCAATTCTTTATATAGTGGTCGTGATTTGGACATATCCTAAGTAGGTGCCTTATTATATGTACAATCTTTTTTGTCCTTCCGGGCGTTTTATTTGAGAGAGGTACGTCCTTGTAGCTGCTGCATAGTATAATGTGAGATACTTTATTTGTGTATTATCAAACACAATTTGTGTATATGTCAGGCATGGAATCCGTACTGTTATAAGTGTGGATGAGGGAAAGACTTGTCGATTTCTTGAATAAATACTTAGTTCTAGCATCTCGTTATAATAAGGGTCGATGATGCGTATCATTGATTAGTTGGGACTCGACCTAGGGGCCAAGTTCTTCTTTACCAAATGTCATTGTGCAGTCAGGTCTTCTTTATCGGCCTTGCAATGACACATATTCGGGGGCTTTGGGATTGGGAAAAATGGTCGGATCCCTCTTGGTTACGCAATGATGTGCGATCAAACGCTGTTGTGCATGGTTGTCTAGCCTTGCGCTACCAGCTCAGTAGGGACCTCACCAAAGGACCAAGACCTGGTCGTTTGGCCAGCTTCTATTACGCATGTTCGCGCAACGTTGTCTGGCCAAGCACTTCGGTACTTGACTAAGAGGCCATGTCATATCTAGTCATGTGACGCTACATGACTAGGCCTTAAGATTTTTGGTCATGCAATTTTTCACAACTGGACAAAAAGAACTTGGTCATTTCGCCAAGTCCCGTCTGGTCGCACGACTTTGCACGACCTAGCTCATTGGGGATTGGCCAAGTGAATCAGTCATATTCTGGTCGCGTAATGTTACTTGACTAGATACATCGAGTCTTGGCTATGTACCCAAGACCTTTTATGGTCGTGCGACGTCGCGCAACCATGTGTATTTCGACTTGGTTTTTTAGTCGAGACCATTTTGGTTGGGACTCATGGTAAGACAAAGTGTTTTTGGTACTTAGGCCTTCTATATATTAAGGTCAATTGCTAGCTTATTTATCTTGGATTTATTCATACCGTAACACTATGCTTTTGGTTAATTCCTTGATAGATTTTCATATATTTACTGATCCAATTTAATAATGGATTCATCTAGACAATAATCTATTTTATAAAAAAATTACTTTTAACCCATATGAACGATGGATAGTGGTGCGTTTAGATGGATCATAACCTATTAATTGAATTCAAATAATATTTTAAAATAAAATATTGCTTAGAAAGTAATAAACAACTAAAATCAGAAAATTTTATTATGTCAACGAAGTGATTTTCGTTCATGTAGGTGATCCAAACATTTTTACTTGCAGCCGTTACCCAACGAGTGCGCACAGGATAAACCCTCAGTATGACCCAATTGCCTGCAAACCAACGCCAGAAGGTAAACCACAGAAGATGACATGCCCAACCAAGAAAGCGTTTGTAGAGGGCTCGAACTCATGACTTTTGGTCACAAACATACCTTACTCCACCAACTCGACTACCTTTTAGAGAGCCGTATGCAACTTGGTTATTATGTCTACGTGGGGATATTTCATGCCAGTTATACCATTTTTTTATCTTTTATTTTTCTTTGCCTTCTTAGAAAGAAAGATAATTTATTTGTATGATTAAGTTTGGTTAAGTTCAATTTTGAATTTTTGTGAATTATTTTGATTGAATTAATAAAATATTTAGGAATACTGTTATATATAAAAAGATCACTAGTTTTATGTTGGCATTTTTTGTCTTTATGAAATCATTTGATTGTATAAATTTTATTGATCCGAACTAAAATTTGAGGAAAGCTTGCAAATATAGGGAATAATTAATGGTGATTTAAAGATACTACGGTTACCGAGACGATATATTGCTTAAGCTATCATCGATAAGTTGTGGTTTACCGGATGTACAATGAAGGATGTGATGTTAATGTTGACGTTTTAATATTAAAGAAGATATTCGATCGAGATTGTTGCGTCAAATGGGCTAATACGAAGGTATGGACTTTCGATGCCGAGATGTTTTAAAGAGATAAGGACTACCGTGGTTAAGAAGGTTAGATATTGTTACGAGTATGAGTGGTTGAGGTGAAGATGATGGTTAAGAGAAAGAGGATCAAAATAGTAGTAATAAACACACAGATTTTGATATTTAGGTTATCGTTAAAGATTTCGGTGATATAAAATATGGGAATGAATTTGAAAGGAAAAAAATCAAAATACTATTCGACTATATTGTATTTGTATTGTTACACTCGCGATGATCAATAAAAATTAATAAAAAAAATGGATTTGTTTATTTTAGGATTATGGTGTGATTTTGGCATTGGAGGTCCAATATGTCGATGTAACTATTAACGTTCTAACATTAAAGAATAAAAATAACATTTGTATATTTATCATTAAGTTTTTATCGTACGAACAATCTTGTTCGGCAAGTACCATCGTGGTTTTACTATTTGTATGGTATGTTAATGGGCTACCGTGTCCGTATGGTATTTATATCGTAAAATCTTGGTTAGAAAATGAACTCTTATGTATTTGCAGTACGTGTTTCTATGAGAAGATAACTATGGAGGCTTTTAGAGTCCCTAAAATACTTATTGGAACGAGTAAGTGTGATATTATTTTTGTGTTAATTAAGGTGTTTATTTTTAGTATATTTGTTATTTCGTGATATTTATTTATGTATAGGTTTTGTTCTTTATAGAAGTCTTTGTATAAGTTGGTAAGTAAAGTACGATAGTTAGTGCACTTTCTCGCTAGCGAGCAATTGGTGTTGGATGCCACAAGTGAAATGGACAATTCCGGTCTAAAATACCTAGTAAACATAGATTATATTAAAATAAATTTTGTGTTGGATGCTACAAGTGAAATGGAATTTCAGATGAAGATTTTGCCCAAGGCTAAGGTTAATGCAATGTCAGCTGTGGTGAAAGTTGTAACAAATAAACTTAAAGGCAGTCGTTATTAATTGGAATAAAAAAAGGCTAAACGGGGGATGCATGATGATGTTACAAAGGCCAAATGTTTTAGGCTTTCTGTTGGTAGTTTGAAAACATTTGTAAATGCTAATGTTATTTGATCGTCTCTTTTAAAGTTGGAGATTGTGTTTTCTAAACTCTGAGGATCCATGTAAAGGTGAATTTTGAGTTGCACAAGTGATCTGTAGGATTGATCATTTTTAGAAATAAATAAAGTTTATTTATGTATTTATTTTTAGTATATTTTAGGATGCACTCTTTCATTCTGATCAATGGGTATTAGACATCTTTAATCCGACCAAAATTGGGAGTAAGTTTGAAGATGCAAAACATATGTTGATTAGAAAAAAATGGGAAGATCGTAGAATTAACGACCATTAGACTAAATGTGAAAAGTTTAGAGGCTGAGATGATACTAGTAAAAACTACTTGAGAACGAGTAGTTGGCATTACAGAAATCGGAAAAAAAAATCAAATACAATGAGGTTGATTGGCCACCGAGAAACAAAGTTCAAGGCCAATATTACAGTTTTGAAATAAAGTTGAGAATATTAATACAGTGGCAATAAAGGTCTTGAAAGATTCGATAATGAGAAGGTGAAATTTTATATTTTTTACCACACTTTAAATGATATTTGAAACCATTATGTGTATGGAGTTTTTTAAAGTAGGAAAAATAACATGGAATCTCAAATATTTGAGGTTGAATTTGGTCTATCTTAGATTCATATCTTTGTATCCATTAATTATCCTGACCATCAATTGTCATTGCTCAAGTAAATTGTTTTATTTCATAAACTAATTCACGTCAAGATTGTACTGAAGTTGATAAATATGAGTGCTTATTTTATGAGTTAGGTTAAAATTAGTTTTGGATTGTTTTTTCGATATTTGTTTAGGCATAAGTACATAATTATAAGATATTCTCGTTTGTTATTAAATTTGTATACATAATATTATTATAGGTACTATAAATTTACAAGTAGTTTTATATTTATCGTGAATGATTTTATATGTGTTTAACATTGGTTTGTTGAGCATGAGAGAGGTATGACACTCCCCTAAGCGTATCAAAGTGTTAATGTGCTACTAGTATTGTGGTCATCATGGTCAAAATATTAGTGTATTTTTCAAAATTAGTGGTTTATCGTAATTGATAACCAAATGATCAATGTATACCATCATCTTTGGCCAAACTAGCATGTGATAAATGATCTGTCACCCTAACTATCACACCAATATGTGATCTTCCAAATTCATCGCTTTAAGTTTGTATGACCCGTTTGTTATCGTAAAATCTATCATCATGTACAAATCTTATGTTTGAGTGTCTGCAAAGAATGTCGACCATTAAGTTTTGATCATTTACTTATGGTAATGAGACGATTTTATTATCGATGTTTGGGTGTCTGCTCTTTTTTTTGTGTTTGTTGTTTCATTTTTCACTGGAGTGTTGTAACACATATGTCAATAATATTCCTCTGTTATTTTTTGAAGTATGGTAAATAAGTTGTTATGTGTTGTGTTACCTTAATACGTTGTTACTAGTTGTTTCCAGTTATTGGTAAATATGGTAAAGCTTTAGTCGGTGTTAGATATGATGGTTAACCAAGGATTCTATATGGAAATGATTCTCATTCGCTGCTTTTTATATGATTCTATAGTAATAGTTTTTCTCATAAATTATAAATTTTACATCCATCAATCACTACTTGGGTTACCTTTTGGTTGAGTATTTTTTGTGTTTTTATTTAAGAGTTGAATCTGAAGACGTGATCAAGTTGTGCCTCAATTTTTGCCTCCTTGATACATGTTTTCTCATGAATTTCCCAAGCTTGTTTGGCATGATCTAGTGATAGTCTCCGATGATTGAGGATTAAGTGGTATAACGTTTTTTAATCACGTGATTAGTGGTACCAATATTGGTGATGGATCATACATCTTGTTGTCGATTAGCCCATATATGTGATCTTTGAATCATAGCGGATTCATCTTGAATGAATTATATAATATACTAATGTTTAAGATTATATGTTTAACCTTTTCATTCTAGATGTCATTGTATTCTCTATCAAGAGTTATTTGGTTATCGCAATGAATTTTATTTTTATTTTATCTTTAGATATAATATTTTCAGGATAGGTATTTCAATCATTCAATATTTATTCCCATTGAAACCAATATATGAACTCATATTTCATTATTTAATGAGATATACATGTATGTTTCTTTGAATCACAAGAAACAAAAATATCTAAATATATAAAAACTCATCTTATAGTCAATTTTTATAGGTTATTTAGTTATCTACTTGTATGTACCCCTCAAGTATCCTTGCAAATTTGGAATATTGAAAACATATCTCATTGGTCCTTTTTAAGTATCACCACGGGCTATCAACTTCCTATATGTTATGTATTTTTTCTGAAGACAGAGGGACAGTACACCACGGGTCATAAAGGCACGCCGACGGTGCAAAAGTAACACAATGAAGGTATGTTTAATTTACACCACCAGTTTGTGACCTTCTATTCCGTCACTGTCATGGCTTCAACAACAAATTTATAGTATAAAAGACACTCCCAATGCCTAGCCTTTTTTGTTATTTTTTATTTATGTCTTGTCTTTTATTATAATTTATGTAATTTAGCATTTCAAGAAATAAATGATAAATGATAATGTTCGAAAGGATTGTGTTATCGATTATAGTGATGTATTTTTCATAATAGGATAATTATATGTAAGATGGATTGTATGAGTGGGTTAAGAATATTTGGATAAAAAATAAGTTGGTTATTATACTAAAGCATCGTGATGCTGCAAAAACCATAATTATTCCTCAAATATTCTTTGAATGCGAGAGATCCGGATGATATAATCAGTTGGTACACCAAAAGGATCTTAAGATAAATTTTACCAACTCGAAAAATATGGATGTCTTTTCAAACTTAAAGGAACTATGATCACTCTAGATGAATGATTCTTAGAGGTTTTAGAGGGATTTATAACCATCCAATTACAAAAATCTTAAAAGTTCATTCACACTCGTGGTAGTTTTAAAAAAAGAGTTAACATTTGTACAACGTTTTACCTACATGGGAACTTGACCTCGAGAAATTTTGAGCGAAATTAAAAAGTTGAACGTTAAAAATGTATTGTCCATGCGCATTGTATACTACACTCGATAAAAACACCAGCTATTAGAGAAATATGATCGTTCACAATTGTAATACTTGTTAGGAAAAATCAAAAGTTTAATTATTTTGAATGATATAAATTCAACCAAGATCAAAATGATATCATTACTGATATTTTCTTTGTATATCTGCTTAGTGCGGACTTATTACTGATGATTTCAAAAGTGTTAATAATGGATAACACCTGCAAGATAATAAGGTACAAGATACCGTTATTTCAGATCGTCGGAGCAACCTCTACCGGTTTGAATTTTTACTTTAGATTTATATTTATGTCCGGGGATAAAGTTAATAATTCTAAGTAAGTATTAGATTGTTTACGGTCGTTGATGGTAGCTAACTGCATTAAAAAGTAGTCTGTTGTTTTGATAGGTAGAGTTGTATCATTGATGAATGCTCTTGAACCGGTTTTTTCAAAAATAGTGCAAATTCTTGTAAGTGACAGATTAACATGAATGTCACTATGAGTAAAAAGAAGTACATGTAGGAGAAAAATGTTTTTAATAACAATACTGGTTTGTGAAATCATTTAATATACTTGGAGAGAGAACATGATTTTGAGTAGAGTCAAAATGAGATGAAACGTGAATTCAACGATTATCCTCAAGCAACCAAATACATTGAAAAGTCTTGGTTAATTCCTTACGTCGATAAGTTTGTAATGTCAAAAATTAACAAGTTCATGCAATTTGGAAACACAACCACTAACCAGGTAAAGAGTGCATCCCAACCTAAAGCGTTTTGTTGGTAAGAGTAAACTTAACTTTGAGTTGTTTTCGGCAAGGTGTGTTAGATAGTCGAGATATAACATGAATCAATTAAAGAATCATTTGAGAAGAGTCGTTTTATTGCATAACATAAATTTGGAGATACAATGTTTGAAAAATTTAAAGTTGCGTCTCAAACACTACTTTAGAAAAATAATTCCTAAAATTAGATGGTGCTAAAGATATAAATTTGAAATTTATCTCGTCATGAGTTTGGATGCATATGGTTTGACTCATTTTTTTAGTTCTTTGTTTTAAACTTTATAATTAATAATTTAAAAAATCTATTTATTTTTTTGGTGTAAATTTTTTTTAGGTTGTTCAAATATATCATTTAATTTTTTTTCCAATTCATTTGATGAATTTCTAAACTACATACAGATACCATAATTTAGATATCGTAGTTCTTGCAACCGAAATATATGTATCATAATAATTGGTTAACTTTTTTTGGACAATAATACTAACCTAAATTTTTTAATTGATACCATCTTAGAGTTGTAAATGGTTAAGTAAAAATCGGCCGGAACAATCTAAACCGTCCAAATCAGGCCGAAGATACAGTTATCCAAATGTATTGGACGAAAGTTTGTAAATGAAAAACGAAACTAAACTTGTTATTTATAGTTTAGTATTTATGTGAACTGAAGACCGTACCGATCATAACCAAATTTTAAAAATAGATTATATCATACAAATATGAATATATCAAAATAAAAATAAAAAATAAATATTATTAAAATATAAGTTGGAAAACCAAAATTCGGCGTCACCACGAACTACAAAGTTAATTAGTCATATCGATTATGAAGTCATTGGATGCACTGATATCAAAGTTAATTAGTCCACATCAATTATGAAAACATTAGCTGCACTGATATCTTTTTGATCCCAAAGCTCAAAGCTCATCAAATTCTTCAGACCAATCCAAGTGACAATAAGAAAACAAAACTCAACAGATTATCATCATCGAAATCAAGTCAAACAGAAACCAATAAGGTAATGAAATTTCTATTTCTGAACTTCGTCCCAAAATATTTGTCGTTTTAAGGTTATGCGTAAATATTAAGGAATGCAATAATTGTTTTTTTCATAAAAAAGTAAAAAAAAGAAAAGATTTAATTGATAGTTGATTATAAATAATATTTAAATTTACATCGATACACGAAAATGACATATATTATGGAACAAAAAATATTTCTTAGAACGACAAACATTTTAGGACAAAAAATATTATATGTATAAAAAACTCATCAAACCATGCTATCTAAGATTTCTACCTGAAATGCAGCTTCAGTTGATCATAACTCCGACCAGTTTGTTTTTAGAACAGAAAAACTTAAAATTCATGGATCGCCACTCTAATTGGCAGTTTGTTTTTAGAAGAGAAAAACTTAAAATTCATGGATCGCCACTCTAATTGGCTGGCTCTATAATCTTGTTAATTCTTCTACAACAATCGCTAACATTAGACTAAAATATATATTTAAAAAGGCAGACATAAATAATTATAATTTGTGAGTTTATTATAACGACAAAAGTTAATCATTATTATGTCATTTTCTAATATGTATCTATTGTCTCTCTATTGAGGATTCCCGATTTCTAAAATGGTTTTGTTATCAAAATCAACATGTTTGACATTAAAATACTACCTTACTTTATATTTATGTACATTTTATTTTGAATATTAGAACACTTGAATTCTATTTAGATATTAGAGATTTTTAGATTGTTTCCACTTGGAATATATTTGGAAAATACTTTTAATAATTAGTTTATTATTTGGCTTCAATATAAAGTTACAATGCCACAACATTTAAACCGGACTACAAACTAAACTAAAATTTTATTTTAATATTATGGGTTGTATAGTAGGGAATTGTTAATATTTCGCGAAATCATTTTTTTTCTTTTGTTTTTCAATATTTATAAAATTGTAATTAGATAAAAAAATCTTAAAAATCCCTCAAAATATAATATAAATCATAACCCGTGTCATTGAAGACTTCAAACTATTCTATGTAGTTGCAAACACAATCTCAACTACCAAACCATAATTCATCTTCCTTAAACTATCAAAAACATCAAATCTCTAAACCAGTTAACCCATTTTTTTAAACTTCAAACCTTTAAAAAAATGACCGAAATAGAGTGGGAACCAGTTCCCATACACAGCAACATGGTTGCTGAGGAGGTACATTGTTTTCACCCATCTTATTTTTGCGAAAAACTAGTTTTTTAAAAGAAAAAAACTCGTATTTTGTGTTCTTCGCCACACGTTGGCGTCGAACTAGTGTTCTTCGCCACACGTTGGCGTCGAACTAGTGTTCTTCGCCAACTGGCATGACGTAGAGACTAAGCCCCACGCGACATGGTGGCGTATTCACCTATGTATACACCAGACATGCGACGTGATGGTGTTTGTGTACTTCACTAGATGGTGTCCGGATGGGTTGATACACTATACAAGTGGCGAAACACGTTAGATGACTTTGGAATCCCGATTTAATTGAATTTTATACATATTACATATTGCAAGAGGTTATCCAATGCGAAATTTTATTTGTTTCGGACTACGCTCACCATTTCACCACGCACGATGAGTATAACTTAAACTCGATGACCGAGTGGGTAAAAAGTAAGGGAAAGAGGTTAGGCTTCTCGATTAACATAACATCTAAGAATATTTGAAAAAGAGAAAGAACACCGAGAATAGATTATCGGTGCGAGCGATCCGATATTTTTAATTCGGTTGTTAATTAGTGCGATTGTAAGCGTAAGGCTACCGCTAACAAAAAAAAATCAATTGCCTTTTTCATTTGGTAGGAAATCCGGTAAAAGGTGATGATAAGTGGGTTTTAAGTGTCATTTCCGGCAAGCACAACCAAGAACCAATTAAGTATGCACAATGACATTTACAATGGTCCAAGTTAAAACTGAAGGAAAAAGAAATCGTCGATATTTTGACGGTGAAGGGAACTACTCTACGACAAATATTTGGTTCTTTGAAGAATATGATCCACAAAATGCTTCAAATATCCGTCATGTTTACAATTACCGTCAAAGAACGAAGATGGTTGAAAATGGTGGTCAATCCCAAATGCAATACTTGTTAGCTAAATTACAATTGCACAAGTACAAGTATTGGGAACGGGCGGCCAACGATGGCTTTAATGTTATAACAAATCTGTTTTTCGCGCACCCGCTTACTATTAATTTACTACATACTTTTCCATGCTTTCTAATCATGGATAGCACATACAAAGTTATTCGTTATGGGATGCCTTTTTTTGAAGTAGTCGGGGTAACATCGACCAACAAGACATTTTACATTGTTACACGTTTATGGCGAGTAAAAACCAGATAACTATGAATGGTCATTGGGATGCTTGAAAACAGTAACGGAGGAGAATGATTTTGAATTGCTTTGTGTTATAATTACGGACCGCAAACTAGCCTTGATGAATAGAATCGAAAAATATTTCATAGCGCTAGTCACATGTTATGTGAGATATCAACAAAAATGTTAGCGAGAAAACAAAAAAAATATTTGATGACGGGAAGGTGTTTAACAAATTTTTGGCGGCTTGGAACGATACCGTTTCATCCAGTACTGTTGACATGATGAACGAGAGGTTAGCTAAGATACGTTCGGTGTTCAAAGAGCAAGATAAGGCGGTCGATTATATCGTAGACTCGTGGATTACTCTTTATAAAGAGAGGTTCGTTCACGCTTATACTAACAAATAATGCATTTCAAATATCACATCTACATTAGGGCGGAAGCTCGCATGCTACGTTGAAAAAATATACGGGGTCTAGCCGATTGAATTTTGATGGGTTTTGGAATAAAGTACATGGTTGCTAGCGATACAACATTCAACCATAAAAGAATCGATGGAGCTTAGCAAGTGTCATCTAGTTCACAAATTTCAAGATTTCAAACCGTTCAAGTTTTTACGGGGGTACGTATCACCTATTGCATTGGCAATAGTATACGATAACTTTCTTGATAAAAGCGGTGGTGATAAATCGTCATGCATTTGTACCGATCGTACGATCCATGGTTTACCGTCTACCCACAAACTTGAATCAATCCAAAGAGCGGACGGTAATGTACCTACTCAGATTATAGAGAGCATTGGAAGAGACTAGACATCGTTCCGCGAGTTAAACTCACCGGCGAAGAAGAGGTGAAATTTAATTTTGCAAATCTAAATGCTAAACTTGAAGATTTTGATATTTACGAACGAAGTCATTGGATAACAAAATTTCAACAAATTTTGGACCTGTCGACGACACTTTTTTCGAACCCCTCGAAAAGGTTAAAACCCGCGGTAGAACTCTCGGACATACCGATGGTCGTGGTCGGAGCAAAGATAGCAAAATCCAACGGGATTATTCTACAAAAAGAGATCTTTCATATCATGAATACACCAAACAAGAAATGTTCGAGTCTCACGATAGTGTCGAAACTCCAAAAACGGTAACACCCGTGGTGAGTTTGGTAACCCCGGTGTCGTTACTTTCGGTAGCACAACTCGAACGGTCTCCGCACACACTCTTACTAATTCTGTAGCAAAACCGCAAACCAAATCGGGTTTCATGTGTCGGTTTAGTAACTCCTGATGTGTCGATTAACATTACCACTATACCGTCATTCCCGGTTAGACCAATTCCAGTGAGGTTGCCAAAGGTGTTAGACTCGAGATACTCGAAAGACATACCTCAATTTATGCGTTCTTTCGTAAGCTTAATTACAAACGTTATGCCCGATGATAATTGTGGTTTTAGATCCATCGTTCATGGTATGGTCGGGTATGAAAGTGGATGGAAAATGGTTAGAGAAGCCATGGTTCATGAGCTCAAGAGAAATCGAGAGTTTTATAAGTGTGTTGTATATTACGACGATGAAAGCGAATTCGATAAGGAGATACACCGGTTGACTTATAATAAAGAGAATGCATCATTCGCAAATTGGATGTCTTTTCCTCGTTGCGGAAAACTAGTCACGATGACATTGAATTGTGTTTTCTATTGTCTAGCTCTCGGTGGATGTACGACTTATTTATTGATGAAAAAATCACCACCAAATGATGGTTCTATAAAAGAGATCAGTGTCGCATTCGTGAAGACAAACAATTTTGTTCCCGTAAGTAAATAATTTTTTTAATTTAGATGCATTTAGTTATTTATTATCGAAATGCTAAACTAAGTTTAAATGTCAAATTGTAGGTCGATTTGGTTCGAGGATCACATTTACTGACTATAAATCCAACGTGGATGCCCTTGGCTAGAGAAGACGTTATTTCTTGGTCGATCCACTTGTTTGATAGAGTCTGAGTATTTTTAAGACTACAAAATCCCACGTCGACACATTCCGTAGAATGTGAAGAACTCATAGTTGACTTAACGAAACACTTCTAATTGAATATGTGTTGTAATATTAGATTCATACGGATTAAGTTGTTGTTTTGTATTGTAAACTATTTTAATTTTTTATTAACGAACCATTAGAATTACTAGATATCCATGCACTTTTATAGAGGCATTAATTATTATAATTTAGACACCAAAAATATGGTAGGAAATTCGCCACGTAAATGACGAATTTGTTGATACTCACGGCAACCGTTGGCGTATTATTTGGCCACCAAACCGTTAGCGTGTCGATCCATCACACCCCCTAAAATGGGGTGGGATGGTGCCACCACACCATTTGTATGGTGTAAGGTACTAAAAATCAGAGAGCGGCCTAAAGGTTTAGGCTATTGCCGCCACCCAACAGTGGAATGTCCTTCCATTCCGCCGTTGTAGGGTGGCAATAGTGTAGGCAAGATTTTTTCATTTTTTTTCAATTTACATTAGGAAATTATTTTAATATTTACGAATTTGTTATACATTACTCCATAAAGTTGTATTTTTAATTTTTTAAATATTTATAAAATTGTTATTCATTAAAAAAATCTGTAAAGTATATTTATTTAATATATTTAATTTTATAGAAATTTTGTATTCATTAGAAAACCTTTGATGTTCTATTAGAAACGAAGATAGTGTTCCATTTCATAACAAAGGTATTGTTCGAAACAACAGTCAAACGAACCTTAAACTAAAACAACAATCATGGGAAGATTCAAATAGGTGCGTATAAAGTAAGATAGTTGAGACAACAACTTATCGAAACATGAAAACCAAAAACAGAACCGAAGAAATCAGAATGCTCAATAGTCGAAGTCGTATCTAATGTTGTCTTCAACATCATCCAAATCCTCCCTTGCTGCAATCCTATCCTCCAGATACGCTATCATATCTTTAGTGATGTAGTCTACCATCGTCATGTTTTAGACGGAAGCCTCTTCTTGCTTAATTTTAAATGGCAGGAACAACAAATGGTGGAGTGGTTTGACAAAAAGCACCTGCGTTTGGTTTCGTCACGACTGCACTTTCGAAAAATGCATCACTCGTATCTTTGGACATCTTTTGACGGACAACATTGACCGCTTGAAAAAACTGATAGTCTTCATCGATATAGAACTTTATCTCTAAAAGTCCTTGTGTTTCTTTTTAGTTAGTAAATGTTTAGTTTATGTCTTATTATACTATATTTCATGTTCTTTTAATATGCAAGAGTCGTTTTTAGCGGGAGTCGATTGTGGCGGGAGTTGTTTTTTAGGCGGGAGTTGATATTGGGTCATAGTTGAATTTAATCATTTATGCAACTTCACAGAGTAATTTTAGAATTTTTCCTTATCCTTATCTTACATGTGTCATGTATTGATTGGTCTACTTGGATTACGTTATCTAAATACAAAATGGTCAATAAATAGACGCTCTCAAACCATTAACAGATAAACTACAAATAAATTCTACAAAGATGTCTCAATGGACTGAGTTAGAAGATGAATATCTGATGAAAGGATCAATTGAAGTTGGTAAAACATACGAGCAAGAATGGAGTAAACACTACTGGGAGGTAATGTTATGCCATATGTATTTCCTATACGATAGGGATGGCGTCCAGCCGCCTAAGATTTTAAGGCGTTTGGTTGAGGTTAAAGCTCAGTGGTACGTTATTAAGGAATTCCGTGTACATCTGGTTTCTGACCTCAACAAATTGGAACGTCATGTTGCGTTTAACTTGTTCAACTGCCAACTCACAGATACTATAACGGAAGATCAGCTGGATCATTTCCATTCCGACATTGTTACCATCAAGGAAGAGAAAATGCGTGACAACCAGATTGTGAAAGAAGAAATGAAGTTAATGAAATAGAACTGGTCTCATAGATAAATTTTGTTTACTATGAGTTATTGCAAAAAGAAAATTAGTTATTGTTTCAGTTTATTTTTTTCTTAGTTATTGTTTATTTCATGCTTTTGTTCGATGTTGTTTTAATTTTTATGATCTATGTTCCACTTTTTCTCAGCCTTAAGGTAGTATTTAGTTGTTATACCTGATTTTAGGAGAAACTTTTATTTTTTTTACGCTCATTTATTCAGTACTGGTGGTACGAAGGGTAACAACAATCGTAAAAAAGATACCTAAATAAGACTAACAAGATACCAAAAAACATTAAAATATCTAACAACAACAATGAAGTATCATACAACCACTAAATCATCAAAGTATCTAACAATAGTGATAAAGTATCATACCAAAATAACAAACACTAAATCGTCAAAATATCGTAAAAGTATCATACAACCCGAAACAAATCACGTAATGTCTAAGCAAGTCTCTTAGCAGTAGACATTACCTCCTCGTATGCCCCAGCCAAACGTTCGAAATCATGGTCAAAGTCACCCACTCCAGGAAATAACGAGCTCCCACGCATAACGGTGCACAAATATCGAATGATATCTCCTTCCTGATCCTCGTACACATAATCATCGAGCGAGTAGATCGCAGTGTTGTTGAGGTTGAACCATTTAATCTTCTGATGGAGCAGAAGGTAATTAGGAGTACAAAAATACTCCATCTCGTTTTTCATTAAATATCTCTTGAAAACCTCATCTAAGCGGTTTAATCGTCATTCGATCCAAATATCCTCTTCGAATCCATATGCCATCGTCTTCGGTTTTCTTCTCGACTTCGACTGCATCTGCAGCAAAGGATGCGAGATAAGCCTATAAACATGGCCAAACTTCCTCAACACCCACTCCGGATAGTATGCCTGCGAGTGCTCTACACCCCAGATGACATCTCGAAACCATGTTATACTTTCGAACGGAAAATGATCGCGTATCGCACGATAAGGATCAAACAATACCTGCAATACAAATCAATACGTACACAAACACATAAATGACACTAAAACCAACCAACACAGCACACGACAAACTATAAAACAGTACTACCTTATTCAACTATCGCAGTAGGTTAAACTATAAAAGAATTTTATCTTACTAAATAATAAAACTTACATTTGTCTCCTGCAGGTTGTTGACGGTAATTTGAAGGTTCAGCTTCGTCCGGGAGTAAGAAACAACGGCAGTTGTATCCCATCTCGCAATACTTGGTTGGCACTCGGTGTAAGTGGAATGATTAATAGGCCGGAGTATAAAAATGATCTCATATCCACGTGTCCAGCAAACCGATACATCCGGACATAGTCCTGGTCTCGTGAAGCGAGGCCTCACCCAGATGGTGATACAACTAAGCAAGAACGACACTAACCCATGAGTAATATCCAACACCCTCCTCTGTCAAATCATGCAATAGAAACAAATACTTCAAATTAACGTACATGTTACTCTTTTCGGAGAATAGAACGGCGTCGAACATATGTAATATATAAGCACGTGCAACCGCATATACCATACGATCAGTGAGATCAGGGTTGTCGTCGCAGAACTCTGGTCCACTAAACCTACTCTAGATCCATTTAAACCCCAAATCGATGCCCTTACATTTCTCAACCTCCTTCACAAACGATACATCGTCCACCGAAAGCATATCCGCGCCCTCATGCATGGCCATAGACTGTCCGATATAACGGGAAAAATAGCAAATGGACCCTGAACTGGGAGACCCAAATGGTGTGCACGTCGTTGAGCGTGATCGTCATCTCACCAAATGAAAATTGGAAACTATTTGTTTCCATATGCCAACGCCCCAAAAAACCCTCCGTTATGTTGGAGTCCGTGTGCATGCGCGAGAACGGCTCGATGAGTCTATCGAAAGGAATGTCATCAACTACGGCGCACACCCTATCCTGTGAGGACAAACTCCAACCTCTATGGTTGGGTTAATGGGTGTATAGCCACATCTCACACTCCTGAAAATATTCGTTTTCAATATTAGTATATATTAAAAATCAACGAAGTTAAATATCAACTGAAAATGTAAATATTACCTCTTTCATCCAAATATAGTATGCAGTGTGGGCTGTGAACGCCTCGCCGAATAGTGATGGCAGTTTGGAGGGGGGAGATTTAGGCTTCCCTCTATGTGGCGGAGGATGGCGTCCTCCAAAAGAAGCGGAAGCGGACCCGGACCCGGAAGCATGCAGTCCTAAAACTATAGGCAGCTCATTCATCGGAACCACTGAATCAGCTACTAAATCGGGCTGGCTAGGTGCGTGTACCTTAGTCTGTTTCTTTACTCTCTTTCTCCGATAGCCATCACCGGACCCGAAAATGTCAACGGAATCCATAACCTGAAATAAAAAAAAAAACGAAATTTTAAGGTTGGTTCGGAAACATTGATAAAGAAATAAATAGTATAAACGCATAATATACACACCAACCAACAAGAATAAACCGGCCAATTACACCAACCAACAAGAATAAACTAGTCTCTAATTACTCTGGTGACTGGAGTGTCCTACGGGATGGTGTGGGCGCATGCGTCTACGCCACAATGATGGCGCAAACCAATGCAACAGCACATCCTCGTGGCATAAGTATGGATGGCCACACCATACGTGTGGCCCTACGCCTTTGCCATAACGTAAGATCATGTGACTGCTGCTATAGTATTAGTTTAGTTTTAATTACCTTTTAGTTTAGTTTTAATTTTGGTTGTATATTTAAACTAGGTTTTTATTAGTGTTTTAAAAAAAATGAATTTTTTAAAGAAAATATTCGATTTAAAAAAAATATAGTAACTTCACGGAATAAATTCGACTATTTATAAAATTTTGTAAAGATAAAATCATGAAAAAAAATATAACTTCGCATAATAGCTTTAAAAAACGATAAAACCAATTTCGCGAAATATTTTCTGCTTCGTTTTTTACAATTCTCTCAATATTATTATTATTTTTAACCAAAAACTTTTTTAAAAACCGTCCAACCCAAACCGTTGCCGACTTGATCTATAAATACCACTTTTGCGTAGAAAATCCAAATCTGAAGATCGATATATTATATGAGTATTGATGTCACAAAAAAATTTAACTCTCAAAATATTTTCCCGAGGACTATATCAAATAAAGCATGTCTTCAGCATTTATCGTCTGTCGGTCAGGCCCATTACCGTACTGGTTGATGGGTCATTTACTTTCACAATAGCACCTAGCTCTGCCGTGGTCTGAACCTAGAATGACTTTTATTTTATTTAATTGAATATTTAAAATAACAAGATTTTTCATATTAAACATTTGAATATATTTTTAAAAAAAAAACACACAAATCATCACCTGTTATAGAAAAACATATTTGAATTTGAGTTCTAATATAAATAGAGAAAACACTAAAAACTTAGCGAAACCAAACTTTATATAATTTTCAAATCATAATAGTAAAAAGAAATTTCACGTACCAAAAACCTCAAACTTGAAAATGTACCATCACAAATCATTATCACGCATAATCTGGTGCAATATATAGCCAACTCCATTGATAAATCTAAGCATTCAGGAAAATCATTAATTTATAATAGTTTGTTCCAATAATGCAACACAAGGCCTTAGTCTCATCATGATTTATAACCAGCTGCTGTTCATTCTCACTTTATTGACTTGAGTAGCTTCGAAGTAACCCAATCATCTATGACTGCATTAGCATTCGATAAATCCTTTCTGTTTCAAGCTTTCCACTGTTTCCTTGATGCTCACCTCCAACGGGATGAAGTCAACACCAAGATTTTGTGCTCTTGCTTTAGACACTTGGTATGCCGGCACGTAAGGCTTGCCATCAGCACACCTGAAAAGAAATCGTCAAATTTCCTCTTTCTGTATTTGGTACTTCTACACTAATTGTAAAGAATTACTAAGACATTTGGTATGGCGCTGAAGGAAGCAAAGTAAGACATTTGGCATCACACGAAAAAATAAGGCAAAAGGGTAAAGGATTTTATTGACATTGCACATATAGTATTAGAGTTTATGCGGAATGAGGATAGACATGAAAACGTACTTATCTGGGAGTTGGAAAGTAGGATAGAGGTCGTACAAAATCTTCACGATGTCTGAGTAGTGCGCTACTCTCTCAACCAAACAATACCTTCCACTAGCCGATGGAACCTCAAATGCTTGGATATGTGCATTTGCTACATCTTTAACATTAACCCATCCAAATGTTGCATTTGGGAAACTTTGTGATCCTGTGTTACAACAAAATTTTAAAGCCAAATACTCTGAAACAATGACTAAAGTAAATATCTACATACTATCATGTTTTCTCCTTTTCAGTGTAACAAATCAAAAAAGTACTTGTTTTGAACTATAGGACGCAATCTGATTGCCTTGTAACGATTACCTTTAACCAAGCTTAGTATTGCTGCAGCACTGGTATTTAGTGTTGGCTGCAGAAGCGGACCAATCACCATTGCTGGGTTTATCGCAACCATATCAATACCCTTCTCTTTCGCAAAATTTACAGCAGCACTTTCAGCTAAGGTCTTTGAGAGCACATACCAGGCCTGATATTCAACAGGTGAAAACAACGGTTTCGTTTATTGATGGAGATGCGATTGTCAGGAAAAGCATTATGTCTCATATAGTCAGGTATATCTACCAAGTATTAACCCGCTCGAAAACAAAAGAAAGCCATACCCTAATTACAAAATATAAAAAATTTAAACCCTAACAAAAAAGTAGCATCTCCAGACACCCTATACACTTCACATTCCCTAACACTCTTTTGTTACATCATATTTGATCAATGGAAGCAACTAGAGCTTTACAAACTATAAGATTGATCACCCATACCACACACCGAAAAAAGTTTTGATTTCTGATATTATTTTCTGCAGATTTGCATCTAAAATTGAATACCACTACATGATACAAATAAGAACAAAAGGGGAAAGCAGTAGTACCTTTGATGCTCTACAGTACTCGGGATCAGAAAACCAAGTTTCATCAACTACAACGTCAGGTGTTCTAGGTTTCGCGTTGTATGCAACAGCAGCCATAGAAGATGTGACAACAACACGTTTCAAGGAGGAGTTCTTTGCACATGAACTAAGAACATTAAGTGTACCCTTAACAGCAGGATCAATTAGTTCGACCTGATAAACAACAAAGATACACATCAACCATTACTACAAATCACCGTGTATTCATGTAATTCATATACAATAAAGAAATGGAGATAGAGACCTGTGGGTCCTTGACATCGTGATAAAATGGAGAAGCTGTATGGAAAACACCTTCGCATCCATTAATGGCAGAATCAAAAGAACCTTCTTCCAAAAGATCTGCTTTGAACAACTTCAGTCTCTCACTCGCACCTTCGAGTGAAAGCAAGTGTGCTGTTTTCTTCGGATTATCTATACACAAGGCCATAATCAAATTGATATTGAAGTTTAACTTTGAAATTGAAAACGAAATCACAAATCAAGCAAAAAAGGAGTCTCGCTTTACAAAACTCAACCTTAAAAGCACCCAGAAACGGAAGAAAGGGAAAGGAAACAGCAAAAGCAACAACAGCCATGAAAATGAAAAGGCAACATGCAACCGAAAGAAGTACAAATTTCAGTAAAACGATTGAATCGAGTAGTGAAGATAGAGAAGGTAGAGATAGATACCAGGATCACGAACAGAAGCCTTGACAGAGTAACCACGGGCGAGAAGAAGCTTAACGATCCATGACGCTATGTAACCAGAAGCTCCAGTGACGCAAACAGTCATTCCTGTACCGCTGCTGCTCATGATTCCTTTGTCCGAACCGAATTGAGTTTTCGATACAGGAAGAGAGAAAGAGTGTGTTTTCTTTTACTGATTATAACTTTGGCTTCTACCTCTATAAACATTACTATATAATTGTTTTTTTTAAAGAAGAATAGTATGTGACCGATGCGATGACGTGTTTGCACCGAAAAGGTAACTATTTTCTACGATCGCCTTTATGTTTTTGTTGTTTATATTTCAATAAATAAGACTTTCTTTTTTTTTTTTCTAAAATCCGATTTCGATTTATATTATTATTTATTTATTTATTATTAAAGTTGGATCTTTTATTAATAATTAAATTTGGACAGAGTTTGAAATCAGACAAGGTCAGTCCAAAATCCTTCGAGAATAAAGAGAACCATTTACATATGTTCTAGACAATCAACGCGATTCATACATCTGCCATAGACGAAGAGCGATTGAAACTCAAAAAGCCTCCCTGCAGCTCGATCCCACCAAATCACATCTCAAATCAACAAAAGCCCTAAACTTTATCAACAATCGGATCAATCTGATGATGAAGAAAGCGACAATCTCATTGAGACTTTCACAGAACCATATAAAACCTTCAAACCTTCCTTCAACAGAAGCCAGCGAACCCAAACACAAAACTATCCCTTTAGCAGCTCACCAAAACATCTCATAATAAACTTAACAAAACCAGACCCCTTCCAGAATACCATCATCGGAGAGCCATACCCACTGTCGAGACTATCGGAGATTCACCAGTCCAGTAATCTTCAGAATGTTGCATGCAAAGGTAAGAACTTGTATTCTTCATCATGATAACATAGGCCTCCAGATACGAGAGAGACATTATTAAGGGTTAGGGTCTATTCTTAGATAATTAGTTCCCAACCCTTCAAGAAATGTAATAGCTCTCAAGTATGAAGGGGCACTATCCTGGTTAAAATCCATAGATTGATTGGATTTTAGACTGTTTTTTGGCAATCCAATCAGCAGATTCGTTTTGTTCGAAAAATCTGGATTATTCTCATATGAGAGGATAATAGGTTTCGACAACAAGCGAGAATTGGTGTAAGATACTAGGGGCTTTTACCATATAGAAGGAGCTCACTAAGGACAGAAGAATCTGTCTCAATGTTGAGATAGGTAATTCTTTTCTCAGCACATATCAAAAGACCATTCAACAGAGCCCGACATTCTGCAATGGTTGGAGAACCATTACCATAGATACGACCAAACCCAAAAATGACAGTCATATCACTATTCCTTACACGACCCCTACAACTAGAATTTCCCAGTTGACCACAAGCCCCATCACTATTCAGCTTGAAACAGTTAAGTTTAGGATAATTCCAGGCCAATGAAAGTGAGTCTCTAGACTGGTTGAGAAAGTTAATGCACCCCAGAACAGGACCATACCTTTTATCAGCGCCCCAATGCTTCATTTTGAATAAAGAAGCCATATCCAAACCAACAAACATCTTGTTGATTTGAGAAATCATAGAGTTTGGGCTAGTTAAGGTACCTTATGCCTTTAGTTTATTCCTAGAGAGCCAAATAAACCAGGCTACAATTGAAGGCAGAATAGAACGAATGTGGACCCTCTTATCTGTGGACCAATACTAAGTTCTAACAAGATGTTGCAAATTCATGTTTCTATGAATTTGAATACTAAAGATGTTAGCATAATACTGCCACACATCCCAAGCATTTTGGACGTTCACAAAAACATGATTAACAGTTTCACAATTGTTGCAGGCCTGACACTTTGAAGCTAACTGGATTTTTCTCTTTTGCAGGGTAGAATCCACTTGAACCCAATTGAGGAGAGCTCTCCACAAGAGCAAAGAACATTTACGAGGAGTTATATTATTCCAGGTTTTGAGAAACAGGTTAGATATATTCGTCCTTCTTCTAATAGCATTCCATGTCAATTTAGAATTAAAAAACCTATCCTTAGACAAAGACCAGTAGATTGCATATTGTTGATTCTCCTTAAGAGAAACTTTCTGGATATTGTGGACTTCAGAAAGAATATTTACATTAGAGAGTTTAGTTAAGTCCCATTCTTCATTGACCCAATATTTTCCGACCTCATCTTTATCAAAACCAGACCTATTATTATCTTGACTAAAGGATACAAATGGATGGCCAGTGTACCATTTGTCCAACCAAAAGTCAATGTGACGAGCCCAAAGAATCCAACGAATGTACCTTTCAACATTATCCCTGATGTTAAGCAACATAACCCAAGTATGAGAACACCTGATAGGATTTGTAGTAGTAATAGGATGACCACCTTTGCAGTAAGTACTGAACATAACCTTAGCCCACAGAGACTTTTGCGACCTAAAGTTAAACCAAAGCTTGTGGGAAAATATATCATGAGTATCCAACAGACTTCTGACATTAAGCTCACCCTCCTCGAAAGTTTTACAGACCTTTTCAAAATTAGACCATAGTATAGCCTGCTTGTCTTCCTTGGAACCCCACAAAAACTTGTTGAAAAGCACTTCAATTCTTTGAACAATAGTTTTAGGCAAAGTTGAACTTTGAAGAGTATACATAGGAATATCATAAAGGACAAATTGGATAAGCATTAACCTTCCCCCAAAAGATAAAGTGGTTTTGTCCCAATCATAAATCATATCTCTGATTTAATGGTATTTTTTTGTACTTACAGTGGAACCCAAGTACTTGAAAGGAAGAAAGAAGTGTTTGAAACCCAAGTTATTTACAAGGTTAGTTATCCTTTGAGGTGAGAGTTTTTTCCCAATGATAACCTTAGATTTTGTCTTGTTTATTAACTGACCAGAATAATCTTCATAGTGGTTGATCAGGTTCATTAAGTTTAGCAGTAGAGGTAGCAGCACCATTACAGAAGACCAACAAGTCATCAGCAAAAGCTAACACATGTATGTTGATTTTACTTCTTGTTTTGTAAATAGTAGAAGGAAAATCCTGGGCAATTTTGACCAAACCCCTGAGCAGATACTCCTCTGCCAGAATAAACAGGCTTGGTGACAGAGGGTCACTCTGCCTCAGCCATTTATTAGATTTGAAAAAACCCATAGCCTCCCAATTGACAATAACAGAGAAGTGACTGTTTTCAATACCCTTCTCTATGAGTCTTATGAATTCCTGACTGAACCCAAACCTTTTAAGAATGCAGAAGAGAATGGTGTGGTCAAGCTTGTCAAAGACTTTGGCCATATCAAGCTTCAAAATAATATTTATTCCTCTATATTTGAGGTTTAAATCATAGGCCAATTCCTTAACAAGAAGGATATTCTCGTGAATATCTTTGCCCTTAACAAAAGCTCCCTGAGCCTCAGAAATGAGATTAGGTAGAATAAATTCCAGTCTTTTGTTGATGACCTTAGAAACAATTCTGCTAAACATGTTAGTAAGACTAATATGAAGAAAATCATTTCAAGACTTAGGATTAGAAGTTTTAGGGATAAGGCAAATAACTGTAGCATAAACACTCTTAGGAACAACAGTATCCTTGAATATTTCACAAATAACCTCAAGTAAATCATCTGAAATAATGTCCCAACTAACTCAAAAAAACCTTCCATTAAAACCATCTGGCCCCGGAGAAGAATTAGGATTAAGAGATTTAATAACATAATAAATCTCATCTTCTGTAGGAGTAGCCATAAGCATTGCATTCTCAGAATATTTAACAAGATTAATGATGAGTCCGGATTCCGTCACCTCTTCGGACAGGGTCAATTCGGACAATGTCTACCTAACCGGACAGGACAGTTCGAATACCTCATCCATTGGACTGTTCGAACAAGAACTAAAGTACTTAAAACCTAACCACTTCTTGACTAAGCTGCCTGCTCTCCTACTAAGAGCTCATGGATCCTTGAACTTGACCCGGGTCCATTAAACATGACCCGAAAGCCCATAAGGCCCAAATGTAAGGGTATAAATACCCAACCACCAGCATTAAATGAGGATAATGAAAATTAAATACAACCAGACTGCTTAATTCTCCCTCTACTCTCTACTCAAACATTAAGTACTCTAAAACTTCCACATAGTTCTAAACAAAAATTACAAACTTACCCTCAGATAAAAATAAACCTCACCAAATTGGCGACCACAGTGGGAGCACGACGGTGCCTGAATCAAGCATTCGAAACCATCAGAAAAAATCAGTCTGAATGAATCCAGACGCCCCGGAAATACCACCAGCTTTGCTTGAAGTGGTGGGTGAGAATGATGAATATACCATCGAGGAGCGTGATAGACTAAAGGGCGAGATAGAAGC
The DNA here is from genome assembly GCA_036936605.1 of Limnanthes douglasii subsp. nivea. Classification (NCBI taxonomy): domain Eukaryota; kingdom Viridiplantae; phylum Streptophyta; class Magnoliopsida; order Brassicales; family Limnanthaceae; genus Limnanthes; species Limnanthes douglasii. Next base: position 149,235,927 of record JAUPFV010000002.1, on the reverse strand, counting down.
TCTGAGGGCAGAGAAGGCTAAGATGGGTATGAAAGAAAAGTAAAAAGCATCAGTTGCTCATCATACCGACAACCCTATAGAGCATGAGCCTTCGAAGACTCATGTGAGTACCAAGAAGACTCATGCTAGCTCCAAAAAGTCTCACCGGTCTAAGCCAGTGGAGAGTTCTGACTCGGACTCAGAGTCTTCTGGTAGCTCCTCGGACGAGGATGGAGTTGAAGAGTCCTTATCCTCCAGCAGTGGTGAGAGCCGATCCAAAAAGAAGCAAAAGTTGATAAAAAAAAAGTATTCAAGAAAAAGGGATAGACATGGGAAATTGAAGAGGAATATAGGCAAAGGATCATCTCACAGCCGGAGGCATGTAGACCGGATGTTGATGGATCATTTTTCCTTCCATGATGAACCAGGTATCTTTGCAACTGCCAATGAGGATACTGTTTTCAGTGGTGGCCGGAATTGGAGACAATCTCCATTGTCTTCTAAGATTCTGTCCGGAATCCTCCCCAAGAGGTTCGATAGCACAAAATGGAGAAATACGATGGCAGCAAAGATCCGGACAATCACTTGGAACAATTTAAAAACTTTATGATGAATTTCGATAATGACGACAAGTTACTCTGTAGAGCATTCTCCCAATCCTTTACGGGGAGGGCTCTGAAGTGGTATAACAGCCTACCACAAGGTTGCATCAGAAATTTCGATACCTTTTGGGTGGCCTTTCGAAGGCAATTCGTTAGGAGTAAGGAATTGAAGGGCAATGGGGACACAATTATCCATTGTACCAAAGAACCAAACGAGTCACTGAAAGAATACATAAGTCGTTTTATGAACACCAAAAACGGGTTAGCTGATTGCTTCGAGCAAGTAGCCATAGCATCTTTTAGGCAGGGCTTAAACCCTGGAAATTTGGCTGATTCAGTGACCAGAAAGAAAACAATGACCTGGGGAGGTCTACTGAATCAGGTTGGAAAGCAAATCAACGTTGATGAAACAAAGAAAACTAGGGTGCACAGACAGGTGAGGTCTTCCCCGGTTGCACCAAACCCCAACCAAAACCAGTCCGGGAACAAGGCAAGGGAGACAGGACACGGACATAACAGGGCTAAAGCTCAATCTCAGCCAGGTGCGCCTGCCCAGAGTCAACAATCTAGAAATAAGAGGGGGCCTTGGGTTCAACCGGAGTGGTTTGCAGAGTTAAAGGAAAGTGTGGCCATCATTTATGACAAAACAAAGGAAGAAGTACACTATAGAAGGTCGGCCGCACTGCAATCTCCTAAGGAACATCGTAACAATTCTTTATGTCAGTACCATAATGATACAGGCCATACCACTAATGATTGTATAGCTTTGAAACAAGAAGTTCAGAACTTAATTGTAAGAGGAAAGCTGGGGGGGATATGTCAAAAGAAGATGAGGAAATAGGCCTGATAATCCTCATCGGGTTGGTCCGAGCAATGCCGCTCCGGAGGGAGCTATGGTTATAATCGAAAGATTTGATGTAGAATCAGAATACTTGGATCCTGATCCGACTCGAAATAGAGTGGGTGCCATTGAGGAACGTTGTAAAACAGTCTCCGGGCTTATTAAGTTTTTTGAGTCACTCGCAATTTTCGGAGGGGATACTATGACAGATCCTACTGCTTCTTCAAGAAAGAGGCATGTTCATACTTTAGCCACCCAGCTGGAAGGAGGCATGACCTCCTATCAATCACAAATTCCATTTCCCTTCATTGTTTTCGATGAAGATGACTTAAGGGATATAGCTGGCCCTCATGAAGATGTTGTTGTCATAGGAGCATCCATTGGGGGCAATGACATAAGACGAATCTTGGTGGATACTGGGAGTTCAGCCAATATTCTCTTCTTAGCCTCTTACAAAAATATGAAAAATCCAACCGTGATTCAGCGTTCGGACAGATCAATTGTGTGCTTCACTGGGAGCTCAGCAGATGTGATCGGGGAGTTCGAAGAGGAAGTTTTGTTGGGCAAGGGCCCTTTTAAGAAGATGGTCAGGATACTTTTTATTGTGGTGGAGTGTCCCATTTGTTATAATGCTAGTTTAGGGAGGTCTTGGCTCTCTAGGATGCATGCAGTGGCCTCGACAGTCCACCAATGTTTGAAATATGATGTTCAAGGACAAGTGGGAGTTGTCCGGAGCAGTCAAAAGATTGCAAGAGAATGTTATGCTACAGCACTGGCTCCACAGACGTTGGGGGCAGTTCGTATCAACAAAGAATAGCAGTTTGAGGGGCTTTTTGGGGGTGAGGGTGAAATTGATGACCCTAGAGAGACCCTTGAAATGTTGATAATGGTTGAAGAAGTTGAAACACATTCTTTGGAAGAAGGAAAAAGTGTTAAGATAGGGTCCAAAATGCCATCCGAACTGAAGAATAAAATGTTGAAGTTTCTAAAAGATCATCAGCACGTTTTTTCTTGGTGCAATGCTGATGTTACTGGGGTTCCAGCAGATATTATATCACACCACCTATCCATCCGGAGAGACATAGCACATGTGGTACAAAAGAGAAGGGCTTTTTCCAAGGAAAAGGCTGATGTTATTGTTCAAGAAGTTGACAGGCTCACTAAAATGGGGCATATAAAGAAGTCTCAGTATCCTTTGTGGACAACCAATCCGGTCTTGGTAAAAACGAAAAATGGCAAGTGGCGTATGTGCATTGATTTCACAGATCTCAATAGGGCTTGCCCAAAAGATTTATACCCGGTCCTCCGGACTGATCAGTTGGTGGATTCCACTTCTGGAAATAAACTATTGTCTTTCATGGATGCCTTCTCCGGGTACAACCAGATTCAAGTGGATCTGAAGGATCAGGAGCATACCACATTTGTCACTGATAGGGGTCTTCATTGTTACAAGGTAATGCCATTTGGGTTGAAAATGATGGGGCTACCTATCAGAGGTTAGTGTACAAAGCCTTTGCTAGTCAAATTGGAAGAAATATGGAAGTATACATTGATGACATGATGGTAAAAAGTGTGGATGAACAACTATACTTGGAAGACCTCCAAGAAACTTTTGCTAACTTAGTAAAAGTAAATTTGAAACTAAATCCCGAAAAGTGTGTGTTCGGAGTATAGTCCGGGAAATTCCTGGGTTATATAATAAGTGAGCAAGGGATACAGCCCGATCCGGACCAGCTTAATGCTTTATTCCAAATGGAGCCTCCTCGAAATGTTAAAGAAGTGCAACGGTTGACTGGGAGATTGGCTGCTTTAAATCGATTCATCTCAAGGTCTTCGGAAAGATGTGCCCCATTTTTTCAAACTTTGAAGGGTGCAAAGGGATTTGACTGGACTTCACAGTGTGATGAGGCCTTCAATGAGATTAAGAAACATCTCTCCTCCCCCAAGAATTTATTTAAACCTGTTGATGAAGAGACACTCTCCGTATACTTGGCAGTTTCAAGTTGTGCCATCAGTGCTGTATTGGTAAGAGAGGTGGATAATTACCCTCATCCGGTGTACTACATCAGCAAGAGCTTGATAGATGCAGAAAAATGCTATTTGAAGCTTGGAAAATTAGCATTAGCCTTGGTAATTGCTGGAAGGAAGATGAGGCCTTATTTTAAGGCTCATCCTATTATCGTCCGTACATCTTTTCCCTTGAAGAATGTTCTTCAAAAGGCAGACATTTCAAGTAGAATTACTAAGTGGTCAGTGGAGTTGGGGGACTTTGATATTGATTTTGCTCCTCGAACAACAATCAAAGCCCAAGTTGTGGCTGATTTCTTAGTTGAATTTCACTTTGATAGGTATACGGAGCAAACAACTGAAATGAAAGATAAAAAGGTCTGGGTTGTGCGGACGGATGGTGGATCAAGTACTATGGGATGTGGTGCAGGAGTATGCTTAACTTCTCCATATGCTGACAAAATGTACCAAACTATGTTTTTTGCTTTTAGGGCTTCTAACAATGAGTCTGAATACGAAGCAGCTATAGCTGGTTTAAAGTTAGCTTATATTTGTGGGGCCAAAAAGGTCAAGCTGATAAGTGATTCCCATCTTCTTATCCACCATGCACCAGGTCAATCTGAAGCCAAAAAGGAGCAAGTTGTGAAGTACTTACTTCTTCTTTAAAATGAGGCACTTAAGTTCAAAAGCATTATTTATGAGCATATACCCCGAACAGAGAATGAACTAGCAGATTCATTGGCAACCATAGCATACACTGAGTCATATCCTTGGATCCATGTGCTGGAGAGCCCTTCCATTCAACTTAATGTGGGTAAAGAGGAAGAAATTTTCGATGTGCAGATAAAACAACCTCAAGATTGGATATTTCCTATCCTGCAGTATCTCTCTGATGGCATCTTGCCTCCGGATAAATCACTAGCAAGAAAGATGAAGCACAAGGCTCGTGGTTTTATCATACTAAGAGACATTTTGTATAAAAAGTCTTACAGTAAACCTCTTTTGCGATGCTTGGGAGATAATGAATCTCAAGTAGTCCTCTCCGAATTACATGATGGTGAGGGATCAGCTCACTGTGGGTTCAGGGCTCTAACAAGGAGAGTTTTACTGGCTAGCTATTATTGGCCCTCTATAATGCAAGATGCTAAGGAGCTGGTGAGAAGGTGTGATCCATGCCAGAGATATAGCAATGAAATTCATGTTCCAGCCATCCATTTAGAGTCAATTTCTGAGCCTATACCTTTTGCTCGATGGGGGTTGGATTTGGTGGGACCTCTTCCTATGGCTTCCGGAGGACGCAGAACGATAATTGTTGCGATTGATTATTTTTCGAAGTGGATTGAAGCAACCCCATTGGCAGGTACAACATCAAAAGCTGTCATAAAATTCATTTTGTCCAATATCTGTTGCAGATTTGGTGTTCCACAGAAGATAACGACAGACAATGGGCCACAGTTCGACAACAAAGAAATGGAGAGTTTATGTGCCTCTAGGGGTATACAACATTGTTTCTCTTCACCTTTCCACCCACAAGCAAACGGTCAAGTTGAGGTGACTAACAGAACTATATTGTCCGGTTTGAAGAAAAATTTAGAAGGGGCTGCTGGAAAATGGCCTAGTTATTTACAAGAGGTTTTGTGGGCCTACCGGACTACTCCTGGGGCTGCAACACAAGAATCACCATTTGACTTGGTCTATGGGATGGATTCCATAGCTCCCATAGAGGAAAATCTCCTTTCTTTTCGAGTTCACAATCTCTCCGAACACGCCAACGAAGTGGCAATCAGGGGTCATCTTGACCTAATAGAGGAAAGATGAGTTAAGGCTCACCTTAGAGCTGCACACTATCAGGGTTTGATGAGAAGCAGGTTTGCTTCTAGAGTTAAATGAAGAGATTTTCAGCCGGGGGACAAGGTGTTAAGGAATGTCTTCTTACACACTAAAGAGAAGCTGCTCGGCAAACTAGCCCCAACTTGGGAAGGACCTTATATGATCATTGAAAGGCTTAAACCTGGAACATACTGGCTAGAAGACATGGATGGAAGGGTTTTGAATCACCCGTGGAATATTGAACATCTCCGGATGTACTTAGAATAGAAGCAATGTAAATATTTACTTGTTTAAAAATCCATGTAAATATTTGGGGGCATACTGTTTCCTACCCTGGTGGCGCGGGGAGGTTTTAATGAGTTGTCCGGGCTTTTTATAAAAATTTGATTCCTTCTTAAAAAATTCGAAGTGTTCTTACTTTGTTTTTTGTCACACCATCCGGATTAAATTAAATGAATGATGACTACTTAAACATTTGTCATCGGAGTATTTAAACACTCTCGCTTTATAATATTTATGAAATAACTAAGGGCTATTTAAACACTAGCCATCAGAATTGAAACAAACTATGAAAGAATGCAAGAGTTGTGCAAAACGAAGATATTCATTGAAATAACCTAAGTGCCTTGGCCTTCTAAGGACTTTTAATTGTCAGACAAAACAAAAGATCTATCCAGTCAAATGCCAGACACAATTACAAAAAATGCTTGGCCTTCCAAGGACTTTAGTTCAAGCAAAGTAAAAGGTGAAAAGATAATTCATAATCTAAGACTGAGCCTTTGAAGATGGCTCAGCCTCACTTGTCTTCTTATTCTTGGGATCGTCCTTCTCTTCATAAGTGCCCTCCCCGGTGTTTTCTTCTTCGTCAGAGGAGGAAGCACTGGAATAATCATGCAAGTCTCCATCAACCATGGTATGGAAGGGAAGGTCTTCGTACTCTACATAAAGCCACAAATCTCCCAGGTTCCTCTTCGGGAACTTCTCATGAAAAAGCAAGACCATGTCCGATTTCACCTTGGCATACATTTTCTCTTTGGTGTCTATTACATTGTTGGCATAAACATCGATATTGGCCTGAATTTTGGCCTCTTGCTCCCTTAGCAGATCTGCATTCTCCTCTGCAGCCTTGGACACTGTGTTCTCGAGCGCAATCTTGTCGTTTGTCAAGTTATGGATGACTTGATCCTTGGCCTTTTCCTCCTCTTTTGAAGAGGTGAGATCTTTCTCCAATCCGGACAGCTTCTCATGGAGCTCTTTGACAGTATCCTCCAAAGTGGCAACCTTTGTGACCCACCCCTCTTGGCTCTTCTTTAGCTCCTCGTTTTCTCCCTTCAGAATGTCAGCATTTTGAGTGGCAGTGAGGAGATCGTTGGACAGTTTCTCCTTGTCAGATTTGAGATCCTTGATAATATCTGCCTGACCTCGAACTTGTTTCTCCAAAACAAGCACTGGTTGAACATTACTTAGTATGGACTGAGTTATGATGTCCCTTTCACTTGAAACAGTAAAAGTCTTACCATTAAAAGTAACGATGTTCGAAGTGCTTGGAGGGAGGTAAGGTCCAGCAAAGTCGTCTCTGGGAAGGTTTGCAAAATAGTCAGCAAGTCCATCAAGCCCTGTGATATCAACTCCATCAATTCTGAGGTCTCCTCCTTCAACCTCGTCGGTTTGAAAGTCACCAGGGATCTCCTCTGGGCTCCGGATCCCGGAGAGAAAGTTCATTACCCCTGGAGGTTTTTTTTTTGCCTCCCTCTCCTTGCTCTTAGCTCTACGTTTCCGGTCTCTCTTGGGAACCCTTGGAGGTTTGGGAGATCCTACCTCTTCCTTAGCACTCTCCTGTTCCACCACTTCTAGGAGAGCAGCATCAATCTGGCTTGGGGCTGGCCCCTCTGGGATCGTTGGAGCAGCCTCTTCCACCCCGGCAGGGTTAGCCTCACCTGCATCCTTCTTACCTCTCCCTTTATTGCCTTTCATTTTACTTGGGGCCTTGGCCCGGCCTGGCAAGTATAGTGACCCGTTCGGTTCGTGTGTTCTCTTGAGGACTACATCCGGGGGGGGGGGGGGTGAAGTGGTGAGTTCTTCCCAGGTCAAGTCCCTCCGGCCAGTAGTGTTCCAGAGGTGAGACCTTGCAAAATTTCCTCCTGTAAAAGCGTCATGAAACCGGTTCCCCCACTTTTCAGCAGCCCAAGTGTTGATCTTGGTACAAGTGGTCTGCCCGGCCTTTAGATAGTCATTGAAGTCTTTGGGCAGTTTTGTTAAGAAAAAATACAAGACCAGTCAGTTTAAAAAAATTCAATAAAAGTAAAAATAAGAATGTAAGGTAAGATCCTTACGATCACTCCTCCATCTGCTGGTGAGGAGACTCGGATTGACTCCAGCTTTGATTTTCCTCCCATTCTCTCAAGCGCCACTTACGAACAGGAATTGAGTCCTCCAACTTCTCTCCGACTCAAGCAGATCATCTACTACTTTATAATTATCACCCATGTTAAAGTGATCGAAGGGAATGTGGTGGTTTCTGCAAAGACTGGCCACAACTGCGAATTCCTCCATTGGTAAAGGAATCCCGGAGAGCCTGGAGGCCATGATGCAGGCCATAAGTGTATACCAGGCATTGGGGCTCAGTTGACTAGGGCAGAGCTTGATGAGGTGGAAATACCTGACTATCTCCGGATCTAAGGGGAACCTTAAACCCCAGTTAAAAAGCTCAGTGAAGATGACTATTTCACTGAGTTTGCAGTCCATTGGGGTTTCGGGGTCTATGGGGATTCTTATCTTTACGTTCTCCGGAATCCCCCATTTCGTACGCATCCGGCCCAACTCAGCTGTATGGATGAAAGCATAGTTGATTTTTTGTAAAGCAAGAAGACATTTAACGTTTACCTTGTGGAAACAAGGTCTCACTTTCCCTTCGAGGATTTCTGGTAATTTTGGATGCCTAAGGCATAGCTTCTCTTTGCCCTTATCCTTCTTGGCAGCAACAGCTTCACTAGTCTGTCCGGAGGGTTCAGACTCGAATGGAGCCTCTTTGATAGAGTCCTCCATTATTTCCTCCATTATTGAGGAAGGGTTTTCGGTTGTCTTTGTGAGGAGGGAGTTTGGAGTTGGTTCAGTCTGACCTCCGGACTGATGAGCTTCAATACTCTCCTGGACTCTGGCCTCCGCCTGGGGCTCTGATATGATGGTTTCTCTTCGGGGGCTTGAACCAGTGGCCTCCGGTCCGGACAGCCTGTCCTTGGGTACTTTTATGGGTGCCTCTGACCCTGTACTGCTATCCTTGGCACCTGATTTCGAAGGGGTTCCTTTGGAATCCTGCCCTTTAACTAGCCGGCCTTTTCTTCGATCGACCAGTTTGTTGGGAGAAGTATCTGCATCGGACCCCATGGCTATGAATGGGGAAGGCTTTTTGAAACTAATAGCTGTTAAACCTGGTTAAACAGTGGGTTCTGACTCTTGAACCGATGAACCCGAGACAATAGGAGAAAGACTGTTTTGAAACAATCTCCTCGGTTTGACACTTTTTGTAGAGGAGGAACCCTAGTCAGGCTCTGTAGTTGAGGTTACTGGTTTATCGATGGGGGAAGTAGGTAAGCCTGCTGCGATGCGCCTTTCCCTTTCAACTTTTGGGCTTTTTCTAGTTCTGATAGATTGAGCCACCCGCCTTTGATTAAAGCGTTCCTAGCCGTGAACATAAACAACCAATGTGAAGAACTTGTGTTTGAGAGAGAAAGCTCTGTAAATTAGCAAAGTGAAAATGAAGGTGATAGTAAAGCAGTGGAAAAGTGTTTTAATTTATAGTAAACCCCAAAAAGGTGTTTTGATTCCTAGGAGAATTCGAAAAGATTTGCAATGATTAAGAAACGGCGTTGATGTCACCTTCATTTAATGAAGAGGTTGCTTTTCAGAGAAGGTGGGTGCGAAATTCGAGGTAATAAAACGGCTAAAGTAACGAACCAGAGAGAGACACGTGTCCCATGAACTTTGGCAAAAAACCGTTTAGATTCAAAGAGCTTTTTTCAGTCCTAATAAAGCTATGACATTATTCGGAGAACCTGTCCGGATGTAACTGTCACTAGTAACGGACTGTTTTTCAGGTTTTGACAAAGGTTTTTGAACAAACACCTAAAAAAGGGGCTACTGATGAGTCCGGATTCCGTCACCTCTTCGGACAGGGTCAATTCGGATAATGTCTACCTAACCGGATAGGGCAGTTCGAACACCTCATCCATTGGACTGTTCGAACAAGAACTAAAGTACTTAAAACCTAACCACTTCTTGACTAAGCTGCATGCTCTCCTACTAAGAGCTCATGGGTCCTTGAACTTGACCCGGGTCCATTAAACATGACCTGAAAGCCCATAAGGCCCAAATGTAAGGGTATAAATACCCATTCACCAGCATTAAATGAGGATAATGAAAATTAAATACAACCAGGCTGCTTAATTCTCCCTCTACTCTACTCAAACATTAAATACTCTCAAACTTCCACACAATTCTAAATAAAAATTACAAACTTACCCTCAGACGAAAATAAACCTCACCAATTAAGAATGAGGTTTTGTAGAAAACGAGGATACCATGGATTAGGAATATCAAATAAGTGATCTTTAAAATAGGTAATAGCAGAATTTCCTAAAAGATTAGGATCCTCAATCCAAGCAGAACCATCCCAGATCCTATGGATCTTATTTAACTTGTTCTTTTTTTTACCAACCTGTTGAAAAAGATAGTGTTTTTGTCACTGTCTTTGAGCCACAATGAGTGAGTTTTTTTCTCCCAAAATATCTCTTCCTTTGTGAGAAGATAGAGATGAGTGACTTTTACAACATCAAGGAGATCTTTATCCTCTTTAGAGTTAGTGGACTGGTAGATAGTTTCCTTATGATTGATGATTTCTTCAATCTCTTTGATAGAATCAAAGATGTTTCCAACACCTTTATATTCCACACCTTAAGGTCAGCCTTGAGCCTTCTTAACTTGATACAGAACTTCAAAATTGGACTCCCACAGGTATCAACAGCCCAGCTAGATTTGACCATGCTAAGAATACCATCATGAAGAGCCCACATATTCAAGAATTTGAAAGAATACTTAACTTTGAGAGCATTAAAAATCATAGTAACACCGAGTGGAGCATGATCAGAGCATGTTTTAGGAAGGCGTAAAACTTTAGTAGATTAAAAAAAATTAACCAAGTATTATTGTAGACAACACGATCAAGCCTTCTCTACTGCCTGCCATTAGTCCATGGAACTTGTTCCCTGAATACCCTGCATCGAATAAGTTGCAATCCAACATAAAGTTGTTAAAATCTTCAGCACTAGATAAGCAATTAGAAGAGCAGTTCAATTGTTCATTAGTGTTAGAAATAGTGTTGAAATCCCACAGAAGCATCCATTCATTAGACCCATCCTCAATATCTCTAAGGCTATCCCACATAGGAATTCTCAGCTGCTTGGAAAACTTAGCATAGATGACAGACACCCTAAAATTCTTTTCAGAAACTTTGTGCTTCACATTGAGGTGAAGAAATTGCTCCTCATTGTGATGAACATCCATTGTAAATATTTCTTTCCATAGCACCCAAATATTATTAGAAATATTATAGCAGAAGATCTGAAACCCCAATTTCCTAGAAATAAAAGTAAGGTTAATATTGGTGATTATAGGCTCTTGAATAGCCAAGAAATCAGGTTTCTCATACCTTTTTAAAGCTTTTAACCAGGACATTGTTTCTTTGTTCCCCAAACCACAGATATTCCAGCTCAACACTTTAATAGACATTTAAAATTTTAAGAGTTTGTAGTTCCCTTGAACTGCACACGTTTAGATGAAGTACCTTCTTCATAGAATCATTAATAACCTTATTTGTTTTGAGATTCAACTAAGAAGCACTATTGTCAGGAAGACTTTGTGTTATTATTAACCTGATCTTTGAGGGAGTGACAGAATGACTAGTCTGATTAGATCTTTATTTTAGGTGAGACTCATGAGATGCTTCAAAATTTCCTACAAGGCCAAAACTAATGGTTGGATTCGTTGGAACAAGATGGTCACCAGTTACTAAGGGAATAACAGCTATAGAGACCCCAGGAGGAGCAGGTTGATTCTGGGGATTGGTAAGTTTCACCTTCTTACAGTTTTTATCAGAATGACCCAAATGGTAGCACGTATTACAATATTCAGGATAAGCTTAATAGACCAGTTCTTGCTAAAACCCCTCACTACCAAATGAAACCCATAGCTTTTTAGGCATAGGTTTGGACACGTTAATTTCCACATAGAGTCTGCAGTAGTTGATCCTAGCCATGTTCTTTAAAGGGATCCAAACTTTTAAAAGAGACCCAAGGCCTTTAGCAATGCTGAGTATTTTTTTCTTGTTGTACATGTACTCAGGAAGATTGGAGAGATTAATGTAGACAGGAGTGATAGGGTTTTCATATTTAACATTAAAAAATGGCCCCCATTTTAGAAGCCGCATAGTTTTGTTTCCAATTGGCCAGATATTTCTGCGCCATAATCTATGAAGGTCATCCAAGAATCTGAATTCTATGAACACATGTCTGGGATCAATATTTGTGACACTGAAGTCATCTTTAAATTTGAAACTTCCCAGGAAATTCTTTATAGCCTCAGAGTTAGGTTTACCATAATAGAATTTGCCAACACTTGTGTGTTTTGAGCAGGCTTTAAGCTTTTCTTTGTCTTTAAGAGTAAACTGAATACTTGGGGATCCATTCTGAAAACCATAGGTTACATTCTCGTGAATTCCTTTATCAGTATTTGACAAAATAAGTCCGCAAAGGTTTTAGTTGGAAGAGCTAATTCTCTGATAGCTCTTGTTTCATAGGTTGGATTGTCTCTGAAATTTGGGATTATTTTTTTATGACGCGGGATAGGGAATTAGATATTCAGATCAATCGATCTTTGATAGGGAGAATTGATGGAAGAGTCTTCCATTCAAGCAAAAAGAGGATAGATGATCAACTTCGAAGAAGATGGAGAAGCCACAATCATTAATCTTGATAGCCAAGAATTGTAATAGAATCTTGGAAGGAGTTCATTATTCTCTTATTTTTCTTTTTCATCTATCAAAAGATTTTTTAATTTTCAGCCGATTTCGATTATATTACTCTATTATAACTGTAACTACATAATTTGTCCGCGCAACGATAATAAAAAAATTTAATAACAAAAAAAATTAAATTTAATAATTTAATAATAAAAATATAAAAATTAGTTGATTTTTTTTATGTCTAAAGCAATATTATTTTTAACAAAAAAAAAGATGATTACCTAAAATTTAATATAAACAAATACATTTTACACTGGAATTATCTCAGTATTATTAAGGTCGTCATCTTTTTTCTCTGGAAGTGATTCAATACAACCAAGACTAAGCATCGTATTCAAAATAGTCGAAACGTTTTCAAGTTTCACCATCGAAATCATTAAAAGAATCGAGTGTGGCATAAAGATTCCATTTGGCAGCAAGACTTGTTATAAATTTTACTGTGTGTAATCTTGATCGTGCTTCGAAAACAAATATATAATTCTGGTACCAAGCTGGTTGAGCACAACTACATAAAACTTATATGAAAAAAAAATTCTTTTTTTTTTCAAATTTGATTATAAGCATGCAAGTTCTCATGCTACATAATTATTGAGAGAAGGTAGAAACTAAATGATTATAAGTAATGACATAAACTCTCTCCGTAGAAAAAACACAAAACAAAATAAAATAAAAACTCCAAAACAATGTTTTTTTAAACACATCCAGCTCAAATCTCGCTGATTAAAATAAAGAAATCGGTACATAGATCATTATACCTCATATTTAATCTTCAAGTAGTCATTGGACCTTCAGTGATGTTAAATATATCAATCTTTTTCTCCCAACCTTGAAATTGAAGTGTCCGCGGTAAAAAAAATATTAACTATGTCTGGCACTCAATTCATCAAAATGCAAGAGCACTCGACACAAAGTTTTGTACAAACACATTGGCAACAATAAATCTTAACTCTTTTGAATTATCATTAATTATGACCTAATTTACATGGTACCATGATATCAATAACTTCAGAACCCAAGATTTATCTTGCAATTATTTTGAAATTCACGACAGGTTGTGATCAGAAATACTGTATGAGTTTTAAATACATAGCATTTGAACGTTAGGTCAATCATGATTTTATGATACACACTAAATACTACAATTTAGTCTAAACATATCAAATAAAGTCTTTCAAGCTCCATTATATTACGGTAAATTTTAATTACAATGTTTACTTGGATTATAGACTATTTGACTTGTATACATAATAAAAAGAAGAGTCCAAATCAACTTTACATGATCGTAAATCAAGATCTCCTCTTAAACATGATTATAAGCCGCAATTGTACTAAATGGTTGGCCCTTGTAGTACATCTTTGAGCGTATAAAAGTATCTTATGCTTCCTCCAAGATATGATGAGGCTCAAATATGTTACAGATGAAGTTGGCGTATCGTACCCGGATTTTACTCTGGGAAAAGATGCATGATCATCATAGTTTTTTAGGCTGAAAGACATTAACTATGGACATTCACACATTTAACTCTCGAACAAAAATGAGTACTTTGAGTACATACAAAAACCAAAGATCAATTAAACTAATATCTAAACCTTACCATAATACTCTAAAATCAAAATTAGAAATAATCAAACTGCATCTATACAGCCAAAAAAAAGAAAACATAAACAGAGAACAAAATCTAAAACTTACATCGAGGATAAGAAGAAGGTCTTCAATTGATATTGGAAGGTCATCGGATCATGTATCCAACTTTCACTGAAAATGAAAATCAATTATAGAGTTTTAAGAAATTGGAACCATGATCTTTTAAATACAAATGAATAACAAATGAAAAAAATAGATGTACAAAATATTCGGAATTTAAAACAGTTTTTTCGTTAATATAGATGATAATTGTTTTTGATAAATTATTAATTGTTGTTAATTTAAAAAAAAACTAGTTTGAAAAATATTTTTTTTAAATCAGTTATTTTCAGTTAATTTAAAATAATATATCTTTATTTAATTCTATACTTCGTAACTCGGGTATAAAAAATATAAAAATATTAATATTAATTTCAATTTCAATTTTTTATATATTTACATATAAAACAAAATATATTTATGAATTTGTATTAATTTTAATTTCTTTTTTTTTCAAATTAATAAAACTTCACTAGGTTTAAAACTTTTATGAAATCTATATTTGTAACTGTTTTATATATTTTAAACTTTAATTTAATTTTTTTTTATATTTATTCATGAATAAAAGTCAATTTAATTTTGACAATAATATTTTTTAGTAATTATAAACAAATTAACCATTTATTTATATTTATAATAGTAAAAATATATAATAAATTAATTTTGATTATATTAATTTTTGTTCTAATATAAAGCAAATCCCTGAAAATAATATAAACTTACAAAATTATAATTTATTATATCATCTTTCATGTAAACATATAGTCGTTGTGAGGGATTATATATATATATATATATATATATATTATTCAACATATATATACAAAATTCTATAAATTGTTAAGCAATTCTGACGATATTTTTTTTATATGAATTTAGAATGTCTTTATCATTCATTGTTCACAACAATTTTAAGTTCTTTTTCAGAGGTTACTCTAGATAGCGTGACATATAATTATCCATGAGTAAATACTCATTGAGGAAGATAAATACCAACTTTATTCAAAGAGTGTCTTTGACTTTTATTCACAGTCATTGCATAATATAGTCTAATAGGACATTGTCTTCGTTTAAATATAAATGACCATTTGTTTTTTGTTGATGAAAGATCAATACGAGGTATAAAAACTGTATCACCAATGTTACAACCGGTTATGATTTTGACTGCAATAATTTTATTGTCCATTTGTGTTGTTACTAATCTTGTATCATTGCATAATCCTGAGGATGAATTCAAATTTCTTAGCAAAATTATAGGTACACCAATTTTTAGTGTTAACTTGTGTTTGGGGATACCATTACATTCTAATTTATTAAAAAATTCAATCGGATACAAAAGTTCAAAACTTTCTAAATTTTTACATGTTTTACACATAGAATAACTTTCAGAATTTATACATCTTTTACTCATAGAATCTGATCTTAAATAAGTGTGACTTTTACCCGGTACTAAATTTAATATAAAGTCATTTATCTGTGACACTGGATTGTTTTTTGGAGTAATTTTTGTTATTTCTCTTAAATAAGAGTAATTATCAAAATTATTTAGAAAATCAGTATGTGTCACACTAAAAATATAATAAATAGGATTATCAGATAATTCAATAATTATATCTAGTGGAATTTTAATCCATAAATACTCATCCTTGTTTAGTATAGTTAAATAAAAAATATAACATTCCCCAATTTTTAATATCTAATCAAAAGAATTATTTAATTCTTGGCTTTCTACATCGTTTAAGCCATTGTTAAACAATCTAATATTTTGTTTTAAAAAGAATACTTTAAAGTGTTTCCATAGAAAAAAAATACTTAATAGAGGCATTGACAATCTCTTCTCTCATTCCTCGTGCTATAACTGATAAAAAATAAAATTAAAATCATCTGATAATAAAATAGTTTTCCCTCCAAATAAATTATCATTTTCTTTTTCATACATTTTCGGTATAATATCACGTAATGATCTATTAAGAGCCTCAAAACAATTTTTATGATGCATAGGTGCTTCATCCAATATAATCAATGATGATTCTTGAATTAACTTGGCAAGATGTGTTGATTTTTTTATCTCACATGTAGAACATTCTATTATACTTAAAGGAAATTTAAATCTATAATCTGTTGTTCTACCTCCAAGAAGAAGTTTGGAAGCAATTCGCGATAAAGAAACCGCAAGAATAATTCTTCATTCTGATCTAAGTTTACTAATAATAGCATTCCATAAAAAAAAATTCATGTTCCACCATGATTGTATACAAAAATCGGCATTGTTTTTTAGCTGCGATCATAGAGATAACAGAGTCATAAATTTCATTTTGCTCGCCATTCAATTTGGAAGCTAGAATTGCATATTGTGTTTTTAATTCATTTATATCATAATTTAATTCTTTTCTTAATTGTTTATTTTTAAGTGATATAATTAAATTTTTCATTCTAAATATTTTTTAAAAATTATGTAATATATCATCGCACATATATTTCCAACTGTTTTCAAATAAAATATTTAGATTTGCAACATCGCAAAATGAAGTTATGGTAACAAATAAATATCTTAATTCAGAGCATGTGGTTGTGCTTGTAGCTCTTTTAAAGCATGATCTCATTCTTTATCATCACCTAACATACCTAGTGATTTACATGCATCTTGATAGCTAGGTTGTACAATTCCACCAACGGTTTTTATGTCTTCAAAGCTGGTAGTTTCCTTTTTAAAATTTAATAACATTCTTAAATAGTATAGTTCACCGGATATTAGATGTGCATACGTTAATCTACCTATACATTTACCTTGTTTACTTAATTTCTAATTTTTTTCATGAGCATCCCAAATAAATTGTATGGGAAATTCTGAATATGATAGCGTAAGAGCTTCTTTATATTGTTTATTTGCATCAAACCACCTTGTTAGCATTGAATTTTCAACATTTGGCATGTTAACAATTGATTGAAGAATTACATTAGAATCAAATATAATATTTTATTACGAAGATAAATGAACATGTAATCTTTCAATATAAGGATGTCTAGAATGTATGTGAAACTGAAACATTCTCCAAACAAATTCATATAGGCATAAATATCGACAATTAAGATGTGCAAGAATTTCATTAGTTTTATCTTCTTCAAAAACAACTCGAGCTCTATCTGATCCTTTGTTAATATATTTGAAAAGATACTTAATAAGCATGATCGACATCATAATTCAACATTGATATGAGCTTTACATCGTACCAACAATTCTTTATCGTAAGGAATAACAAATCTATTATCAATCCGAATTTCATTTTTAATAATGTAATTTGATGGGATGTCACGACATTTATAAGTGACATAACTATTTGTTTCTATGACTATTTTGGTTTTAAACTGTTTTGGAAGAATTTTGGTACATTTACCATTTTCATGCATCGAGAGTATGTATTCAAAATTCCGTAAGGACCATGAATTGTACACTGACTTACCAGTTCATATGCAATTGGATCAATTTCTTTGTTTGGAATTTCGGCTGAAATTATAGAATTGATATCTTGCGGAAGACTGCATGTGTATTTCAAGTCTAACCAAACTAACAAATGACAATGAGGAAGATCTTTTTTTAATTCAATTGTATAAACATCTGCGAATATACAAATAATCGAAAAAAATATATTATAAATTATAGAAATAACTATATTTAAAAAATATTAAATTTTAATAAAATAATATACCTGCTACAACTTCTCTAAAAAAATTGTGATTTGATGTAGGTTATCATACTATCGATTTTCATTTTAAATACTCTTGTGACAATATCGGGTCTATCTTCAGCTTTATATCCTGGATTTATAGGGAGTTCTTTTATGATTTATGACCATTTTGTATTGTATGTAAACGTGATGAACAAGTCTCGATTACCAAAACATCACACTTATTTTTTTTCCAATATCATTAGCATTTGTTTCCCCTTTTGATATTGCATCGTGTATTCTCTTATAAATCTTGGTCCTAATTATTTTTCGATTTTTTCTAATAAAGTCTCATCGATCATCTTCAAGAGTTGCATATACATCTACCAAATATTGTTGGAACGATCTACCACCTTTTAAAAAAGAAACATCATGCAATTTTCTATCTTGAATTTGATATGAGTAGAAATTTCTCATTTATATTCTTCCTCGTTTTGGTTTTGACCTCTGTACTCTTCGCTCCATTTGAAATCAGGTTTATAACTGTCTTCACTGTAAGGAAAAAAATTGGATATTTGAGTGACTTTCTAATTTCATTTTTAATGAAGCAATTAAGTTTTCATTAAGTCAATCTTTAACACTCGGAAATAGTTTGACTAAATTATTAGTTTCATCAAGCATTTTTATACGATCATCAACAATTTCATGTTCAAGAGAATCTTGGGAATTCATAATGTTAAGCCGATTACTTATTCCATTTTTTTACTCCTCTTATTATTATTTGGATTTAATAAATTATTTAATTAAAGTTAGAGTGGATTCTCATAAGCTCAGTTTCACTGTCCACTTAAACAACACCTTCCAAACTGATATATATTTGTATTTGATTTGTCTTTACGAGATTCTTTAATCCAAAATAAAGCACTGCAATATTCACATTCAATATTGTTTTCTCCAAAATCTATATAACATTCGTCTTATCCTAATTAAGAAAACATAAGTCAAACAAAAATACAAACTAAATATAATAGATAAAAATTTATAAAATTATATGATATTTTTAAACATAAAAACAAAGTAAAATATATTTACCTTTTCATTTTCCATTTTTCTGAAATGCTTGACTATGACTATTATGACTTTGATTAACTTGATTTGGTCTTTTAGTCATTAGAGGCATGGTATCCTCATTAATATTTAGATTATCTGTATCCATCTTTAAAGATTGGTCAAGTCTCCATAAAAATATCAGGCTTACTTAATCTTTCATAAGTACGGATAATCCAAATATATTTGCATAAAAATATTTCATAAAATACATAATTTATATATAAGATAATATATGTAAAAAGACTAATCGTTTTCATAAATGAAAAAAATATCATGTCGTACTAACAAATATGATTCATTATAGAAAATAATAAAATATGAACATTCAAAAAAGGTTTATAAGACATTAAACAATCTAAATAAAATTATAATAATAAAATCAACATAAAACAAATACTATATATATATATATAACTTCTTATATATATTGTTTTATAAAACTATTACACGCCTAACTTGATGTTTGATGTAAAAGTCTCAAGATCTGCTGTCATAGTATTTTACTGCAAGTTTTTATTTAGATTAGACAAATATATACAACAATTATAAAAAAATAAAAATTATTTAGGTTTAAAAAGGTTACCTGTAAAGAAGAGAAGCACGAAGCTCGAAGCTCGAACCTCGAACTAATTATTGAAGTTTTTTGCATGTGAAGAGAGAATGAATCTCAATTATCAACAAAGCAAATAACTAAAAATCATGGTTTGTAATTATTTTAGCAAAACAAAAAGAGTATTTAGATATAAATATTAAAAACACTAATATATTTTATATTCTCAATTACCTGGAGAAAAGTTCATGTGTACTTCCAGACAATTTTTTACCAATATTGTACGAGAGAAATAATGTTGTGTGTTTTCAAACAATTTAACTATTATTTTTATTGAAAGGAAATGCGTCTGACCCTGTGTGTAATTTTATTGTTATTGTTCTTTAACTTTCAAGTGTTGATTTATCCTAAAGCCAAGTTCACAAACTACTAAAGATAAATATGTATATTCTCAAACAATTTATATGGTTTTAGGATGTGTTTAAGTAACCCCTCAAATTCTAATTAATTGTTTCAAATTGCATTTTGATTTTACAGAAAGACAATCTAAGTAATATAATGCATGTTAAAATATATGGCATCAATAATCTCAAGCAGTTTACTCTGGTCTTTATTTTCACGAAACTACAACACTCGCGAGATAAATAGAAAGTTATAAGAAACGGAATAATCTCACCAATTTAAATAAACTTGCAATACAGCTACATTGAGAAGAGAAATTGAGATACATCAATTTTAGAAGATGTCTTGGGATCTATGAAGTTTCTTACAGTGTTCCATAAATTCTAAATCTAACACGATGATAAATATTTGGTATAGTGATTGGATCTATAAAGTTGGCAAGGAAATTAGTGGATACTATCAAAAGAATAATGTATTAGAAAAAAATGTTATATATGAATTTTAAGTATACCACGGATAGTTGTCTACATCCAACTTTTGGATTAATAAGAAAAAACAAATACCGACAAATAAAATGTGAACTATTACTTGTAAAAGAATGTTACTCTAAAAAAATTGATCATAAAATATAGAATCAAGTAATGTTAAGAAATATACCACTAATTGGACATCTGTTGTACTTGAATAAATATGCCTCGATGCAGCAATTATTAGGGTAGCGACCAAAGTTCCACATCCCACATCGGTAAAACATGGGAAGGATCAATGGTATATAAGTGAGAACATATCTCAACTAGTATGAGGCCTTTTGGTAGTGGACCAAATGCAAAGCCGTGAGGGCCTTCGGGTGCCAAAGCGGACAATATCATACTAGTGTTGAGATCGGTTGTGTTCTTACTTATATACGGAGGAGGAATATGCGGACCGGACCCCATATTCCCAACATGTGGTATCAGAGCTCCAGGCCCAGACAGTACGCGATGTGGTGGGTGATGTGGGTGAAATTCTCATTAGTCGAACATGATGAATTAGTAGCCATGCTCAAGATCCTTGTTTGGAGTGCCCGTGGCTTATCAAGCAGTGTGGCTTGATTTGAGGCTCATCAAGCATTGTGGCTTGATTGGAGAGATCCTCGTTTGGAGTGTCCGTTGCTCATCAAGCAGTGTGGCTTGATTGGAGTGTATCAAGACGGTGGTACTTGTTTGGAGTGGCGCTAAGGAACAAAGCAGGATGGTCGAGATCAGATAGATCCGTTGTAAAGGCTCTAGAGATCAGGCAGCCCCAACCTGATTAGAGTGAGCGGATGGATGTCAATTGAGAGGAGGCTAAAGTGGTACTTTGTTCGAGAGGAGGATTTGTTAGGGTAGCGACCAAAGTTCCACATCCCACATCGGTAAAACATGGGAAGGATCAATGGTATATAAGTGAGAACATATCTCAACTAGTATGAGGCCTTTTGGTAGTGGACCAAATGCAAAGCCGTGAGGGCCTTCGGGTGCCAAAGCGGACAATATCATACTAGTGTTGAGATCGGTTGTGTTCTTACTTATATACGGAGGAGGAATATGCGGACCGGACCCCATATTCCCAACAGCAATAATGCACGCAGAAACTTGCCAACAAAGGTTTTCTCAAATTCTTGGACATGACATCCCCTCCTTACACAAACAAAGATGTACAAAGATATGCTTTGTAGTTTTTTAGTAACATGTCGATCCATTACTTGTTGGATTTAGTTTATCAAAATCAATTTCTTTCATTCTCTTTATAAGATATTGTTTTTGTTTGTTTTATGAATTATTCTATCTTTTATATGGAGTATAAAATGCATCGATTATATAATATTGTTATTGTTTGTTTTTATAAATTGTTCTATACATTATACTTTGATCTTTCAAATTTTGAGAGTAAAGTATGTTATATAGTGCGTTTATTTTGATTTTTTAAATTTTAGGACTAAACTAAAATTCAGGTTTTGTAAAACAATAAGATATTTTAAACAAATTTATAAAGTGAACTATATGATGTATACGTATGAAAGAAAAAAAATAGATTAATACTTGCCCCTTCCCTAATATTCTTAAATTTTTCTTCCAATCTTGATTATAAACCTTAAATTGTAAAATTAAACATAATTTAAATGAAATGAAATCAACAAAGAGAGAGAATACCTTATATTATCTTATTGGAACCACGAGAAAAGATGAATGATATTTTTAGTATGGTTTAGTCCAAGTGAAAGAGAGGATGAGAAAATATATCAGATTTGATTTTAAAAAGACTTACCCGTGTATCAAGCGCACTCAGACTAAATTAGCAACATGTCAAAAGATTGAACATGAAAAAATTACACATATTAGTATTTGTAACGTGAACACCTGTCGCTCCGAAAGGGGTAGCCGAGTTGGTGGAGTAAAGTATGTTCGTGACCAAAAATTATGAGTGTGAGTCCCTCTAAAATTACCAAATTTTTATTTTTTACCCAAAAAAAAAGAGATACTATAGATAGGGATAAGGAAGAGATAACATAAACTTTAATACCGAACAAAAAAATAAATACAATTTGTAATTATGTGAATTTGTAAATTATAGAAACCATTTTAGTTATTTTCAAATAATAATAATTTATTATTGGAAACTATAATTCTTTTTATCAACTTACAAATACGGTACATATGGGTAAAATACCAACTCACTCGTGGAAAGCACAATTTAGATTAGATATAATTTTCCATTATCATATTAAATATTAATATTTATAACCATTATAAAAAGAATTATTGATCTTCCAAATATTTTATTCAAAAAATTACAAATTATATACATAAATTATAAATTATGACTTTTCACTATAATGTTTAGTAAGTCTTTTTTAAGAATATATTTGTTTAAAAGATATTTTGTGTTTGTTTCAAAATAAAATAAAAATATGAAAAATCAAGAATTTATATTGTTATATGATTAGTTAAACTTTTTTTTGAAATAATTTTATGTGGCCATTTCAAATTTTAAACTATATATCAATAACATATAAATATTTCAATTACTCTTTTTTAACTTAACATGATTTATTATGTTGTTCATATGTGAATATATTTATAGTCATACTTGTTTATATATTAGAGTTATTCGCCACATTTTTATAAAAAAATAGTTAATAAAAATAACTTTAAAAACTGTAAATACATTTTTTATCATGAAAATTTTAACATTATACCGTAAAGATATTTTTGAAAGTATTAAATGAGGATAATAAAAAGTTATATTACCCGCACTTCCAACATTTAATTATTGTTACTTTGTTATGAGTTTTCTAACATGTTTAAGCTCCAAAAAGCACGATAAATTCACTTCATAAACATAGGTACGAAAAAAAATGTATACAATATCCATAAAAACTATTAAATGAATTTGTTGCTCAAATTTCTGATGATATGTTATTCACTTTTTAAATTGAACGGTCAAAGGAAACTCTTCTCTCAATAACACTTTTTTTATCTTTAAGAAAAGTTTATCTCCCAATTAATTGTATTCTACAGTCCTTGACTCTTCATCTCCTAACATTATTTACATCATTGATTGAATATTTCAATCCTCAATTATCAGTAAGTCTTCGAAACTCTATGTATTTTCTTTTTATGCATTTTCTACTTGCTCGAACATCACATGTTCTTGATCTAGTCCCTATCTGTTGACCATCTAGAATTTCAATATATGATAGCGCTGCAATGAAAATACAACAACATTAAGATTATGATTTCCCATAATTACTGCACTCAATAAAGAATCAGAGTTCTAATATATCATCCAAAAATAACTCTAACAAATCTTTTGTAGAATATTCAAACTAAAGATAGAAAACAAAGACTATATACCAGAATCTTTAAAATACAAAAGTGATCATATATCACTTCAATTCTCTAAGGAAGACAAAGGTCTCCTGATGTCTCAAACGGAATACACTGTCATTGGTAAGTTCTCGACCAGAATTCCTAAAAATAACTTACTAACTAAATTTATGACTGATCGCAGATTCATTGGCCCTTACAATGTCACTAATTTGGACTCACATCACATCATGATTAAACTCTCATAAAAAAATACATGGGTAAAATCTAGAGCAGATACGCCTGGACTATTAGCAACACAATCATGAGGATTTTAAAATAAACTTCAACATTCAATCCAAAGGTTGAATGCCCAATTACTTATGTATGGATCAAGATTACCAAAGTTCTAGAATTTGTATTCAATGAATCGATGATCCAAAACATTGCTGCATCTATTGGTAACCCAATTAAAACTTGGGTCCCTGAAAAAAAAACAGAGCACTTTTCAATGCGTGCTTTGTTTGGATAGAACTTTATCTTACCAGAACAATCCAACATCACGGTCGAGTTAAATTTGGCGAAAATGAAGGTCATTGGCTCGAGATCAGCTATAAAAATCTGCATGAGTGTCAACTCTGTAAGCATATGAGACATGGCATAAACCAGTGCAATAAAGCTCCAACCACCAATCCTGTATCAAATGAACACAATATTCAGAGTTCTGTCAAAAATAAAGATCAAGATTCTATAGATTTGGGGTGCTTAAGACTGATATCTATAGTGATGAATCCTATTGGTACTAACAATCAAAGTCAGAATAGAACTAAAAATAATAAAAAAAAACCCATTGAAGATAAACAAAACAAAGATAATACATAGAAAAATTATTCTACTGAGAAAAAGAAAGAATATGAAAACAGTGAAGAAAATATCATTGAAGCTATAAAATCTCTTTATGATGATTATTATCTCTCCCCAATCGTGGAAGCGGAAACTTCATTTGGTAATCAAACTCCCAATAAAGATAATATTTGCAGTATGCCCCAAACTCCAAGTTTCAAAAGAAAAGAGATGATTCTAGTTTCTAAACTATTCTCAACAAAAAACTTAAAGAAGTTAGAAGTAAGAATAAACGAAATCCTCTAGTCATCAAATCTCTGCAATTTACAGAGACAAAATAGTTACCATTACCAGTGCCAAATGATCAAAGTTCTAAGCTGGAATATTCGTGGTCTATGAAATAAAGCCTCCCTCAGGAGACTCAAATCTATTGTGAAAAAAGAGAACATCAAGCTCTTGATAATCCAGGAGCCTCTAATTGGTAGTCATCGTCAAGAGGTTATTATTCTAAACTCAAATTTAAACACTACACTGCTAATATTTCAAATAAAATTTGGATTTTTTGGGGTGAAGATGTAATTATAAATGTTATTGTAAATCATGTTCAATATATTCATTTAGATATCAAACACATTATTTTTAATGAAACTTTCCCAGTCACTACAGTGTATGTAAAGTGTGAGAGAATCAATATACTAGACTTATGGAATAATCTTAGAATTATATCTAACAATGTTAAAACTTGGCTAGTTGTGGGAGACTTTAACACTATCTATTCTCCCACTGAACAACTAAGATGCTCTATATTCTGTTCTGAAGATTTTAACAATATGATGTGTGAATGTTTTCTCAAAGATGCAGGCTATTCAGGTACCAAATTTTCTTGCACTAACAAATCCAAATAGAAGATCGTTGATAGGGCTTTCACCAATCATGATTGGCCTGAGTATTTCAATGACAGTAAGGTGAACCATTTAGCTAAAACGTGCTCGGATCATACTTCTTTATGCATCAACATGACTAAAGACAGAATCAAGCATGAAAACATCTTTAAATTTCTCAATTTGTAGACTTTTGACAAAGATTTCATAGACTTGGTGGAATCTAACTGGAGCATTCTTATGGGTGGTCATCCTATGTTTATGTTTTAGAATAACATTAAAAGATTAAAACATGGTCTTAAAATATGAAACAATGATCATTTTGGAAATATCTTTGATAAAGTTTATAATATTGAATATATTGTCAAAACTTGTGAATAAAACTTGATGATTATTACCAATAGTGAGAAAAAAAAATCAAGCTTTCTAAAGCTACTAATGATTATTTAATGACTCTCTAAATGGAAAAAAGGAATACTGGTTTCAGAAATGCAATGCTAGCTCGATGAAAGATGGATATCGCAACACCAAAGTATATCACTACTTTGTGATGAAAAAAGGAGAAATAACATAATTACCAGCATTAAAGATAATGACATGTGGATTACTGATGATAACCTGCTTAACAAATCGGCAGGATGCTGTTTCAAAAATATTTTATCATCTTCTAACTATAATGATATTGATACTAATACTAATGATAACATTTTTAAAATCATCCCTAAATTGATTGATGATGCAGATAATAAATATTTACTAGAAGCTCCAACAGAAGATGAAGTTTTTAATATCATTCAGAACCTAAAATCTACCATTGCAGTTGGATTAGATGGTTTTAACAGATAATTCTACATTACCGGTTGGGGAATCATCAAAATTGATTTCTGTAAAGCCATGTATTCTTTTCTTCAAGGTCACCAAATCCCTAAAGGTGTCATGGCCACAAGAATATGCCTCATCTCTAAAACCAGTAATCCTGTTCATTGGAAACAATTATTGTCATATTAGTTTATTCACCATTGTGAACTTAATTATGTCCATTCTATTCAGTGATAGACTATCTAACTTTCTTTCTAAGATCATTTCAGAAATGCAAGAGGATTTTATGAAAGGAAGACTCATTCAGGATAACATTCTAATTGCAAAGAAATCATTCACAATTTGGGAAGAAAAACAAAGTCTGGTAACACTGTAATCAAACTAGACATGTCAAAGGCTTTTGACAACTTATCTCACAACTTTATACTTAAAATTCTTCAATACTTTGGCTTTTCTAATATATTTACAAATATCATTAGCAGTCTTATCAAATCTTTCTATGTATCAATTATAGTTAATAGCAGTATCAATGGTTTCTTCAAAACTAACTGGGGTATTAAACAAGTGAACCCTATGTCCCCTAGTCTATTTTTACTTGTTGAAGAAAATCTGATAAGAGGCCTAAACATGCTATATGATTATACAATTATTTGAAATTTAACACGAGAAGCAACATCATTATATCCAGTCTTGCATTTGCTGATGACATATTGATATTCACTAATGGTAAATTTTTACAGGATTACCAAACAGGTTATGGTCAAATTATCAACAAAGAAAAAACAAAGATAATCACAGCCTCTAATCTTCCCGAAGATAAGATAAATGCTCTATCCATTCATACCCAGTTCAACACCATCTTTCTTCCCACTACATACCTTGATATCACTTTGAATTCAAAGAAAAAATGGTCCTCTTCTTGACAAAATCAGATGTAAAATTATAGAATGGGAAGGTACGAATCTCTTGTTTGGTGGTAGATTATCTCTTATTAACTTTGTTTTAATTTCTATACCTATATATTGGACCCAGAGTTGTTGGATTCCTAAAGGTGCTATAAGCAAGATCGAAAGAATGTTAAATTAATTTATTTGGGCCGGTTCTCATGATTCTAATACTATTTATTGGTCCAATTGGGCTACTAAATGCAAAACCTTTAGTGAAGGTGTACTTAATTTAAAGAACCTTAATGATATCCAATCAACTTTTTC
Organism: Limnanthes douglasii subsp. nivea; assembly: GCA_036936605.1. NCBI lineage: Eukaryota > Viridiplantae > Streptophyta > Magnoliopsida > Brassicales > Limnanthaceae > Limnanthes > Limnanthes douglasii. The sequence continues at coordinate 149,208,601 of JAUPFV010000002.1, read as the reverse complement.
TTGTAAGCTTTGGTACAGGTTTAGGGAGAACAAATTCTTATGGGCTAGATATATGCACAACATTTATATTAAAGATCAGCATCCTTTATAAATCAACTACAAAAAGCGTGTATCACATATGGAAGAAACTATCTAAAAGATTTGGCAGAAAGTTGTATCAAATGGAAGTTGGGGAATTGATCTATAGACTTCTGGCTCGACATGTGGTTTGGAAATTATCCTTTAATTAACTTGATTCAAATGTGGATAGCGTTGGTTTATTAGAGATAAAGTGAAAGCTTTTTGGGTCCTTACAAAAACTTAATTTCTATATTTCCGTAAATCCTCAAGTTGAAGATTTAATTGAGTGGAAGGTCCCCAATGATGGTCTATTTAACATTAAAGAAACTTATCAAAGTAAAAGAATAAATTAAAACAAATCATCCTTGTTTGACAAAGTTTAGATTCAAACTCCCATGAAAGTTTCATTTCTCCTCTAAAGAGTCCTAACTAATAGACTTCCTATTGATTCAACTCTTCAATCTAGACACATGGTTATTGTTTCTAAGTGTCAATTTTGTCTAAATGTTGAAACTTCTAATCATCTATATGTGTCATATAATTTTACTTGGAGAATATGGAGCTACTTTGCAGATATTCTTAAGACTAAGATCAGCAAATACGTGACAACAATTCATATAATAAGAAGCTGGTTCTAGAATTCTCTCTATAAGGTTCATATCAATACAATTCTCCCAACTATAATCACATCGGTTATTTGGCAATACAAGAACAAGGTCAAGCATAAAAGATGCATTCTCTCAACCAGCTCTACTATTAACTATATAAAAAATTTATTATTTGCTATAGATCTTTCTAACCTTTAAAATCTCAAGCACTGGAAAATTATAGAATCAGCTACTTATACTTTGAACTGTTATAACCATCTGACGATGACTAAAAACGTTGCACTCCTATTTTGGACTCCTTCTCAGCATGGTCGATACAAATTGAACACTGACACCTGTAGCCTTATCTCCGGTGAATCAAGTGGAGGCATCATTATTAGAAATTGTTCAGCTAGTATTATTCATGGCTATGGTAATACTTACGTAAGATATCCCCAATTAAAGCAGAAGCCAGAGCTCTCACGATGGCCTTCAACTCTGCAAAATTAAAAACATGTCAAACATTGATATTGATTCTGACTTAAAGATTCGTATTAAGCTTTAACTACATGGAAATATCCAACAACTCTTTCGTTTATTCTAACTAACATCATACCCCTAATTAATCCTTCTATGATTTTAAAACATATTTATAGAGAGCAAAACCTAGAAACTGATTGGCTTGCTAGGTGGATTTTACGATGCAAAATGAAAATCGATTATATCAATTTTCAAGCCCCTCTCTGCCTTAAACGCCATTGCTATGTTAGATAAAGCTGACATAGGTTATATTAGAACAAATTAAACCTTCAATTCTTTGTCTCTTACCGATTTCTATTTCATTTTTAATGATTTTCAGGTTCAAATCGATTCTTACCTAATTCATCAGCTTAAAGCATCTTCAACTCCAGCTGGATTTCGTATACATCAAAGTTTAGCTTCGCCACAATTGTCCTTAAAAATATAAATCGAATCCATTTTTTCAAAGTCTCTTGAAGCGGGACATGAATAGCTATTGATAAGTTTGCCCAATCTCGAGTTCCTGGAAGCTTGCAGTGCTATGATGTTTGCTTGCCCCAACTTTCTAATTTTTATTCCTCCTCTGGCGCTTATATGGTTTAAGTGTCATCCCCAACTTATCTTAGGTCAAAAAATTAACATAAACCTTTTCGGTTAAATCTGTGTTCCCATTAGTTTTTTCGACCTTCTGGTGTATCATATAATTTTATTAATATAATTTGTCTGATTTGACAAAAAAAAAACAAATAAAATCAAACCACTAAAAATAAAAATAAAACGGTTTCAAAGATTTTGTAAATTAAATATATATTTTTGCTCAAGATAAATTTAACCAGTGGGTCATCGATAAATGTGCAACAAACCATTTTTAATTTTTTTATGTAAGTTGATTATTAGTTTTATTTATATGTGAGTATGTCAAAATATAGTACGCGATAGTTTATTATTTGCATTGGTTATTTAGAATTCTGTTTAATTTAGAATTAGATAATATTCTGTTTACTTTTATACTAAAATTGTTTTAATTTAGAATTAGATAATATTCTGTTTACTTTTATACTAAAATATGAAAACAAAAATGATCATAACACCAAAGAGAAGTTTTTTCATGACCATGGTATAAATGTTACAGACGTTGTTATAGGTTATAGCTTGTTCTTTTAACGTGTAGGTAACCTATATAGTGGTTCAATGTGAATTTTATCTCAAGTAGTTCATTTAGTTTTTTATATATTTATTATCAATATGTAGTGTATTTTTTGCCTAAACAAACCATATTATATATTTTTGAAGTGTAATTTTTATAACTAAACATCTTAAATTAGTTTATTATGACTTAATAAATCATCATCGATTATTACCAATGGTTGAACAAGAAATCAAATTTAAAAGTGTTATAAAGTTTTTATAAATTTTATAAGATGATTCGGTCTCGCGTAAGATTTTCGTAAAATTGGAATGATAAAAAATTTACTTTTGAATATATAATCTTAAAATAAATTAATATATTTTTAAAAAAGTTTTATTATGAATAGTATTAGAGTGATATTTGAGTTTAATTTATTAAAATTAATATAAAATTATAAAACATAAATTATATTATTTTTAGCAGTTAAACATATAATAAATACTGATTTTAGCATTAAAAGAATAAATATGATGTAGCTATATATATATATATATATATAATAAACATTTTTTATACACATTATTTTCTCACGCGATAAAAGAAGCATTAAATTTCAAGACAAACTAAATTTCTCAATTTTTAAAATGCGATTTTTCTATAGACAATTTAGTAAAATCAAACAATACAACTCTAGAAGAAAAAAGAGTTTTAATTCACCTAACGATTGGAAACTCCAAGAACCTCTAATCTGCCATTAATGGTGGTTTCTTGCTAAGGTCCTTCTTCCCTACTCTTTCCTTTGCGTTGTAGTATATATCTCTATCATGGAGATGTATAACAATGCTGTTTTTGAAGAAGAGTTTCCAGTTCTTTGCTCAAGAAACAAAGATCAAAGTGAAACAGGGTAAAGTGAGTAAATCTTTTGCTGAGACTGTCAAAGCTTCTATGGTGGAGCCAAAGAACGAAATAAAATCTGAATCAATATGTTATAAGGAAAACCATATTTCAATTCAGTATTCTAGTAAAGTTAAAGAAAGCTTGACAAAATCTTCAAAGGTTACGTTGATAGGGAAGTTCTCCTTAGGAATTCCAAAGAAATCAGTTGTTGATAGTTTTATGGTTTCTTTAAAGTTACAGGGCTGTTTTAACTTCTTCAAATGGTACTCTCGCAACACTATCTTCGAGTTTGATCTTATGGAAGACGCTGCTAAGTTTTGGGAAAGAAGAGTATGGTATCTGGGGAATGTCATGATGTGGGTATTACGTTGGACACCTGACTTCAATGTAAAACAAGAAAGTTCTCTTGCTCTGGTTTGGATCAGATTATAAATAATACCTGAATTCCTTTACAATATTCAAATTATAACTGAAGTTACATCTACTCTTGGTTACCCCTACAAAGTCCAATTCGCAGAGAATAATAAGGCTTATAATAATGCAGTCTATGTCTTGGTCGAAATGGATGTGGCGTTAAAGCTTCATTAAACAATTTGGGTTGGATTTGGCTAGAATGACGGGTGTTGGCTAAATGTTTCCTACAGAAATCTTCCTAAAGACTACTCTGTTTGTTATCACCAGGGACATAATCAGAGTGAATGTGTAAAAGCCCAGAAAGGAAAAGGAAAAGTTATGAATAAAGATTCTGTTAGAAATGATACTTCTGATTTATTACTATCAAAAGAGAATATTTACAAGAATGAGAATTCTAAAACAGAAAGTAAAAAAGATACAAATTTGATTTATGTTCCTAAACTAAAGTCGATAGTGGTTGAAAGAAATCTTTCAGCTTCAATCTCGAATGCTTCTGATGGAAAAGGAAATGAGGCTTTGAGCTTGAAAGCAAATCTTGTTCAGGATCTTCAAGCCTTCAAGAAAAGGTATGGTCCTCAACTTATAAATAATGATCCTAAGAGTTCTGTAGATGAAAGAGAAGTCATTGATGCTTTAAAAGATATAAGCAAAATCATGGATTCAAAACTCTCTCAAGAATCTAGTAATCTTCGTTCAAGAAACTTCTCTCCAACAAAAGGTAATATAGGAAGTGAGTGTACCTTTCCTGTTAAGATGATATGTTTGGACTCTCCCACTGATCAAGGTTTCAACAACATTCTGAAAAAAAAAACTTAAGTCTATTAGTAAGGGCAAGAGACCAAGTAAAAGGGTTTTAAAATCTCTGCATTTCTCAGGGATAAAAAAGAAATACAAATCAGTTTCTGATAATGATTCAGATTTTAAACTGGAATGTTCGTGGAATTAATAATAATCCTACTGTTAGCAGGTTAAAAGAAATTATTCTTAAGGAAAGGGTGAAGATTCTAGCTATTCAGGAGCCTATAATCAAAGTTAAGGTCCAAGAATATGTTGCTGCTAGGCTTAGTTATCCTAATTTTTGTGCTAATTCCACTAATAAGATATGGGTTTTTTGGTCTGATGATATCAATATTAACATCTTTGCTAATAATGATCAGTTACTTCACATGGAAGTTTTCTATCCTGGCATCCTTAATAACTTTTCTATCACTGTTATTTATGTTAAGTGCAATAAGTTTTTGAGAAAGAATTTATGGAATGATCTTAAAAGAATCTCTACTGATAATCGTGTTTGGCTTACCATGGGAGACTTGAATGTTGTGGCCTATGCTGAGGAGCAAACTGCACTGCTCTGTGTCACAGCAACATTGATGAATTTGTTGAAGAAATTACTGATTGTAACCTGAAGGATGCTGGTGTTGTGGGCTCTAAGTTCACTTGGAACAAAAATTTGAAATGGAAACGTTTAGACCGGGTGATGTACAACACAAACTAGGCTGATACTTTCCCTTCTACTCAGGTTATCAACATGGTCAGAACTTGTTCTGACCATGCTCCTCTTCTTATTAATATTTCAATTAATAACTATAAACCTATCAATAACAAGAAGAGTTTCAAGTTTTTAAACATGTGGGCTTCTGACGACTCATTCCTAAATATAGTTGATCAGATATGGAACTTAAGTATTAGTGATACTCTAATGATATTTTTTGGTTCAAGATGAAAAGATTAAAGAGTTGTCTTAGAAACTGGAATAAAAACAAATTTGGTAATATTTTCAATAACATTAAAGAAGCTAAGGAAAAGGTTAAAAGATTAGAAATTATTCATGAAAATGGTAATAACAGTGATACTAATGTTGATCTTAAAAAGGTTGTGGCTTTGCATCTTAGAGATCTCAGAATTAAAGAGTCCTTTTGGAAGTAGAAATGTTATAATTTCTGGTTAAGGGAGGCTGATAGTAATACTAAGGTGTATCATACTTATGTTAATAAGAAAAGAAGAAAAAATTATACAAAAGGAATTAAAGTTGGAGATGAGTGGATATATAATGAAAATGAGATAAACAATTCTGCTCTAAGATATTTTTCTACTTATCTGTCTTCTAGTCCTTATGACAGTTATGAAGAGAAGGTTGAGCTGTTGTCTGACCCAATCTTGGCTGCTATTCCTAATCTTATTTCCGAGGAAGATAATAAGAGTCTCATAAAGCCTGCAAACGAGGAAGAAATTTGGGATGTCCTTAGCATTATAAAAAAAGACAGTGCAGCAGGTTTGGATGGTTACAATATTACATTTTATAAACTTGTTGGAAAATTATTAAAAAAAAACCTTTGTAATTCTATAAATTCCTTTATTGATGGCTCTAATATGCCTATAGGTATGTTTGCCACTGGTATAAGACTAATCCATAAGAATTCTAATCCTGTTAACTGAGGTAAGTATAGACCTATTAGTCTATGTACTATGCTTAACAGAATCTTTTCAAGGCTTTTAAATAATAGACTCTCAAAAGTTCTTCCTCATATTGTTTCAAATACTCAAGGTGCTTTTATCAGGTTTAGGTCAATTCATGAGAACATTCTCATTGCCAAAGAATTTGTTTTTGACCTGAATAGGAAACCAAAAATGGGAAATATCATAGTGCAATTGGACATTTCAAAAGCTTTTGACAAAATGTCCATTTCTTTTATTATAAAAGTTCTCAATTTTTTTGGGTTTTCTAGTAAGTTCACTCGTTTGATTTATAGTATGATTGGAAATGTGAACCTCTATGTTCTCATTAATGGTAATACATTTGGGTATTTTAAATGTAAGAGAGGCTTGAGGCAAGGACTAGAATTATAATTCCTTGCACTGCATTTGCTGATGACATTATTATCTATACTAACAGTTTACCTAAATCTATTGATCTTCTTAGTTCTTTTTTAGATTAATACCAAAGTGTATCTAAACAGTGAATAAATAAAGAAAAAACTAAGGTGATTACCTCTAAGAAGCTGCACCATTGTAGTATTAACAGTGTAGAGAGCTCCACTGGTTTCATTATAGAGAACCTTCCTACTTGCTATCTTGGGGTTACCATGCACAACAACAAAGCTATAAATTTTAATCCTTTAGTGGATAAAATCAATGGCAAAATCATGGAGTGGAACTTAAAACAGTTATCTTATGGGGGAAGATTATCTCTTATATTTACTATTCTATTACCTATTACTTATTATTGGATGCAAAGTTCTGTGTTGCCAAATTCTGTAATAAAAAGATTTGAAAACGTTTTGGAGAACCAATAAATTATAAGAGTATTCACCGGGCCTCTTGGGAAAAAATTTGCTTCCTTTTTGCTTAGAGTGGTTTGAATATCACGAAATTAGCTGATATTCAAACCACCTATTATCAAAATCTCTGGTTCAATTGTAGGAAGAAAAACTCTATTTGGGCTTTACTTATGCATGATATATATAATAAGAATTTTCATCCTTTAAAAGTTAACTATAAGAAATGTAGTTCTCTTACCTGGAAACGTCTAATGTGTATTAAGGGTGAAGCTGAAAAAAATGTTAAATGGCTTCTTGGTAGAGACAAAATGGACTTCTGGACTGAGAATTGGCATGATATAACCCCCATCCGGACCACCTCTTGCACACAAATCAATGGTTTTTGGAGGGCAAGGTCAACACCTTCTGGAAGGGAAATAATTGGGACTTAGATCTTTTGATGGGCTTTATTCCTGATATCAGAAAGAAGAAGATTATTAAGTGTAAATCATTAATGATAAAGATGATGAGATTATCTGGATGTTATCTCCTGATCATCTCTTCAACTTCAAATGCACTTGGAATTCAGTGAGAAGTCCCAAAATCATATCAAATTTCAACAAGAAAGTTTGGTCTACTATAACTCCCAGGAATTTTGTTTTTTTACTCTGGAGAATCACATACCTGTTGATTCTGTTTTACAAAATAGACACTTCAATTTAGTATCAAAGTGTTTATTTTGTAATAACAGTGAGAATATAAATCATTTATTTGTTAGTTGTCATTATTCATGGAGTCTTTGGTATCATTATAGCAATCTGTTTAATGTCAAAGTCGAAAGACACATGACTATTAAACATATTGTCTATAACTGGTTTTGGTTCTCCAACCAGAAGACTCATACACCCATTGCATTCCAGCTTTAATCTGTTGGGTGATATGGAAAAGTCGTAATAATGTGAAGTATAAAGGTACTGGTATCAACCTTTATACTTCAATTACTATGATCAATAACATCATACTGGTTTTAGACATCTCTAAAGTGCTTTCAAGCAAAAACTGGTTGAATGCCAGTGATGCCGGTTAGTCTTTAGGATGTCTATCCCAGGACATCAGTAGTAAAAAAGTAACTTATCTGAACTGGTTGCCTCCTGTAAATGGTAGGATGAAGATGAACTTCGATGCCTCCTGTCTAGCTAATGGCGATTCCTACGGTGCCATGGTCATCAAGAATCATGAGGGCATACTTGTTCATGCCTCTTCGAATATGTTTGGTAAGCTCACTTCCTTGGTAGCTGAAACCAGGGCCCTTTTGGAAGGGCTCTTGACCTGCAAGGAGAAAATTTGGGTTAACATGGATATAGAAACCGACTGTTTAACTTTATTAAATATCATGAATAGGAATAAAAATCCATGGTACCTAAAATCTCTTATCTCCATATGTAGAAACTTTATTCTACCCTCAATGTCTTTATCCTTTATTTCGAGAGACCAAAACTGAGTAGTGTATTGCCTCACGAAATCATTGAAATGCAAAGAGAATCTCAGCTTCTCTCACCTCAATGCCCCTAATTCTCTTCTTTTGATCGTGTTTCTGGAAACCATTGGCCTTTGTTATGTTTGTACTCCTTAATTCTTTCGATGCTGTTGGTTTTCGGTTTTCCTTTGTAGATTGAAGTTAGCCAAAAGGATTTAAGAAGTTCCCGGGCCTTTGAAGTTTTAAGTGTATCAACGATGGGATTGAAAGTGCTTCGATTCTCCTGGTTTCTATTTCTCAAAATGGATTTCAGCTTGCGATTGAGGGCTTTCATGAATTGGGTGCTCTGATGCTGGATTTTGACTTCCAGATTCACTTGTCTTTGGAATTGAAGCTTGGGAGGCTCTTGATTTTATCTAGGTTTTGGAAAAATTGGGAATTAGGGTTGTTTGCTCTTGGGAAAGCTGGGTGGATCAAAGTGTGGCATCGTTTTTAGCTATGAATTTCAAATCTGCTGTTGTGCTTCTCTCTCTCTTTCTCTTTGGTGAAGGTCAGAATTTTTGGTTATGGTGGTTTCACCTTCACGAAGCTTTCACCTGTCTGAAAGTTTAATTTTGGCGATAATAGCTTTCTAGTCCCTTATTTTTGTTCTGAAGCAAATTTGCTCTGATACATTTTGTATTCTCTCAATTTAGTAATAATAATCTCATTTTGATAAAAAAAAATACGACTCTTCTTATCTTTCTTCTAATAAACAATCTAAACATAGAATAACAACGCTCATCTTCCTCCTCTGATTCAATGGGTGGTATTCTAACCCAAAAGTATCTGAAAAGAATCACACTCTCTTGTAGACATTTTAGAATCTATATCCTACTAACTTTCGGGTTATCATCCTCAAACTTAACCGAACCAATATTCATAGATCGTCCGATGTAAAGAAGGCGGTCTCACTTTGCCCTTACGTAGGGTCTGCCGCTGGCAACAATATTGCTTATGCGTTTGTTATTGATTTAGTAATAAAAATTAAATGTTTACTCACATTTCACAACATTGGGTTTACTCAATTTAAATATGATGGTTGGTTATTATGTTTTATTTCAGATTTTGCATCATGCTAGATTTAAATATATATATATATATATATATATATATATATATATATATATATATATATATATATATATAAATTGAGTAGAAAATAAGTATAATCGCGAAAATTTTGTAAGTTGATGTTTCCAATCTCTATTTTATAACCACGAAAACGAATAATCGATTACGGAAGTGGAAAAACAAGTATAGTCATAAAGAACATATCAAGTTCGAATGGATCCATCTTAAGGAGTAAATTGTGCAAGAAGAAAAGACAAGATGACATCCTTAATATTGGAATTTAAATTTAGAGCATGCTAAAGAGAAACATAGTTACACCTAAATCTCGTAACTAAATGTGTAGTTCATAAGTCATTAGTAGAAAATCTTCTTTTCCACCAAACTCTTGAATGTGAAAACATAGTTAAAATGCTTATCCACAAAAGAAGAGGAATAATATAAGAAAATAGATTCTAAGAGTATGAACATAAGATGTTTTAGCTGAATGGAATTATGTGTTATAGATTTAGACAAATTGTAAGAAATTTCAATCTAAAAAAAGGAAATTGTAAACAAAGTAGTAAAAAAAATATGGAAATGGCGACAAAAGTTAATATTGCGAAAGCCAAGTCTTCTGTCTGGTGATATGATATATGTTTATCGATCCATGTTGCTCATGATAGATATCTATTCAACTAATTTGAAATGAATAGTGATGCATGTGAGGTACAAATGGATAGCACAAACAGATCAAAAGTATAAGAATGTAGAAATTTCGAGTTAATATTTACAAATGATAAAATGATAACTTTTACCAATGTATTATATGTTCCACAAAATGAATGAAACTTAGTAACTAGTGATTTTTTTTCCAATACATGAATTATTTATGTTACGAATCCAGTAAACTCATTCTAACCAAAAACGATATCTTTATTGGGAGAAAAAAAATACTCAAGTAATAGAATGATGAAACTATGTATTACATGTTAAGTATAAAATTCAGGTATAGAAAGAGAAAGTATAAGATGGAATAAACTTAAAGAGAAAGAAAGCAAATTTGAGAATCAATTTCTGACTAATAAAAAGTATCATCCCTTTATTCATCGCCTCGTGCCTTATTTAAATGCGTCTCACACTTCAATAACTAAATAAGTTATTTAAATAGAAAATTGCATGGCAACCCTTTATTTTTACAAATTATAAGATGTCTTCTTATAATTATACGATGTATCATAAATAACCTTAATACTATTAAATTATACCCCTAATATTTCATATCCTTATAGTTGTCCCATAGTTCTTATGAGAGACAATGAATAAGAATTAACTATCATCTAATATCATGGTAAATGGAAACTGTTGATTGCCAAAGTTTAAATCGCCTCAGATTTTATCTTTCCATTTCCTCATCGAAATGATTTGCTTTAACATATATATTCTTCAAATAAAAGCATATCTAGATTTTACCTCGGATGTAGTTCATTTATAAGTTGACTCAAAACTGTTAAGATTCATACTTGTCATCCACGAACATAATTATACCCAGGTTCACTTTGAATCTGACCTAATCGTTTCACGTCACCTTTTGCTTCTGCTTTAAATTTTCACACATGGAGTCTTTCACTAACCTTTTTATAACAGTTATAAACTTTTGGAATACTATAGTACGCATGAAAAAATCCACTAGGCCTGCAACTAGGTCTGGCAACAAACATGTGTCATACTACCCCTCTTCAAGTAACCGTTTGACATTTTTTCTTTTCACCCAATAGCCATCATCACCTCTCCAACTTCTTTGTCCACTTTATCTTTCATAATTCTTTTATAAAATAATCATTCACTCGTTATTTTGTCTTCACATATACCTTGTAGTGAGAAATAGTCCATCTACAAATCCAATTTCTTGGCTACTTTCATATGAAAACCCAATATTTTGGCTACCTTCGCCGGAAAACTCATCTCTCTCAACTAACCTTCAAAATTTATGAAATAATTTGAAGATTCTTCTTCATCTTAGTTTATGAAAAAATCCATAGCTACTAAAAACCATAGTTTTGGCTTTTACGATTACTTGTGTATCAGTGAGAGAGCTGCTGAATACCGGGAAACAGGAGTAATAAATAAATCTCCTAAATTTTCAACTCAAACCACTGTTTACGGTAACTTCAACCCTAATCAGAGTTATTATGGGTTTCAGAATTCGTCCAACCCAGATCATAACAATCATTTACTAAAATATCATCGATAATCATTACTACCACCACAACTTCAACAACTCTTACCAACAAATTCCTCACAATCACCACCTCAAAATTCTTCCCCAACACCTTTTGGCCAATCATCTGTTCTTCTTCGAAATAATCGCAAAGTAATACAAAACACATCCATTAACAGAAGATAAGAAAAAACTTCATCACCCACCGGCTCCGATCCACCTCGAATTTTACGCAAAGAGACTCCTCAAGTTCAGTCAAATGCTCATCTCTCCCAAAACCTTCCTATTAAAAATAAAACATTCATAGCTATAGGAGACCTCGAAGCTGATCACACTCTACAAAATCCTGCCCAAAATACTACAAATAATTTTATACTACCATCTCCTCCCCCGAGGGAGATTGTTGAGACTAACGTGGAATCACAACAAACTCCTTCGAATACTCAAGATGAAAATATGGCCTCTAATTCAAACCCTCATCAACTAGAGAAGAAGCTTCTAGAGAAGAAGCTGATTCAGAGAAAATGACAAAAATGGACTCTAATGTCGAGGCTATAGAAAGCGGTGATGCTTCTTAAACCGAAGGGGAAGCTTCGAAAAAAGAGTGAGCGGAAAAAAGAAGAAAAAGAAAGTGCCAGATGAGCTTCTTGAAGATGTTGCTGCTACTGTCAGTGTGAATTTGGAACCACTCATTCCTGAATATATCATGGCACTAAAGAATGTGTCATACAGTACAACTATTATAGTTAATCCCTAGCTGGACGACTAAGAAAACAATAAGGATTACCAGATGATGTGGAGCTTTGACTACCAGAGAAAGGAGAAACGCCTATTGACTGTAGAGCAGCTAAATTGGTTGTCTATCCTTAGATCATCATTTGGGAATTTCGGTTCCCACTGGATCTGATGATTGTAAATTACTTCGAACTTCTGGATCTCTGCCCAACGCAAGCGACACCAAATTTATGGTTTACTCTCCTGTCAATGATCATGACTTCTAGACTAAGCCAAACCCCTCTCTCTATCAAATAATTCATTACCATGACTGGTCTTTCCAAGGATCATATTCGAAGCGTTTTTTGAAGAGTTAGTTTCAGAGGAGTAGATCCTGACTGGATCCAAAGTGTTTTTCTTTTTGCAGATGGACTAACCAAAGGTTAGAATTTTGAAAACAACACGTGTCACGTTCTAATTTGACCTCTCAACCATTTTTTCCCTTGATACTTGTATCTATTTTTACAAAACATAATTATGGTGTACTTAATAGCCATTAATCATTACTTGAACGATTTATCTTCCCCACGTAAATCACTCAAGTGTTTTTCACTTCTATTTAACACTGTTTTACTGTTTTATCTTTTAGAACAAGAAAACTTTCTAGAGAGAGAAAAATTTGAAGCTACAATTTTGTTTTAAGTTTGAGAGTTTATATGTTCACAGCCAGAACCTTTTCGATCAAAGAAGGTTGGTTAAATTTGTCAAAGTTAGAAAAAGCAAGAAAGGAAGCAAGAACCACTGATGGAATTCCTACCTCTTCTGGTGGAGTAACTAGCCAGACAATACCATTGTCGGACAAGAGTTCATCCTCATACAGAACCTCAGTAATTCGAAAAGCTCATTTAACACCATATTTACCCACATTAGGTTCCGAGTCTTCCGTTCTAATACACATAAGGCCTTTCTCTAAGGATAAGAAAAATTTAACCGTAAAGAAACCCTCACCATTCATTGTTATGAGATCAGACATTGAGAACGCTACACCCCGAAGAGTCACTCGACTCTCCCAGGCTAAGAGTACCCTTTCCACTTCAAAATATATGAGTTCAGGAGCAATAAAAACTCTTCCCCAACCTCTGAAGGACCCGAATCCATCGCCCCCCCTCAACGAGGCTACTAAGATTTAAAAAAGATGCTATTAGTATTTACATGTTTAAACTTACCCGAGCTCTTGAACTGTTTGAATACTGAACTATCTAATATTTGTCACAATATATTCTAAAGATTATTTTTATCCCTTTTACATTTTTATCCATGCTATTAGTATCCATTTTGCAGCCAAAACACTTGGTTGGATGACTCAAAATAAGAAACAAATTCCGTAGCCATAATAGAAGATGCACTGAGTGTTTACTTAACACTTTTCCATGATATTGCACATCCTACTACAATAAATATGATTATTGATTTTGAACGGCGAGAGTCCTCAAATCAGGAAAAGTTTGAGTTGGAATACACTATGGATTCAAATTTATCATAATTCTTATACATTAAATGTGATCTTTTGTATATTCCAAATAGTGAATACCTCTTTTTATTGCTGTACAATATTCCATTCTTGGATTACTTACATATCTCCCCAATATACCGAAAACAAAAGTAATATATGACAATGTACAAACTTGAGCATACATAAGACTACTAACAACTAAAGCATATAAGACCTTTTCTATTTCTTTAATATATAAATGTTTGCATTTTTTTTATCTTAAGTTGTGTCTTTGTACATTGCTTAATGTTAAACTTTTCAGTTTTTTATATACGTATTTCATTTTTTTCGTCATCCCATAATGTTGTAGCATACTCTCAATATATTCTTTTATGATACAATCAAAATTTCATGAGATCGATTCCTATAAATTTGATTTCCTAACATAAAAGACGCATCACCATGACCTTTCATATCAAATTTCCCCAAAATAAATATCTTCGCGCATGTAATAATTATTTATCGTTTGTGGCCAACAATGTGTCATCAACATACATCACTAGAAATTTGAATTTACTCTCACCAAACTCTTGATACTCCTAATTTTTCACTGAACTAAATGAGACAATAAACTCTAGAAATTGGTGGTACCATTTTTTAGACGCTTGATTAAGTCCATAAATAGATTTTTTAGTTTGCATATCGTCAATTTCGAATCATCGAAGACAAAGTTTTTAAGTTGCACCATATAGATTGTTTCTTCAATATCTTTATTAAGAAAAACAATCTTTACATTCACTGGATGAAACTCAAGATCAAAATGAGCAAATACTTCCATGATTGTCCGAAAATAATCATTTAATGAAACTAGAGAGAATATTTTTCAAAAGTTAATCCATTTATGTTGACTAAAACCCTCAATATAAGTCGTGCTTTATGCTTATCCACATTACCTTTAGAATTCGCTTGTTTCATGATCGTTAGACTTAACCTGTTAGACTTTTCCCAAGCCTCCGACTTTTTTTGCTCCAAAGGAGAAGTCTCTTCGGTCAAAGGTTTAAGCTCATTGATCCTTAATGTTAAATCATAATTATGACACATAAAATGAAATAACATATATTCATTCCATAACTTAAATTTTCCCAAATCAAAGAGTGCCTTTTTTCCTTTTAGGTTTTAGAAAGGAAATTTGTCTAACATAACAAATAACAAATATTAAACAACACTTACAAAAAAAAAATCATTATAACATATAGTCCATATAAAATTTAAAATTTAAATATAATATAATAAAAAATATTCTTACAACATCAATAAGATACCTTTTGGGAATAATATCAATTTATATATGTATGAGTTTGAGCATAATTAATGTTAATCCCATTAATTGACTTAATTAAAAAAAATATACTTTGGGCTGATATTCCTATTTCAACTCCTAATGACCAATATACAATTAATTGTATCGTGTTCAAGATTTATTATTGGTGATAATCAAATCTGTTCGTAGGGTATATTTGGTAAGTGCTTAGATGATGCATTGAATTCAGGATAAATGGTAGAGAGATAATCGAGGTGCTTGTATTTAATGTATAGAGAGAGAATGCTTCAACCTTCTTAATTGCTATTCTTTTAAGTCTTTATAGGATAATTTTGGATTAATGGGACAACCGGGTCGAGTCACGAATATGGATCAAATGCATGAAATTTTAGCTCATAAACCGTTATTCATTATAATTGAATATATAACTTGGCACACAACTTATTCAGCATGTATAACTAGCTCACAGCTTAGTCCGTATGACTTTTATTATGGGTCTAAAATGCCCCATTAGATATATCCGACCCACTTTCTATCTATTACCCTCAAGGATTTCCGACCCCATTATTTAGCGCCCATAGCTCTCTCAAAGGTATTTTAAGAGAGCTAACCGACACATATTCGAACTGATTCTAATGCAATCATTTGAGAATAGTTATTATCCCAAGGTCGCAACTTTTAACTAGTGTTAGTTTTTTATTGGACCCACGAACTCGTTTTACCCTAGGTAAAACTATCCAATAAAAAGAGAGAAAAGGGTACACTTCTCTAGAGCCCCCTAGCTACAATATCGATTCCAATAGGGCACTCAAACGTTTTTTAGTCTCTATATATTTTGTTTTTCATTTTTTTTTCACTATAGGTATTTTTAGAGAGAGAAAGAGTTGGTATTATAATTCTAGACAAAGAAAATATTCTCCACTAAACCTATTTCCGGTGACATTTTTCTTTCCCTACCACAATAGCCACTCTGAATCATTTTTTCCAATATCATTTTAGGTTTTGTATGTTTACTACTAAAAATGCACTAAACAAAGGCGGTTGGCTAAACTTGTATGAGCTAGAGGAAGAAGAAAAGAAAGCAAGAGATGCTGTTGGGTTTCCTTCCTCATCATGTACGCTTGTTGTTACTCAATCTACTGAGTACGAATGAGTTTAACCTTACAACATGTACAATATTCCCTCCAGACCTGCATCGACTACCCAATCGTTTACGTCATCCAATCATTCTTCTCAACCAATCAAGTCATCCCAATCCCAAGGGGCTACCAACCCTAACAATCCCTTTACTTCCAAATCTTTAGGGTCGGACATTGATGAAAGTACTCCGCGCAAAGTTAATATACTCTCTAAGGCATAAAACAAACCTTCTACAAAAAATGAGAAAACTGAACAACCTGTACTTATTAGCAACCCCTCATAACAAGTTCCGGCCAAGGAGAAGAAGCTACTACTCTCGTAACCGGATTCCCAGCAGGCTTAAATATGGGAGAAAACCCTAAAACTTTAGCAGATGAGTCCTCTCAACCTGAGGAAGAAAATCTTAGTATTCGGCCCACTAGACCAGAGGTTGAAGAAGAAAACATGGAGGATATCAGTGAAGATTACCCTCTTGAGACATTTGGTCAGATTGGGGAAACTCCGAGGCCATCGGAAAAACATAATCCAAAGGCAACAAAAAGTGATGATAGCCAAGGAAAAGGTAAAGTGGTTTACACCGATGTGCTCAACTAGGGCCTTCAGTTTCCCTTGGAACCTGAGGTAGTGAGGTAATTCAGCTTGGTCATGTTGTGCCCAAGTCAATCTAGCCCAAATACTTGGTTCCCACTATAGGCGTACATCATATCCTCAAGACTATCTAAGATCTCGATACCAATGGAGTAGCTGGCTGCTACGGTAGGTTTATCTCACAATGTTTATAATATCTTCTATTATTTGAATATAAAAAATAACTAAAAAGTGGTGGATGACCTTTTAGAGGCTGATAAAATCTGGAAAATCCAATTCATATTCATTAACGGTCATTGGAAAATCGGAAAGAAATTTACCTCCAAAGGAATTATGAGTCAGCTCACCAGACACTAAAAGAACAAAAGTAGGTCTCTTTGGATTTATTTTATATTTATGTTACTTTCTGTGACATGCGTCATTTATCTCTAACTTCTTTTATACTAATAATTTTGAATCCCTTCGTACAACATTTGGATGATGCAAAATTGAACTTCATGAAGTTGAATCAATGGGCCAATGAAAAGTTGTTCAACGAGTTCAACAATTATTTTACCTCATATAATTTTGCCAGATCCCATCTCTTGAGGACCAACCCCATTCAGGAACTGATGTGGGAGAAGTTCATCACTCGTCCTGAAGCTACTGAAATCCTTAAAAGAACCGAGGTAGGTGATGGAAAATTATTTATGCCAGCTATGAATAGATCTCCTAGATATCGAAATAAGAATAAGAAGAACAATAAAGGCTCATCAAGTTCATTGCTGATACAGGAAATGAGGGGTAGCCAAATGAAATTTCCAAAACTTTGTTGGATTATGTTGCCACTACTATTGAGGAGGGTAGGTGCCTTCAAAATCTCATGTGCCTAAGAAGAAGAAAAGACCCAAAAGGGTAAAATGGGGCAGTGATAAGAAAGAGAAAAAAAATATTTCAACTGGTTTGGAGATAATAGTTCATTTAGAACTCCCCCTTCAACAATCCCAATTGTTTTTACTTTTACAACAATGGTATCCGGCCCCTTTCTACTTCCGCCATCTGAAATGATTTCTTTGGGAGATGGTGATCCAATCAAAGTTATGGAGGCCTTTAAATTTAAAGCCTTTGAGAATGACTTCCTTGAATCTACAAGCACCACAACTGTTGTGGTATTCAATAGGGTTCCTTTTGAATTATGAAATAAGATTGCCATGTTAGGGTATTTAATTATGGGCTATTTGAGGCCAATATTTGAATTGGAGAGACAAGTAAGATCTTAAATTAAAGATATCACTTCTCTTCGGGATAAATCTCAGAATTTTAATAATTTAATTGAGGAAGAATATATAAAGGTTGAATATCTAAATGGAGAGGTGAAGTTTGTTCAAGATTGATCTAGTCCATGTGAAAATCTGATTATGACAAGTTACAAGCTGATTATAAAAGTTTGCAGTCATCCACTTCCGAGGATATTACCTCATTAAAGAATCAACAAACCAATGACAAAGCTACCACTGATCTCTTGTGGGATGAAAATAAAAACCATGAGACTCTTATTAAATAAAAAAAAGGTAAGGTACCTCTCTCAAAGCTAAATCTACTCAAGAGGTAGTCGATGATGTGGATGCATATTCCGAAATGATGATTGAGTATTTGCAAGGGAGTGATAACTCAGTCAAATCAAATATGGTGTTGCTATTTCATAAGAAATTCCATAAGTTAGCCTTTGAGGATATGTAGGGACACATGACTATGCATTTGTTACCTCACGATATACCTTTAGTCAATTATCTAAGTATTTCTGATGATTCATCCGATGATGGTTATGATGATAGAAATGAAGAGGGCTCTGATGGTGAGAGTTTGGAAGAGAAAGAGGAAAGAAAAGCCAATAAGAGCGAGCCCCAAGGCCAGTATGTTTTGATGTAATTGTTTCTATGCAAGCCTTTGATGTGTGAAAGGCATTTTTTTTATTTCAATAGAATATTTTTTTGCAAGTCCTTGGCATAGCGGAGGCATTTTGTAGTTTTCTCCTTGGATTTTATTAAATTCTTAAATCACCCAAGGAACTTTATATTATCTATCATTTTATCTACTTAATTTACCTCTTTATATATTAGTATCTCATTTCTTAGTATTAGTTTATCCGAACATAATTAGTATGTTGGAAATTCTTTGTAGCACTTTGTATCTTAGTTCAAAACTCTTGAACCTAACTCTGGAATTGTATAAATTCCTCAATAATACCTTGTAGTGATCTGACCGAATATCACTTTTGATCCTTCTTTCTTTAGGTCTATGGATGCTCTTTGGTCTTAATAATTATTTGCTTCATCATATGCAGATCTTATATGAGACGGAATACATATTTATCTTGACACTACTCCATTCATTCTATATATCATTGTAAATGATATTGTTTTAGTGACATACCTAAGTGATGTTTGGTATAACCATAAAACCCATTGTAGTGAATTCCGCTAACTTCTAGCAGATCCTTCCAACATATTCTTGATGCCCTCAATTATTGTTATGTTGGTCACTTCAGCTTGACCATTGGCTTGAGTATGCAATCAAGAAGAGAATATTTGTATTATTATTTTTCCTTTGGAGAACTTTGTAATGCTATCACTTGGAAGTATGTTCTATTGTATGTAGTTATAACTCTCAGAATTTTGTACCTATAACATATAATCACTTTTAAGAATGTTATTACCTCCAATATTGTAATTCTGCATTGGTTGTGATTCTACCAACTTTCATAAGTAGTCTACAACAACTATTATGAACCTTCTTCCTCATAGGGCCATCAACGGTGGTCCCATAATATCCAAAACCTATCTATCAAATAATATTACCTTGGTTATTGTCTTTAGTACTAATATTGGGACTTTTACTGAATTGTAAAATCACTGCATGTATCATGTGTCTTGACTTTTATCTTTGTGTTTTTCATAATTGTTAGCCAATAATAGTATTGGAGCAATATTATTTTGTACATAGACTTATACCCACAATGGGTGTTGCTTTCTCTCTAATGTAGCTCTTACATAACAAAGTTTTCTTCATGTGTGCCTAAACACCTTAGTAGTTGCTTGGCTAGCCTTCTTTTATATAGTGTGAATGATGTCTAAACAAATCTTGTTGACGTTATTTTTAATATTTATGCCTTCATTTTTCCTTCGTGTAGCACTCCTTCTGTCATATACTTTTTTTATTGGCGTTCACCAATCCGCTTCCTCTTGTTTCATTTTTATTGGCATTATCCCTTATGACGTGAAACCTAAGAATAAGTTATTTGAAAGTATTATTGAAGGATTTTCTTAGAGTATTCCTAGTGCTAAAGATGTGCAGTCCGAACAAGTGAGTGTGTCAGCTGCTGCATTCATGCCTCAAGACTTGCTTGCATTTAACATATTCAAATGGAGCAACTAAACGTTGTAATTCCTTCAAGTATTGGTTTATCTTCTCCTTTTTTGCTTTAGCCTGCCATGATGTTTGACTAACCACTAATTATGAGTCAGTTAAGAGTTTTACCTTCTTGGCTTCTCATATTCTTTGTAGTTGAAGACCCACAATAACGACTTCATGCTCAGCTTCATTTTTAGATGTTGGAAGTCCAAACCTAATGGATTGATTTAAGATCTCTCATGTTGGAGCTATGAGTTGAATCCATACTTCTGAGCCTTAATTATTACTCCCTTCCTCGGTCCTAACTCTCTAAGTGTCTTCTGACTCATCGCTTAGTGGAATAGGTGTTTCAAAAATCGGAACTCAATCAAAAGACAACCAATATCTATGCTTTTTTTTTTTGTTATTGGATCGATATTGATATCATAATTCCCTAATTCTACTTACCATCTTCGCGAGACGTTGGGATTTTGTAATGCACTTATTATGAGGAAATGAGGCTCTAACAATTATATCATAGGCTTGAAACTATGGTATCATTTTCCTAGTCGCAACTACTAAAGCCAATGCAAGGTTTTTTTTTTAATTTAAATGCCTAGTTTTTGTTTGTAATAAAGGTTTACTTACATAGTATATATCTTTAGATTATCTTTCTTATTCCTTAACCATTACTACTTGATTTAGTATTTTGAGACTAGTAAAGTATAAGTACATGCTCTCTCATATCATGGGCTTTATTAGTAATTCAGGGGAGGCTAATGATGTTTTTATTTTTATAAATGTCATGTCGCCTACCGAGTTTGATTAAAAATTATGCTTCTTTCAACACTTGGAAGATCGGTTGGTGCTTGTTTGAGGATCTTGATACAAAACTGTTAAATGGTTTTAGTCTTCCAATTAGGATTTAGACTTCTTTTTTATGTTCCTTAAAGGCTCCATTGTTTCCAAATTGGAAAGTAGCATTGGATATGATTTGATTTATTTTTCTCTCATTATGTTCCTTAAGAACTTTCAAGACCAAACACTGAATTCAGCTTCAAATTTACTTGTCTGAGATCGTCAAATTTCTTGGCAAGGTCTTCTAGGTGGTCTTCTTCATGCAAACGTGTTACTAACATGTCATCAATATAGGCTTGTATGTTTCAGCCAATTGCATTTATAAAGACCTTGTTTACTAGACTTTGATAAGTAGCTCTGGTACTTTGAGTCATAAAATCATTAATCTATAATTAATGTATCACTATTTCTGTGATGAAATTAGCGTCTTCTTGATCCTCGTCTATCATTTGTATTTGTTAGTATCTTGCGAAGGATCCATAAAAGACAACATTTTCTTTCCTAATGTTGTATCTACAAGTTGGTAAATTCTAGGTAGTGGGAATGAGTCTTTCGAACATGTTTTGGTATATTCTGTGAAGTTTAATAAATGAGGATTTCACCCATATTATTGATGCCTCTTCGCCAGCAATATACCAGGTTGTCAATCCTTCATCACTTCCCATGCTAATAGTTTGGCTCGTTACCTTATGGGCGATAACCCTCTAGTCGATGGCTCATTGGCCAATGGATCCCTTGTCGATTGACTCTTAGTTGATAGCAAGACTCAACTGCACCATCATATCAGTTATAGAGACATTAGGCACCTCAACAATTATATTTTTAATACTTAAAACACACGCGAATAAATATATCAAGCTGTTATAGTCTTCTGCAATTATGATGTTAATCAATACCATGTCATAAATATGATTTGTTATACTTTCCCCTAGATTAGAAAGACAAATTCATATGTAAGATCATCTTGCAAACTTGCTACTACTTAGTCACTTTTAGACTTATCATTCATAGACTTCATTGAGGACTAACTGTTATGTGTTCGGATATTTGAGTCATTGTACCTTGACTAAATCCGAAGGAAAATTCAGACCAAACCACCACAATAAACTTCCGAACATGAAAAATGTATTAAGTGTTGACTAAGTTAGTGGCTAATCACTTCAAACCATATTATTAATGGGTCTTTAAACTTGACCCGACTTCACGACCCGACCCAAGAAGCCCATGGGTCAGTAATTAAGTATAAATACCCCAACCACTTTCATTAATGACGGTAATCAGAATTTATTACTAGTAGACATCTTAATTATCTCTCTACTCTCCACACTAAATATAAAACACCACAAAATACCCAAAACACCTTTTAAACACTTTACTAGATTTCCTTCAGACAGAAATAAACCACATCAAATTGGCAACCATATTGGGAGCACGATGGTGCTTAAATTTTATATTCAAACCCAGCAAGCAAAGCAGTTCAGATGGATCTGAATGAGCAGAATTTTCCACCCCTAGAGGTGGAAAGTGCAAGGGAAAACAAGGAATATATCATCGAGGAGCGAGACCAATTGAGAGCTGAAATAGAGGCGTTGAGAGCAATAAAACAAGCAGAAAAAAGAATTAAAGAGAAATCTGGAACGTCAGTACTTCACCACACTGACAATCTTGGAGATAATGAGCAATCTTTGAAGACTCATCTCAGCTAAAAAAAGACACACCGATCCAAGCCTGTTAAGAGTTCTGCATCTGAGTCCTGCAGCAGCTCATCAAATGAGGCAGAACTTGAAGAATCACTATCTTTAAGCAGTGACGAAGGGAGATCTAAAAGGAAAATGAGGTTAACTAAAAAACATTAAAAAAGAGAGGGACATACATGGCAGACTCAAAAGGAACCAGGGTAAGAGGTCAGCTCACAAGCATATTGATCAAGTTCTGATTGATCCCTTTTCCTTTCAGTCCGAACCGGGTAGTTTTACAACCCCTATTGAAGATACCGTTTTCAGTCGCAACAAGAATTGGAGGCAATCGCATTTAACTGTAAAAATAATCTTCGTACATCTTCCTAAAAGGTTTGATAGCTCCAAGATGGAGAAATATGATGGGAGTTGAGATCCAGACAACCATCTGGAACAGCTTAAAATATTTATGATGAATTTTGACGACGATGGCAAGCTTTTGTGTAGGGATTTCTCCTAAACTTTTACAGAGAGTGCCCTTAAATTGTATAGCAACCTCCCTCAGGGGTGTATAAATTTTTTTGATACGTTATGGGTTGCCTTCCGGAGGAAATTTGTTGAAAGTAAGGAACTAAAGGGTAATGGGGACACAATTATCCATTGTGCTCATGAACTGAACGAGTCCTTGAAGGAGTACATAAGTCGTTTTATGAATAGAAAGAATGGGTTAGCAGATTGCTTTGAACAAGTTGCACTTGATTTCCTTAAGCAAGGTCTAAATCCATGGAATTTAGCTGATTCTGTGACTCGGAAGAAGACTATGACCTAGGGTGGATTATTGAACCAAGTGGGAAAACAAATCAATGTAGAAGAGACAAAGAAAACAAGAGTACATCATCAAGTGATCTCTACCACTACAACAACAACTCCTCCGGCCACTAACCAATCCGATTATAGGGCAAAAGAGACCGAACAAGGGTCCAATCGGTCGAGACAGAATCAGTCCAACCAAAATCAGATTCAACAAACAAGAAGTAAGAGGGGGACCTGGGTTCAGCTTGAATGGTTTGCTGAGTTGGGGGAGAGTGTAGCTACAATTTATGATAAGGCTAAAAATGAGGTACATTTTAGAAAGTTGGCAGCGTTGCGATCCTCCAGAGAGAACCGGAGCACTCGTTTTTGTCAATATCACAATGATATAGGCCATGATACTCAGGATTGCATAGCATTGAAACAAGAGGTCCAGAACCTTACTAAGAGGGGAAAGTTGGGAGCCTACGTTAAAAAGGAAAGTGGGAACAGACCGGATAATACGCAAAACAATGCTCCCCGGACGGGCCCTTCAAATAATCCTGAGACATCTACACAAGAAGGTACAATGGTGATTGTTGAAAGATTTGATGTAGACTCCGAGTATCTGGATCCAGATCCAAATTAAAATCAGGTGGGAGTAATAGGAGAGAAAACTAAGACAGTTTCCGGACAGATCAGTTTCTTCGAATCATTAACCATTTTTGGAGGAGATACAGTCACTGCACCTTCCACTTCATCAAGGAAGAGGCATGTCCACAATTTGGTCACCCAGTTAGATGGTGGAATATCTTCCCATCAGTACCAATCTTCATCTCCATTCATAGTTTTTATGAGGATGGCCTGAGGGACATTGCAGGACCTCATGAGTATTCAGTGGTCATATGGGCTTCAATAGGGGGAACGATATACGCCAAATTTTAATTGTTACTGGAAGTTCGGAAAACATCCTATTTTTAAGCTCCTAAAAAATAATGAGAAATCCAGCAGTTATTCAACATTCGAACAGAACTATTGTAGGCTTCATAGGAAGTTCTGCAGATGTGATCGGGGAGTTCGAATAGGAAGTATTATTGGGCAAATGGCTCGTTAAAAGGATGGTAAGAGTGTTGTTTATTGTGGTGGATTGTCCAACATCGTATAATGAAATTTTTGGGAGGTCTTGGCTCTCCAGAATGTATGTTGTGGCCTCTACAATCCACCAATGCTTGAAATATGTTGTTTAGGGACAAGTAGGTTTTGTCCGGAGTAGTAAAAAAATAGTCAGGGAGTGCTATACAACAGCTCTTGCCCCTAAAACTCTAAGGGCGGTCAAAATTAACAAGGATTAGCAGCTATTGGAGCCTTCTACTAAGGAGAATGAGATCGATGATCCCACAGAGGCTCCCGGTGTTAAAATACCTATTAAAGAGGTTGAAACTCACTCCATCGTAGAGGGAAAGAATGTTAAGATTGGTTTCAAGCTGGCACCAGAGTTGAAGCACCGGTTGTTGTCATTTTTAATGAATAATCAACATGTATTTGCATGGTGCAACAGTTATGTTACCGGAGTACTAACATATGTTATTTCACACTAGTTGTCAATCCGGAGTGACATTGCACTAGCTTTACAAAACAAAGAGCTTTTTCCAAGGAAAAAACAAATGTGATTGTTCAAGAAGTTAACCGATTAACCAAGATGGGTCACTGGGAAGAATCTCAGTATCCTTTGTGGACTGCCAACCTTGTCTTAGTCAAGAAAAAGAATGGCAAGTGGCGTATGTATATTTATTTCACTGACCTCAATCGGGCATTCCCTAAGGATCTTTATCAAGTTCCTCGGATAGATCAGTTAGTGGATTCTATATCTTGAGACAAGTTGTTGTCCTTCATGGATGACTTCTCAGGGTACAACCAGATACAAGTACATCCAAAGAATCAAGATCACACTACTTTCATCACATACAGAGGTCTTCATTGTTACAAGGTGATGCCCTTCGGGTTGAAAAATATTGGGGCCACTTATCAGAGACTGGTGAATAAAGATTTTGCTAGTCAGATTGGTAGAAACATAGAAGTCTACATAGATAATATGATGGTAAAAAGCCTAGAGGAAGATTCACATATATCTTACCTTCAAAAGACATTTTCCAATTTAGAAGCTGTGAATTTAAATTTGAACCCTAAGAAGTGTGTATTTGGGGTCCGATCTGGAAAATTCTTGGGCTACATAATAAGTGAAAAGGGAATTCAGCCTGATCCGGATCAGCTTAATGCCTTACTAGCAATGGCTCATAGGAAGGTTGGCTGCATTGAATAGGTTTATCTCAAGGTCATCAGACAAGTACGCTCCATTCTTCCAAGTGTTGAGAAATGCCAAAGACTTCAATTGGTCCCCACATTGTGACCAGGCTTTTATTGAAATAAAAAAACATTTGTCCTCACCCAAAACTCTTTTCAAACCTGTTCGGGGATAAAAGCTCTATGTGCATCTAGCTGTGTCAGAATATGCAATAAGTGTTGTGCTAGTAAGGGAGGTGGACAATTACCCTCGTCCGGTGTACTACATCAGTAAGAGTCTGTTGAATGCTGAAAGAAGATACTTGGAAAACTTGGCATTGGCCTTAGTAATTACAACAGGAAAAATGAGACCCTACTTCCAAGCTCATCCCTTTATTGACCGAACGTATTTCCATTTGAAAAATGTTCTTCGAAAAGTTGATGTATCAAGCAGAATAACCAAGTGGTCAGTGGAATTGGGTGATTACGATATTGACTTTGCCCCTCGAACATCAAATAAAACCTAATCAGTGGCTGACTTCTTGGTGGAGTTTCATGCTGATAGATCCTCCGGACATGAATCAAGAAACTGTTCTAAAAAGGAATGGGTAGTTCAGATATTTGATTCACTGTACCTTGACTAAATCCGAAGAGCAATTTGGACCAAACCACCATAATAAACTTCCAAACAAGATAAATGTATTAAGTGTTGACTAAGCTAGTTGTTAATCACTTCAAACCATATTACTAATGGGTCCTTAAACTTGACGCGACTTCACGACCCGACCCAATAAGCCCATAGGTCAGTAATTAAGTATAAATACCCAACCACTTTCATTAATGAGGGTAATCAGAATTTATTACAAGTAAACAGGTTAATTATCTATGTACTCTCCACACTAAACACAAAACACCACAAAATACCCAAAACACCTTTTAAACACTTTACTATATAAAAACCCTTAAATACTTAGTTATAACATTATGGTATGAATAAAAAATGAAGCAAGAAACAAAAGTTAACCAACGAATGATGAGACCGATCCATCAAAAGAGGTAATAGCCATCATAGAAATCCAACTCAACAATTTCTCAGCAACTCTACGGGAAGACAACCTGGAAATAATGAAGACGTGCATCAATGCCATATAAATGCTCAGTCGGACTAAGAAAAAAAATACATACCTACATATCCAAGTAATTATATGAGGATGAGGTAGATGACATGGACCACCTTATAGTCCGATACCAACATGCAAGCGATAAATTTGACTCTCAAAGATGGAACTAGCATGCACCACTATCACCTAGCCATTGCCCCTCAAGCCATATACGACCAATCATCACTATAATAGGGCCTCAGCAGACAAGGCAACTAGCATCGGGTGACACCATGTGGATATAAAAAAACATATTCTATGATACACATGATGAATTCATGTCATAGAACTCCCTACTTTCTCCTGAAACTGAACAAACAACATAACCACTGTAATTCAACACGCACAAAATTGACAAGTTTACAAGAAATGGTAACCTAGACCACCATGTAGAAATTTCCGAAATGAGATGTTACGATACCCGAGAACGGATATTGGATTCGAAAATAATTATATATATGTTTTATTAGTACTTCTTGAGAAAGGGTAACCTAGACCACCATGTAGAAATTTCCGAAATGAGATGTTACGATACCGAGAACATATATTGGATTCGAAAACAATTATATATGTTTTCTTAGTACTTCTTGAGAGGCCAATGATATTTTCGTTGTTGTTGAAGCCTCGCCACATGCAGATTTGAAACTTTCGTGCTTTTTTAACACTTGGAAGAATGGTTGGGACTTGTCTGAAGATCTTGATAGGAACTTGTTAAGTGTTGCTAGTTTTTCAATTAGAATTTAGACTTATGTTATGTTTATTTGTGCTTAATTGCTACCAAATTGACAAGTAGGGTTCGATCTGCTTTCATGTCTTTTTCTCTCATTATGCATCCTAAGAACTTTCCAGACCAAACATCGAAAGTGCATTTTTCTGGATTCGGCTTCAAATTTACTTGTTTGAGATTTTAGAATGTTTTCCCAAGGTCTGCTAGATGGTCTACTCCATATAAACTTGTTACCAATATGTCATTAATATTGGCTTATATGTTTGACCCTATTTCATTTACGAAGACCTTGTTTACTAGTATTTGATAAGTAGCTCTCGTATTTGTAAGAAAAGAGCATTAATTTATAGTAATGTATCACTCTTTCTGTGATGAAAGTTGTGTTTTCTTGATTCTCCTCTATCATTTGTATTTGTTAGTATTCTGCGAAGGATCCATAAAGAATATCATTTTGTTTCTTGATGTTGTATCTACAAGTTGACTAATTTAGGTAGTGGGAAGGGATCTTTCGGACATGTCTTGTTTAAGTGTGTGACGTATGATAAAGGCGAGTTTCACCCATACTACTGATGCTTCTTCACGAACAACCCACCAGGCTGTGGATGCTTCATCACACCCAGGCAATAGTCTTGCCCGTTTCCGTTTGGGTGATGACCCTTTGGTCGATGGCCCATTGACAGATGGATCCCTTATCGATGGCCTCTTGGATGATCCTAAGACTTGGCTGCAACATCATGTCAGTTACAATGATATTAAGGACCTCATAAACTTTTTAATACTTAAAAAACATATGAATAAATGTATCAAGATATTATAGTCTTTTGTGATTATGATGTTTATCTATACCATGTCATAAATGTGAATTTCCTCGAGATTATGGAGACAAATTCATAAATAAGATCATCTTGCAACATTTCTACTACTTAGTCACTTTTATACTTATCATTCGACGACTTCATTAAGGACCGACGTTACCATAGATATGTTCTAAAACCCTTTACACTAAACATAATTAAATACTTAGCTATAACATTATGGTAGGAATAAAAAAAGAAACAACGAACAAAAGTTAATCCATCAAAAGAGGTAAAAGCCATCATGGAAACCCAATTCAACAACCTGGCGACAGAGCTACAGGAAAAATAACCCGGAGATAATGAAGACATGCATCGATGTTATATAATGATTTGATTTTATTAATAAAAACATCACAGACCCACGAATTCAAAGAAGAATATGAGGATGAGGGAGACGAGATGGAAATCCTTATAGTCTGATAAGGATATGCAAATTGATAAATACAACCTCTCTTTTAATAAATACAAGGATGATACGATCGGATGTGACCATAATTCCTTTGATAAAAGCAACATACATTGAAATCATAGATGAAAGAGGATGAGTGGGACCCAAGATCTTTATGAAAGGACAACAAAAAAGTATGAATGTGAGATCCCCAAATAACTACCTCGAGATACGCTGGGAACAAAGAATCTATCATCACCAGGCCCCCATAAATGGCTAATCCAAATCAATAGGTGTTTATGTTTTACATCTCTACTCCCCTAGATGCCCCGACTGTATGTTTTTATAATTATTCGGCCCCAACGACCCAGACATGAGTGCAATTTAACAATTATTATCGTCCACTCGTCGCTGCTCCATAAGCTCAACAAAGTTATCTCTCGGGTGTGGCCTCGGCTTTCCCTCCGATACAGCATAACTACCCACTTATCTCCACCAGACTAAGCACGTAAGAAACACCTATGACCCCCTCCAACTTACTATGGACAGTCGCCCCAGCTAGAACGGAACTAGCACGCACTGGTTTCGTCTGTCCATTACCCTCATGAACCAAATATGACCAATCAACACAACAATAGGGCTTCAACATACAAGGTAGCTAGCACCAGGATGCATCATGTCGACAAAAACAACATATATGCGTATGATGAAATCATTCTATAAAACTACCTATTTTATCCGAAAATTGAACACACAAGGTTACCACCGTAATTCAACTGCATTTAAATTGACAACTTCACAATAAAGGGTAACCTTGGCCGCCACGCGGATAATTTCCGAAATGAGATACGACGCTATCCAAGAGCAGATGATGGATTCAAATGCAAGTATATTTCTTAGTCATAAACTTGTACATATATAGAAAAAATGTTATTCGTATACAACTCGCAAACAAGGCTTATTGCCTAAGAAAATATGGTTTCGACTTGGTGACAAAGCATAACTAATTTAATGTATCAGCTTTATCTGTCTAGGCATCATTGAAGTATCGATTTCATATGCCTAAGAATTGCAGATGAATTAGTTACTTCGGCTAAGGTATTGGTTGTCTTGGACTAGTGACCTTTGATGATAAAGTTGAGTAGATTTTCTTGAGCATGTGACCACTTTTAAGTGCGATAGGGCTTTTAAGAATATAAAAGCAATTGGCTTCCTCGAAAACTTTGTCCAAACCAGTCTCAGAGAGATCTTGTATGTATATCTGGCAGTGTGCGATTATGTGGTAAGCATCATCCTGATCGTAGAGGAAGGAACTTTATTTAAGCCCGTTTACTACATATTAAGAGTTAGTTTCCAACAGAGTCGCGTTATTTGAAATTATAAAAGATGGTTATCGATTTGGTAATAGTATCGAGAAACATGAAGCATTATATTTAGGGCCATGTGGTTCAAATTTCTTTCCCCTTCAAAACAGTCTACAAAAGCCAAATATTTTTGAATGGTTGACAAAGTGTTCGGTAGAATTAGGGGATTTTGATATCTCATTCGAACCAAAGAAAATCATCAGAGCTCATCTTTAGCCAATTTTATCATAAAATACTATGCAGAGCGGCCATAACCATCCATAGAGTTTGGTTAATTAATGATGCATAATTTTTGGTAAATCATGTTTTGATAAAATTCTTGAATATCTTGAAGAATATGTTATAAACATTTGGCAGTTTTCAATATGAGCATGTATCTGGCAAAGAACGTTTCGGCTGACATTTTAGAATTAATTGTTTGCACGAAACAAAGCTTTGGGTTACTCAACATGAGCACACATCAATAGATAATGAGCCAGGTTTGTGAACATGAGATATATATGACATAGGTATGGCGGAGGTAAACGATTGGCGGGAAAAGATCTCAGGCCCCATTGAGAGTGGTACATACCCAGACGATAATGTTGCAACCCGAAGTTTGAAGTTCAAAATCAAAAGGTTCATAATCCTGGGAGGAACCTTGTTCAAACAAGGCTTGAGTCAACCCATGCTGTATTGCCTCGGTTTGGAAGAATCAATGTTGATTTTGAAGGAGCTCTGTATCGGATAAGGTTTGACACATTACGAGTATAAAACATTAAACCGAGGGGTTTTTTATAGCAGATTCTACTAATCCACAATATTCATTGACTCCAATGGCTTAGTAAAAAAGTTAGGCCATTGTCGATGCTTTGCCAATAAGATCCACTATATATTTGTGCCTCTCAAATCAATATCCCACACTTTTCTTTTCAAGATGTGAAGAATTGACCTAGTTGGACCTGTAAGAAATACTCATCGGATTTCTTACTTAACTTATTAAACCATGAAGTTAAATCATCCTATAATAATGCGGAATAAATACTTACAGGATGTAGACATTCTTTGATCTTCAGATTCCTGACTTATAGCAGATGATCGGCGATCCTTTACTAGGTTATTGATTCTTCTAAGAGATGGCAACCAAAACACCTTTTGTAATTGATTCGAAGGAAGAATCAATTAGTTTTTCTTGAAGGAATTTTCTCTCTGTATTTTATCTCTTGTCTTTTAAGAATGAGGAACTCATTCTTATATAGAACTGAAGTGAGAAAACGGTTCTTCTATTTTAACCGTTTGTAACTTCCAGACGGTTACTTAATGAAGACCAGTCCTTATTAAATTGCCACCCTTAGGGACCATAACCCGGTATTATTTTGTTTTACAAATAACCCCAAAACTTTACGTTTTGCTTAAGTTGTTTATTTCCGAATCCAATCCTTCACAGTATTCAGAATTAAACCTGGTATCTATACAATTACCTCCATGATACATATATTATCTACTAGTCCGTTCTTTTCTTTATGATTACTTTAATTGGACTAATATTAACGATAGTTCGATACATCGATAAAACATGTGACGGTCCAACTTAATAGAGAAATTCCAACAATCTCCCACTTGGATCATCATATGCTACTATAGGATGCATCCACTTAATGAACGTTCTTAATTTCTATCGTCACATAGATAACCTTAACAATCCCGTAAATGACCATTAACGACATAGGACTAAAGTCATCATCAATGCATTTCAAGCCGCAAATAGATGCATCAGTAATCACGATATCGCAACAATCAACTACATGGATCTATCATGGTGCATAGCATAAGAATAATATGAAATGTAATCTTACATATCTATTCTTAACTAGTCCCACTTAATTGGAGGTCTACTTACAGCAGAGTACGAGTAATCAAAGATAAGAGCACACTGAAAACTTATATATAAATATGTTTGCATTAATGACCTTAAGTTCGCGAATATCATAATACAAACAAATTTAATAGCTTAATACAAACTCCCACTGAAACTAACAATCCTCTAAGTACACAACACCCATGTTAATGGTGTGTTCAATAAAAACTTTAGGTACTAATGCCTTCGTAAGAGGATCTGCTAACATCGAGTTTGTCCCTATGTGCTCCACACTGATTTGACCACTCTGTACTCTCTCTTTAACAGACAGGAACTTGATATCTACATGTTTGGACTTAACCGAGCTCCTGTTACTGTTTGAATACTGAAATGCTGAGTTATTGTCACAATATAATCTAAGGGGTCTTTCTATCCCCTCTACGATTCGCAGTCCCGTGACAAAATTTCGCAGCCAAAGCGCCTGATTGGATGCCTCGAAACAAGCAACAAATTCCGCAGCCATAGTGGAAGATGCAATGAGTGTTTGTTTAACACTTTTCCATGATATTGCACCTCCCGCTAAAAGGAATATAATGCCTGAGGTTGAACGACGAGAATCTTCACATCCAGCGAAATCCGAGTCGGAATACCCTATGACCTCCAGTTTATCCGACTTCTTATATGTTAACCTGTGATGTTTTGTTTGTTGCAAATACCGGAGAACTCTTTTAACTGCTTTCCAGTGTTCCATCCCCGGATTACTTACGTATCTCCCTAACACACCCACCACAAAAGCAATATCTGGCCGTGTACAAACTTGAGCATACATCAGACTTCCAACAGCCGAAGCATATGGAACCTTTTGCATTTCCTCAATCTCAAGTTTTGTCTTTGGGCATTGCTTAAGGCTAAACTTTTCACCTTTTGATATAGGGGTTTCCTTTCCTTTGCTGTTAGCCATCCCGTAACGTTGTAACATACTCTCAATATATGCCTTTTGTGATAAACTCAAAATTCCATGGGATCGATTCCTATGAATTTGAATTCCTAACACAAATGATGCATCACCAAGATCTTTCATATCGAATTTGTCCGAAAGAAATTTCTTGGTCGTATGTAACAATTCCTTATCGTTCGTGGCCAATAATATGTCATCAACATATAGCACTAGAAATATGAATTTACTCCCACTGAACTTTTGATACACACAATCCTCCACTGAATTTATCTCGAAACCAAATGAGACAATAACTTCAAGGAATTTGTGATACCACTGTCGAGACGCTTGCTTGAGACCATAAATAGATTTCTTCAGTTTACATACCGTCGACTTTGGATCACCAGAGACAAAGTTTTCAGGTTGTAACATATAGATCGTTTCCTCAATGTCTCCATTAAGAAAAGCGGTCTTTACATCCATTTGATGGAGCTCAAGGTCGAAGTGTGCAACTAATGCCATGATTGTCCGAAAAGAATCCTTCGAAGAAACTGGAGAGAAGGTTTCTTTAAAGTCAATCCCTTCACGTTGAGTAAAACCCTTAGCTACAAGTCGTGCTTTATGCCTCTCCACATTACCCTTAGAATCCCGTTTGGTTTTAAAAATCCATTTACAACCAATCGGCTATTTTTCCTCAGGTAATGGAACAAGCTCCCATACCGCGTTATCTTGCATTGATTTAAACTCTTCGTTCATTGCTTTAATCCATAAGTGAGAATCAGAACTTTCCATGGCTTCACGAACACTTAAAGGATCGTTTTCTGTTGACCCATAAAATTCTTCATGTTCTTGAAGATACACTATATAGTCTGAAGATATAGCGCTCTTTCTTTCTCTAGTAGATCTACGCAAAGGCATAATTTCTTCATTTTGCACTTGAACTTCTTGAGGAGGTAGAGTTTGTTCTTCTTGAACAACTTCATTTTGCTCCATTGGAGCAACATCCATAGGAGGAAGATTAACATCATCTTGAGTATCTATATGTTCTAACGAATCTGAAGTGATGATTGGCCTTCTAATTACCATATCATCATCTGACACTATAGTATCATTGTTAGAACCTTTATGAATCTCTACTGATTCTTCCTCAAAATGAATGTTCGTTACTAAATTCTTCCCCCCAAACTCTATATCCTCAAAGAATTTCGCTGTACCCGTCTCAAATATATTCTTTGTGGAAGGATCATAAAATTTAAAACCCCTACTGTGCTCGGGATATCCGATGAAATAACTACTAACCGTTTTGGAGTCCAATTTCTTTTCATTCGGCCTATAAGGCTTCGCTTCAGCTGGACATCCCCAAACATGTAAATGTTTTAAACTAGGTTTACGCCCAGTCCAAAGTTCATACGGTGTCTTAGTAGTTGCTTTCGTCGGAACTCTATTAAGTAGGTAGGTCGCACATTTTATTGCTTCTCCCCAGAGTGATATAGGTAATGTTGAATGACTAATCATACTTCTTACCATATCCTTCAATGTACGGTTTCGTCTCTCAGATACTCCATTCATGTTGGGCGAACCCGACATTGTATACTGAGGGACTATGCCACACTCTTCTAGGAACTTTGCAAACGGTCCATGACGTTGTTCACCTGAACCATCATATCTCCCGTAGTATTCACCACCACGGTCCGATCTGACGCACTTAAATTCTTTACCAAGTTGTTTTTCAACTTCAGTCTTAAAGACTTTGAACTTGTCAATAGCCTCTGATTTTTCGTGAATGAGATATAGATACCCATATCGTGAAAAGTCGTCAATGAAAGATACAAAATATCGTTGGCCGTTCCATGATGCTGTAGGGAACGGACCGCAAATGTCTGTATGTATCAAATCCAAGACCCCTTTCGCTCTGTATGCATCTAATCGTTTCACTTTGGTCTGTTTTCCTTTTATACATTCAACGCAAACGTTGAAGTCCGAAAAATCCAGTTCACTTAATAAACCTTCTGAAACAAGCTTTTCAATTCTATTTCTAGAAATGTGACCTAATCACTTGTGCCAAAGTTTTTGCTGATTTTTCCATTTTACAATTTAGTTTTCCAGGTACATTTACATTCATTATCTCTTTGTGATCCTTTATAGTATCCAATAAATACAAGTTATCATTTGCTATTAACTTTCCAGAACCAACAACATTACCATGTAAATAAAGACATAAACTTTCATTTCCAAATAGACAAGAATAACTTAATTTGTCCAACAACGGAAAAGAAATTAGGTTCCTTCGAAAAGAAGGTACATACAATACGTCTTTTAAATACAAAAAATGTCCACTGGTAAGCAACAAACGAAAATCACAAATAGAATGAACTAAACACGAACTGCCATCAGCTGTATAGATGGATGTTTCACCATCACTCAGGCTTCGATTTCTTATCATACCCTGCAAAGAAATACAAACATGAGTGGTTGCTGCTGTATCAACCCACCAAGTATTTCTCGGCACCTAAACTAAATTGATCTGAGAACAGACCATAGAAGTGAAAATACCTTTGGCTTTCATCATAGCCCTCCATTTTTCACATTCTTTCTTAAAGTGCCCCGGTTTCTTACAATGGAAGCAACGCCCTTTACCAGACGTACCCTTATGCTTCTTTTGTCCCGAACCGGATGCATGTGCATCTGAACCTTCATACTTTCCCTTAATTCCCTTATCCACTTGAGCTTTCACCATTTGCACTTCTGGATGTTCTTGCTTCATCTTTTCCTCCTCTTGCGCTGCCTGAGAGATGAGCTCGTTGAGAGTCCATTTCTCGCGCTGACAGTTATAAGAAGTTTCGAAGTTCTTATACTGAGGAGGGAAAGAGTGAAAAGCAAAGCTTACCACAACATCTTCGGGAAGGTCAATCTTAAGTGCTTTCAGTTTGGAAGCGATGTTTGACATTTCCAAGATGTGCTCACGAACAGTCCCTTTGCCACGATATTTCATAGAGGCTAGCTTAATAAGCAGCGTCTTAATCTCTACTTTATCGTTCTTGGCAAAACATTTCTCTACCTCTTCGAGAAATATTTTTGCATTAGTGATCTCAGGTGGAACTGCACCACGGAATGCTAATGGAATTGCTTGCTTCATGATCCCTAGACTTATCCTGTTCGAATTTTCCCATGCCTCTGACTCTTTCTTCTCCGTAGGAGAACTGTCATCAGTCAGAGGTTTGGGTTCATCGACCCTTAATGCTAAGTCGTAATCATGGCACATCAAGTGCAGCAGCATATCCTCTTTCCACAGCTCAAAGTTGCTCCCATTAAGTATGGGTGCCTTTTTGCCTTCCGGGTTATAGAGATACGAATTTGCTAACATAACAAACAACAAACAATAAATAGCCAAAACATCACTTAACATATAATCCTCATAGTATTTAACAAATAAACATAGCATAATAAAACATACTCTTACAACATCAATAAGATACTTTTGGGCAAGCATATTAATTTGTATATGTATGAGTTTGAGCATAATTAATGTTGATCCTACTAATTGACTTAAGTAAGAAAATCTTCCTTTGGGCCGATTTTCCTAGTTCAATTGTCTTAATGATCAATTCACAAATAACTATCTCGTGTCTAAGATTAACTATGTCAAACATTAACCTTCCTTTGGGCCGATTAAAATTTACATACTTGTCAATCATAGACTTGTCAACTCTAAAATAATTAATTCGTCAATAGGGATCACTTTGGCGATATATTGAATCATTAATTATTTATCCAAGTTCGGACAACTTAAAATATGCTAATTATTTCGAAAAATACTATACGACTACTTATTCACTTAATGTCCAAACTATTTCGTAGTCTATAAATTTATACCTTAAATTTATTATATTATAATATACATGTAATTATATTATGATATAATTCTTAATATATATTATAATATAATACTACTTTATATATAATATAATATCTATTTAGATATTTATATATATAATAAACTTTAATTATATAATGTAATATAATTATAATGAACGTGCAATAACTAATGCACGTCTATACTTTTATAAGGATGTATGCACGCATTAACGCACGCCTGTTAGTATGAAACTAAAAACATATTGTTTGTTCCGGCACGTAAATCGGAATATCTGTTAACACAACGTATGCTTACACTTTTCGAGTTACTTTATTTAAGTAGGGCACGTCTTAACCGGCATTAACGGTTAATCCGCAACTAACTGTAGCTGTTAGTGCATTTACTGGTGGTTACTAGTTAGTGCACTTATATTTGAGTTGTTATAAATCATGCCGATTCTTTAGGCGAATGTTTATACTTACAGTTACTAATAAAATTATATAATATATAATTTTATTAATAAAGGATGCCGTTATTACGCGTAAAACGCGCAAATAACTAATCCGCCACTAATCTACGTACAACGCGCATTAAATGCGCAACTACTAATATATAGCGGTTTTTTTTAACGTCCAATTCACCCAAAATCCGGCCCACTCATCCAGTATTGTTATTTTAACTGCTATTTAATTTTAATTTGATTAAACTTAATAACCGAAGAATTCGATTAAACTTAATAACGACGATTATATATATATATATATATATATATATATATATATATATATATATATATATATATATATATATATATATAATTAACAATCGACAACCGTTATCATGTTTAGATATGAGTTTTAAGCCTTTTCAGCATAATAATCAAGATGCAGCCATGGGAATTTCTACTTAATATGCAAATTGATTAATAAAACATTTTCTATTTAACATACCCGTATATAAACGGTTGACTTGCTTAAACATGCTTTTAGTTGACTATCGAAAGATTCAAATATTCATGAATACACACTTTTAATCAACAAGTATCAAAGATTTTAAACTGAAAATCTGAAAACTTAAGAATTTAATATCATGGTGGCTCTGATACCACTTGTAAGAAATACTCATCGGATTTCTTACTTAACTTATTGAACCATGAAGTTAAATCATCCTATAATAATGCGGAATAAATACTTACAGGATGTAGACATTCTTTGATCTTCAGATTCCTGACTTATAGCAGATGATCGGCGATCCTTTACTAGGTTATTGATTCTTCTAAGAGATGACAACCAAAACACCTTTTGTAATTGATTCGAAGGAAGAATCAATTAGTTTTTCTTAAAGGAATTTTCTCTCTGTATTTTATCTCTTGTCTTTTAAGAATGAGGAACTCATTCTTATATAGAACTGAAGTGAGAAAACGGTTCTTCTATTTTAACCGTTTGTAACTTCCAGACGGTTACGTAATGAAGACCAGTCCTTATTAAATTGCCACCCTTAGGGACCATAACCCGGTATTATTTTGTTTTACAAAATAACCCCAAAACTTTACGTTTTTCTTAAGTTGTTTATTTCCGAATCCAATCCTTCACAGTATTCGGAATTAAACCTGGTATCTATAAAATTACCTCCATGATACATATATTATCTACTAGTCCGTTCTTTTCTTTATGATTACTTTAATTGGACTAATATTAACGATAGTTCGATACATCGATAAAACATGTGACTGTCCAACTTAATAGAGAAATTCCAACAGGACCATTTCCACAAGCAACTGGGGACTGACAATACCTTATAGTGCTCGTAGATTACTTCTCCAAATGAGTATAAGTCCAACCGTTAACCAGGATAACAGCCAAGATCATAAATAAATTCATACTAACCAATCCATCGATTCAGTATTTCGAAGTCAATTACTTTGGGCAACTACATCTTGTTCTGAAATACGGACTTCAGAAATAAGTTTTTTAATTACTTAAAGGGTTATATGACATACGCTTTTCTACCTTAGTAATGGGCGAAAGGTTTTAATGTGGTGTCATAGTTCCCATAAAATATTTTATTAATTAAAAGCTATCTTATTATGTGTTTTGTTATAAAGTTTGTCAGGTCTTGAAGCCTTTATGAAATGTTCGACTTTAATTTGGTTAAAATAAAGAATCGACAGTCATTTAATTTGTATAAGTCATATCCGGATTCGGTCTGAATGTGAGATTGGTTAAAGAGAACCTATTTAGATTGATCAACTACATTAGGACACTTAACGATTTAAAAGAGTTCGAAAGGACCAAATTTAAAAAGTCTGAAATATAACATAGTAGTCGAGTGTAGGGCTGTTATCGGTCCGGTCCGGGTTTTGAAGAACCGGACCGGACCGCTAAGCTTATCGGTTCGGACCGGACCGGACCGCTAAGCTTTCGGTTCTAATTTTTGGAACTAGACCGAACCGCTAAGTTTTCGGTTCGGTTCGGTCCGGTCCGGTTCGGTTCGGTCCGGTTCGGCTCCGGTTTCGGATCCGGTCCGGTTCGGTTCAGTCCGGTTCGGCTCCGGTTTCGGGTTCGGTCCGAGTTCGGTTCGATCCCGTTTCGGTCCGATTTCGGTCCGGTTCGGTCTATTTAAAAAAATAAAATAAATTAAAAATTGACTATTAATTTTGTTACTATAATTTATAAAAGAATATATAATAATAATAATAAATAATCGGTTTTAACGGTTTTATTGGTCTGATTTCTTATCGGTTCTACCGGTTTATCGGTTTTATCGGTTCGATTCCGTATCGGTTACTTCGGTCCTATCGATTTTATCGGTTCGGTTCCTTATCGGTTCTATCGGTTCGGTTCCTAACCGGTTTTTCGTTTCGGTTCTTTATCGGTTTTCGGTTTTTAGAATGGAACCGCGAACCGGACCGTTAAAGTTCGGTCCGATTCTCGGTCCGGTCCTTATCGGTTCGGTCCCGGTCCGGTTCTCGGTTCTGGAGAACCGTTGACAGCCCTAGTCGAGTGTACTATCTAACCAAGAACTTTAGTATATGGAGGAATATAACATAATAGTTGACCTCGACATAAAGGGGGATATTAAAATGGAAATACGAAAAAAATAAAGAGAGGAAAAATTAACAAATTGAGCAAACAAATTCATTTTTCTGAAGGCGCTGCAAGCTCAATACCGTCGGCCGCAACGTTTGCAAGTTCGTCAAGATTATACGTGGCACTTGCATGACCTTCTTCTTGTATCATCCATTTAACAATCATTGTCTTCAGCTGACGGTCCGACATACAATTTTTTAGCTGCTACAAGCTTTTATAAAGATTCAAGATGTAGATCATGGAACTTCTTTTAAAAACTAAAGACCGTTATCAAGGTGATCTCATGGGCATGTTTGGTTGAAGTATCGACCAATTTAATATTATGGACGCCAAGGGCTTTGTCTTTATCAGTCCCCACCCTGCGTAAAGGAAGCTTCGTACAATTCGAACACCTCGAACATTTCTTTATTCAAGTGGGGTCATTTCCGTATTATTATTAAGCATTTGAAACTTGTTTGCCTTGGTCTCCATTTTCTTAACCTCCCTAGATAGTTTATTTGCCCGGTCTTTAAGCTGGTCTTTCTCTTCATCGGCCAACCTTTTGTTTAGCTGGATAAGTAGATTACTAGCTCTTCATATGATGATAGCGTCATCTTCATCATGACGTGTTTGATAAGAAACTTTGTAAGGATAAAACAATTAGAAAGGTCAGGATTTGGTCGGTTTTTTGACATATATTTAAACCAAAGCGAAATAATTCGTTTTATAAATTATTAAACAGATTTATAAAAATAATATCCGTTTTTTTGGGTTTCGGTTTTTTCGGTTTGGGTCGGTTTTGGTCGGTTTTTCGGTTTGAACATCGGTTTGGATCGGTGCGGTTCGGTTCGGTCCGGTTTTTTTTTAATTATTTTCTTAGTTGAAGAATTTTTTTAAAATAAATCAAAAAAATTTATAATATTTTTTTTAATGCAGGACTATATTGAATATAAAGAAAAAAACCAAGCCTATTTAGGCAATATTACAAAAAATTTGAATCCTAATCTCTAACCAAAACCGGGAAATCCATCTTCTTCCCCAAACCAACCCTAATTCACAAACTAAACCCTAATCAACAAGTCTCAGATACCCCAAATTGAGGCTCTCCAAGAAGGTAATAGCCTTCAACTTCGATGGAGCCTCAATATCATTGAAATCAAGGTCGGAATGAACCTTCAATGTCTCCTTGGCCACCCAATCAGCTCCATGATTCTGCTCCCGGAAAACGTGCTTCACCACCATCTCCGATTTGATAAGCCTCCTACAGCAACTTAACAAAGAGTCAAGATACCATGGAGACCTACCAAAGGACAAGAGACTGATCAGGACCTGCGAATCGACTTCAACATCTACTCTCTCTAACCCCATACTGCTGCACAGCCTCAGACCATCCAACAAGGCTCGACATTCTGCTATCAATGGAGTTCCCTTGCCGTACAGCCTGCCACGACCTCTGATAATACCACCATTCCAGTCTCTTATCAAAACACCACCAGCAGCTTCATGAGCAAAGGTACAGGCTCCATCAATATTTACTTTATACCTGCCATACTTAGGATTTTTCCATTTCAGAAACAAAGGTTTATTCAAGCCCTTAGTCTGATTCACACAACCAATACTGGCACCATCCTTAGCATAGCTTCCCCAATGTTTTGATTTTAGAACATTCGAGTTGTCCAGATTAGTTAAATTGAAGATGATTTGCTTAATGACAGAGGCAGCATTTGTATTTTCGTTACCTAACTTCTTCTTGTTTCTTCCTGACCAGATGGACCAAGTAATAATAGCAGGAAGAATTGTGAAAATATCGCAGCTTCTTTGAGCAGCCCAGTACCACCTCATGATGATGTGAGAGATCGTCACGTGAGATTGGACCTGCACTTTGAAGATTGCACTGAAGTGAATCCAAACAGCCCAGGCTTGAGAACACTGCACAAAGACATGGTTAGTAGTTTCTACTTCATTGCAGTGAATACACTTAGAAGCCAACTGAATATTTCTAGCTTGCATAACATCATCAGTAGGAACCCACTTGTGTAGCACCCTCCATAATAAAAACGAACACTTTTTTGGTGTCACAGCATTCCAAGACTTAGCATAAATGCTTGTGACACTGCCCTTGTTTCTAATATGATTGTAAGTATCCTTTGAATTAAACCTACCGTCCTTAGACAGAGACCACAACATAACATCATGATTATTAGAAAGAGTAATCTCCCTAATCTTGTTAATCTCAGTAACAGTCACTCTAGTAGTGAGCCTATCAAAATCCCAAGAACCATTAGACCAGAAATCCCTGACAAGATCATTAGCTGAGCCCCAAAGCAACCTTCTGTCATTATCACCAATAACTTTGATGAAGGGGCTGTCTGAGCACCATCTATCATACCAGAAGCTCATCCTCCCCTGACCAGGAAGCCAAAACACATAGCCCTCAGCTTTCTCTCTTGCAGAAATAACACGATTCCATGCTTTAGACTTAAGATTGGGCGAAATAGCCAGAACAGGATGAGTATTATTCCTGCAATAAATCGATAACATGTAAGTAGCCCAGAAATATTTCTGCATTCTAAAGTTATACCATAACTTCATTGAATAAACCATCTGCACATCCTTAAGCTTCTTGATGTTTAGACCTCCTTCATTAGTTGGCTTGCACATCCTTTCCCATCTGGCCCAACTAACAACTCTTTTATCATTCTTGTTTCCCCACAGGAACATATTCAGCAGAGTTTCAAGCCTATTGATAATGCCAACAGGCAGGACAGAATGTTGCAGATAATAAACTGGAAAAGCAACCAGAACAGCTTGAATCAACAACAACCTGCCAGCAAATGATAAGTGCAACTTATCCCAGTCCATGATCCTACTTCTGACCTTGTAAATTAAGTCTTCAAAATGAGCTATTCTTGAACTAATAGCAATAGTAGAGCCAAGATATGTAAAAGGAAGAAGTGTATGTTTAATATTCCATAATTCTTCAATAATAGCAATTTGATGATGTGCCATTTTATTTGATACTATTATCTTAGACTTAGCAGTGTTTATTTCTTGACCAGAGACGTTTTGATAATGGTCTAAAACACCTTTAACAACACCCATTGTCTCCACTCTTCCATTAGCAAATACCATGAAATCGTCTGCAAAAGCAAGACAAGCAATATTTTGAGCACTTCTAGTCTTGTACCTGAATAAGCTGTTACCATTAGAAGTAAACTTAATAGCTCGAATCAAATACTCTTCAGCCAGGATAAAAAGACTCGGGGAAAGTGGATCCCCTTGTCTAAGTCCTTGAGTGTTAGCAAAATACCCAGTTGGCTCACCATTCACCAAAATAGAAGAACAAACCTTGGTAATACAATTGCCAATGAGATCAGAAACCTTAGTATCAAAACCAAAAAGACTCAGAACTTTGAAGAGAAACACATGACTCAACTTATCAAAAGCTTTAGTCATGTCTGTTTTAACAATAACATTGCCAAACCTTCTTTTCCTATTAATATCAAAGCACAACTCCTGAGCCAAAAGGATAGAATCATGGATGCACCTCCCCTTTACAAAACCACATTGCTCCATAGAAATAAGCCTAGGCAATATCTCAGCCATTCTGTTATTAATGATCTTCCCCACAATTCTAGAAAATATTGTAGTTAAACTAATAGGACGAAAGTCTCTCCATCTATTAGGGTTATCAGTCTTCGGGATTAAGCAGATTAACGTAGCCTTCACTCCCTTAGGCAGAGCAAAGCCATTGAAGAAGCCCTTAACAACATTACTTAAGTCACTACCCACAATAGCCCAACATTTCTTATAAAACTCACCATTATAGCCATCAGTTCCAGCAGCAGAATCAGAATTCAAAGACTTAATAACCTCAAAGATCTCTTCAGTTCCAGGGACACAAGAAATGCTATAGTTATCTTCAACAGAAACCAACGAAGGAATCACATCCATTAAAAGAGAGTCAGTCCCCTCATTAACAGGAGGAGCAAGCAAAGTTTTAAAATAATCGACAGCAGAACTACCAATGTCTTCCTTAGAAGAAAGCCACTGATCACCAACCTTAATTCTGTGGATTCTATTTCTCTTAATCCTCTTCCTCACAAAGCTATTATAAGCCTTAGTATTCCAATCAGAATCCTTCAACCAGGACGCATAAGCCTTCTGCCTCCAGAAACTCTCTTCCCTATCAAGAAGCACCATATGATTTTGTCTAGCCTCCTCCAAAGCACTTCTATTTTCATCATTAGAGACATTTTGAAGAAGCACCTCCTTGGCAATGATACTCTCTTCAGACCTCTTGATAGCATCAAAAACATTCCCAAAAGTACTCCTATTCCAAGACTTTAAAGCAACCTTCAATCTCTGCTGCTTAATCCAAAAAACCATGACAGGATTCCTCACATCATCATTAACATTAGCAGACCAGCTCTCTTTAACAGTCCTCAAGAAATCAGGGTGAGAAACCCACATATTCAGAAACCTAAACGAAGCTTTAGGCCTTTCAAAACTGGAGGCAACCTTAATGACCAAAGGACAATGATCTGAACAACTTCTAGCAA
The DNA here is from genome assembly GCA_036936605.1 of Limnanthes douglasii subsp. nivea. Taxonomy (NCBI): domain Eukaryota; kingdom Viridiplantae; phylum Streptophyta; class Magnoliopsida; order Brassicales; family Limnanthaceae; genus Limnanthes; species Limnanthes douglasii. The sequence goes on along the minus strand of JAUPFV010000002.1, from coordinate 149,163,968 downwards.
GGTGAGACACTGCAATACAATCAAAGAACTCTAACCAAGAAGAACTATATAAAACACGATCCAGCCTCCTCCATTTGTGCCCATTAGACCAGGTATAAGGGCAACCAGAATACCCAGCATCAATGAACCCACAGTCCATAATAAGGCCATTGAAGTCATCCATACGTCTTTGATTAATGGTAGAGCAAGACAACTGCTCCTGAATACTAGAAATAATGTTAAAGTCGCCAAACATAATCCATTCACAAGAACCAACATCAAGGCTCCTACTCGAATCCCAAAGCAACAACCTCTGATCCCTTCTACACTTAGCATACACAACAGAAAAAAAAATTATAATATAAACTAATTATTAATTTTTTATATTTATAATAATAAATTTATAGTTATAATTTTAATATAATAAATACTATAATAATAATAATAATAATATTGTTACTTAAGTGTAAAAAATAAAGAAATACATAAATTAGTAAACAGTAGGTTTATTTACTATACTAAAGCGTTGAAGAATCTAGGTTTGTTCCTCAGTTCATGAGTGTTAATAATGATGAGTCCGAATTCAGCATGCTCCCCGAAAGGGCAAATCAGTCTAAATCTCTCCGAATACCGGACAGGCTACAAGGACATAAATCGGACAGATCATTTGGACCGGACAGATCACTTTGAACACTGTAAACTTAAGGCTGTTCGAACTATGACTAAAGTACTAAAAAACCTAAACACTTCTTGACTAAGATACCTGCCCTCCTGCTTAGAACTCATGGGTCTTTAAACATGACCCGGGTCCATTAAACATGACCCGAAAGCCCATAAGGGCCCAAAAATCATACTATAAATACCCAACCACCAGCATTAACTATGGGTAATGAAAATTAACTGCTACCAAGCTGCTTAATTATCTCTCCACCGTTAAACACCCTTACACCACCGTTAAACACCCATACACCACCTTGAAACTCCACTTAAAATTACTAGCCTACCCTCAGGCAATTATTATCCACACCAAATTGGCGACCACAGTGGGAGGAGAGAGGTGCCTGAATCAAGCATTTAAAACCTGCCAAGAAATTCTGTCCGTATGAATCCGGACAATCCAGAAGTGCCACCAGCTTTGCTCGAAGTGGTGGGAGAGAATGACGAGTACACTATCGAAGAGCGTGACAGGCTGAGGGATGAAATAGAAGCTCTGAAGGCTGAGAAGGCCAAGATAAGCGTGAAAGAAAAATCCAAAGCATCAGCTGCTCATCATACCGACAACCCTTGAGAGCCTGAGGCTTCGAAAACTCATGTGAGTACCAAAAAGACACATGCCAGTTCTAAAAAGTCTCACCGGTCCAAGCCTGTGGAGAGCTCTGACTCAAGCTCAGAATCTTCAGGCAGCTCTTCGAACAGTGAGGGAAATGAAAAATCCTTGTCCTCTAGCAGCGATGAGGGTCGAACCAAGAAAAAGCAAAAGCAGGTTAAGAAATATTCAAGAAAAAGAGATCACCATGGAAGAATGAAAAGGCATATTGGAAAGGGGTCATCTCACCACCGGAGGTATATGGACAAGATGCTGATGGATCCCTTTGCTTTCCACGATGAGCCAGGTATCTTTGCAACTCCCAATGAGGATACTGTGTTCAGCCGTGGAAGGAATTAGAGGCAGTCTCCAATGTCTTCTAAAATCCTGTCCAGAAACCTCCCCAAGAGGTTTGACAGTACTAAGATAGAGAAGTATGATGGCAGTACTGATCCGGACAATCATCTGGAGCAATTCAAGAACTTTATGATGAACTTTGATGACGATGATAAACTACTGTGTAGGGCATTCTCCCAATCTTTTACGGGGAGTGCTCTGAAATGGTACAACAGCCTGCCTCAAGGTTGTATTAAAGATTTTGATACGTTTTGGGTGGCCTTTCGAAGGCAGTTTGTAGGGAGTAAGGAGCTGAAGGGCAATGGAGACACAATAATCCATTGTGCCCAGGAGCCAAATGAGTCCTTGAAGGAGTACATAAGTCGTTTTGTAAACACAAAGAATGGGTTGGCTGATTGCTTCGAACAGGTGGCAATAGCATCCCTAAGGCAAGGTTTGAACCCAGGAAATCTGGCTGATTCGGTGACCAGAAAGAAGGCCATGACTTGGGGGGATTGCTAAATCAGGTTGGCAAGCAAATAAACGTTGATGAAACAAAGAAAACCAGGGTGCACAGACAAGTGAGATCCACCCCGGTGGCACCAACTCCAAATCAAAACCAGTCCGGGAACAAAGCAAGAGAAACCGGACAAGGGCATGGTAGGGCAAAAGCTCAGTCTCAGCCAGCTGCTCCTGCTCAAAGTCAATAATCCAGAAACAAAAGAGGGCCATGGGTCCAACCGGAGTGGTTCGCAGAGCTCAAAGAAAGTGTGGCCACCATTTTCGATAAAACAAAAGATGAGGTGCACTACCGGAGACCAGCAACCTTGCAGTCTCCCAGAGAGCATCGTAACAACTCCTTTTGCCAATACCACAATGATATTGGCCATACCACTAATGATTGCATAACGTTGAAACAAGAGGTTCAAAACTTGATTGAAAGGGGAAAGTTAGGAGCATACGTTAAAAGAAGAGGAGGCAACATGCCTGACAACACTCACCGGGTTGGTCCAAGTAATGCTGCCCCGGAGGGGGCCATGGTAATAGTTGAAAAGTTTGATGTGGAATCTGAATACTTGGATCCTGATCCAACACGAAATAGGGTGGGTGCTATAGAGGAGTGTTCTAGGACGGTCTCCGGGCTCATTAAATTCTTCGAGTCACTGACGATTTTCGGAGGGGACACTATGACAGCTCCTACTGCTTCTTCAAGAAAGAGGCATGTTCATAATTTAGCCTCCCATCTAGAAGGAGGCATGACGTCTTATCAATCACCAAACTCATTCTCATTCATAGTCTTCGATGAGGATGATTTGAGAGATATTGTTGGCCCTCATGAGGATGCTGTTGTCATAGGAGCTTCTATAGGGGGCAATGAGATAAGGCGAATTCTGGTGGATACTGGAAGCTCTGCCAATATCCTTTTCCTAACCACTTACAAGAAAATGAAAAATCCAGCTGTGATTCAAAAGTCAGACAGATCAATCGTGGGCTTCACGGGCAGCTCAGCCAATGTGATCGGGGAGTTTGAAGAAGAAGTGTTATTGGGCAGGGGCCCTTTCAAGAAAATGGTTAGAATACTCTTCATCGTGGTGGATTGTCCCACTTGCTATAATGCTATTCTAGGGAGATCTTGGCTCTCTAGGATGCATGCAGTGGCTTCAACAGTCCATCAGTGTTTAAAGTATGCTGTTCAGGGACAGGTTGGGGTTGTCCGGAGCAGCCAAAAGATTGCAAGAGAATGCTATGCCACTGCCTTGGCTCCACGAACGCTGGGGGCAGTCCGTATAAACGATCAATAGCAGTTTGAGGGTCTTTCTGGGGGTGAGGGTGAAATCGATGACCCCAGAGAGACCCCTGGAGTGTTGATCCCAATTGAAGAGGTTGAAACACACTGTTTGGAAGAAGGCAAAAGTGTCAAGATAGGGTCCAAGATGCCACCAATGTTGAAAGAAGAGATGTTGAAATTCTTGAAAGACCATCAGCACGTTTTTGCTTGGTGCAATGCTGATGTTACTGGAGTTCCATCAGAGGTGATATCCCATCACCTATCTGTCCGAAGAGATGTGGCACCAGTGGTTCAAAAGAGGAGAGCTTTCTCAAAAGAAAAGGCTGATGTCATAGTGCAAGAGGTTGACAGACTCACAAAGATGGGGCACATCAAAGAATCTCAATACCCTTTGTGGACTGCAAATCCTCAACTGGTAAAAAGGAAAATTGGCAAATGGTGTATGTGCATTGACTTCACCGATCTTAATAGAGCTTGCCCAAAAGATTTGTATCCGGTTCCCCGGATAGATCAGTTAGTAGACTCTACTTTTGGGAACAAGCTGCTCTCCTTCATGGATGCCTTCTCCGGGTACAATCAGATCCAAGTAGATCCAAAAGATCAAGAGCATACCACGTTTGTCACTGATAAGGGTCTACATTGCTACAAGGTGATGCCTTTTGGCTTGAAAAATGCTGGGGCTATTTATCAAAGGTTAGTCAACAAGGCATTTGCTGATCAAATTGGAAGAAATGTGGAGGTTTACATTGACGATATGATGGTGAAAAGCGTGGATGAGCAGTTGCACTTGTCCGATCTCCAAGAAACTTTTGCCAACTTGGCAAAAGTGAATTTAAAACTAAACCCTGAAAAGTGTGCATTCGGAGTGCAGTCCGGGAAGTTCTTAGGGTATATCATAAGTGAGCATGGAATACAGCCCGACCCGGACCAACTCAATTCCTTATTCCAGATGGAGCCTCCTAAAAACATTAAAGAAGTACAGCGATTAACGGGGAGATTAGCTGCCTTGAACAGATTCATCTCCAGGTCTTCGGACAGGTGTGCTCCATTCTTTCAAACTTTGAAGGGTGCCAAAGGGTTAGAATGGACCCCACAGTGTGGTGAGGCATTCAATGAAATCAAGAAACATCTCTCCTCTCCCAAAACTTTGTTCAAACCCGTTGACGGGGAGACTCTTATTGTGTATCTGGCCGTTTCAAGTTGTGCCATCAGTGCTGTGTTGGTAAGAGAGGTCGATGTTTGTCCCTACCCAGTGTACTACATCAGCAAAAGCTTGATTGATGCTGAGAGGCGTTATTTGAAACTCGAAAAACTGGCATTAGCTCTGGTGATAGCTGCAAGAAAAATGAGGTCTTACTTTCAGGCTCATCCTATCGTCGTCCGGACATCTTTCCCTTTAAAAAATGTCCTTCAAAAAGCAGACATTTCAAGCAAATGACGAAGTGGTCAGTGGAGTTGGGGGACTTTGACATAGACTTTGCTCCCCGAACAGCAGTAAAAGCCCAAGCTGTGGCTGATTTCTGGTTGAATTCCACTCCGATAGGGATTCAGAGCAACCTACTGATTCAAAAGACAAGAAAGTGTGGATTGTCCGAACAGACGGAGGGTCTAGCACCATGGGATGTGGTGCAGGAATATGTCTCACTTCCCCATATGGGGACAGCATGTACCAAGCTATTTGTTTTGCTTTCAGGGAGTCTAATAACGAGTCCGAATACGAAGCAGCTATAGCTGGGTTAAAGTTGGCCCACATCTCTGGGGCTAAAAGGGTCAAGCTTCTAAGTGACTCCCAGTTACTTGTCCACCATGCCTTAGGCCAATCTGAGGCTAGAAAGGAGCAGTTGGTAAAATATTTACTCCTCCTCAAAAATGAAGCGCTAAAGTTTAAAGCTGTTGTCTATGAGCGCATTCCCCGGTCAGAAAATGAGCTAGCAGACTCATTGGCAACAATAGCATATACGGAGTCCTACCCATGGATCCATGTGCTTGAAAGCCCTTCTATTCAACTTAGTGAGGGTGTAAAATAGGAAGTTTTTGAAATACAAGCGAGTCGACCTCAAGACTGGAGATCTCCTCTCATACAATATCTGTCTGATGGTATTATACCTTCAGATAAGTCACAAGCCAGAACATTGAAACACAAGGCTCGTGGTTTCATTATGTTGAGAGAAGTGTTGTACAAAAAATCCTATAGTAAACCTCTCCTACGTTGTTTAGGGGATAATGAGTCACAATTGGTCCTCTCTGAATTGCATGATGGTGAGGGATCAGCCCATTGTGGGTTCAGAGCTTTAACAAGAAGAGTATTACTCTCCGGATACTATTGGCCATCAATCATAAAAGATGCTAAGGAGCTGGTAAGAAGGTGTGACCCATGCCAGAGATACAGCAATGAAATTCATGTACCAGCCATTCCTTTGGAGTCAATTTCTGAGCCCATCCATTTTGCTCGATGGGGATTGGACTTGGTTGGGCCTCTCCCTGTGGCGTCCGGAGGGCGTAAAACTATAATTGTAGCCATTGACTACTTCTCAAAGTGGATAGAAGCAGCTCCCCTGGCAGGGACGACGTCGAAAGCTGTCATAAAATTCATTCTGTCCAACATATGTTGCAGATTCGGTGTCCCACAGAAGATAACAACAGACAATGGGCCACAGTTTGACAATAGAGAAATGGAAAGCTTATGTGCCTCAAGGGGTATACAGCACTGCTTTTCTTCACATTTCCACCCACAAGCCAATGGGCAGGTTGAAGTGGCTAATAGAACTATACTGTCCGGTTTAAGGAAGAATCTAGAAGGGGCTGCTGGGAAGTGGCCTAGTTATCTACAAGAGGTCTTGTGGGCCTACCGGACGACGCCTGGGGCTGCAACATAAGAGTCTCAATTTGCCTTGGTCTATGGAATGGATGCAGTAGCCCCCATAGAGAAGACACTCCCTTCATTTCGTATTCATAACTTCTCCGGACATGCTAATGAGATGGCCGTCAGAAATCAACTTGATTTGATAGAAGAAAGACGGGTTAAAGCTCATCTTAGAGTGGCACACTATCGGGGCTTGATGAGAAGCAGGTTTGCTTCTAAGGTTAAAAGAAGAGATTTCCAACCAGGGGACAAAGTATTAAGGAAGGTCTTCTTGCATACTAAGGAAAAGCTCTTCGGAAAGCTGGCCCCAACCTGGGAGGGTCCGTACACTGTAGTTGAAAGAATCAAGCCTGGGACTTATTGGTTGGAAGACAAAGATGGCAGGGTTTTAACTCACCCTTGGAATATTGAACACCTTCGAATATACTTGGAATAACACTTGTGTAAATATTTACTTGTTTAAACATCCATGTAAATATTTGGGGGCATACCTTCCCCTCTTCGGTGGCACGGAGAGCTTTCAATGAAATTTGATGCCTTCTTCAAAATTTTCTAAGTATTTTCAAAATTCTATCTCTTGTCATACTACCCGGACTAAAAGGTCTAAGGGCTATTTAAACTCTAGCCGGAGAATCTTAACACTCTCACAATGTAATAACTCAAAGCTACTTAAATTCCAGCTATCTAAACTAAAACAAATAATGAAAAAAGATGATGGTTGAGCAAAATAGAAACATTCATTCAACAACTTAAAATTTCCTTGGCCTTCCAAGGACTTTTTGAACAAGTGAGGGCACAGTACAAAAAATATGTCCGAATAATACCGGACACCACAACAAAAATAGTGCCTTGGCCTTCCAAGGACTTTAGTTTGAGTAAAGGATAAATAAAGTACACCATAAATTAAGGTTGAGCCTTTGAAGATGGCTCACCCTCGTCTACTTTCTTGCCTTTGATGTCACTCCCCCCTTCGACCACTTTTTTGCCCTTGGGATCATTCTCCTCTTCACCTGGGCTCTCTCCGGTTTTCTCTTCATTATCAGAAGAGGACTCACCGGAAAATCCCTCATCAACCATAGTATAATATGGAAGATCATCATCATCCACATAGAGCCATAAGTCCCCCAGTCTCCTCTTCGGGAATTTTTCGTGAAAAAAGGAGAACCATATCAGACTTCACCCTTTGAATCATTAGCTCTTCGCTTTGTATCATCTCCCTGGCATAGGCGTTGATCTTGGCCTTAATTGTGGCCTCTTGGTCCCTTACCAAAGCAGCCTTCTCTTCAGCAGCCTGAGCCACTGCATTTTCCAAAGCAATCTTGTCAGTGGTCAGGTTGGTGATGAGCTTCTCCTTTGCAGTGGTCTCTCCCCGTGAGACCGTGAGATCTTTCTCCATACCAGACAACTTCTCCTGGAGATCTTTTATGGTCTGCTCTAGGGTGGCAACTTTTGTGTTGCTCTCATCATGACTCCTCTTCAGCTCCTCGTGTGCTTCCTTAAGTAAATCAGCATTGGTAGTAGCAATGCGGAGGTCTTCGGACAGCTAATCCTTCTCAGACTTGAGGTCTTTAATGGTGTCTGCTTGGCTCCGGACTTGTCTTTCAAGTGTAAGGACTGGCTGAACATTACTAAGCAGGGAATGGGCAATAATGTCCTTCTCACTAGAAACCATGAAAGTCTTACCGTTAAAGTTCACCGTATTGGAGCTGCTCGGAGGGATGTAGGGCCCTGCGAACTCGTCTCTGGGCAGGCCAAGGAAATATTCACCAAGCCCGCCCAGACCGGTGATGTCCAGTTCGTCCTAGTTGAGCTCTCCCCACTCGACTTCATCAGTGTGAAACTCTCTGGGGATCTCTTCGGCCAGCGTTGGGTCTGAAGGGCCAGTGGGAAAAGAGGGCTCCGGATCCCGGAGAGCGAGCTCATCTCCTTGTGAAATCTTCTTCTTCTTCTTAACTACCCGGTCAGCACTTTCACTTGCTTGCTTGCGAGTCCTCTTGGGAGCCCTTGGAGGTTTTGGAAGGTCTACTTCCTGCCTCTCGGTCTCCTGCTCCATCACTTGCAAGAGGGTTGCATCAATTTGAACTTGGGCTGGCCCCTCTGGATCTGTTGGGGTATCCTTCTCAGCATCACCTGCCACCTTCTTGCCTTTTCTTCTGCCCTTCATTTTGCTTGGGGCTTTGGCCCGGGCAGGCAGGTAGAGTGTCCCATCCAGTTCGTGGGACCTTCTCAGCACAGTGTCTTCATCAGGCTGGGTGGTGAGCTCCTCCCAAGTTAGGTCTCTCCGACCTGTGGTGTTCCACAGATGAGACCTTGCTAGATTCCCCGGGGTGAAGGCCTTGTGGAATCGATTCTCCCAATTCTCTGCGGCCCAAGCATTGATTTTGCCACAGGTAGTCTGTCCGGCCTTCAGGTAGTCCCTGAACTCCTTTGGCAGCTCTGATAGAACAGAAGAAAAATTGCTTAATATAAACTTAATTTAAAAAAAGGGAGAAAAACGGACAGAGACTCAAGTTAAGAAACTTACGGTCACTCCTCCACCTACTCCTGAGGAGGCTTGGGTTCTCTACGGCCTTGATTTTCTTGCCGTTTTCCCAGGCACCACTAACGAACAGGAATTGGCTTCTCCACTTACTCTCCGATTCCAGGAGATCATCAACAGCCTTAAGTTCGTTCCCCATGTTGAAGTGGTAGAAGGGGAACTGATGATGCTTGCATAGGTTGGCCACTGCTGCGAACTCTTCCATAGGAAGAGGGATCCCGGATAACCTAGACGCCATGATACATGACATTAAGGTGAACCAACCATTGGGGCTTAGCTGTGTTGGGCAGAGCTTGACCAGGTGGAAGTAGCGCACGATCTCCGGGTCTAGTGGGAACCTGAGCCCCCAGTTAAATAGCTCCGTAAAGAAGACTATCTCGTTTCGTTTACAGTCCATTGGGGTCTCCGGATCAATGGGGATCCTTATCTTCACGTTTTCAGGGATCCCCCATTTGGTGCGCATTCTACCCAGATCAGAGGTATGGATGAATGCATACTTGGTCTTATGCAAGGCCAATAGGTACTTAAACTCGACTTTGTGGAAGCACGGCCCCACTTTCCCCTCAAGGCACTCCGACAGTTCCGGATGCCTCAGATACGAATTTTCTTTGCCCTTTTTGGCAGCAACAGCAGTGGTATCAGCCTGTCCGGAGGACTCGGACTCAAAGGGGACCTCTTCAGTAGAGTCCTCCATTCTCTCCTCCATAATTGTTGGAGGGACTTCTGTGGAAGTGGTTCTGGGAGGATTGAAGCTTGGCATAGCCTGCCCTTCGGACTGCTAACTGCCCGTATTCATCTGACTTCTCACCTCAAGTTGGGTTTCTGAGGCAGAAGATTCTCTAGGGGGTACTGGGCTGCTGGCCTCCGGACCGGACGGCCTCTCCCGGGGAGCTCTAAAGGGCACTCCAGACCCAGATTCACTATTTTTTGCCCCCGATTTCGAGGGAGTATTCTTCGAGGTTAGTCCTTTGACTAACCGGCTAGGCCTCTTAACGACTAGCTTCTCCGGGGAGTGGTCAGAATCAGACCCCATAGCTATAAAAGGTGAGGTTTTCCTAACGCTTGTAGCGGTGACTCCTGGTTCAAAAGTAGGTATTGACTCCTGAACTGAGGAACCATATACTATGGGAGAAAGGGTGGATTGAAAGAGCTTTTTGGGCTTGGTACCTTTGGAGGAGGATGAGCCTCGATCTGATTCTGTAACAAAAGCAACCGGTCTATCAACTGGTGATGATGGTAGCCCTGCTGCTATTCGCCTTTCTTTTTCGACCTTCTGCGCTTTCTCCAACTCTGAAAGGTTGAGCCAACCACCTTTGATCAATGCTGCTCTTGCTGTAAACATAAAACAGCCAAGGGAATTTTTGTTCTAGAGAGAGAAAGCTTTGAGTAAAATTGCAGAGTAAGATTTGAGAGAGATAGTAAAACAGTGAAAAATGAATGTGAATTTATAGTAGATTTGAAAAAAAAAGAGTTGATTCCTAGGAGAATCCGAAAAGTTGGGTAATAATTAAAAGACGGCGCTGATGTCACTATTGGCAATTAAAGAGGTTACTTGTTAAAGAAGGTGGTGCGAAATTCAAGGTGAAAAAACGGCTGGAGTGGTCAATCAGAAAGCGACACGTGTCCCACTAACTCTGGCAAAAACCGTTTGGAATTCGTAACGTTTGATCTGTCCGGGTATACCCACAGCTCTGTCCGGATTAAGAACCACTTCATACATCGGACTGTTTTTCAATTCTTTGACAAGGACACTTGCTCAAACACCTAAAAAAGGGGCTCCTGATGAGTCCGAATTCAGCATGCTCCCCGGAAGGGAAAATCAGTCTAAATCTCTTCGAATACCGGACAGGCTACAAGGACATAAATCGGACAGATCATTTGGACCGGACAGATCACTTTGAACACTGTAAACTTAAGGCTGTTCGAACTATGACTAAAGTACTAAAAACCTAAACACTTCTTAACTAAGCTACCTGCCCTCCTGCTTAGAACTCATGGGTCTTTAAACATGACCCGGGTCCATTAAACATGACCCGAAAGCCCATAAGGGCCCAAACATCATACTGTAAATACCCAACCACCAGTATTAACTATGGGTAATGAAAATTAACTGCTACCAAGCTGCTTAATTATCTCTCCACCGTTAAACACCCTTACACCACCGTTAAACACCCATACACCACCTTGAAACTCCACTTAAAATTACTAGCCTACCCTCAGGCAATTATTATCCACACCAAATAACGTAGCTTAATCTCTGAAGCCCACCAAAGTTATCAACATATCTGTTTGTGCCAGAATCGATAGAACGGGAAACGATTCACCTACTCCATGCGGTAGGGAGGATATCATGGCCGATATAATCGGTGTCTATCTGACTTTTAAAGATGACAAAGAGAAACACGACATATTAATTAAGCTTGTGTTCGACTTGAAAGACAGAGATACCGATGTAGATGAGATACTTGCTCGAATAAAAGAGCTACTCGAAGGTCATGATGATTTGATTGTTAAATTAAACATGTTTTTACCCAAAGGTCTTTTGCTGGCTGTAAAACATAAGAAGGGTTGTAGCTCCACGTAAAAATAAAAATGCTCCCAATATGTCCATGTTTAACCAAGGTTTTGTATTCTGTGAGAATGTCAAGAAAGTGTTAGCCAATGTATATGAGTACCAGAAGTTTTTAGACCACGCTTATACTTTTACGAAGTGTCTAATGACAAAGGAAGAATTGCAGGATGCAATGATATCTTTACTTGGAGGACATCAAGTTCTAATGGATGAGTTTAATATGATGTTTAGAAAACATCATATTGATGAATTCCTTAATCGTATTTTGAGTAAAGCACCAAGAGCAGCAGAGTCGACGTGGGGCCGGACCCATCGCAAGTCGTAGAAAACAGTTCATATTTATTTAACAAAAGACAATTTATCTGCTCTTTCTGAGAGGCTGTAGTATAAGAAATGGTTGAACAGGTCAATAATTTTTAGGCTAAAGATATAATTGACACATGGATATAATCTATTGTGGTGTAAGCAATATTAGATCTTCTGGCAATAGCTATAAAAGAGTTGTATGCAGGGTTTGAACCCATTACATATTATAGCTTAACTAAAGTGGTAGAGGTTGTATACAATTATATATAAAATTCGGTTTCGGTTTTATTCGGTTCCAAAATCGGAAAAATTGAAAACCGGCCGAATTTAATTCGGTTTGACATTTAAAACCGAAACCGTTTATTATTAATTTTAAGCCGACCAAACCAACAATTTTCGGTTTGGTTTGGTCGGTCGGTTCGGTTTTTTTTATTTTTGTTCATCTTTAGTGGTCAGTATCTAAGAATAAATATAATAAAAATAAGAACCAAAGTAGAAGATGTGAAAAAAGTAAATAAAATGATAATAAAAAAAAACCTCCAAGTGAAGGGCCATAATCCAAGCCATTGTGTTAGGCACGAAGCGCTTATTCCCTCTTCGGAGGTGAAGATGGGATCGGGGAAACAATTGTTTGGATGATATTGTCTTCCAGAAAGGTGGTGGCAGCTATATGAGAGGTATAACAAACGGCTGCAAACCCAAGAAGTAAGAAAACGAAACATAGGATAAAGAAACCCTAATCCTAGGTTAGAGTACAAGAGACTTAGAGAAAGACTCAATTTTGATTCATAATAGTCTAACGACAAAATAAGGTATAAGATGCTTTATAAAGAAACTACACAAAACCCTAATCAAATATTATATAAAATCAAATAAAGATATTAAAAATAAAAATCAAATAAAATCTGAATGCAATCAAATTTGATTCACTAATTAAAACATTTTTCTAAAATAAAATAAAATAAAATATCAAAAACAGTAAAATAGGTTTTCAAATACTAAACAGTGGAATTTGATGTCTGAATTTTGTGACAGAAACTGTCACGGTTTTGAGAATTTTAGGGCTTGTCGAAACGTGAGTGACAAATAAGGCCCATTTGCGTATGCCCAAAACAACTACATAACTGTGGGTCGTCTGACCTACATCATCATCTTCCTGTTGGGAAGAATTCACCATCGAATTCCCAATGAGATTTTTATTAAATATTGATTTTGCTTGTCTATCGATTTCTTGTGGTAGAGGTAGCCACACAGAGTAAACAACTAACTCTTCTATGGTAATATGTGGTGAATGTATGTCAAATTGTTCCTCATTTGCATCCCTCAATTGCACATTTGGTATCACAATACCCTCATAAATATTCTGTATCACTATATCACCTTGAAAAACTCTTCCAGGTTCTATTACAAAACCTAACCTTTTATCCATTAAAACAATACTCTTTTTCTTCTATCAAACTCTTCATAAACTCAAACACAAAAATATAATCTTTTGTTTTTCCAACACCACAATATGCATCCACAGAACCAAAACAAGGATTCGATTGTAGGATAACCGAAAATACCTGGAAGGAAAATCTTTACGATAAAAGCTACTGCTTCAGAGTCCTTCTTCAGTAAAATTTGTGGAGTGATGTAGTATCATGTACCGAAGTCTGAGACAATTTCTCGATCTACAAGTTTCTCCTTAACATTAATTAAATATTCATTATCCATTCTTTAATCACCAATAGATAAGCAATTCATGTATCACTAACATGCTCTATAAATGATTTTCGAGCTAAGAAGTTCTTACCCGACTCCTATGATACAACAAGTGCAGGTTTCGGGGATACCTCCTTAGTTTGTGTTAATATGGATCTAACATTATTGCCATGGTCGGCCTAGCAATAAGTGACAAGCATCCATAACAATGACATCGCACCATGCCTTATCCTTATAGTTACCGACAAAGAAAGACACCAGACATCTTTTAGAGATTATTACATCACTACCTCTCTCTAACCAGGCGAGTGTGTAGGGGTTCGGGTGGTTTTTTATTTTTTAGGCCAGCTTTTGCACAACTTCTTCGAAAATCGTGTTTTCGCAGCTCCCTATCAACTAGGAATTTACATACCTTTCCCTCAATAGTACAAGTCGACTGGACGATATTGTTTCACAGCCAATCATTCCCTTCACCTCTTGCCTTAGGTGTAAAACAGATATGTCTTAAAACCAATGCTTGCCTAACATCTCCTCTGGTAACCTGGTCATCCTGAAACTGATCAATAGTTTCCTCCAGTTCCTTATCAAACTGTGGTTCACATTAGAAATCAGCAGCTACGGTGAACAAACCCCTCAATTGTTGTGGTTGTTGTCGTAATTTTAGACATTGCAAATTAATATGCCCTATTTTGTGACAATGGTAGCACCTGACCTGCGAGGAAGTACATGCGCGACTAGGGACATGTGAGTTGACACATGTACGAATAGGAGTGGCAATTGGTACTGCTAGGCTAGGACCTCAAACCGTCCTTTTGGAAATGTCATTGGAGTTGTTCTGGTAGTATCTCCTCCATAAGACCTTTGTGAAAGGGCTTTTTCAAGGTGCAACACACGTTGATGTGCTTCAGACACATCACATGGTCGAACATGTTCAGCTGGTTATAATAGTGTTATCTTATCCTACCTATGTAGCGAGATACTAATTGATCTGCTGAATCAGCAATATCGACACGATTTTGCAGCTTGAAAAAAATTGTTAGTGTATTCATCAGTAGTCTGTGACCCTTGTTTAAGGTTTTGGAACTACTAGTACATTATACGCATATAATTGTAAGGCAAAAATACAGCCCTCAAACGCTTCACAAATTTAGACTATGTTGTTATTTTTTGCTTATCTTGCCTTGATTTGGTCTGCTTTAATTGTTTCCACCAAGATGCAGCTCGACCTCAGAACTTAGTTGCAGCCAACTGTACCCGATTTGCATCCAAAACCTCCTTGAAATCAAAGAATTCCTCAACTGAGACAATCCAATCCAAGAACTCTTCCGGTTTGAGACCCCCTTGGAACTCTGGGATCTCAAGTCTGAATCTGGATTCCCACCGGTTGTTGGCGTTCTAATCGGAATCTTTCGATGGTGGCTGCTCAAAGACATGTTCACGAAAGTCTTGGGGGTAATATTGGCTTATACCTTGTTCTCTCCGAGGAGCAAACAGATTATGCTCGCGGTCGGTCTCTTTCTCAAATCCCGACGACTGGTTGCTCGAACCTGGAGCTCAAAATCTATTGGTTTGGTTGTTCAACAGCTTTTGTAGTGCATCTATTCACCCAAAAATCGGTTTTCGAACTCATTCCGGTTGGCCAATTATGCGACTGGAAGAGTGGACTTCCCACGCAAGAATCTCTTAGGCGACATACCTCTGTAAACCATGTTGTAGGAGCTTTGTCACGTTGATACCAATATAGTGGCGACTATATGAGAGGTAGAACAAACGACTGCAAACACAAGAAGTAAGAAGATAAAACAGAGGATAAAGAAATCCTAAACCTAGGTTAGAGTACAGGAGACTTAGAGAAAAACTCAATTTTGATTCATAAAAGTCTCACGACAAAATAGGGTATAAAATGTTTTATATAGCAACTACCCAAACCCTAATCAAATATTCTAAAAAATAAAATAAATATATTAAAAATAAAAATCAAATAAAATCTCAATGCAATCAGAATTTGATTCACTAATTAAAATATTTTTCTAAAATAAAATAAAATAAAATATAAAAAACAATAAAATAGGTTTTTCGGACCCTAAACAATGGAATTTGATGTCCGAATTTCAAAGTTTTTGAGAATTGTTGGACTTGTCGAGACGTTTAATTTGAGTACTAATTTCGCCCAAATCTGATACCCGAGTGACAAATAAGACCCATTTGCGTATGCCAAAAATAGCTACATAACTGTGTGTCGTATGACCTACATCAACAGTCTCTTTATTCTTCTGTTTTTGTCTTACAACACAACACGGACATGGCCCAACCAAAATTCACCTTATTCTTCAAAGGATCTTTCATTTTATTTTCTACTTGCTTGCTCAGTGCACATCTCCAAGATGGAAGGAAATTATTGGCTAATGGGAAGACCATCACGGACATCACATCCAGGTCAGTACGCAAGGTCATCCAAAGTAGCATCTTGCTTCTGGTGAGTCATGATCCACAACTTGGCTCGAAATAATATATGAACCGTTAGGCCGCATTAAAATCTTTTATACCAACCAAAATTGATCAAGTCAAATAATATATTTTGTGCAAGATTTGCTTAATGTTCTGTCAGGCACTCCTAACAAAGAATAAGTAGCACTTTCACTCCCTCTCTGATTCTAGTAAGTCGGTAACAACTTTGTACTTGTTAGGAAGTGACCAGAAGTATGCCGGGTAACCAGAATTGGGAGTTATAGTACATAGTGACAACAAATCCTCAAATTTAAAGCCAGTTCCGAGAGTTTCAAGGTGATAATGCAAGCCATTAAAGTGAAAAACATATTAGGCTAACCTGGCTAGGACACATGTTAAGAAGCTTGAAGTAATGACTATTGTACAGATAAATAGGGAACCGAAGGCACACATCGAACCATTCATGAAAGAGTTTAAGTTCTTCTTCCTCCATGACAACAGGAGTTTTTCGAAGTTTGGGAATCCAAATCACGACGTTGGAAGGATTTGCCCATTTATTTCGCATGTTAGAAATTTCAGATGGGTCATTTTGTAGGAAACGAATATGGTGCAAGGCCTTGAGAATAGGTTTTCGATCTCAGAAAGAAGATAATAAACCATGACTGTTTACCTGCTCCGTGAACCTTTTTCCCTTCTTGTCCTCCTTCTTTAAAGAGAGACCTCGGAGTCATCTTCTTCTAATACACTCTTCCCTTTTTTATTAGAAGCAATTTTGGGGAGGGGTTTATCATCTATTGGAGGATTTGGGTCCATTGGAATAATAGAAGTGGCAAGAGAAATGGAAGACTTTGGATCACTGGGAGCAGTTCGGGGACTAATCAATGGTGTACTAGTGAGAGTACCCATCGACATAACGAGTTTATGGGTTGGGCCACCATTGAACCTTACAGCTTGAGTAATTTGATCAACTCGTTTGACTGCTAGAGGGTCGAAACATTTTGTTTCCTTTAGTTTGCCGAAGAAAATGGCTCGTACTTTCCTCACCCTCACTCTAAATATCAAGGGGTTATTTTGTAGTCTCCACTCCTTTTAAATGGAGTCAAAAAAAATTCCGTTCACTAAGTCAATAAGGAAAAATGATTGCGATAGAATACCCGGAACGGGGGATGAATTAGTTAGCCTAAGGGTGGAGTGGAAGCAAGTTTTAAACTTTGGGTTCTTCGACGTCAAGACTCTAAGCTCGCCGGAAAAGGATTTACGATGGATGGCTTATATGGGAAAGTTTTTACGGCGATAGAGTTAAATCTTTGGGAGACTTTATCTTTCTAGACACTCTCTCCCTAAAGTTAGAAGATCATGAGGCGTCTTGATATATTACTTATAAGCGATTTCAACAATATGCGTAACCACGTTGACCTAATAGACTTGATGTTAGCCTTGAGTCGAGTGCCAAATCAAGGTTCGACACGTGGTTGTTACCATGTTAGACAATATCTTGTGGACCACAAACTCAAAATTTGTGAAATCATTACGAGGATTCTTCAAATCGCAAGACTAGACCGACCCATGCAAGTAATTAAAATCACAACCACTGAAATAGATGAATGGCTGCCCTTCAAATAAGACCAAGTTCAATCATTCATTATTATCCGCAGCGCAACCAACTCACCGAATCGTTCACATCCTCTATTCGATATCACAGAGAAATTGTATAAAGCGTTAGAATTGGTATAAAGCTGGATTAAGAAGTGATTCTTTTAGTTGAACTGACACTAACAAAGTTTGATATGAAGATATTTAATGAGGAATGAGATTTTGGAATCTGGTCAGAATGATGCGAGCAATCTTGGTTCAACATAAGGCTATTTTAGTTTTTGTAGGGAGACTAACATTTTTTAAATACTATCTAAGCCTGAGAATCAAGAAATGCTCAAAAATTCTTACAACATATTAGGTATCTAAGTGATAATGTATTAAAGCATGTCTCATAAGAAAATCTAAACGCTGAAGTCTAGAACAAATTAGAGAGCATGTACACGAAACATTTCTTGAAAAACCAAATATATTTGAATGCCAAGTTTTTTTTTATTTTAAGATGCACGAGGGCAAGTTTCTTGATGAGAACCTTGATAAATTATCCAAAATAGTGATTGATTTGGCGAACATCAACGAGGAGATCACAAATGAAGATTATGTAGTGATTTTTTGACCCATTGCCTTCTACATATGGACAATTGAAGGATATTATTCGTTACACTAAAAAAACTTTCTCAATATATGAGTTGGAACCTATAATTATATCCAAAGAGTTGGAACTCATGAAGTTTTGAAGGGATCGGAGTTCTATTAATAACCGTGACGCTTTGAACATTAGAGAGAAATCAAAGAGAAGGGATATCGGTAAGGTCAGAGGAAAATCTTAATCAAAGTCAAGAAATATGTTTGATAAGTCCAAGATTAGATGTCACCATTACAAGAACCTCGGTCATTATAGAAAAGACTATCCCAAAACGATTGAGAATGTAAGGTGAGTCCAAATCAGATCACGAGGATATCTATATAGCTTCTGAAGGATATGATTCTGCAAAGGTTATGGTGTACTTTTTAGTGAAAGCCAAAGAAAGTGCATTCTGGATTCTAGATGCTCATTTCATATGAGTCTGCACGTGGATTGGTTCAACTCATTTGAAGAGAATAACAAAGGCACTATATTACTTGGCAATGATAAGGTTTGTAAGATATATAGAATCAGATATGTGAAGATACGAATGTTTGATGGTTGTGATTAGATTCTGACTAATGTGAGGTACGTTCCCGATCTAAGAATACATCTAATTTTCCTTGGCATGTTGGATAACTTAGGTTATTTTATCAGAGTTGAGAATGGTTACATGAATATTGTTAGAGGTGTCATGATCTTGATGGAGGGAAAACTATCCAATAATCTATATTCGTTGATTGGTGATACTGTTATTAGCATAATGACTAGCTTTTCGGTATGACCGGTAGATGGTACAACCCTATGGCATAGTAGACTAGGGCATGTGAGTCTGAATGGATTGTTAGAAGCAATATCTACTTCGAAAAGATAAATTAATTCGCTTTGAATTTTATCAATCCAATGTGTATGGAAAAAGTAGCAGAGTCGAGTTTGTACAATTTAAGCACATAACAAGTAGAACCTTTAACTACATACATGTTAAATTTTTAGGAGGCTGATGGGTTCATTCTCAGAATTTTTTTGTTAATCATTGATGATTACTCAAGGAAGTTGTGGATCTATTTGTTAAAGTCGAAGGGAGAAGATTTTGATAGGTTCAAGAAATGGAAGATAATGGTTAAAAAAAGGTTTGCAAAGAAATAAAAAAGTTTAAGACGAATAATGGTCTTGAATTATGTGTAAATAAATTTACCGATTACCAAAAATCAGCAAGGATCGCTCGATATAGGACTATATGGAACACACTATTGGAAAAATGGCCATCTTGAAAGAGAACATAATCATTCTTGAGAGGGTGGGGTGCATATTGGTTACTACTAAGCTCCCAATGCAGTTTTGGGTTGTATAGGTAATGATTGCTTATAAACACATAAACAGATGTCTATCTATTGTAATTGGCTTATATATCCCACATGAAATATGGTACGGGAAGCCTTCAGATTATTCTAATATGAGAGTGTTTAGTTGTGTTGCTTATCACAAATTAGAAAACAAGTTACAACCTAATGCCATGAAGTGCTTATCCATTAAGTATATAGAAGGTATCAAGGGTTACAAGTTATGGTGTCTAACATATTCTTAGAAACTTTCTAGTCAGTAAACGAGAATGATTATCATGGTTTGGTGGTGAAATGCATGAAGCCCAACCTTATGAAAGATATACGCTTGAGATTGAGATGAAGTCACCTGAATCAGAACCTGCTAGTAGCTTAAAATGGTCTAAGACATTAAACACACATAGACAATAGGGACTTATAGATATAGAATGTAGTCGAGCTGAACATGGCTACCAAATAGCAAAGGACAATACCATAAGAGTCAACCGCGCTTCTCAAATCTATAGGTATACTAAACTAACAGCTTTTACATTGGTTGTTGCATCTGAAGTGATTCATCTTGAACTTGGGTGTTTCATGCAGGATATGAAAAGTGAGGATTAAACCAAGTGACTTGTTGCGGTGAATGAGGAAATGAATACGCTTCGAAAGAATAAAAAATATGATCGTGGAGACAAACCTGAAGGTCAGAGACTTGTTGATTGCAAGTGGACTTTTAAAAGGAAGAAATAAATTCTTGCAATTGAAGTGGCTCGGTACAAAGCCATATTGGTTGTTAAAGATTCACGCAATAAGATGGTACATATTATTATGAGATATTATCTTCCATAGTGAAACATAGTTCAATCAAGATCCTTCTTGCAATGACTGCCAATTTTGACATGGAATTGGACCATATGGACGTAAAATAAATCTTACATTGTACCTTTGAAGAACGCATCTATATGAAATAGCCTGAATGATTTGTAGACAAGGAAATGAGTGACCATGTATGTCTCTTGAATATAGCATTGTACAGTCTGAAATAATCTCACAGGTGCTAGCATGAGTGTTTTGGTGATCTCATGGTCAAGAAGGGTATGGAAGAATCAGTTTTGATAATTGTGTTTATGTGAAGAATATTGGTTCTGCCAATATATATATCTATTTTTTTATATAGATGGTATGTTGATTGCTAGCAAAGACAAAGCAAAAATTAAGTCATTGAAAGTAATGTTAAGGAACAAGTTTGAAATGAAGGACATGTGTTCAGCCAAGAAGATTCTTGGAATGGAGATAACTAGATATTGACAGAGGGGAACCTTGTTCCTATCATAGAATGGTTATCTCAGGAAGGTGTTTGATATGTTTGGTATGACATAAACAGAACCAGTCACATGTCCCACTACTCAACACTTTAAATTAACATCTTTATAAGTTAATGTTGAAGGCGCGAAGATGCATAAAATGAAAGATGTTCCTTATTCAAATATGTGAGAAGTATAATATATGTCATGGTCGGTAATAAGCTTTATTTTTCTTATGCTTCGAGCTTGGTGAACGGATTCATGTCGAATCCATCATGGGAATATTGGAAGGTTGTTAAGTGCGTTTTAAAGGTACATCAATGGATCTACTAGTCTTGGGCTGATGTATGAAGAGGTTGGTTTGAGACTAGAAAGTGTTGAGGGTTTTGCTAATTCTGACTATGCTCGTTGTCTCAACACTAGGAAATCTATAAGTGGGTATATGTTTGTGTTGTTTGGCAGTGTTGTGAGTTGGAAATCTTCAACCCGTAGTAGCATTTTCTTTCAACGAGGCTAAATATATTGTTGTTACCGGAGCAATAAAGGAATATATGTGGTATAAAGGAATGATGATGGAGCTTGGAGTGCAACAATAAATAATAATCGTGTATTTGATAATCATAGTGCAATACACTTGTCAAAGAATTAGGTTTTTCATGAACGGACTAAGCACATTGATGTTAAAATCCATTTGGTAAGAAGTATTCTTGAGAATGGAGAGATTGTTCTAAAAAAGGTTCATATGGATGATAACGTATCATACGTGTTTACTAAACCGGTGACAACGAGCAAGTTCAAGCACTGCTTATAATTTGTTCATATTTAAAGAATGTTAGGCCCTTGTAAGGGGCAGGTAGCACTATAACTTTATTTTTATTTTGAGAAGTAAAAAACTAGACGGAGAATTGTGGAAGTATGATTCTAACTTGGTGTAGCAAAGTATAACCGATTGAGTGCTTCGATCGTATATATTTAGGTATCATCGATGCATAAAATGTATATGCCTAAGAATTTTCAAATTATAGGTTGCTTCAGTTCAGGTATTGGTTGGCAGTATTAAAAGCTTTTTTTTAATCCGAAGCAGGAGTAATATCATCCAAGGCTTTGACTATTTGAGTTAGGAAGTCATTAGTCAAACTAAGCAGGTTCGTCTGCTAAGAATTCTAGGCAAAATAATTTGGTGCTTCGATTGGGAAGATAATTGGTAAAACCAAGTAAGGTCAGGTTTCTAAGGGTCATTAGGGAGAGACAAAGGTTTGATTTGGTATGAAGTACTATGGATGAAGTAAAGTCCACACTAGACAAGTAGGTGAAAACCTGGACTTGAAATGTTAAGTGTGACATATGGTATAAAGTGTCAGTTATAGTGGTTAGATCGATCTATTGTTACACCATAATTAGTTACTCCTTATTATAGTAGAAGTGGTTATTTATGATGAATATTTTGTTACATCCAGTTGAAGAAAGAGATTGCTATCAATCATTAGATATATTTATTTTTGGACATGAAGAAGACGGCGAGATTTTGATGAAGCACAACATAGATAGAGACAAAAGATACTTAGTAGATCAGAGAGAGATCCTGAAAGATTATCGAGTGTGAGCTTGGATTTGGAGTTATGTAAACACTCTATTTTTTATGTTATTTTATTTTATATATTGTTTTTACTGTTGAACAACCATATGCTACGTAGGCAAGTTTTCTAACCATTATATATATATATATATTTGTGTTCAAACTTTCTATTACTCTGTTATTACTTTGTTATTTTTCTATAGAATTGCTACGTGTTTCATGACGTAGTTCTTGAAAGATATGTTTGATACTTGAACATATTGAATAAAGCTTGTGTAAAACATCACATGTGATTTTGAATTTGTTAGTTTTCTGGACACTAAAAAGTCTTTGACTGGATATGGTTTGTGTTGTTTGGCAGTGCTTTGAGTTGGAAAGCTAATCTTCAACCCGTAGTAGCATTATCCTCCATTGAATCTAAATATATTGTTGTTACCAAAGAAATAAATAAATTTATGTGGTTAAGAGAAATGTTAAGGGATCTTGGGGTTCAACATCAAATTCTAATGGTGCATTGTGAAAACCAAAATGCAAAATACTTGTCAAAGAATCAGATGTGTTTCATGAACAGACAAAATACATTAATGTTAAAATCCATTTTGTAAGAAATATTCTTGAAAATAGAGATTGTGTGCTACAAAAGGTTTGTGTATATGACAACTCAACAAGTATGTTTACAGAACTAGTGACAACGAACAAGTTCAAGCAATGCTAGACTTGGTTCACATTTAAAACGTCTAAGTCCGTTGCAAGGGGGCACAAAGAGCTACAACTTGATGATTTTTATAAGTCAAAACCAAGATAGAGAATCGTAAAAGTATGGTTCTAAGCTGGTAAGCAAAGCATGATTGATTGAATGCATCAGTTGTATATATCTATGAGTCGTCGAAGCATCAACTCTATAGGCCTATGTTTTGCTGAGACATAGGATCATTTGGTTAAGATATTGGTTGTTTTGGGCTAAAATCTTTTGGTAAAAATGAGAAACTGCTTATACCATAATGTTATCATCCAAGGCATTGTCTACTTTGACTAAGAAGTCGTTAGGTAAGGAAGCCTTTGGCAAAGGTATTACCTGATTCGGTTATGAAAACATTAGTATACTCAAGCGAGGTCATGGGCCTGGGGAAATTTGGATGAGATGAAGGTTGTTTCAGTCTGAAGGACAATAATTGAGGTAAAGTCTACACTAGCCAAGTGGTTATCACTATGTACTTGAGTTATTAAGTGTGATTGTTCCCATAAGATGTAATTATATTGGTTAGATCTATATTATGTTAGAAACATAACTAGTTACTCCATTTTACAACATAAATCTTTAATTTCGTTAAGAGTTTGTTAAATTTTATTTTGGAGAGTGTTGACACTAAACAGTATAAGTAATGCTCTTTAGACTTTGAAGAAGTGGACATGACTTTGGTGGAGGGGAAAACAAAGATTAAGAGAGGAAATACTCAGTTTTGGATATTTTCGAGAAAATAAAAAGAGTTATTCTTGAAGAGTATCATGTGAGGTTGAAAGTTGGAGTTTCTGTATCCAGCTGTATGCAAATTGTCGAACCACTATAAATTTTTGTTTTCTACTTTCTATATTATGTTATTGATTTATTTTATTTTTTCAGTAAAATCATTGTATCTTTAGTGACATAGTTCTTGAAATGACTAATCTGAGACATGAGTTAATCGAATAGAGGTTGTTTTTAGCATGACATTGTGAAGTTGCTAGAGAGGTTATGTGAAAGACAAACAATAAGCTCATGCTACGAGCGTACTCCACATCAGCCACTCGAGAGCCGTTTGACCAAATTAAAATTCATGTTAGGTTCTGTCCGGCCCGCATGTCGCGAATCAATGTTTATACCCAGGAAATGGAAACATTTATTGCAATATATCCACCATAAACTAAATGGCACACTTCTTGTTGCGAGAGCTTCAACTAACCAACCGACTTCAGCCAAAGTACTTCAAGAACCATACCACTTATTCAGGTGTCCAACATGACCTTTTTTAATATCAAAGGGAGTTCGCTACTTTTGGAGGTGCTTATCCACCCTCACCAAGCCAAATCCCAAACACCTACTCATGACATATTTTGGCAGATTCCTTCCAACGACCCGGACAAACATGCAAGGGAGGAAACCATACATCTTCACTTCAAAGACGGTTCCACTAACCATGCCACTTATTATCACTCAAGTCATGGCCTACTTCTACGATATATCATTACTAACACTCGCACACCCCCACACAGTGCGCATCCGAGGCCATTTTATTAAATCCAACTAACGACTTCTCCAAATGCTACCTTGCAATAGCTTAGTACAACATGCGACAACAACACATAATCAAATAAGGTCAATTCCATACATAAAAATAGGAAAAATAGTAAATACGGGAAACAAACCTCGGCCCCTTACAACAAAAATATATTTACCACACATATTAATCAAACAATTAACATGTCTTATCCAATTCTGAATCACAGTGTCAGACATTTCTTATACATAATATGCCAACCCATCCGGTGCATCATTGACAAGATTGGCGAACGAGGCTTTATAGGTTAATTTATCTTGGTCACTTAGCCAATACGACAATGAATCCCGGCAAAGATATATTTCAGCATGAAAAAAGTCACCAGCCACCAGGAAACACTTTTATACCTTTGGTGCCTTAATTTAAGGCACGATAGATACTCCTCTGTTGAACCAAAAAGACAACAAATTTCGGAAACAGCACACCAACACGGCCCTAGCAATAAGAAAACCTTCTCATAGTTCATCACCAAATACATTTGTATTTTGTAAGTTTATGTAGAAATTTATTTAGCATTTTATCCTTTTTACAATAAGTATAAATTAAGGAACTACTTTTCCTACTACACATTATATATCTCATTTACAAACTTGATATTGTGCTTACTCCGCCAATAAAGGTCATCAAACAATCATACACCATTTATTGAGGCCCAAATTTTGCAGGATCATGTTGATTTATCTCAGGGTTTCTGCACATCTAACAAATACCTTACAAACAAAAGGATAAGTCTGAGATAAAAATGTAGTCTTCAGCACCTGCAATGCTATACACTATCTTTTCTAGAAATAAGACTGAAATCTCTCAACATCTGCTTTCTGATGTCCCAAGATCTTTATCATCATGCTGCGACAATTCAAAATTGAATAAATAACAGATAACGCAGTGCCATGAAACTTGTCTTATGAGAATAAGTCTGAAAACACTCAAAATCATCTTTTTATACAAGTTTAATATGCTAATATTAGCCTCCCTTAACACCCAACAAAATCAATAAAACTAGGATGACATCAGCTCGCAACATCATGTCGCTACAACAAACTCTAATGCTACATTATTCAATGATCCATCATACAAAAGGATAAGACCGGAACACACACAATTTCCAACAACGTGTGGCTTGATGCGAAAATGACAAGTAAAATGGAAGTCATGAATTCTCTCCTTAGTGTCAAAGGGAACCACTTGTCCTTTCTCGTCAAATAAAACATAAAAAGCTTGGATGCTCTAGATAAAACCTAATGGGGGATCACATGCCCCCGTATAGGTCTCTAACTTTGAAGTTGATCACTTCATTGCACTAACGAAACCCATGCACAAAAGAAGGAGGAATTTGAAATAGATAAAGCAAGAATAATAAAAAAATCCACACATACGATATACCACAACAGATGATGAAAAAGAAGAAATGCAACGCAAAATAAAAAATAAATTACAACAGCCCCCAGACAAGATTTCCGAACATAGGGACAGCAAAGCCACCCATGCACTAGATTTGAACAAATATCCAAAACAGATAAAACAAAACGACATTGCTCAATTTTATTTGTCGTAATACTTTTTGGAACAAGAGCATGTCCCAGCTTTGCCTCCATATTAACGGTCTTCAACGCTCCGCCTACAGAGTATAACGGAATCAAGATATACATTATTGCATATATTTGCGCAAGCTGACACCAACATATCATGCACCACAAATACTTCTAAAGCATATGCCAAATAAGAGATGTATGCTTCATAAATATTTCAACCAATTTAGCCTTTATAATCGTGACTACAACCTTTTATGCCTGAATATCAGTCATCTGTTTATCTTTCGTCACCACCCTCTTGATGTTAAAGCCATCAAGATGTCTCTCCCACTCTATTTGATCCATTAAATAATTGGTTAGCTCGGCGGATAGGAAATCTTGGGACTCTTTCAACTTAGACTGCAAATCATACTACCAACCAGCCACTTCAAGTTGCGCCTTTATGCTCTCTCTCAGAAGAGTATGTGTTGGCCGTTCCATCTCCAGCTCAATCACCAACTGACCTTTAACACTTACTTTCTCAAAAAAATTTATCTTCAGAAGACGGGTGATTTGCCTCGAACAATCCAACTCATTGTCTCTAGAATACACATTAAAAATTCTAGTTGACTTGTGCCTGTCCCAAAGCTGGCTCAACTGAGTGGCCATTGATCAAGGCAAAAACATATAAAATGACCTACTTATAAGAGAATAAGAATAATTATACTAAAATATTGGCAAATAACAACAATGAAATCTTCACCAAAAACAAAAATATTCGATATATATACATCAAGCCCAAGGTTGGTTTGTCTCATAATAACATCCATGATGTACAACTTAAGCGGCACTCTCCCATGGGTTGAGTGTCATGAATTCAATGAACGAATCTAAGGGGTCATAATCCCCCAGTTTGGCCAGCTAAGGCAAACGGCTTGGAAGTTGGGCCTTGCCTGGACGACTCTCTGGCATCCATCCCCCAAATTTCGACTCCTAACTTGTCCATGTTTGCATGGACACAATAGCTACCAGCAGCCCAACACCCGCCGGCTCACTCCTCTCGAGCATAGCATGATCGATTATCGTCAGTTCCCTTTGGCCTTTCCCAGATTGGCTCTCGTACTTCTGGGTCTAACCATTACAAACATGATCCAATATAGATGTCAAGAAATCCAGCATGTCAATACCTACAAAAGGTATTTTGATTTTACCTCTTGTACCAAACTTTCTACAGGTCCAGTAGTTTTTCCAAGACCACTTGTTAAATTACTAAGAACGAGGGGGGGAAATGTAACGAAGGGATCCACTCTCTGCTTCTTGGCCTCGTTGTCTAAGGCCAAACCAGACCGCTCTCTCATTTTACTCGGATGTGAACTGATTCAGTATCTAGCTTGTCTTGGCCCTTTGCAGTCATTGTCATCTCCATAACACCAAATTTAAGTATAAGGCCATACGCGGTCCCGATAACACTCATTCTTGCGTGTAGATTGGATGCCTCATCTCTAGTGCCCTCCGGAATCGTAGGATTAGAAACATCCTTAGTCATATTCTTTCTTTCAGCTGCTTCATCAAGGCAAACACAATAGTCTATTGGTCTGGATCCTGAGTTTTCGCAAAACGGCCCACAATACCACATTTGTCTTCCAAACCATGTGGCCCAGACTCATCTCCAACCACGATGAACATCTTAGGCATAATTGCTTCCCTGACTAGCCTTGCCTACTCCTCCATATGATAGACAACATGGTCTTTTTTCCCTTCAACATAAAGAATTTATCCAGGGTCAGGGGACCAGCTCCCCTTCTCATGCAATATAGGAGCAGCCTTAACTTCTGCAACATCACATGAATAAAATTTTAGGCGCGATGGAGGTGTCGTCACCCCCTAGAACGCAGAGTGTTTCTCCATTGCTTCCAAGACTAATTCTTTCCTGAAACTAATACCATCATCCACAAACTGATTCTGTCAAACAGGGTTTAATCAGGAAAGATCATCAATTATCTGACAATCGGATTCTGAACAATGTAAAAAATGGTTGTTCTTTAAAGCATCACACCTTGTTCACCGCCATAACGTAAAGAATTTCAAATTTTTGAAAATCTCTCTCGTCATAAAATAATATTCACAAACAACACCATCCAGGGGTTGCGTACAAGCTGCACCGGATACAACTATGTAACCTCAAAGAAATGTAGCAAGTTTTGGTTCAATGAGAAATGAATACCGTGATGAAGCATGTATATGAAAAATACCACCTCATTTTTAAATGGAGTAAAAGAAGTCCCACATCCCTTTGGAAAGCAAACCATAACATTTGGAGGACTGCATTAGTCCATTAGTCTCTGGGCCTGTTAGCCTCACCAATATACTCATTAATGTTTCATAACATATGACCATAACTTGTAGTCAACTTAGTCATCCACTATCATATTTATGAGTTGGGAAGCTACTTGAGAAGTAATGACATCCTTCTTAGTAGGACACGTTGTACTAGGTGCAGAAACAGGCCGTGATACGTGATCATCATAAGTACCAGTCCGTTGCACCCTACGAAATAGATCAGACAAAGGAATATCATCGTCAAATATGTCATTGGGGTGACGAGCATAAATTATAAAAAAATGAGACACATGTCCCTTTCCATGGTCCATAATTAAGCACAAATCTGAACAATAACGATACATGCATAAAATAAACAAGGAATGAGAAAGAAAAAAAATTATTATTCTTTACCAGAATTTCAAATAGAGGACTGCAGAAAAAGGATCTCAGATATGACTGATCATTTTTATAGGCAAATGTGAGGTGAAATCTCACCCTCAGTCTCATTTAATCTAACGGCTTGCATTTTAAGAGTATCAACGAACACGATAAAATGCATTGAACGACTAATATACAAGCAACTAAAGCATTGTAGATGCATATTGTCAGGTGAATCTCTGCTTTTTACGATAGGCTACGTCTGGTCCCAAAATGATAACCAGCCACATTTTTAAGTAGTCACATCCAAAATTTAACTATGCCCAGCCTTTTACCAAAATACCCCCATCTCATTTACTAACTTCTAACCATAATCTCTGACCCTCCCTAAAACAAAACAGTCTCAAATCTTAGCCCCTAAATTCTATTTTCTTCTTCTCTCACCAAATTGGAGCCGGTGAATATAACAGCCCATCTAATGAATATAAATTGTTAGAAATTCTTTACGGATTTCTTACTTAACTTATTGAACCATGAAATTAAATCATCGTGTAATAATGCGGAATAAATAACTTACAGGATGTAGACATTCTTTGATTTTCAGATTCCGAACTTGAAGCAGATGATCCGCGATCCTTTGCTAGGTTATCGATTCTTCTAAGAGATGGCAACCAAAACACACTTTTGTAATTGATTCGAAGGAAGAATCAATTCGTTTTTCTTAAAGGATTTTTCTCTCAGTATTTGATCTGTGCCTCTTTTTTAAGAATGAGGAACTCATTCTTATATAGAACTGAATTGAGAAAACGGTTCTTCTCTTTTAACCGTTTGTAACTTCCAGACGGTTACTTAATGAAGACCGGTCCTTATTAAATTGTCACCCTTAGGGACCATAACCCGGTATTATTTTGTTTTACAAAATAACCCCAAAACTTTACGTTTTGCTTAAGTTGTTTATTTCTGAATCCAATCTTTCACAGTATTCGGAATTAAACCTGGTATCTATACAATTACCTCCATGATACATATTTTATCTACTAGTCCATTCTTTTCTTTATGATTACTTTTATTGGACTAATATTAACGATAGTTCGATACATCGATAAAACATGTGACGGTCCAACTTAATAGAGAAATTCCAACAATCTTCCACTTGGATCATCATATGCTACTATAGGATGCATCCACTTAATGAATGTTCTTAACTTCTATCGTCACATAGATAACCTTAACAATCCCGTAAATGACCATTAACGACATAGGACTAAAGTCATCATCAATGCATTTCAAGCCGCAAATAGATGCATCAGTAATCACGATATCGCAACAATCAACTACATGGATCTATCATGGTGCATAGCATAAGAATAATAAGAATAATATGAAATGTAATCTTACATGGATCTATCATGGTGCATAGCATAAGAATAATATGAAAACTTATATATAAATATGTTTGCATTAATGACCTTAAGTTCGCGAATATCATAATACAAACAAATTTAATAGCTTAATACAAACTCCCGCTGAAACTAACATTCCTCTAAGTACACAACACCCATGTTAATGGTGTGTTCAATAAAAACTTTAGGTACTAATGCCTTCGTAAGAGGATCTGCTAACATCGAGTTTGTCCCTATGTGCTCCACACTGATTTGACCACTATGTACTCTCTCTTTAACAGACATGAACTTGATATCTACATGTTTGGACTTAACCAAGCTCCTGTTACTGTTTGAATACTGAACTGCCGAGTTATTGTCACAATATAATCTAATGGGTCTTTCTATCCCCTCTACGATTCGCAGTCCCGTGACAAAATTTCGCAGCCAAAGCGCCTGATTGGATGCCTCGAAACAAGCAACAAATTCTGCAGCCATAGTGGAAGATGCAATGAGTGTTTGTTTAACACTTTTCCATGATATTGCACCTCCCGCTAAAAGGAATATAATGTCTGAGGTTAAACGACGAGAATCCTCACATCCAGCGAAATTCGAGTCGGAATACCCTATGACCTCCAGTTTATCCGTCTTCTTATATGTTAACCTGTGATGTTTTGTTTGTTGCAAATACCGGAGAACTCTTTTGACTGCTTTCCAGTGTTCCATCCCCGGATTACTTACGTATCTCCCTAACACACCCACCACAAAAGCAATATATGGTCGTGTACAAACTTGAGCATACATCAGACTTCCAACAGCCGAAGCATATGGAACTTTTTGCATTTCCTCAATCTCAAGTTTTGTCTTTGGGCATTGCTTAAAGCTAAACTTTTCACCTTTTGATATAGGGGTTTCCTTTCCTTTGCTGTTAGCCATCCTGTAACGTTGTAACAAACTCTCAATATACGCCTTTTGTGATAAACTCAAAATTCAATGGGATCGATTCCTATGAATTTGAATTCCTAACACAAATGATGCATCGCCTAGATCTTTCATATCGAATTTATCGGGAAAGAAATTTCTTGGTCGTATGTAACAATTCCTTATCGTTCGTGGCCAATAATATGTCATCAACATACAGCACTAGAAATATGAATTTACTCCCACTGAACTTTTGATACACACAATCCTCCACTGAATTTATCTCGAAATCAAATGAGACAATAACTTCAAGGAATTTGTGATACCACTATCGAGACGCTTGCTTGAGACCATAAATAGATTTCTTCAGTTTGCATACCGTCGAATTTGGATCACCAGAGACAAAGTTTTCAGGTTGTAACATATAGATCGTTTCCTCAATGTCTCCATTAAGAAAAGCGGTCTTTACATCCATTTGATGGAGCTCAAGGTCGAAGTGTGCAACTAATGCCATGATTGTCCGAAAAGAATCCTTCGAAGAAACTGGAGAGAAGGTTTCTTTAAAGTCAATCCCTTCACGTTGAGTAAAACCCTTAGCTACAAGTCGCGCTTTATGCCTCTCCAGATTACCCTTAGAATCCCGTTTGGTTTTAAAAATCTATTTACAACCAATCGGCTGCTTTCCTTCAGGTAATGGAACAAGCTCCCGTACCGCGTTATCTTGCATTGATTTAAACTCTTCGTTCATTGCTTTAATCCATAAGTGAGAATCAGAAATTTTCATGGCTTCACGAACACTTAAAGGATCGTTTTTTGTTGAACCATAAAATTCTTCATGTTCTTGAAGATACACTATATAGTCTGAAGCTATAGCGCTCTTTCTTTCTCTATTAGATCTACGCAAAGGCATAATTTCTTCATTTTGCACTTGAACTTCTTGAGGAGGTAGAGTTTGTTCTTCTTGAACAACTTCATTTTGCTACATTGGAACAACATCCATAGGAGGAAGATTAACATCATCTTGAGTATCTATATGTTCTAACGAATCTGAAGTGATGATTGGCCTTCTAATTACCATATCATCATCTGACACTATAGTATCATTGTTAGAACCTTCATGAATCTCTATTGATTCTTCCTCAAAATGAATATTCGTTACTAAATTCTTCCCCCCAAACTCTATATCCTCAAAGAATTTCGTTGTACCCGTCTCAAATATATTCTTTGTGGAAGGATCATAAAACTTAAAACCCATACTATGCTCGGGATATCCGATGAATTAACTACTAACCGTTTTGGAGTCCAATTTCTTTTCATTCGGCCTATAAGGCTTCGCTTCAGCTGGACATCCCCAAACATGTAAATGTTTTAAACTAGGTTTACGCCTAGTCCAAAGTTCATACGGTGTCTTAGTAGTTGCTTTCGTCAGAACTCTATTAAGTAGGTAGGTCGCACATTTTATTGCTTCTCCCCAGAGTGATATAGGTAATGTTGAATGACTAATCATACTTCTTACCATATCCTTCAATGTACGGTTTCGTCTCTCAGATAATCCATTCATGTTGGGCGAACCCGGCATCGTATACGGAGGGACTATGCCACACTCTTCTAGGAACTTTGGAAACGGTCCATGACGTTGTTCACCTGAACCATCATATCTCCCGTAGTATTCACCACCACGATCCGATCTGACGCACTTAATGTCTTTACCAAGTTGTTTTTCAAATTCGGTCTTAAAGACTTTGAACTTGTCAACGGCCTCTGATTTTTCGTGAATGAGATATAGATACCCATATCGTGAAAAGTCGTCAATGAAAGATACAAAATATCGTTGGTCGTTCCATGATGCTGTAGGGAACGGACCGCAGATGTCTGTACGTATCAAATCTAAGACCCATTTCGCTCTGTATGCATCTAATCGTTTCACTTTGGTCTGTTTTCCTTTTATACATTCAATGCAAACGTTGAAGTCCGAAAAATCCAGTTCACTTAATAAACCTTCTGAAACAAGCTTTTCAATTCTATTTCTAGAAATGTGACCTAATCGCTTATGTCAAAGTTTTGCTGATTTTTCTATTTTACAATTTAGTTTTCCAGGTATATCTACATTCATTATCTCTTTGTGATCCTTTATAGTATCCAATAAATACAAGTTATCATTTGCTATTAACTTTCCAGAACCAACAACATTACCATGTAAATAAAGACATAAACTTTCATTTCCAAATAAACAAGAATAACTTAATTTGTCCAACAACGGAAAGGAAATTAGGTTCCTTCGAAAATAAGGTACATACAATACGTCTTTTGAATACAAAAAATGTCCAATGGTAAGCAACAAACGAAAATCACAAATAGAATTAACTAAACACGAACTGCCATCAGCTGTATAGATGGATGTTTCACCATCACGCAGGCTTCGGTTTCTTATCATACCCTGCAAAGAAATACAAACATGAGTTGTTGCTGCTGTATCAACCCACCAAGTATTTCTCGGCACTGAAACTAAATTGATCTGAGAACAGACCATAGAAGAGAAAATACCTTTGGCTTTCATCATAGCCCTCCATTTTTCACATTCTTTCTTAAAGTGCCTCGGTTTCTTACAATGGAAGCAACGCCCTTTACCAGACGTACCCTTATGCTTCTTTTGTCCCGAACCGGATGCATGTGCATCTGAACCTTCATACTTTCTCTTGATTCCCTTATCCATGTGAGCTTTCACCATTTGCACTTCTGGATGTTCTTGCTTCATCTTTTCCTCCTCTTGCGCTGCCTGAGAGATGAGCTCGTTGAAAGTCCATTTCTCGCGCTGACAGTTATAAGAAGTTTCAAAGTTCTTATACTAAGGAGGGAAAGAGTGAAAAGCAAAGCTTACCACAACATCTTCGGGAAGGTCAATCTTAAGTGCTTTCAGTTTGGAAGCGATGTTTGACATTTCCAAGATGTGCTCACGAACAGTCCCTTTGCCACGATATTTCATAGAGGCTAGCTTAATAAGCAGCGTCTTAATCTCTACTTTATCGTTCTTGGCAAAACATTTCTCTACCTCTTCGAGAAACATTTTCGCATTAGTGATCTCAGGTGGAACTGCACCACGGAATGCTAATGGAATTGCTTGTTTCATGATCCCTAGACTTATCATGTTTGACTTTTCCCACGCCTCTGACTCTTTCTTCTCCGTAGGACAACTGTCATCAGTCAGAGGTTTAGGTTCATCGACCCTTAATGCTAAGTCGTAATCATGGCACATCAAGTGCAGCAACCTATCTTCTTTCCACAGCTCAAAGTTGCTCCCATTAAGCATGGGTTCCATTTTTCCTTCCGGGTTATAAAGATGCGAATTTGCTAACATAACAAACAACAAACAATAAATAGCCAAAAACATCACTTAACATATAATCTTCATAGTATTTAACAAATAAATATAGCATAATAAAACATACTCTTACAACATCAATAAGATACATTTGGGCAAGCATATTAATTTGTATATGTATGAGTTTGAGCATAATTAATGTTGATCTTACCAATTGACTCTATTAAGAAAATCTTCCTTTGGGCCGATTTTCCTAGTTCAATTTTCTTAATGACCAATTCACAAATAATTATCTCGTGTCTAAGATTAACTATGTCAAACCTTAAACTTCCTTTGGGCCGATCAAAGTTTACATACTTGTCAATCAAAGACTTGTCAAAACTCTAAAATAATTAATACAGCAATAGAGATCACTTTGGCGATATATTGAATCATTAATTATTTATCAAAGTTCAGACAACTTAAAACATGCTAATCATTTCGAAAAATACTATACGACTACCTTACTTAATATCCAAACTATTTCGTAGTCTATATAAATTTAATAAAATTAAATTTATATCTTAAATTATTATACTATAATATAATACTTAATATATATATATATATATGTAATAAGTCTATCACGTAACCCACTACTCTTAATAAATAAGAGAGTAACCACAATTAAGGTATGCTCTCTCACAATTAACGGACAGACGTGCACTCTTCAATTGT
The DNA here is from genome assembly GCA_036936605.1 of Limnanthes douglasii subsp. nivea. Classification (NCBI taxonomy): domain Eukaryota; kingdom Viridiplantae; phylum Streptophyta; class Magnoliopsida; order Brassicales; family Limnanthaceae; genus Limnanthes; species Limnanthes douglasii. The sequence goes on along the minus strand of JAUPFV010000002.1, from coordinate 149,128,841 downwards.
ATAACAAGTAAACAACGGCAAGTTGTGAAAATCAGTTCCACTTCTCATGCAACGGTTATATGTTTAACTACATGCTGAGTTAGTGGATTGTATTTTTATTTTATTTTATTTCTTCAATTCCACGTCTTTTTACACTAATATTAATAACAGTTATTCATTAAATCTAATAACTGCATGCACGTCTTCAAGATTAGTTTAATGTGTTAATGCAGGTTTTAAATTGACTACCGAATCGATTCAAATATTTATAAATACACACTTTTTGACTATCCAATCGATTCAAATATTTATGAATACGAATTTTTAATAGAATTCAACAAGTATCAAATATTATAAATTCATAATCTGAAAAACTAAGAATTTAACTTTATGGTGGCTCTGATACCACTTGTTAGAAATTCTTTACGGATTTCTTACTTAACTTATTGAACCATGAAATTAAATCATCCTATAATAATGCGGAATAAATAACTTACATGATGTAGACATTCTTTGATCTTCAGATTCCGAACTTGAAATAGATGATCCGCGATCATTTTCTATGTTATCGATTCTTCTAAGAGATGGCAACCAAAACACACTTTTGTAATTGATTCGAAGGAAGAATCAATTTGTTTTCCTTAAAGGATTTTTCTCTCTGTATTTGATCTGTGCCTCTTTTTTAAGAATGAGTTCGTCATTCTTATATAGAACTGAATTGACAAAACGGTTCTTCTCTTTTAACCGTTTGTAACTTCCAGACGGTTACTTAACGAAGACCAGTCCTTATTAAATTGCCACCCTTAGGGACCATAACCCGGTATTATTTTGTTTTACAAAATAACCCCAAAACTTTACGTTTTGCTTAAGTTGTTTATTTCTGAATCCAATCCTTCACAGTATTCGGAATTAAACTTGGTATCTATACAATTACCTCCATGATACATATTTTATCTACTAGTCCATTCTTTTCTTTATGATTACTTTTATTGGACTAATATTAACGATAGTTCGATACATCGATAAAAAATGTGACGGTCCAACTTAATAGAGAAATTCCAACATAAACAGCCCCATATATATACATACAAATTCTGGAATATGTGTTTAGTGAACAAACGACATTCTAGAAACACCAGAAGTGTAACTGCAGCTACCGTATCCAAACCACCGCACAGTAAAGCATCCAACTTTATCTGAACAAGATCCACCAGCGCCACTGTAAAAAATCTGTACCCGAAAAACCGACCCAAATGCCGAAACTAATATCCCAACCCTCAACACATCATATTCACACCATGCTCATTTTAACCCTTCGACGTCTATGATTATTTTGATCGTTTGTTTGAGCGTTAACGCAACGAGGCTGGAGAAGAGAAACGAGCCGAAGGAGTACACTTGGGAGGAAACAAGTGTTTCGACCATGGCGGCGCCCGAGGCCGGAAATGGGGAGGTGGATCCGCCGATTAAGGACACATGATGTTTTAATGCTATTTTTATCGAAATTCAGGAGACCGAAAAAAGAAGAACATTGTTTGTCGGGTAGAGCAGTTTTTTATTTGTATTAAATTGGATTAAAATTTAAATGTTTTGCCGCAATGTTGGAAGAAAATGATAAGTGTGGTTTCAGATTTGTAAGGTGGCATAGAGTTTTCGGTAAGGCAATGGCATTGCTTCATGAAGCAATATAAAGCTCTATCCCATTAGTTGTATTATTATTGTCTATTACAAGTAGATAGAGAACATGGACTCTGTTTAGATAAACATGTGATTCGATATAAAGCTCTATTTGTGTTTTTTATGTTTAGTTAACTTTGCCCAAAAGTAAAAAAGGATTCTATTTGTTTAAAGGGTAAAATGATAAAAATACATTGAGGGAAGGTTAAAAAAAGAAAAGAAAAAAAGCTCTCTCATCTCTCTAGATACAACGGTAACATAACCATCTCCTGGTGTTTGCTAAGCTTCCCTGGCTTTATGGCCAGGGAATCCATGGTATAATGCAAGAAACCTTTGGCTGTTCTTTGTATATGACAGCTAAGTTCATCTCATCACCCAATTCCAAAGCTTTGTTGTTCCTCTTCATCCCATGTACAAAGCACTGGTTTGTACCAAAATCACCCTCTTCTCCCTTATTTCCTACTCTCTCTCGCTTGAAATATCGGTTGGCCATCTCGGAGTCAGCAGCAAAAGAGTCAAGTTTGTCGAAGAAAATTCTGATGAATCAAACATTTTCATCAAAGTTCCATCAATCATCTCCTATCATGTATCACACCACCCCCATACTCTCTTTCCTCAGTCATCCACTCTTCTTTTCTCAGTCAATCAGTCCAACAGAGCAAAAAAAAACCCTATATTGTCTAATCCAAGGCTGGTCAAACCCCAATCAAAACCCAGTTTTCTTCTATCGTCCTCCTTATTGTACTTTGGGTATTCTATAACTTGGAATGACCTACGTACTAAGATGGTTACAATAACCAACTCAGTTTGTCAAATCTGGTTGGCTCCTCTAAAGAAGTCTCTGCCATTTTGGTCTCTCTCCCTTCTCATTTGGGAAACTCTATTCTATACTTTCCTAAGAGTCCTGCTAATGCCAAAGTCAGAAAGCTTTTTTGAGCTTTACTGGCTCTCTTGTCCTCTCCTCAAACATTTCCCCTCCTTTCACCTATTCTCAAACCCAAGGTATGTCCCCCTACCCACCCTAATTTCCTTATCATCTACAACATCTCAGGCTACTACTCTCTTTAGACCAGTAGCAAGTACTATAATCCAGACTACAACCTTTTTAAGACCAATACCACGTTCAACAAACACTATCTATAAATCTCAGCCAAATATCATCCCTCATACCAGAACAACTCTTTTGACTCCACCTGAAAACCTAACCCTAAGTTTCAAAACGATTCTTAAAATTACTTACCTCACTCTGACCCAAATAGTATCCCCTCGCCCAGTATCAGCCTCTGATTTCGTAGACTCTTTCTCTCCCGTTCGAACTCAGTCTTTCTCATCTAAGTTGGTCTCTATTCCGGGAAGCTCTTCTGAGCCCAGTTCCTACTCTGAATCTCCAGGCTGCTTCCCAACCAACCCACTTATACCCAACCCTGCTCCCATTTCCTCTCATCATGAAGCGTTCGTTAGAGACGCTTTAGCCATGGCTAGAAGTCATATGGAATCAGGGCATTCCCTCTATCACCCTGTCTCGCCGACCAGCCTGCAATGTCAGCATCTTGCTCCGGTGAAGCCTCGAAGCCTCTCTGAGATTAAATTCTCTTCTGCTTCGGAGTTGGGAACCCATCATCTCTCCGATTTCCATCTTACTGATGGCTTTGAAGCGCCTCAAATCACTCAGGGATCCTACGAAAACCTAGTAGCAGCCATTAATGAGCGCTGCCCCTCTCCCATTCCGATGTCTCGATCCTCCGATGTAGGGTCTCCTCACCTGCTTCATAGTGTCGGATTGTTATCCAAATCGCCTACTGATCTAGCACCATCGATCGGCTCAAGGGGTATCGGAGTTCGATATGGAACCTCACGTCTAGACTTGGCAATCAGCCCCAGATTAGGGTATACGTCTTCATCTTCTTCAAAAGAGTTTCGTCACTCGACTCAAGGAACTAAGATCCAAGGAGAATCGGTCGGCCAGGGTTTAACAAGTGAGTCGATTGGAATAGTTAAGGCGTCGGGTTGGACTATTGTGCAATGGAAATCAGCAAGGGTTCGACTGATTTTGGTACTAGGAACAGCAAGGGTCTAAGGATCTTGTCTGGTGAGAGATTGAAGACAAAGGTAACGGAAGAGTTTGCAGAGGACAGTGAGGGGTTGAAGAAGCGGAGGTCTGGTTTTGCTATGGAGAAGTCGGGGTTTGCTATGGAGAGGTCTGGTTTTGCTATGGAGAAATCGGGGTTTGCAAAAGAGATCAGGGAGGGTTTGTTGTTAAACCCAGTCCCTCCCCACTTGTCTTCGACTCCCGGGGGCCCAGGTGCTGTGGATCCAGCTGGGTTTAACCCTGGCGATTTGTTGGGCCCTTGCTCCGCTGGGCTTAATAATCGGGTTCTCCATTTAAGTCGGTCCGGATCATCAAACCAAAGTAGATCTTTTAAATCGATCGGGCCGACCCAAATTCTCACCATTGATAGGCCGAAAAGAAATGTGGGTCAAGGATTAATGGGTGGTCCGTCCTCATTTGCTCCATATTCCTTAATCAGGAATTTTGGTAACGCGAGCAAAGGCCCAAAAGGAAGGCGATTCTTAAATAAACTTGCCCAAATCCCTTCAAAATTATCAAAGTCCCCATCTTTAAAACCAAGTTCTTTGGGATTTGCAAATTCAAATTCTCGTATCCATACGTCTTCACCATCTTCTTATGCGAGCATTGTTTCTTGGCATAGTGACAACCGGTCTCCTTTGGTGATTGGAGTCAATCATATGGAGCTTGTGGGGAATGATTTCATCATGAAAGAATCTGCAATGGGTCCTCCGGAATCCTGGAAAGCATGTCTTTCAGGATATTTTCTTTCACAACCAAGCAACTTTAGCTTCCTCAAAGCAAACGTTGAGACACTGTGGAAGAAGTTTGGCCTCATTCAATTTAAACCCCTTCCCAAAGGCTATTTCCTTTTCCAATTTGGCTCTGAAAGTATGGTTAAAAAGGTATTAGAGGGAGCCTCATGGCATTTTGGAGGTAATTTGATGATCCTGAAAGTTTGGGAACCTCTTTCCCCACTTATCAAAGATCCTCATACGGAAATCCCTATCTGGGTAAAGGTATTCAATTTTCCCTTGGAACTTTAGACGGCGGAGGGATTTAGTAACACTGGCTCAGTCTTACGGACTCCTTTATATGCGGATCACCAAACGGAGAGGAAAGAAAAGCTTCGTTTTGCACGCATCTGTATTATGATCTCTGTAGGATCTCATATCCGCTCTGAGCTCACCTTTAAGATAAGGGGCAAATCTATATCGGTATCTTTTGAATATCAGGGCTTACCTCCCCAGTGCGCTAATTGTAAGGGTTTTGGTCATCCTACTCGTATTTGCAAAAAAGGCCCCTTGAAGCTTTCCCCATTCCCAGCTCCAACTTTATCCTCTGAGGAAGATCCTTCTAAGTACATTTCTGAAGCGGACCTTAGTCATCATCTTTCATCCATAAATGAAGGCAAAGAAGTGGAAAGCGGAGAAGAGGCGGAATCTCCTCCAAAAAGGCTTCGCACTGTAGACCCGAAGGGGAAAGGTAAAATGGATATGTCCTCCGACAGGACCATCGTCTGATGCACTGTAAGTCACTCTTCTGATGAATATTGCTTCCTGGAATGTTCGGGGTCTCAATGAACCTGTTAGACAAAAAGACATAACTGATTTTATTATTAGTAATAGTATTTATATGCTTATCCTAGTCGAGACTAAAGTTAATATAGCTAAGGTTGACTCTATCATAAGTAAAATGGTCCCCTTCTGGCATGTAATAAATAACTATTCTTCCCACCCTCTCGGTCGAATTTGGGTCACCTGGAACCCAAGTGTGATCACAATCTCCAAACTATCAGAGTCGCCCAGTACATCCATTGCCGAGTCAAATACCATAATTATAATGCGGCATTTAGGTTAACATCAATCTATGCTTTTAACAAAGCAATTGATCGCTTTCTCCTTTGGAATGACTTAATAGCCATTCACAATCAGGAGAATCATATCCCTTGGGTCTCACTATGAGACTTTAATGTTATTCATCATCCTGATGAGAGAATTGGTGCTTCAGATCATTGGTCTTCAGCAATTGATGAGTTTAACAACTGTTGTTACCTAAGTGAGCTTAGTGATCTCCGGTCCACCGGGTTTCACTTCACTTGGATTAACAAGAAGCCCGCTCGTCCAATCCTCTCTAAAATTGATCGGGTAATGGTCAGTCCCAACTGGGACGACCTTTTCCCAATGTCTTATGCCCGATATGGCTTCCTTAGATCGTCAGACCATACCACTGTAACTCTCAATTTCGGTCTGCCTAGACCTAGAAGTAAGAAGCCCTTCCGGTTTTTCAACATGTGGCAATCTCATCCTTCTTTTAAGGAAATAGTCCTTAATAGCTGGAAATGCCCAGTTTCCTCCTCTGGTATGAGGCTTGTAACTGATAAGCTAAAAAGACTCCAGCACGAACTCGCAAAACTCAACCGTAGAGAATTTAGCGATATCAGTAACAGAGTTAGTACTGCTCAATCCAAGCTGTTCGAGACCCAATCAAGACTTGGGCTAGATCCCATCAATCTGAGACTCATTTGAGATGAAATTGAGGCATCCAAAGCCTATATATTTTATAGTCGAGCCGAGGAGTCATTTCTTAAATAAAAATCTAGAGAAAATTAGATTAAGCTCGGGGACAAGAATACTAAATTCTTCCAGAATAGTATTAAGTCCCGTCTCTTCCGTAATAAAATCGTTTCAATTAATAATGACTCGGGAGTTACCATCTCTTCGTCATCCGGCATCTCTAAAGTCATTGTTAATTACTTCGACAATTCCCTGGGCACTCAACACTCTTCTTCTTACCCAGGACTAAAGAGAGTGTCGTCTCTGATTACTTTCATTGCTAATATCATTGATAAGGATTTAATGACGCGCGAAATTACTTGCGATGAAATTAAATCTGCATTATTTAGTATTGACAGTAACAAGTCTTCTAGGCCAGATGGGTATAACTCTTCCTTCTTTAAATCTTCTTGGAGTATAGTTGGACCTGATATTTGTAATGGTGTCCTTGAATTCTTTAATTCAGGATCTTTAGATAAGTCTTGGAACTCAACTTCCATTGCCCTTATTCCCAAAACCGAATCTCCCTCTGTTCCTCGGGACTTTAGACCTATTGCACTATGCAATGTAGTCTATTAAATTATCTCCAAAATTCTAGCTAATAGAATTAAGGACTCCTTCCCTTACCTAATTGACCCTTCACAATCGACATTAGTGGCGGGAAGGAATATCTCAGATAACATTTTATTGTCCCAAGAACTCTTGCAAGGGTATCACATTAATGCTGCGGGCAAAAGGATAGCTCTCAAAATAGATATCATGAAAGCATTTGATAATGTCCATTAGATATCATGAAAGCATTTGATAATGTCCATTGGCACCTAGTTCTTGATATCCTGGCAGCAATGCGATTTCTTGAAAAAATGATTACTTGGATAATAAAATGTATCTCCTCCACCTCTTACTCCATTAATATTAATGGAGACTCTTATGGAAACTTTAGCGGGAAAAAGGGTCTGAGACAATGTGATCCTTTATCACCTTTCCTTTTTGTACTTATCATGCAAGTTCTCTCTGGGTTACTCAAAGAAAAAAGCCAGGATAAAAACTTTAGATTTCACTGGAAGTGCCAAAATCTTAAAATCATCAATCTCTGCTTCGCAGATGACTTGATGATCTTCTGCCATGGGGACTCTAACTCTCCAAACCTTATAAAAGAGGCCATGGATGAATTCAATAAGCTTTCTGGACTTAAAGTTAACCCCTTAAAAAGTCATATCTTCCTTTCGGGTATTAAGGAGCCTCTCAAGTCTAGTTTATTGCCCATTCTGGGCTTCCCGGAAGGTACTCTCCCAGTAAAGTATCTGGGAGTCTCCCTTATAACGAGTAGACTTACCCACTCGGACTGTTGTCCGCTTCTTCACAAGATCACTAATCGCATTGAGTCCTAGACCTCCAAACACCTCTCTTATACAGGTAGGCTTTAGTTGATTAAGTCTGTCTTATTTGTTGGACATGTTTATTGGTCCTCTATTTTTATTCTTCCCTCTAGAATAATCAAAGTGCTAAGCCAATACCTTAGTCGATTCCTCTGGTCGGGAACGATCACGAAGATTCATGGGGCAAAAGTTTCCTGGGACTTTGTAACCTCTCCCATTAAAGAGGGTGGCCTTGGGATTTTGAATCCAAAGATTTGGAATCAGACGGCTATCCTCAAGCATCTTTGGTCTATTGTTAGTAATAAAAATCACTCCATCTGGTGTGAGTGGATAAAAATGGAAAAAATAAAAGACAAAAATTTCTGGACCATCCATTCTGGATCCAATCCATCGTGGATATGGAGGAAAATTCTTCGTTTGCGCTCTTTGGCAAGTAATTTGTACAGGGTGGCTATTGGCAATGGTAAAAATACTTCCTTCATGTATGACCCTTGGCTTCTTTCAAAGTCTCTGCTTCTCATTATGGAGAAAACATCATAAGTGACTCTCGTCTGGGAACTAATCTTAAGCTATCGGAAATCATTCACAATGGAAATTGGAACTGGCCAGCTGATATCAGACCAGCGAGAGCCCGAAGTAGACTACATCTACTTGAAATTAATAACCTCATCCTAACTCTTCCCCCCTAACATCGCCTCCATCGATATTCCGTTCTGGACTGCAAAATCAGGAAAATCTACGTTCACTATAAAGGACACGTATAACACAATTCGGCCGCCCAGCCCCGAAGTGGGTTGGGTCGGGTTAGTATGGCACAAATATAACATTCCTCGCCACTCCTTTATTCTTTGGTTTGCTATTTAAGGCAAGCTTGCAACCAGGGAAAAACTTCTCGGTTGGGGTCTAAACACCCCCACTAACTGTGTCCTTTGCAATTCTGATTCTGAATCTATCTCACATATTCTCTATGAGTGTAGATTCACTCAGAATATTTGGTCCTATGCTAGTTCTAAGCTAGGATTTCCGTTCTCATCTTCGTGCTGGCAATCTTGGATTATCGAGGCCTCAAAATGGTCTAACTCTCGTGACCATTTTATCTGGCATACTTGCTTTGGCGCGGTCACTTACCACGTCTGGAAGGAGCGGAATGCAATAATTTTTTGTTCCACTCCAGCCCTGGATTCTTTAACATTACATCGTATTGTTGAAGATCTACGATTCAGATTCCAGGGCACCAAGATCAGCTGGCCATAGTAAATATTATGCTACATCTGCTTACTCCTCTTTTTCTTTGCAGGATTTCCTCACTCCAAGACTTCTAGCGATCCTCCAGTCGATCTGATCCAGTCCGAAGTATGAGCCTCAATTATGTCACGTAAGCAGACAGAGATCTTATGATTCCTATGTTCTATGTTGTATTTCTTAATCAAACACTCTTTCGATTAATGTCTCCTCGGGGTATGCCCCAGGTCTCTTTAATGAACTATTTTCATTTATTTAAAGTTTATTCTATCAAAAAAATGATAAAAATCTTTCACAAAAAAATGATAAAAATCTAATAATTAAAGAAAATTCTAAAATACTGAGCTGGCCAAAGCCGATAAGTTTAGTCTTATATTGTATGGGTAATATTTACCTATATGTCTTTAAGTTTTTTTTAATCAAAAGATAACTTTATTGCCAAAATTAGAGGTTTGTACAAAGATTGAGGACTAATAGAACAATTAGACCAAAACCAATTTAGACAAAATTTGAACTTCGCACCTCAGATTCCCTCTAACTCCAATTCAGAATTTCAAAACCTATCATCCTTAAGCATTTTTATAATGATCAAAATATCACCAATCAAGCTTATTTTCTCTGGCATACCTCCTAACTAATCAGTATTAGGATTTAAACAATGAAAACTATACCCTTTGCATTAGTTATCTCTCGGCATTACAACACCAAGAACAATTAACGACAATGCCATAACTTCCCGTCAGTAAAAAAATGTCAAAAAAACATTATGATAACTACCTTGATACGCGTGATTGATATATATATATATATATATATATATATATATATATATATATAAGTTCTTCATTAGCACAACACGAGCAAGAATTACCATTTATGAAGAACAAAAAAATTTATACAACAATCATGTATCGGTTAAAACATTTACTCCATCTCTTTTAGTTCAAAAATAATTTTATGGGCTACATAGAATTTAGCATCTGAGGAAACCAACTTCTCTAAAGCGTAACTTACGAACCTCAATGCTATATCATTCTGATTTAACTCAACTGCTCAAATAATGAGAACATAAAAATACAAATTAGTAATTATATGTCCTCATTGACTAAGCCCTTTGATTTTTCTATCAAGCCATCTAGTTATTCTCTGTTTCCTCAGAGATAATTTTTCTATCAAGCCATCTAGTTATTCTCTGTTTCCTCAGAGACGACTTAATGAGTTACCGAAAGTTTCAAAATATTATAGTCCAATGTTATTTCTAACTAGTCATTCATTTATTCTTCGATAATGACTATGGGTCACCATATCTTACTACAAGAAAAAAAGAATCTAATTTTCAGAAGTATATTTGAAGCGAAATCAACAAGATGCTCTTTTCTATGTAAAATATAGCTTTTTATCCTCAAGGGAAATTTTTGGCCGATATAGGGTTTTTAACGCAGATCGGAAATATCGTTAACAAATATTAAATCTTAAGACGTCTTTAAGATTAGTTTGACTAGAGTATAAACCCAATATACCAAGGTATTCAAAGATTATTAGGAGTCCGACCAAATAAGGTTGTTAAACTGCTTGGTATTATTTGGGTATGAACATTCTAAATCAACCAAGAAGATTACTGAAGACACTCAAATGATAAAAAAAACTATGAAATTCACTAAAAAATATTTCCTCAATTCTTTTGCAAGGACTAGTAGGGGTTACTGATAAGGGTATATTTTACCTGCATTAGTTGATGCTTCCTCGCCAGCAAGTTACTAGTCCATCGATGCTTAATCACTCTGTGCTGATAGTCTGGCATGATGCCTCCTAATTGATGGCCCTCTGGTTGATGAATTCCTTGTCGATAGCCCATTGGCCAATCTTATGACTCAGATACAGCAGCAACTCAGTCATAACAATATTAAGGACTTCGAGAGTTATATTTTTATTGTTTTAAAAACATATAAATGAATGTATCAAGATGTTACAGTCTTTTGTAATTATAATGTTAAAAATACCATTTCATATATGTAATTCATTATACTTCCCTATATAAACGAGACAAATTCATGAATAAGATCATTTTGCAGTTTTTCTACCACTTAGTCACTTTTGCACTTACCAAAGTCTACACACATGCTCCACTTTTTATTTTTAGTTTTGACCAATACATGATTACTTGTCAACATTTGGTAATGGGACTCTTGTATGTGTCATATGACTATCAGTCTGTCTATTTCAACAATAATAACCTATGTTTTTTGTTATGAGTAAGATCTTCTTTTTTATATTATTGTCTTACAGTTATTTTGTATGTTTAACTGAGGCAAATGACTTATGTTGAGATTTCGGTTACGTATTATATACTTTACACAAACATATATTGGCTATTTTTTAAAATAAAATAAAATATTGTACTCAAATTAATTGAGACATCTTTTTCGATCTTCAAGATTTTTCACAGTTCCATGATTATATCATCTAATTCTTCCCCTGGTTTCACCAAGAAAAGCTATTCTCCAGGGTCATCTACTCCCTCAAAGATGACCCATTCATCTTCTAATTGTTATTCTTTAAGATCCAGGGATGTTAGAACTATTTGGCTTAAGGTTAACACTATAATTCATCTCATTCTTTCATACGTTCATTTGTACATGATATATTCCGAGTTGTCGGTATCAATCGTCACCCTATTGCTCTCCACTCCTTCTAGTTCAACTGTTATAAACATTGCACCACTGTATGGAAATTCTACTCCCCTCAGTATTTTAATGACATCTTTCTTTGATATACTATCTCAATTTTGTTTGCGTATAAATTTATTGATATTCTAGTGATTTTAGAGAATGATCTCACCTTATAATAACTCATATGGTCTGTCTATTTGGATATGGGTCAAACTATTTTTCTTATTTCTCTGGCTCGGGCACTGTGATATCATTTGTATCCAGTTTCTTTTTATCTTTCATCCGGGATCAAGGCTTGTATTATAATTTCTCTTGAACCATGTCTTGGTTCTCCTATGTTTTCTTCTTCATGGACTCATTTAATTTGCCTCCATCTATTATATGTGGATTTGATCTTGCAAAAGCCAACAATCCATAGTTAAATTACCTATGTCACCATGGAACTTACAATATTTTCTTTTATCTTTGTTCTCATTCGCTCCGAACAACTTTAGAGGTATATTTTATTTTATTGTGTCCTTGGTTTTGCCATAAATTTTTTGCTGATAAGGGAAAAATCATAAGAGTGGGAAATGAGATAGGCAAAATAAAAGAGTGATTTGTTTTAAAGAAAACTTCATAGAAGAAGTATGACAATAGTGTACTTTTAAAGGATCTCTTATAGTTAATTATAATTTTAGGGGAAATGACCCCAATTAGTCATTTGTTAGATGTGTAGAATCCATTACATACACTCTAAAAAGATACTTCCTCTTGTTAGGAAGGGTGATTCATTTCTTACGGATTTATAAATTTTTCTTATTTCTCTCTCTAATAGTCTTGTGTTTCTCTCTCTAGAATTTACTCCTCCAAATTTCAACGTCTTTTTTTCATTATTGCATAATACAGAATTCTTTCTTAGAGTTATTGCCTAAATACTGCTGCGACCACTAGGTCGTGGCAATCTTATAACTGAGACTTTATTTTGACAAATATTTTTGTGTATTCTCTCAAAATTATGTTAACTCTTTGTTTGCAATGGATTATAAAATTCATATCTTCGTTGATTCCTTTAAAACCTACAAAATGGTTCTTAAATGTCGTTTGAAGCATCTTGTAGTTATTTATACATCATTTTAGGAGACTGTTAAACAATTGCATTGAACTTCCTTTGAGGTTTATGGTGAAGACTCGACATTTGATCCTATCACCAACTCCGTAATATAATATTCTTTTGTTGAATTGTTGAATGTAGTGCTTTGGATCTCATTTACCATAGTACTTATCCATTTTTTGTTTTCATAACATAGTTTCATAATGCGATATAACACTTTTGAGACCAATGGAGGCTCTTCGTCTAGATGAGCATCGTCATACTTATAGTAGTCGTTTAGATCATCCATGAACGGGTATGCTTATTTGGACCCTCGCTTTTTCTATCTTTCTACATCTCGATTGGTATAGTGTCTCAATCTGTGTGGCTGGTAACTAACGTCTGAGAGTTTATACCATAGTTGATATTGAATGATGTACTGCGGTCAGCCAAGTATCCCATTATGTTGATATTATTCTTGTATATGGTTTGATAGATAGACTGGTGGTACTCCTCAAGAACTTTTGAGCATGCATGGCAGAGAACATTGGTATTTATGGTAAACTGGATAGTCTCTAGGGCATTGAGATTAGCCCGGTGGAGGCATGTATCTTGGTGAAGGCATGTGGTATCCCGCCATTGTTCTCACCACTATAGATGACAATTTAATATGAAATTGTGGGTATGCAAACCGAACCGATCCAACGAGGTGTATTATTCGGGAAAAAAACACAAAATGGGCTATAGTTTTTATGTTTAATATCCATTCAAGTTCGATTCGAGTTTCGATTTTGAATATTAAACCACGAGAATCTACCCCAAACCCATCCCGTTACCGGCCCCGTAAAAATTATATTTTATTTATATAAAAATATAAATATTTATTTAGGCATATATTAATTTTATTCTAACCCACTAAAGCGTATAATAATATTATGTAATCTAACCCAACTGTAACCCTAAAAAGGATTAATTTTATTATATCCCATTAAAACGGATAATAATATCATGTAATCCAACTTAACCCTAACCTTAAAAAAACCATGTCATATAGTCTATCTCATTTAACCATCGTACTATCTCAGTTGTTTCATCCTTTACCCCTTTTTTCATTGCCTGACACAGAATTGTCATCAGAACGATGATTTTCGCTTTGTTAGTTAATCGGCACTCTTTTTTTCTTTTTTTTTTCACGTTTATCTTTCCTCTAGTTTGTAATTTCTTTTTTCAGAATCAGATAGTATTGTGCACTATAGTACTCGTTTTATTACCCTTTTTTTTGTAAATGCTACTTTACATTATAATACTTTCGAAAGTTTTGTTACCATGGTTTTTGCAAATATTATTTTTGTTCGGTTTATAGAGATGATAACATAAAATATACAAGAAGCATAACTTCATCTGGTGTTTAGGTAAGTATTGAGGTTTAAATAGAGAACTGGGTTTTTCTAGAGAGAAGTTCTCTCCTATCTCTAGGAACCCTAATTAGGATTAAAATTTTCTTTTCAGCCGGCCGCTTTTCCCTCTTATCTCCTATCTCTTAATCTCTAGGAACCAAGAACTCTAATTAGGTTTGAAATCTTCTTTTCAACCTGCCGCCTCTCCGTCTTATCTTTTAATTTTTCAGTCTAGATAGCTCTTTGTTGCCTTGAGTTAGTTTTTTCAAACGCTACTATTATTTCCTTCTCTTTCCCATTTTCCCTTAATCATTGTTATTTTTACGGAGTTGCACACTTCTTTTTTCTTGACTCTCTCTTGTCTGAATCAGTTAGACTTTACTAGACAACATGGTTTGCTGGGTTTTATTCGAGTTTCTTTAGTAACCCTTTGATTTGGTGAGTTGAAGTCTATTCAGTGGCTCTTGACTTCAGCCGTGTATTTTTGTTCTCTCGTTAGATCTCATGGTTCAGTCCGTTGTTCCGGCTTCAACCATCAACCATCACGAGTTTCAGTTCTGTTGTTACGACTACAACCATCAACTGTCACGCGATTTAGTTACGGATGCTCTTAACTAGGGTATAAGTAAGGTCATATACATACTCTAGTTTTTTATCTCTTCAATGAGATATTCCTCATTGTTTTTTGTTAAGAATTTTTCCGGATCTATTATGTATTTTTGTTTCTTTTGTAATGGATGCAGATCTGAAGTAGTTTCAATATTTTGTTTGAATTTGTTGTTAGATCTATGTACGATCTTTGTTGTATTGTGGTGCTTTTAGATATATCCCATCTTTGTTGAATTGGGTAGGTTTCATAGAATTCTGGGGCATACCCCGATAATTGTGTATAATTTTATATTTTTTTAATATTTTTTTAAAAAAGTGTTGCGTTTTTATTTTTGTAATTTATTTACAATTTGTTTTTATTTTTGTAATTTATTTACAATTTATTTTTCTTTCGGTCATCGATTAGGATTTTGTAGTAGTTGTGTTTGAGTTTTCGAAGTTATTTGGATTTTATATTATGGTATATCTTTCAAAATAAATGGTTTGCAATTTTATTTTATATACGTTATATAAAAAACAATCAAAGGAATAAATATATTTAAAAAATATACATATACGGTGATAGTGGAAACCATATGAAAGAAAATACGCGTTTGTAGATGTATAAATACAAAAAGCATTGGTTTGAGTATTTACATACATAATCTTTTAAAGTATTTAGATACATAATCTTTTTTTAAATTAAGTACTGTTTTCAGTGTTTGGATACATAGTTTTATTTAATTTAACTGATAATATCATTTATGTGTATAAACCAGCATGCATTAACGCTATCCAGCACATTAGTATTTATGTAGTTAATTAATAATATAATTTAAATTTGGGAATCAGCCTGCCTTGGCATAGTACTGTTTATTAGATTTGTGTTAACAATTAAATAATATTTGGTTTTAATATATATATATTTTTTAACTAGTAACAACTATATTACCAAATTAAAAAATACACATCGTTTTGGGTTAAATTGCGAAATACAAATAGTTAAGAGGAGAATAGCTAATTACAAGGAGTTGAAGTACTTAGAGCGAATATAACAAAGGCTTACAGACAAAGGACCTACTCGAAACAGATGAACTCCATGAACTCCATTGTTATTAAATAGAGCTCCAAAGTGAGGGACGATCTAGAGAGAGTCCAATCCTTTTCGATTCAAACTCAAACCCCGACCCAATCCTTACGAATCACCAGCTCTCACCCAGAAATTAAGCTCAAAACCAGATCTTCAAAACCCTAGAAATTCAATACCCCCAAATCAGCAATCCAAATCGTTTCAAACTCCAAGCTCACCCAGACCACCTGAATCGAACCACCAGCAAGAACGCTCCACTACTGAGCAGCTCGATCGAACCAAACAACAAATCAAAAGCTTCAGATGCTAGAATAGACAAGCCATGCAAAACTGCAGCTGGAGAGAAAGAGCGACCAACCACACGAGTCTACAAGATTAAAAGTTAGATAGAGTACGTTCGATTTTAGTTATTTATTCTAATTTGACCGATGCCCAAGCTATCAAGAACAATAATTGATAGCAAAGGGTTATGGGGAATGAAGCTTTCGAAGTGAAACTTCATTTTACACTTGAGAGTCCACCTTGCAAACCAGTCGGCTGCAAGGTTTTGCTCTCGATAAGCATGACTAAGAGTCATAGAAGAGGTAATTAGGCCTCTGATTCTAGAAATCATTTGCTCAATGGGAACAATTGAGTTACCGGAATTGAGCAAATGAATTAAAATCTTAGAATCATTCTCAATATCAATTTTAGTAAACCCTTTAATTTTACAGATCATCAGCCCATCCAACAGATCTCTAACCTCTGCTTGGATAGGCGACTACTTGCCGTAAGTGTTGTCCTAGCCCAGAACGAAGTTTCCCAGGTGATCTCTGACAATAATTGCACCACTGGTTTCACCAGACTGCGTGCAACAAGCGCCAGAATTGAGTTTCATTCAACAGAAGGAGGAACCCATAAAAGGTAATTGATTATGCTCTTTATATCTCTGTGAACATAACAACCTAACTCGTGAACTGCAGATTCATTGTTTTTCCACTATTTAGTTTTGATTAGGTTAGAATAATCAAGAGAAGAAATAATATTCTTTATGTGCATTATAGAGGACTTAGCAGATGTAGGAGACCCCTTGAATTTAGCATTGTTCCTAGCTTGCTATATGACCCAATTTATGATGTGTGGCAAGATAGTTTCCATGTGAAGCTTTAAAGGGAATGACCACAACCAGTTGCTGGCCATATGAATAGGAGTCATAAACCTGTAGATCTTAACGTTAAATAGATTAGCTAAATATGACCAAACCTGCCAAGCATGATCACAAGTAATAAAGACATGCTTAGTACTCTCAATACTATTACAAAATAGACATTTAGAAGCAAGCTCTAGATGTCTCTTTTGCATAGTGACTTCAGTAGGAATATAATTATTTAGGAGTCTCCAATGCAAAACAGAACAATTTGAAAGAGTGAATTGATTCCAAGTCCTTTAAAAATGGAATAAGTAGGATAACTTTGAGCAACACTGTTTAAAGTGTCTTTGATTTTAAATAAACCAGAGTCAGAAAGACTCCAAATAATTTTGTCATCTTTGTTAGAGTCAATTTTCAGCTTTTTAATAAGACAGATGCTGGAGTTAGGAAGAAGAGGACTTATCGAGTTTAAGTCCCAATTGTTGTTTCTCCAAAGAGAGTTGATAGTTTCTCCCTTAAACCACTTGTTATCAGAATCAGCGTCAAACTTGATAATGGGAGGAGCCCCAAATCAACTGTCCAACCAAATGTCCACTTCTCATTTGCCAATATCCCATGCAATGTACTTTTCAGCTTCATTTCTGATATCAATTAATCTATTCCAACAAATAGAACCCTTCTTGTTACCAATTTGAGAAGGATGACGATTCTTATAGTATATACTGTGAGTCATTCTAGACCAGAGAGTATTGTTACTTCTAAAACCAAACCAAAGTTTTAAAGAATACACTTTCTGATAGTCAGCAAGACTATGAACATTAAGACCCCCTTCCTTATCACTTTTACAAATAGTGCTCCAAGAGCACCAGTGGATATTCTGATTATCAATAGTAGATCCCCATAAAAATCTATTGAAGATTTTTTCGATTTTGCAGATAATAAGAGAAGGCAGCTCGCAACTTTGACTCCAGTAGATGGGAATAGAAAGGAGAACATTTTTAATGAGGGTTAGCCTTCCTACGTAAGACAAGCTCTTACCCTCCCAAGCATGAATTTTACTGCTGATCTTGTCAATCAGAGGCAAGAAATTGCTGACTCTATTGTTAGAGTTCAAAGAGACACCCAGGTATGTTGTAGGAAGCTTACCAATACTAAATTAGTAAGAATTTGCAGGCTCTTAAGCTTGTTTTAGTAAATGTTGCTGGCAGTGATTAATCGAGTTTTGTCTCTGTTAATTACTTGGCCATAAGCATTTTGATAAACCTGCAAGAAGTTACGAATAGTATTCATAGAACTAGTAAGACCATTAGAGAATAATAACAAGTCGTCAGCAAAGGCCAGGCAAGGGATTTCAATTTTGCTCCTACCCTTGAATTTAATAGTTTTATCCGTTTTACAAAGATTTGCCAATCCCCTAAGTAAAGCTTCCTCAACAAGGATAAAAAACTAGGAGATAATGGATCTCCTTGTCTGATACCCTTGCTGGTTTTAAAGAAACCCACAGAATTGCCATTAAGCAGAATGGTAACATAAACAGATGTAATAATATTACTAATAATCTTAATGAACTGTTGATTAAAACCAAAACTAGCAAGCATTTTAAAGATGAAATCATAAGATAGGTTGTCGAATGCTTTCGACATGTCAACTTTAATAATGACATTACTGCTTTTGGTTTTTCTTTTCAGGTCATGAAGAAGCTCTTTTGCAATCAGGATGTTCTCGTGGATTGATCTTCCCTTTACAAAGGCTCCCTGAACATCAGAAATGAGATCAGGTAATATATTAGCAAGTCTGTTATTGATTAATTTAGACATAAGTCTATTAAGAATAGTGCAAAGAGAGATTGGTCTAAAATGGTTCCAAAAATTAGGGTTTTCTATTTTTTGGATAAGGTATATGCCAGTGACTTTGATCCCTTTAGGAATAGTCTTGCCTTTAACAAAATCAATCATAGCATTACAGATACCGAGCTTGATAATAGACTGACAAGTAGTTAAAAAATAAGTGTTGAAGCCATCAATTACAGCAGCACTAGATGGCTTCAAATACTTAATAGCAATAAGAATCTCATCCTTAGTAGGGCTAGAAACTAAAAATTCATTATCAGAATCTGAAACCATTTTGGGAATATTCTTAAGGATATTTGAGCTATGGATATCACTAAAATTAGAAAGAATAGTAGAAGTAAACATATCTTTGAAGTACTTTTCCACAAAAGCATCCATTAGGCCTTCATTAGTAGTCCACTAATTATTTATTTTTATATTGGCTATCATGTTTCTTCTTTTTACTCTTAACAAAGTTATGATAAGTATAAGTGTTTATGTCTCCGTCTCTAATCCAAGCAACATCTGTTTTCTGCTGCCAGAAGCTTTCCTTCATGGACAATGCTATGAGTTTTTCTGCAGTTGCTTTGGAGAGGGCAATCTTGTCCTCGATGCTCTTACTAGCAAGAAATTTTTCCTCCAATAAGATGACCTTGGCCTCAGTATCTTTGACTTTATCAAATATATTACCAAAGGTATCCCCATCCAATTTCTTTAAATATCTTTTAAGTCTTTGTAACTTATTCCACAAAACATTAAGAGGGATACCATGCATACTTCTCTGCCAACTATCTTCAACAGTCTTAATAAAAGTAGGGTCCTTAGTCCACATGTTAAGGAACTTAAAGCTACTTTTAATCATTCTGTTCTTATTGTTAATACAGACTTTCAAAGGGCAGTGATCTGAGCAAGTGCGAGCCATGTGGCTCACATCAGTGGAGTTAAATCTATTAGCCCAGTCTTGACAAGCACATCAATGCGAGGCATGTGGCTCACAAAATATTTGGTTTTAATATAAAAATAATATATATATATATATATATATATATATATATATATATATATATATATATATATATATATATATATATATTGTTAAACACGAATAATTAAAGTTTTTTTAAAAAATGGATTGTTGTTGGAGTTCAACTGATAGAATATTTTTATTTTTATTTTTAAATATTTGACGATTGTTTGTTTTTAATTTATATATTTGATGGGGTTTTTTTATATTTTACGTTTTTAATAGATTGACGGATGTATAATTTTAAGATATTATATTTTTCTGTTCAATTTATTGTTATAATTTTAAGTCTGTTTTCTGCTTCGATTTATGTTCGGGTTCGGTTTAGATAGAACAGGTTTTATCTGTGGGTAGTTCATACGTACCCGCGTAGGTAAACCGAACCAGAAGATTCAGATTTGGTATGAAAAAAAATACTAGTCGGATTTTGGGGCGGATCGGTTATCGATTTTTACTATATAGCGAGTATCGGGTATATGGATATCTGTCCCTGGTCCGCCTAGTTGTCATCCTTACTTACAGCTGGTAGTATCTTAATCTTAGAATTCATAACTGGTGTGATTATTGGATCATTTTCTCCTTTCGTTTGAAACTCTTTACTCCTCTGATCTTTTCAATTATGCATAGAAGTAAGAGTTCAGTCTTTTTTATATTTTTACGACGTTGTCGCCATTTTTTATCTCTGCTATTAAATTCTGGATATGAGTTTTTTTCTGTTTTTCGGGGATCCTTTATAAGTTTTTTCTTTGGATTTTTTTTACCATGTGGCTTTTTAGCATTCCCGAAGTTACATCATTTTATTCCCGATCATCCACAACCTATATGACATATTTGAATTTGAGAGTCTGCAATAATAATTGTTCCTGTAACACTATAAAAAAAAATAGTTTGTTTATCCCTTAACTATTGAACCAAACGTATAATTTCAATATGTGGTATTGCATGATCTTTATTATTCGTCGAGGCCTTTGGGCTATCCATTTAGGTATTCCCCCTCAATCTCATCGTATCGTTGGAATTCGACATCAGCTAGTTAAGTTTTTTTATTGTTACAGTTCTGAATGGGAAGCAAATTTTCGTTCCCCACTAACAACGCCAATTGGTATTGATATTTCCGAGTTGTAACCTCGATATAGGTGAAAAGTAGAGTAAAGTCGAATATGAAAGTTTGAGATAAAAGATAGTTGCTGCAAATTAAAAGTAAGAGTAAATGAATGATACATTATATTATTGATGGTTGTTTGACATTTATTTATAGGTCGATTGTTACAATAAAATCTCCCAAATATTATGTGGATAATGCCTTATTTTATTTTATTTTATTTTCGCCCCCACGGGGATAACCGTGTTGGTTGAGTAAGACATGTTTGTCACCAAAGGTCATGAGTTCGAATCCTTTTACATACGCTTTCTCGGCTGAACCTGTCACCTTGTGTGGTTTACCTTCTAGCGTTGGTTTGCGGTTGTGGGTTCTTTTCGAAAAAAGAATAGTTATGCCTTATTTTATCTCTAACTACTTAGATTTACAATTGATTATACATTTGACTGAATCCTTCAAATATTTATTACGTAGATTATTCAGTTTGTTTCGATCTATTCTTCGATTCGTTTTGGTGTGGAAGAAAATTTATTTTGATTTATGACGTGTATTATATAATATTTAATTTATATAAATAATTTATATTAGTGATGAATAATAATTATGGTATATGCAAGACATTTAATTTTATATTACCTACTGTGAAACTTTATTTTCATATGTTAATTTACATATACTCTTGCTATTTGTTTTCAAGCATATGGACTTTTAGCCGATTATAGTGTATTGCACAAAGTAAATGGTCCAATAATTTATACTTTGTGTTACAAGTTATATTTTACAAGCTATCTTTTTATCCATACGTGATTGAATGTCCAACCCCATTTAAATTTTTTTGATACATTGTAGGAAATTGTCTTGTTATTTAGATTATTCTGTAGTTGTAATATAAAATATGAGATGTATAATATTTTTTCCGAATTGTAAATATGTCAGGTAAGAAATGAAAGAATAAAAAAGTAAAAAAAAGTATAAATAACAATGTTATTTACGTACACATTACAATTGTTATGTGTACGTTTCATCGCCATATCTAAGCAAATCTATATACTCCGTGTCTTTTGAGAGTTAGCTGATAAAGAATGCAAAAGTTGAAACTAACCAAAATTTATAATACATTTTTTTGTTAAAAAATATTAAATAATTGAAAAAAGGTTTATACAAGGATTTGGGGCATTCCCCTCCAATTACTTCTACAAACGACTTAAAGTAGTCTTTTGATATAATATGAAATAACATAAACTAAACGATCGAGACGTGAAAAAAGGTAGGACTCGTCTGTGACAAGTAGACCAGTGAGTAGCTCAGTCAGCTAGACATCCGCATCAGCATCCGCAAATGAACCGTCCGTCAAAGGAGTGTCAGGTCACGAACTGTATGCTACATAGGATCCCTGCAAACAAATGAAGACTATTAATAATAATATTAGTAAGTCCAACCAGTCTTGGTTCCTTGGAATCGAAACCGAAGGTCTGAGAAAATTCGGTGAGAGACCATAGAGGCAGGGACCGGAGGGGAACCAAAGGTTCTCTGGTTCCTCTCATTCCAAACGTGGTAGATTACCGCGACGAAGCAGGATTGCCAAATTGAGAGGTTTCGAGATTGAGGCCAATTTGACGCTTCACAAACCCAAGACTGCCAACAAGAAGCGAGAATGGGGAAACCTAATCTAGAACTTGCGTTTGCCCAAATGCTCTGAGTGAAAGTACAATCATAGAGTAGATGAGGGGTAGTTTCATTATCAGAGCTGCAAAGCATACAATGTGCTGGGATATTGTAATCCCAACTGAGCAGCTTGTCTTTAGTGACAAGCTTGCCCGAAATAGCGAGCCAGAGAATGAAAGAATGTCGTGGAATATTGAATTTGTTCCAAACTAACCCTGCCCACCCTACTTTAGGATGGGACACTCGAATAGCATGATACGTGTTATTGATGGAGAATGTAGGATACCCTTCTTTAGCATTCCAAAAGGGGATATCAATGAAAGATATGTTGGGAGGAGGGAGAGAGCAAATGAGGTTTTGGATTTCCTGTTGACTGGTCCGACTTCGAGAGCTCGCAGTTGTGATATTGGACGGCCAGCTCCAGCTTCTATTGGTAATTATATCCGCAACCTTGAGATTTCTCCCAAGTCTGGACTCCTTGATGATACTTTCGCTATAATGGGAGGCGAGGGACGTAGGGATGAGCCACGCATCGTACCAGAATGAGGTACCCTCGCAATTTCCAATTGCTATCCTGCATAAATTACAAGCCAAAGGGCGAAGGCGAAGAAATTTTCCGCCAAATCCAAGAAGGAGAAGATCCCATCGGGAGGTTCCAAAAGATTTTATTTTTTATTTTTTCTGTTTTTATCCAGCAACTCCAAATGGATTGAGAGTTGTTACTTACTATCGACCAAAGGTGTTTCAGGACAGCCGCCTGATTCCAGATTTTGAGGTCTAGAATCCCAAGGCCGCCCTCCACAGTGGGCAAAGTTACTGTGTTCCAAGCAACTTTTGCACCATGGATTTTCATAGCCGAGCCAGACCAAAGAAAACGGCGAAGGTACTGAGTCAGTTCTTTTAAAATCCTCGAGGGGAGGATGAAAATGGACAACCAGTAAACCTGACCGGCGAAAAGAACAGACTTAATGAGTTGAAGTCTACCAGCATAAGAGAGATGCTTTGTGGTCCACGATTCAATTCTAGAAGTAATTTTATGGATGAGTGGACGACAATCTGAATGAGTAAGACGACTAGTGATCAGAGGAACCCCCAAATATTTAACAGGAAGGGATCCTTCCGGGAAATTCAGAATATTGTTGAGCTCTATACGAAGAGGCTCATCAATACCAGAGAAGAAGATGTGACTTTTGGAGGGGTTTACTTTTAATCCAGCGAGAGTATAAAACTCACCGAGGCCTTCTTTAATGAGCTGAAGAGAGTTCACATCTCCATGGCAGAAAATCATAAGATCATCAGCAAAACATAGATTGATGATTTTGAGTTTTTGACATTTCGAATGAAAACGAAAGTTACTGTCTGTACTTTTCTCCTTAAGGATGTTGGAGAGTACCTGCATGACAAGGACAAAGAGAAAGGGGGAAAGTGGGTCTCCCTGCCTGAGGCCTTTTCGACCTTTAAAATTGCCATGTGGATCTCCATTGATATTTATGGAGTAGGAAGGAGAAGAAATACAAGTGATGATCCAGGTGATCATTTTAACAGGGAATTACAAGGCGACAAGAATGTCTAGGATGAGATGCCATCTGCCATTGTCAAAAGCTTTCATTAAGTTAATTTTGAGCGCGACTTTTTTGTCCCTAGCATTGGAGTGATAACCCTTCAAGAGTTCTTGGGAGAGAAGGATATTATCAGAAATATTTATCCCCTTGACAAAAGCCGATTGGGAGTTATCAATCAGGTAAGGAAGAGAATCCTTAATACAATTAGCTAAGATCTTGGATATGATCTTGTAGCTAACATTACAAAGCGCTATAGGGCGAAAATCAGAAGGTTTTGAAGGAGAATATATTTTAGGAATGAGGGCAATAGAGGTAGAGCTCCAGGAGGCTGCCAAAGAATTAGAGTGAAAGAAATCAAGGACACCGTTACAGATGTCATTTTCAACAATACTCCAATTTGATTTGAAGAAACAAGAGTTGAAACCATCGGGACCTGAAGCTTTGTTACTGTCAATACTGAATAAAGCCGATTTTATTTCCTCACGAGTGATCTCACGAGTCATAGAATCTGAATCCGAAGTGGTAACTTTAGAGGTAAGAAGAGAAGATATAGTCTCAAGGCCAGGGTATCCATCAGAATGCCTGGTCCCTAATGAGTTCTCAAAGAATTTCACAAAGACTTTGGAGACACTAGCAGGAGTAGAGACAGTTACTCCATCCTCATTACAGATAGAGATGATCTTATTTCGAAAGAGGCGAGACTTAATGCTATTGTGGAAGAATTTTGTGTTTTTGTCTCCTAGCTTGATCCAATTCTCTCTGGATTTTTGTTTAAGAAACGATTCCTCAGCTTTGCTAAGAAAGATATATGAAGCAGATGCTTCACACTCTTCAGAGACCAAAGAAGGATTGAGAGGATCTCTAGCAAGATTGGATTGAGCTTGAAAAAATATTTCCTGAGCATTATTTACACGGGATCCAATATCACTAAATTCTTTACGATTAAGACCGATAAGGTCAGTCTGAAAACGACTCAGCTTTTCAGAGACCAGATTCATCCCGGTAGAAGTAGCGGGGCTATTCCAACTGGACTTAACGATCTCTTGGAAAAACGGGTGAGATTGCCACATATTAAAAAATTTGAAAGGCTCTTTGCGCTTGGGGCGTGGGAACCCAAGGTTAAGCAAGACAGTTGTGTGGTCAGAAGAGCGAAGAAAACCATAGTGCGCATAAGACATTGGGAAGATATCATCCCATACATGATTAACAAGGACTCTATCAAGCTTTGAAAAGATCGGGTTATTAGGCTGTTTATTAATCCAGGTAAATTGAAAACCAGTGGATCGAAGATCACTGAGGTCACAATTGAAACAACAACTATTAAAGTCCTCAATAGAAGCAGTCCAGTTATCGGAGGATCCCACACGCTCATTAGGGTGACGAATGGCGTTGAAGTCCCCAAGTAAAACCCAAGGAATACTATTATTTACCATGGATATGGTAGACAATTCTTTCCAAAGGGGAATTCTATCTACAGCGTCATTAAAAGCATAAATAGCCGTGAATCTAAAGGTAGTATTATAGTTATGACACTTAGCTATACAGTGAATAAACTGCGGTGATTGGGATTCTCTAGAAATGCTTATGACACTAGGGTTCCAGATAATCCAAATTCTACCTAGGTGGTGAGAGTCGTGGTTAGTGAGGACATGCCAAAAGGGGGCCATATTTCTGACTATAGCATCTACTTTATGCAAATTCACTTTACTTTCGACAAGAATTAAAAGGGAGATGTTGTTACTAATTATAAAATCATTAACATATTTTTGTCTAACGGGATCATTTAATCCCCTAACATTCCAAGAAGCAATATTCATAAATAGGAATCTTACAGTGCTCTAGACGATGGTCCTCTCGGAGGACAGCTCCATAATATCCTTGGTCGTAGTCTCTGCTAGGCGGTGATCTTTAGGAGGCGAATCTACCTCCTCCCCAGTTTCCAGCTTCATTCCTTCTTCAAGAGTATCCATCTTCTTCCCGCTAGATAAGGTTGGGTCGATCTCGGACGGATCAGAATCCTCTGAAGTGGATACCTGAATGGACACTCCTTTTTTGCAAAGGCGCGAAGGATGACCAAAAACAGCACAGGTCGTACACTGAAGGGGGAGCCCTTGATACTCAAAATTCACCGTGATGAGCTTGCCACTTATCTTGAAAGAGAGGGATGAACGGATTTCTGCACCTGCAGAAATCATAATGCAAATGCGTGCAAACCGGAGTTTTTCCATTCTTTCGGTTTGAAAGTCCACATATAACAGGGTTCCCAAGACCGATCCAATTTTGCTAAATCCCTCCACAGTCCAAAGTTCCAAAGGTAGATTAAAGACTTTGACCCGGATGGAGATCTCCTTGAGGGGGTCTTTGATGAGAGTGGAAAGATGGGCCCAATTTTTTAGAATGATCAAATTTCCCCCAAAGTGCAACGGGGCATGATCCAAGACCTTCTTAGCCATTTCTTCTGATTCGAATTTAAAAAAGTAATACCCTTCGGGGAGGGGCTTAAAGTCCTTAAGACCAAATTTCCGCCAGAGAGATTCAACATTGGCTTTTAGGAGAGTGAAGTTTTGGGGATGAGAGAGGAAGTATCCCGAAAGACATATCTTCCATAATTCCGGAGGATCCATTGTCGACTCATTCAAAATGAAATCCACTCCATCATGATCCATATGGTTAAGCTCAATAACCAAAGGGGATCGATTGTCTACATGACCCGCTACAACGCTAGCATAGGATGGTAAGGTGGGTGCGAGCGATTTGGGTTTTGAGTTTAGAGAGTTGGAATTCGTGGATGGTGGGTTTGAGCTTTTGAAGGAGTTTTTTGGATTTGGGCCAATTTGTTGAGGAATTTTCCTCCTTTTGGGCCCTTGTCAGCATTACCAAAGTTCTGAATAAGGGAGTAGGGTTTATAGGTGGAACCGGCTCCAAGCAAGCCTTTTCCTTTATTTTCCAAAGGCCCAACA
The DNA here is from genome assembly GCA_036936605.1 of Limnanthes douglasii subsp. nivea. NCBI lineage: Eukaryota > Viridiplantae > Streptophyta > Magnoliopsida > Brassicales > Limnanthaceae > Limnanthes > Limnanthes douglasii. The sequence continues at coordinate 149,101,857 of JAUPFV010000002.1, read as the reverse complement.
TGAGAAATGATTTCAGTCTGCCCGATAAATTTTGAAGCCCGACCCAAAAAACCAGAACTAGAAGCACCAGATTTTGACTTTTGACTTTGGCCCAATAAAGGGGGGTGGATACCCATTCCAATTGGCTGCTGGCCCAAATTATTAATTAACAGTTGCTGGCCCAGATTGTTGGATAAGGGCTGCTGGCCCAGACTTTTTCGCTGGTCCAAATCAAGACGTGGACCCGGTAGAAGATGGTCCACCCTAGATGCTGAAGCTGGGCCCAAAAGCGGTATCGAATGACCCAAATGACCCGATTTTACTGACGAAGCTAATTCGATTCTCGAATTAGGGTTACCATCAACACTCAGAGGGGGAAAGGGGATGCGAAGGTCATGGCTTGCTAGGGGGGAGTCAAAGAGCCTTCTCTCACCTCCAGAGGAAACTCCCATAGAAGAGCCACCGATGGGAGACATCGAACAAGAGGAGGCCGGCGACACATAGGCGAATCAGAAGTTAGAAGCATTCTGGTCAAGAATTCAAATTCTGGGTCTGAGAGATTCTTGAAAGGGAAGAGGATGAGGGCTCTCCGGTTTCTTGATTGAGGGTGAAGGACCTTCGATAGCTGCTATCGGGTTCCGATATGGTTCGTGGGAAGCTGGTAGCAGATCTTCGATTGATTGAAGAGGCTTGGGGTTCGACGAAGAGGGGTTCGATAGAATGGGGTCCTGAGCAGTGGAGAAAGACAGTGTGGGCATCACGCCATCTAGCTTTGCCGGCGAGGAGAGAAATGCCTTCATTACCGGAGACTCCTCATTCTGAAATAGAATGAGGCCTTGGCCAGACTCCATATGGTGTCTGGCCATTGCCAATGTATTCTTGACGAAGTCTTCATGCTGGCTAGAGATGTTAGGGAGACTCTTTGGGGGGCATCAGAGGGTAATATAGTGTTGGGCAAAGCAACTGGGATAGGAGGCTGATCAGAGAGAGGGGCAGTGCCGGATTGCACTGGAGGAGAGGGAAATGAGGCTAGGGAGGAGGAGAAGCCAACTGGGTGGATGGGAGAGAAAGAGCCCATCTTTCCAGAGGGTTTGGCAGGTCTAAGGAAGGGGGTGAGTTCCATTTGGTGGTGGTGTAAGAGGTAAGTATAGATTTTGTTTATGATTTGCTTTGTTTTTTGAAATAGTGTGTATGGGTTAGGAGCTGTAGGGTATGATAAATAGTGTTTTGGGAGTTGCTTGGGTTGAGATTTAAGTCTGGGAATAGGGTAGGGGTTGAGTGGACTTGACAATGCAGCAAGTCCAGAAAAATGGCAAAGGTTAGGCTTTGAGTGAGCTAGCTGGATCATGCTAGGGTTGTAGCTGCTGTGCAGGGTTGTGTTGGGGTCAGAGGGAATGGGTTGGTTCGAGGAGGGTCTAAGCCAGAAATAGAAAAAGTAAAAGGAGAGTTTAAGTTTTAGAAAAACAGGCTTGCAGGTTTCCCAAAGTAGAGGAGAGAGGTGATAAGGGTTTGAAGCCTTTTGATACTGAAGAAAGTAACCGTTGGGATTGAAACCAAAAGTTCTAACTAGAAGTTTGATTAGGACCATGCCTTTGGGAGCTAACCAGATGATGGAACAGCCATCCCCAATAGAGGATAAGCAGCAAAATTCCCAGCTTCCACTAAATGTGACTTGAGTTTTAATTGAACTAGAGCTGCTTGGGTGTAATGGAGACAATAAAACAGACTGTACTAGAGCTACTTGGGTGAATGTCAAGGTAGGAGATGCATTACACTCCGCATTTACGCATTGGCTAGCCTTCCATCCATCAGGCAGAATGCTATCAATCAGGATTGACAAAAGAGAAAGAGGGTAGGAGGAGTAGAGACATATCCACTGGTTTCTAACAAGCACCAGTTGGATTGAAGAGAGGGTAGTGCAGTGGCATTTCCACTGCCCACAATACAGTAGCATCTGGAATGAAGAGGGGGTGGTGCAGTGGCATATCCACTGGCCACAATCGAGCAGCTCCAGGATTGAAGCATGACCCAGGTAGAACCAGAGCCTCTATTCTAGCAAGTGTTTAGGAGTTACGGTCTGGCAACCACTGGCTTTGGATCTCGCAAATCCTCCTTCAAACATGGAGGATTCATGGAAGAAAGAAGATACATAATCTTACCGTTGGATAAAACTTTGAGGAGAGAGGAGAGAGCATCATATTGAGACTCGAATTTTCACACAAGTACTTCAACTAAATGTTTTTAATACGATTGATTTTTTATTCATTTTTGGTTTGATTCGATTAAAAATTATAATTAAAATTGAAACGGTTTCGATATTAAATAGAAAAAAACCAACCAAATTATTTATTTTGGTTTGATTTTTAGTTTCGAATACAAGGCTACCATATCTATTTAGGTTACTCATGAATCAATGGTTCCGCATTTCGATCAAATTGATTATAATTTTTTATTAATATTAATCGATTATAATTAATTAAAATGATTGTGAAATTGATGATGCCGCTAATTTGATGAGCGATATATTTTTCTTTTCAATAAAAAATAATATTATACAAAAAGATACTATAATATCTAAAAAGTTGGAATATTAAATTATTTTTACTTCATTTCAAATATTTCTAATGATAATTAAATTTGCAATGTTATTTTTTGGTATTCTAGTATTATACACTCTAAAGCTAAAAAATGAGTATGATTCGTTTATAAGTCAAAATATTGAATCAGTATATTTTGGTTTGATCCACCTAAAATTTTGTTATAAAATGAATATTATGAATCAACATACACTCAAAAGTTGAAAGTAATTGGTTGAATCCTATAGATTTACCACCTCATTTTAATTTCATTCATTTATTCTGGTTTAAGCTTAAAAGACTTAAAATTCATTTAAAAACCTGGAATAAAGATATTTTTTTGTAACATTTTTTATTGCATTAAAAAAACTGAGGAGGAAATTAGTATACTAGAAGGGTTGTTAGAGGTTTCTTACTCCATAGAAAACAATAGGAAACTCTCTGAACTAAAGTCTAGGGCTCTGGTTTTATTAGCTAGGGAAGAAACTTTCTCGTTACAAAAGAGTGCTTCTAAATGGTTAAAAGATGGGGACAAAAACACTAAGACATTTCATAATTATGTAAAAAGGAAAAGGTCTAGAAATAGGATAGATGAAATCATTGACAATAATGTAATAATAAAGGATAAAAAACTTATAGGTGAGTCAACTGTTAACTATTTTACAGATCTCCTCAATACTAAATATGTACCAGATGACCCTATACCTGATTTCCCTCTAGATGTCATACCCAAATTAGTCAATGACTTTGATAACCTATCACTATTAGCTGAGCCTACTTTAGATGAGGTATATAGTGTTATTAAAGGTTTAAATAGTACTAGTGTATCTGGAGTTGATGGTTTCAACTCCAGATTCTATAGTGAATGCTGGTATATAATTAAAGAGGACCTGGTTAAAGCTATATCTGATTATTTTAATAAAGTTAGCTTCCCTCAAGGAATGTTTGCCACTTCCATATGCTTAATACCAAAGAAATTACATGTTAAACCATGGTCTGAATTCAGACCAATCAGCCTATGCTCTGTTTTTAACAGAATTATATCTAAATTTATTAATAATAGACTAAGTATATTATTGCCTAAACTAATCTCTAAAGAACAAGGGCATATGTCCCTAATAGAACTATACAAGAGAATATACTAATTGCTCAAGAGTTGGTCAATGATTTAAATAAAAAACAGAGGGGTAGTAATATTATTATTAACTTGGACATGAAAAAAGCTTTTGATAAACTGAATTTTAATTTCATATACCAAGCTTTGAAATCCTTTGGTTTTAATAATCAGGTTATTAACTTAATCAAAAAGAGCATAGAGCATATTCAATACTCAGTGATTATTAATGGTTTAGCATATGGTTACTTTAAATCTTCTAATAGCATTAGGCAGGAGATCCTTTATCCCCCTCTCTTTTCATATTAGCTAAATAATTCCTTATTAGATGAGTAAATAAGAGTATAGATTTAGATCCCTCTCTAACTTAAAACCAGAAGTTCTTTAACTATAAACTGCCTAGCCTTTACTGATGATGTACTTTTGTTTTTAAATGGTTCTGTAAGAAATCTAAAAAAGATATGTATGTTTATGAAAACTTATCAAAGCTTATCAGGCCAACAAATAAACTTACAGAAAACTTCTTTTATGGTTCCATCAATATTGACTAGGCCTAGAATTAGAACTTTAGATCTCTTACTTGGATTCAATCACAGTACTTTACCTTTCAAACACTTAGGAATACCAATATTTCTAAAGAATAAGAATTCATACTATGATGAAATTATAAATAAGATCAGAACTAGTATAGATCATTGGAACTCTAAGTCATTATCATTTGGAGGTAGACTGACTTTAATCAAATCGGTTCTACTAGCATACCCTTTATACTATATGCAGTGTATCACAATACCTAAATCTATAATTAATAGGATCAATAAGCTTCTTAATAAGTTCTTATGGGGTCATACTGAAAATAATAAAAACATCATATGGAAAGATTGGATTAGTCTATGTAAACCCTTTAGTGAAAATAGTTTAAATCTTAAAGATCTTTCAACAGTTCAAAAAGCTTTATCATACAAATTGTGGTTTAATTTTAGGACTAATAAAACTTTATGGGCTAACTTACTAAACAACAAGTATTGTTCTAAACTTCATCCACTACAAGTCTTATCTAAAAAATCTGATTCAAAAAATTGGAAAAGGATGCTAAAAGTCAGGAACAAAGCAGAAGAAAATATATACTGGAAATAGGGAAAGGGAATGTAGATTTCTACCTAGACAGATGGTTTGATTATAACCCAATTATTCAATTGAACTCAAATGAATCAAACACATGGTACACCTATACTATGGTAAATGAATATTGGCTTAATCACTCCTGGAACCTGAAAAAACTTAAGGATGATATCATTGATGACTTAGTTATTAATAAAATAGTCCATATTAGAATCAATCAAAATAATGATGATTTGATCATCTGGAGACTCTCTCCAGATGGGAAATTCAATCTAAAACAGACTTTTGATAGTTTAAGAATCAAACATGTCCAATCTTCTTTTAAAAGAAAATTTTGGAACAACATAACACCAACAAAATGCTCTATAACTCTATGGAGAGTCTTAAACAATCTCATTTCTGTTGACACCAATATCCAAAACATAGGTATAAGTTTAGTCTCTAAATGCCAATTCTGTTCTGAATATGAATCACTTAATCACTTGTTTGTTAGCTGCCCCAAGATATGGAATGTCTGGTCCTATTTCTCTAATACTTTCAAAATTGTAGTTGGGAAACATATGACAATTAATCATATAGTTAATAAATGGTTCTCTTCAACTCAATCTAGAATACATATTAGAACGATAATTCCTTCTTTGATAGTCTGGTCTACTTGGATAACTAGAAATAAGATGAAACATGAAGGTAGAATCTGCTCTAACATTTCAATAATAAAACAAGTCAAATCTATTTTGTTTTATATAGATAGATCATCTTTATTAACAAGAAAACATTGGAGACATGATTTACACATAGCTAAGGAACTCGAGTGTCACAACCATAGTTCTGATAGTAAAACCAGTCTGTATATTAAATGGCACCCCCCTTCTGTCAACAGACTTAAGCTCAATTGTGATGGCTCTTCATTGCATAATGGAGAATCTAGCAGTGGCTTCATTCTAAGAAACCATAGTGGTGAGTTAATTGAGGGTCAAGGTATTCTAATAGGTAAGAGTTCTCTTGTTGTTGCTGAAACATTAGCTTTATTATATGGATTAAAACACTGTCTCAAGAACAACCTGACTGAGATTGATATTGAAACTGATTCCCTACAATTATTCAATATGTTAGCTTATAATAAGTTCCCCTGGTATTTAGCTAAAGTATTAACATGTTGCAGAAAATTATTTTCTTCAAAGATTATATTAAAACATGTTTTTAGAGAAGAATATGTATCTGCAGATTGGATAGCCAAGTATGCTTTGGAAAAGAAGCAGGATTGTTTATTCAATGGATTGAACTGTCCTAGCCCTCTCAATGCTATTCTTTTGTTAGAAAGCTTGAATTTGAGCTATTTCAGATTTTCAGATTAATATACTAACTTTTTCTGGCAGGTATCAGCATGACCATTTAATCTGTTTTCTTTTTGCAGGTACAAAACAAGGAGATTCAGGTAGAAGACTTATCTATTCCAGAGAATTCACGAAGCAGTAGAATGAGGATCAGGAATTGGAGCTCAAAGTCACATCCAGTACAACAACGAACAACATATATCTTGAAGAATTGACAAGGATGCATTCTTTAAAAGAAGATTAAGAGTAGAATGCACAAATGCTACCTAAACATCTCTAATGTTTTAATATTAGATTTGCAGCTCTAAGTTGTAATGTAACACTTAGAGATCTCAAACTTTGTTTGTAACATCTTCAACATCAATAAAAGTTTGGTATTTTGAAGAAAAAAAAACATACACTCAAAAGTTAAAAAGATGAATATGAATAATATATTTTTGTTTGATCCACCTAAAATTTAGTTATAAAATTCCAAATGAATTTTTTTTGCTATAAGTAGAGTATTTATTATTTTCGAAATTTACACATGATAATGACATGAGATGCCCGATTTTAATAAAATGAAAAATCTCTAAAAAGAAAAGGTAGGTGGAGTGGTGGGATAAATTGCATGAATATTCAAGAATCAATAATAATTTTAGAAAAATGGTAGGTGTATCTTTTTATTATTTATATTTGATTCTTGGATGTTGCATGATAGGGTATCTTTTATTTATTTATTATCGTTCTTACATCATAGAGAGAGACATGTAACAGGCAGACTGAAACTGAGCGAAATTTGAAAACACCAAACATAAGTCTACGAGTCAGAAACCCCTCTCTCTCCCTTTCTCTCGACTGTGCCGCCGTCACCAATGGCAATCACCGCCTGTTTCAGCCATACAATAACCTCAGCCAAAAACCCTTCCCTCTCTATACCACATCTCAACACCCTTCGCTCATCTCCTATATTTAACATCCACCTATCCTCCTCGGGCTCCGCCTCCACCCCCGCTTTCTCGCACACCAACAATCGCCTCTCCCCATTTATCGTTTTCTCCGCCGTGGTAGATCATGGTGGATTCAACAACAACAACGACAATAACTCCGGTGGTGGAAACAATGGAGATGACGGAAGTTTTGGCGGAGGAGGAGACGGCGACGACAGCAAAGGGAAGAACAAGAAAGAGGCGTTGATGGTTTTAGCGGAAGCGGAGAAGTCGTTGGAGAGTCTCCCGGCGGATCTAGCGGCGGCGATCCAATCGGGTCGGATTCCCGGGTCGGTTGTGGAGAGGTTTTTGGATCTGCAGAACTCTTCGTTCATCCGGTGGCTGATGGGTTTTACTGGGTTCAGGGAAAGATTATTAGCCGATGATCTTTTCTTGGCCAAGATTGGAATGGAATGTGGTGTTGGAGTCTTCACCAAGGTCTGATTTTTTTCAAAAAATATTTAGATTGCAATCCATGTTCATAATCATGTAAATGCTCAATAATCTTTTCAACCACTTGATTAGAAATGCAATGTGTTCTTAATCAAATAATGCTATATAGCAAAGCTAGTCAATGCCTAGTTGTTCACTCATAATCAGTTAGATAGGTAGGAAACTAATGCTTATTAGTTGAGTCATGTATCTAGTTTTGATTACAATATTCACCTCAAACTAATGTCAAAGTTAGGATTTTGATTTTTAAAATCTTATTTTCTAATGAAATTTATCTTGCAGACTGCTGCGGAATACGGAAAGCGGAAAGAAAATTTCTTCAACGAGCTGGAAATCGTTTTTGCCGACGTGGTATGCCTGATTTATTCGACAATATCGTTTTGATTTCCATAACACATGAGATTGTATTTGTATATGTAATCTGCATTTGCTTCTAAGGGATCCACATAGGATATTCCGTACGTTTTACGCATTAAATTAAAGTTCTGTAAACACTTATGTAGATATCCACGACTAACACAACCATGTAGGATAGGCATGACATCGAAGTTCTGTAAACACTGATGCAGATGTGCCGCGGTAAGATCAAATTAGAGTACGAGGCAATCTTTTGCCGTAAAAGATGAAATGGCTTGGAACTTTTTGCAAACTAACCTGTGACTTCGTCCTCTCGATTTTTGTGTGAAATGCAAATGATTTTAAACTCGAACACTTTTTTGAAATTATAATAAAAATGTAGCCCTTTATTTGATTAGTCTTTTGTTTACTTTATTTCTTACTTAAATAGGTTGTTAAGCCTTCCTAAATTCACTAGATTCCAAGATCGTTAATTTTTCGTTAGAGCTTGGAGACAATAGCACTCGATATAATAAGTGTAACCTAACTTACTCTGACGTAACAATCAGAAAAAAACATCTCTTTCTTGGCACTCTTGCATCAGCATATGAAGTTTCCGTTACAAGAATTAATTTATAAAGTTTTGAATTCCATTTCCTCTTAGGTAATGGCCATAATTGCAGATTTCATGTTAGTGTACCTCCCTGCTCCTACTGTTTCTCTACGGCCACCACTTCTTACCACCGCCGGAGGGATTACCAAGTTTTTCCATAACTGCCCGGACAATGCTTTCCAGGTCTCATCTCATATTGCCCTCTATAAATCTGATTAATTTGCTCAAAGATTTACAGAAAGTTTATAGAAATTATAAATAGTCATCTTGATCTTTAACCATATATGCAGATTGCACTATCAGGAACCTCATATACTTTGATTCAAAGGCTAGGTGCAATAGCGGTAGAGAATTCTTTCAGCTCTTTTGTGTACATGTTGTTTAAAATATTAATAATTACTGTGTCTCAAGATCACCATCATGTGTTTTGTAGCGTAATGGAGCTAAGCTTTTTGCTGTTGGTACTACTTCATCACTGGTAAGTTACACGGAAATTTTAAAGTGGCTTTGTTTCTCTCTATGCATGCTCCTCCAAATTCTATGCGAGATTAAGTTATAAACATTCATCACTCTGCATGATACACATAA